>OY288254.1:40353262-40953262 GCA_958450325.1 Agrostemma githago | reverse complement strand
TTTCCTTGGAAATTTTGGTTTCCTTGGAAACCACCATGATTGAAGTTCCGTTGTTGGAACCCTTGCTTGTTGATGAAGTTATCTTGGTTATTTTGCTTGAAATTGTTGAAGGGTCTTTGGTTACCCACATAACCTTGGTAACTATCATTGTTGTCCCGTAAGGGAGGTGGAACATAGGGACGATGTTGTTGTTGATGTTGAAGTGTTTGTTGTTGAGGGACTTGATTGGAAGCTTGGTATTGATTAGAGTAGGAGGCACCTTGCTTGAACGCTTGAAAGGCGTTCACTTGCTCAATACTCCCTCTACAATTCATAGGGTCATGACCAACGATTCCACAAGTGTCACACATCCCAAAGTAAGGTGTAGGAGGTGCGAACCTCAAAGCATTCACTTCTTGAATCGGTTGATGGTGGGAGGAACTAGAGCCTTGGACTTGGTTGAGGTGGCTTTGGAGCTTCTTATCAATAGTCTCCATGTGTGTTCTGATCTAAGTTGAGCTCCAAGGTCAATGCTTAACTTAGTGATAGCATCGACCTCATGGATGCCTCCTCGATGTGCCTTCCTAGGCCTAGAGTATTGCGAATTATGCACCGCCATCTCTTCGATTCTCGACCAAGTTTGGTCATCCTCCACTTCGGTAAACCTACCGTTAGATCCCATGTTGAGTATGGCCCTCGAGTCTTCATATAGCCCGTTCCAAAATTGTTGTACGAGGAACCATTGTGATAAGCCATGGTGTGGACAAGAACGGATCAAGGCTTTGAATCTTTCCCACGATTCATAGAGGCTTTCATCATCACGTTGTTGGAAACCCGTGATAGAATCTCTCAATAGATTTGTCTTCTCCGGGGGATAGAATTGTTGGTAGAAGGCTAAGGCTAGCTTCTTCCAAGTATCAATGCCAAGTCTTGCTTTATCCAACCCCTTGAACCATTGCTTCGCCTTACCAATAAGAGAGAAAGGAAATAATACCCACCGGATTTGGTCTTGAGTTATTCCCGTTTGTGAAATAGCGTCACAATAGTCCGAAAAGGTTTCCATGTGTTGATGAAGATCTTCGGTTGGTAACCCACTAAATTGACTTCTCTCGACCAATTGGATAAATTGCGTTTTCGCCACAAAATTCCCGGTATATGCCTCCGGTAAAGTGGATGGACCCGGCAAAACGTCTTCCGTGAAGGTTGAGTGAGAAGAAAACTTAGGCATTCTTGGATGTAAGGGAGAAGATGGTGGTGTAGACGGTGTTGATGTAGATGAAGAGGGGGAACTAGGAGAAGAAGAATCACCAAAAGGGTTAATGAATCCCCCTTCGGCCGTCTCTCGATGTGGATTGCTCAAGCCGGCTCCTTGGGCTTGCCCTTGATGAGTATTGCTTGCACTCGGTTGGGAGATCCTAACCCGATTAATCGTCCGTTGGCGAAAGGCTCGAAAGAGTCTCTCCGGCTCTGGATTAAAGAGATAGAAGTCGCCTCCCCTCCTAGGCATACACTACACACTAGAACAAACGTAAAAACACCTAGTGCTTTATGGGCACTAGGTAACGACAATAAACAAGCACAACTAGAGACAAAGATAAAAGAAAGCTAAGAAAAGAAGAAAAACTAGAGAATATTCACAAGAGAAGATGGGAGAACACAAAGAAGGGTAACTAAGTCTAGAAATAAGCAAACTAAGTCTAAACAATGCACCGTCCCCGACAACGGCGCCAAATTGATGGTAGGGATTTGTCACGTCCCTAACCGATCAATAAAACACCGACTAACCTAGTGGGTAGCTAGGGCAAGTCGGGATCGTATCCACGAGGACGGTATATCAAGGTTTAGACTAGGTCGGCCTACAACAAGACTAGATCACCAAACAAACACAAAGAAGCGATGAATGGAAAACTATGAAGGAGGAGGAGTAAGAACTAAACTAACACTAGAGACTAACTAAACAATGAAACTAACGGAAATAATGACTAACTAAGAGGTGAACTCAAATATTGAAGGAAGATGGGGTAGGTCGGGTTCATAGGAGTAGAAGGGTAATTGGGGTGATCAAGGGTATAGGTGTCTCCTAATCGCTAGAGTCGGTCCGGGCTCTCGCAACTTAGACCGATGTCAAGGTGGGTCCGGGCTCTCGCAACTTAGACCCTAGTCCGCACTCTCGCGACTAAACTATTCTTAACATTTCCACAAAATAAGCAATCGATGAGAAGATGAACACAAGCATGGGAAGCATGGCCACTACAACTCACACAAGCATATCAACAAACACATAGAGTGCCTACAATGTGACTAACAACAAAGATGTAACCTTTTCCCCTTAATCAACCCTAATCATCCATAATCTATCCCTAATCCCCCTACTAACCCCACAAGTAATCTACTCACTCATTATCAATGAAGAACTAACAATAATTAGAGAAAACAACTTGAACATCCAAACATCCATAATGAACAATAACAAAAACAATAACCAAAATATAAAGATTCAAACTTGATTAACAAACTAAGAACAAGAGTAAATAAGAGAAGGAGATTATACCAACAAACAATGGATGAAAAAGAAGAGAACTTGTATTAATAAGAAACCCAAATAAAATCCCAAGGTTGTCAAGCTTGGAATAATCTTCAAGAATCCTCTTAATCCAAGACTAATTACAATGATTAACTAAAGATTAACTAAGATTTAAAGGAAGATTAAAGCTAATGAGTGAAATTAAATCTAGGGTTTTGGAGGCTTAAGAGAGTCTAAACTATGATAAGATGTCTTAAAATTACAAGAAGGGAGTATATATATGGGTACAAGAATGAAGGAGAAGAAAAGAAACAATGCGGGTGAGCTGTAGCCCATCCCGACCGGGACGGATCATCCCGATTGGGAAGGGTTCTGTCATCCCGATCGGGAAGGGCTCAACCCGACCGGGAAGGACCCACAGTGGCGCTCCTAAACGTGCATCCCTTCCCGATCGGGAAGGGTCTTGTATGCCTCCAATAAGAGCTCTAGGGTCCCTCCATGTATCTCATGGGTTTCCCGTCGATTCTCGGGACTCGTGATCGGGTCTCGGAGGCTCGGGATTGGGCCCCAAGGTCTCGGGGTCGATTCCAAGGCCTCGAGTCATCGTTCCTTTATCTCGTTGGCTCCAAAATGTCTATGTATTGAGTCGGAATTACTCCAACTCTTCCAAATCGGTCTCGGGAACCTGAAACGGACTAAAGGAAGCATAAGAAGCCCATGAATCGCTCCCAAGGAGCGATTCCACAAGGAAATGGGACCAAAACATAGCAAAATAGGCACTACAAACTACACTTATCACTACAGAAGCCCCCACTTTGACTGAGGTTTGGAAAAGGCGAAAGTCAAAGCATAACCGCCCAGGTCAATCGAAGATTACGACCTGGTGGTTGTTCGGTCGGGTCGTTTTAAGTCCGTTAGACTGTGCGTTGGGGCTCGCCAGCCAAGGTTTAGAAGTCATACCTGACGTCTTCGCTTGTGGTTGTTTGCTTGGGCCCGGGCTGTTACTTGTCATCTTTTTCTTGGTTCTTTGTGCGCGCGCGCTTTGTCTTCTTCGATTTATTTAAGGTTTTGTTTAATTTTAAGCGCTTTTATGTGTTAGGTGTAAACGTATTTGCTTTTACTTGGGATGCATATGAACCCATAAAACGTTTGAGAGCGTTAGTCTCCACTCGAGCGGTCGTCATTCGGGATTCTTATGACCCCTAGGACAAGGTAAAATGATAAAAAGCAAAAGAAACTACCTGAGGGCGTTGGTCTCCACCTGGATAGCTTTCTTCCGGGATGCTTATGACCCCTAAGACAAGAAATGTTGTGCCTCCGGGATAACTATGACCCTCGGGCAAAATCGTCGTTGCTGTGCCTCCGGGATCTTAGATCCCTCGGGCAAGGTTGCTGTGCCTCCGGGATATCTCTGACCCTCGGGCAAAATTGTTGTTGCTGTGCCTCCGGGATCTTAGATCCCTCGGGCTTGGTTGCTGTGCCTCCGGGATCTTAGATCCCTCGGGCTTGGTTGCTGTGCCTCCGGGATATCTCTGACCCCCGAGCAAAATTGCTGTTGCTGTGCCTCCGGGATTTTAGATCCCTCGGGCAAGGTTGTTGTGCCTCCGGGATATCTCTGACACTCGGGCAAAATTGTTGTTGTTGTGCCTCCGGGATCGTAGATCCCTCGGGCAAGGTTGTTGTGCCTCCGGGATATCTCTGACCCTCGGGCAAAATTGTTCTGTGATGGTTAGGGATTTGTCACGTCCCTAGCCAATCAATATAACACCGACTAACCTAGTGAGTAGCTAGGGTAAGTCGGGATCGTATCCACGAGGACGGTATATCAAAGCTTAGACTAGGTCTACTTACAACAAGACTAGATTACCAAACAAACACAAAGAAGCGATGTAAGGAAAAATATGATGGAGAAGAAGTATGACTAAGCTAATGATCGAACTAATGAATAAACTAGAAGAACGATGTCTAACTAAAGAAGATTAACACAAATATGGAAGAGAAGTGGGGTAGGTCGGGTTCATAGAGGTAGAAGGGTAATTGGGGTGATCAAGGGTATAGGTGTCTCCTAATCGCTAGAGTCGGTCCGGGCTCTCGCAACTTAGACCGATGTCAAGGTGAGTCCGGGCTCTCGCAACTTAGACTCTAGTCGGCACTCTCGTGACTATGACTATTCTCAACATTTCCACAAAATAAGCAATCAATGAGAAGATGAACACAAGCATGGGAAGCATGGCCACTACAACTCACATAAGCATATCAACAAACACATAGAGTGCTTACAATGTGACTAACAACAAAGATACAACCTTTTCCCCTTAATCAACCCTAATCATCCATAATCTACCCCTAATCCCCCTACTAACCCCACAAAGAAACTACTCACTCATTATCAAAGAGAAACTAACATTAACAAGAGAGAACAAACTAAACATCCAAGCATTCATTATGAACAACTAACAACAATAACAATAAAAAGATGAAACAAGATTGAATAAACAAAGACAAGAGTAAGAAGGGTTATACCAATACTAGGAAGATGAAAAGATGCAAACTTGTATAAATAAGAACCCAAATAAAACCCAAGGTTGTCAATCTTGGAGAATTCTTCAAGTATCCTCTTAATACAAGAACTAATTACAATAATTAACTAAGAATTAACTAAGATTAAGAGAAGATTAAAGCTAATGAGTGAGAGTAAATCTAGGGTTTTGGAGGCTTAAACTAATGTAGGTTATGATAAGATCTCTTAAAATTACAAGAAGGGAGTATATATATGGGTACAAGAATGGGGAAGAAGAAAAGAGAAAAGCGGGTGAGCTGTAGCCCATCCCGATCGGGAAGGATCATCCCGATCTGGAAGGGTTCTTCCATCCCGATCGGGAAGGGCTCAACCCGACCGGGAAGGACCCACAGTGGCGCTCCTAAACGTGCATCCCTTTCCGATCGGGAAGGCCACCATCCCGACCGGGAAGGGTCTTGTATGCCTTCCTTTAATGCTCCTTGGTCCTTCCTTGCCTCTCATGGGCTTCCCACCGATTCTCGGGACTCGGGATTGGGTCTCGGAGGCTCGGGATTGGGTCCCAAGGTCTCAGGGTCGATTCCGAGGTCTCGAGTCATCGTTCCTTTATCTCGTTGGCTCCAAAATGTGTATGTATTGAGTCGGAATCGCTCCAACTCTTCCAATTCGGCCTCGGAAACCTGAAACGAACTAAAGGAGGCATAAGAAGCCCATGAATCGCTCCAAAGGAGCGATTTCACAAGGAAAAAGGGACCAAAACACAACAATTAGGCACTACAAACTACACTTATCAACTCCCCCACACTTAACCCTTACTCGCCCTCGAGTAAGCACAAACTACTACTAAACTATCCGAATGGGTATTAGCGCACCCTACGCCCCTTCAACTCACGCGAGTGCACTTAGAGGACAAGTGCACTCCGCAAGGCAAGTCGGGTCTTGCGACAAAACTGTGGATGCAACCGGACACAAAACACACAAACAAACACATAATCGGTTGCACCCAAAACAAAAGAAATACCGCTTCCCTCAAAAAGCGGTGAATGAAACACCGGTTTAGGACTCGAGGTAAGTGTCAACGTACCCAAGCTAGACATACAAACCAAGGTGAACTAAACCCTAATAGTATGACGATAAAGCAACAAAAACGTTGGTAACTTACCTAGGTCCTCCTAACTTTCTAAAAACGTACTACGGGACGATCGGCGGAGTGGGAAGTGATGATCCACGATGTTAGTCGACACTGTAGGTAAGTGAGACCCCGCCCCCTTTAGCGTGAGCCAAGAGGGTCATCCCGTGTCCAAAACCGCCTAACTAGTCCAAGTAAAAAGGTGGAAATATGCAAAATGAGGGAAGACCGACTAATGCCGCTATCATCCTTCCTCGGGACTCGGTCCTTTGGTAGGCTCTTCACGGAAAAAGGCTTATTTTGAGAGGATATGTTTTTGTGAGACGGGTTTTCTTTTTGTCATTTTCTTTCCTTTTGACGTTTTTGATTTGTTTTGCCATGCCATTCTTTTTCTTCTTTTCTATTTTCTTTTTGGCTTTTGTGCCTTTTCTTTTTCTTCATTCTCTTCTTTCTTTCATTCTTTTCTTTCTTTTTCTTTTTCTTTGCCCTTTTGGCAAGATTTGGCATTTTTGGCGTTTCATTGTATGACAAGAAAGGTAGAAATCATCAAATTGCGTTTTATTGTGTGGAGATGCGTAGGAGGTAGGGGAATGGGAGAGTCGGGGAGCGTCCTTCCCTTCAAACCCAAAAAAGGGGAAAACTTGGACTAATCAAGACAATCCTAAACACGGTCACCTAGGGGACGAGACTCGGTAACCAAGGCCTTTTCACACCGTGGGTGGTCATAATGTCCAAAAGTGCAAATCCCGTAGTAAATTCCTAGTAAGCTAGGTGGACTCAAGGTAAAGGACCAACGAAATCATTGATTTAGGGTCATTCTACTAGATTAAAGTCCAAGACTTGATTTACACTACTAGGAAGGGAAAGTACACACTCACACACTAGTCCCTAAACCGGGTTTTCGAAAAAAACATTTACACGAGACACAACGCAACACAAAAATGAAGACAAGACGAAAACAAAATGAAAAGAAACAAAGGCAAAAGCAACAAAAACAAGAACAAAACAAAACAAACACATACACAACACAAACACCACCCCGATCATCCAAACAAGCCACCAAATCAACCACAACTTTACAAAGCTCCACCCGAGCACACAACATCACATCTCCTCCAAACTTCGCAAGAGGTAAAGAAGAAAAGGGATAAGATGTTACCGGGAGTCTTGAAAGCCTTCCAAAGTTAACGGTGATTAAAGCAACCAATAAGGGAAAGGGAGGCAAAACACGCACACAAACAAATATACGACACAATGACACAAAAAGGAAAACACACAAAAGAAAAATCTTTTTGATTTTTGTGAAATTTTTTCAAATTTTTAGGGGTTTTTAAGATTTTTTCGAAAAAACTAAGAAAATAAAACTAACTATGCTAGAATATCGCTCCCCCACACTTAAATCGAGCCATGTCCTCATGCTCGATCGTAGGGTGCGGAGAGACATAAGAAAAAGAAAAGAAACTACGAAAATAAAGCTAAAAAAAATCAAAAATAAAGTGGAGAAAAAGGGTAGAAGGTGTCCGGCCGGGGTGTAGTCAAGTCACCATGGGCCGAGACAAGAAAAGATATGGATAGGGGGAAGAAAATAAAAAGAAGGAAATAAAAGGAAATGGGAGGGGAGGGCTAGGTGTAATCAAGTCACCTAGCCCGGATTCCGCCTAAATCCGACTAAATCCTCAAAAAGAAAGTGAAAAACTTGTAAAATTACTCTCGACGCAATCACATCGTCGGGAGTCGGGAGAAACTACTACCGAGGCCTCGAAGGCCACCATGACATCAAGACACATAAGTGTATAGGGGAAGGGAATAAACAAAGGAAAACAAGCAACAACAAAAATGGAAAAGAGAGGATAGTTGCCATACCATAGGTTAGCCACTCACTCTCTTCGTCGTCTCATTGATCAATAACGGCTCCTGCTTGTCTCCATCATCGCTTTTCCGCTTCATTCTTGATAAAACGCATGGTAGAGGTAGTAATGGTGTGAGGGTGGTGGGATTTGATGTGGATCATGGTTTAAAGAGAGGAGGAGGTGAGGTGAAGGTATGACAATGAAGTACATGGGACAAATGGTAGGGCTAGGGAGCTAGGGAGGTTGGGAGGGGCATAAAACGGTTGGGTGGACGCGATTTGCGAAGAAGAATCACAAAGGGGGAGCATAAAACCTTCCCGGTCGGGAAGGTTGTCCACGATCGGGTTTGCTCACCCGTCCCGGTCGGGATGCCCTCATCCCGATCGGGAAGAGCTCACAGTAAGCTCGAAATGTGGTGTGCTCTTCCCGATCGGGAAGGCACCCTTCCCGATCGGGAAGCTTAACCCTTCCCGGTCGGGACGCCTCATACCGGCCGGGATGGGTCTTCTTCGACCTCCACGATCCCAAAAACTTGCTCCAAGCTTCAAAAACCCAATCCTCTCGCTCATGACCTAAGGTAAACCATAGCCAATCTCCTCTAGGAGCATATTTACTTCACCTATCAATCAACACTCAAACATGCATCAAACTCTCTCCCTCACAGCGCTCGTCAATCAATCCTAATAACAAGAATTCACAAAATCCAACTAGCTACAAGAAAGAGATATATACAATGAGACGGTTCTTGTGGAACTCCGTCAAACCAAGGTGGTACAATCTTCATTCTTTTTCAACAATACTCCAACCGGTTCCATCTCCATCAAGAGCACGTAGGAACAAGTCGAAGGCCCTCGAGAAGTCTTCAATCAAGCACGTCATATAGCCAACCACATCCTAAGGCTCCTCATGGCCTTGCTTTGACGTTCCCGGGGCATCCCGCTCTTCCAAGTTCAACGGCTTGAACTTGTACTTTTGGTCCTTGGGGATATACCCAAACGTCCACCGGTCATCATGTGGCCCCAAGGGAGGCTCATCTTCTTCCTTGCTTAGCAACTTGTCGTTAAGCCCATGATTTGGGCACTCGTCTTCCTCCATATCGGAGTCATCATCCTCAAGTACATAAGAGTACTCCTTCAAGCTTTGTCCCGATCCTTCCCCTAGATCGATGTCTTCCGTGGCATGGATCATATTACATGTCTCGGTCATAGGCGAAGTGTTGCCTTGGAGGTCAAACACTAACTCCTCGTCGCCTAGTTGAAAAGTGATCCTACCCTTCTTCACATCGATCACGGCACCGGCGGTGTGTAAAAATGGGCGTCCAAGGATGATGGGAGTGTTAGCATCCTCCGGCATGTCAACCACAATGAAGTCGACCGGAATGAAGAACTTCCCTATTTGTACCGGCACATCCTCTAACATTCCCAATGGTCGGTTAAGAGACTTATCGGCCATTTGGAGTGTAATGGACGTACACTTCAACTCCGTCATCCCTAATCGCTCACAAATGGTGTAGGGAATAATGCTCACACTCGCGCCCAAATCACACATAGCTCTTTTGATCTTGTAGTTGCCGATGGTGCATGGGATAGAGAAACTACCCGGGTCCTTCAACTTTGATAGCGTCGAACCTTGAATAAGCTCGCTCACCACCCTAGTGAATGCTACCGTCTCTTCCTTGTCGATGGACCTCTTCCTAGCCAAGATTTATTTCATGAATTTACCATATGCTGGGATTTGGGTAAGTAACTCGGTAAACGGGACACTAACATCCAATTTCTTCACGATATTAAGGAACTTGTCGAATTGAGTATCCACCTTAGTCTTCATTTGCCTAGATGGGTAAGGCAACTTGATTTGGTACTTGTTTTGATCAATTGGGGTGGACTCTTCAAAGGACACTTTCCTTTTTCCCTTGTCTTTCTCTTGAAGAGGAGGAGGGTTGTCTTCTTGAGGTTTCTCGACCTCCCTTGAGACTTGCTCCTCAATTGGAAGGTCAAAGCTTGACTCCTCTCGATTTGGAGATGTCATTTGCATTGTCGGTTCTTGTATAGGCTCTTGCTCATTAGGTGAAAAAGGGGGTTCATAGGACGTACCACTCCTCGTAGTAACAGCATTTACATGCTCAAATTTTGGTGTTTCGCCTTGAGGAGGTAGTTGCCCCTTTTGTCTTGAGGAGCTCCCCGAAGCTAGTTGAGATATTTGATTCTCAAGTATCTTCATACGGGTATCTCTCATTGCGTTTTCCCCTTGAATATAAGTGAAGAGCTCATGATGATGCCTTGACATGTCCACTTGACCTTGTTGCAAATCTTGAGTACTCCTTTGCATTTCCGTCAAAGTCTTTTGAATGTCAAAGTCCCGAGGTGGGGACGATGGATTATACGTAGTATCGGTGATGGCGAGGGGAATGCCACAGTCATGTGTAGGAGACCGGCTCCTAGGCTTGCTTTTTTGTTGTTGTTGTTGATTTTGAGTTGCTTGTTGACGGTTCCCTTGGAACCCATGAGAATTACTTTGTTGATGGCCTTGATTGTTGCCATGGTTGCGGTTTTGATATCCTTGAAAATGTTGGTTTCCTTGGAAACCACCTTGATTGAAGTTCCCTTGTTGGAACCCTTGCTTGTTGTTGAAGTTGCCTTGGTTATTGTGCTTGAAATTGTTGAAGGGTCTTTGGTTACCAACATAACCTTGGTAACTTTCATTGTTGTCCCGTAAGGGAGGTGGAACATAAGGACGATGTTGTTGTTGATGTTGAAAGTCTTGTTGTTGGGGGACTTGTTGGGAAGCTTGGAATTGATTAGAGTAAGAGGTACCTTGCTTGAACGCTTGAAAGGCGTTCACTTGCTCGATACTTCCATGGCAATACATAGGATCATGTCCAACGATTCCACAAGTGTCGCACATCCCAAAGTAAGGTGTAGGAGGTGCGAACCCCAAAGCATTCACATCTTGAATCGGTTGATGGTGGGATGAACTCGAGCCTTGGACTTGGTTGAGGTGGCTTTGGAGCTTCTTGTCAATAGTCTCCATGTGTGTTTTCAATTGAGCTCCAAGGTCAATGCTTAGCTTAGTGATAGCATCGACCTCATGCATGCCTCCTCGGTGTGCCTTCCTAGGCCTAGAGTATTGCGAATTATGCACCGCCATCTCTTCGATTCTCGCCCATGTTTGGTCGTCATCGACCTCGGTAAACCTACCATTGGAGCCCATGTTGAGAATGGCTCTCGAGTCCTCATAAAGTCCATTCCAAAATTGTTGCACCAAGAAACATTGTGAGAGTCCATGATGAGGGCACGATCTTACCAAAGACTTAAACCGCTCCCAAGCTTCATATAGACTCTCCTCATCCCTTTGTTGGAAACTGGTGATGGAGGCCCTAAGCATATTGGTCTTTTCCGGAGGGTAAAACTTTTGGTAGAACGCCAAGGCAAGCTTTTTCCAAGTATCGATCCCCATGGTTGCCCTATCGAGACTCTTGATCCACTGCATCGCCTTTCCAATAAGAGAAAACGGGAAGAGTACCCATCGAATTTGATCTTGAGTAACCCCGGTTTGAGATATAGCGTCACAATAATCGGAGAAAGTCTCCATATGTTGATGCGGGTCTTCGGTGAGCAAACCACTAAATGGGCTCCTCTCCACAAGTTGGATGAATTGAGTCTTTGCCACAAAATTCCCGGTATAAGCTTCCGGTAATGCACTCGGTCCCGACAAGACATCCTCGGTGAATGTGGAGTGAGAGGAGAACTTAGGCAGTCTTGGATGTAAGGGAGAGGATGGGGGTGTAGAGAGTGTTGATGTAGATGAAGAGGGGGAACTAGGAGAAGAATCACCGAAGGGATTGATGAAGGTCCCTCCGGCCGTCTCTCGAGGTGAGTTGCTCAAGTCGGCTCCTTGGGCTTGCCCTTGATGAGTGGTGCTTGCACTTGGTTGGGAGATCCTAACCCGATTAATCGTCCGTTGGCGAAAGGCTCGAAAGAGTCTCTCCGGCTCTGGATTAAAGAGATAGAAGTCGCCTCCCCTCCTAGGCATACACTACACACTAGAACAAACGTAAGAACACCTAGTGCTTTATGGGCACTAGGCAACGACAATAACAAACACAACTAGAGACAAAGAGAAAAAGAAGAGATAACACTAAGGAAAGAAGAAAAATCAAGAGAATATTCACAAAAGAAGATGGGAGAGCACAAAGAGAGGTAACTAAGTCTATAAATAAGCAAACTAAGTCTAAACAATGCACCGTCCCCGGCAACGGCGCCAAATTGATGGTTAGGGATTTGTCACGTCCCTAGCCAATCAATATAACACCGACTAACCTAGTGAGTATCTAGGGTAAGTCGGGATCGTATCCACGAGGACGGTATATCAAAGCTTAGACTAGGTCTACTTACAACAAGACTAGATTACCAAACAAACACAAAGAAGCGATGTAAGGAAAAATATGATGGAGAAGAAGTATGACTAAGCTAATGATCGAACTAATGAATAAACTAGAAGAACGATGTCTAACTAAAGAAGATTAACACAAATATGGAAGAGAAGTGGGATAGGTTGGGTTCATAGAGGTAGAAGGGTAATTGGGGTGATCAAGGGTATAGGTGTCTCCTAATCGCTAGAGTCGGTCCGGGCTCTCGCAACTTAGACCGATGTCAAGGTGAGTCCGGGCTCTCGCAACTTAGACTCTAGTCGGCACTCTCGTGACTATGACTATTCTCAACATTTCCACAAAATAAGCAATCAATGAGAAGATGAACACAAGCATGGGAAGCATGGCCACTACAACTCACACAAGCATATCAACAAACACATAGAGTGCCTACAATGTGACTAACAACAAAGATACAACCTTTTCCCCTTAATCAACCCTAATCATCCATAATCTACCCCTAATCCCCCTACTAACCCCACAAAGAAACTACTCACTCATTATCAAAGAGAAACTAACATTAACAAGAGAGAACAAACTAAACATCCAAGCATTCATTATGAACAACTAACAACAATAACAATAAAAAGATGAAACAAGATTGAATAAACAAAGACAAGAGTAAGAAGGGTTATACCAATACTAGGAAGATGAAAAGATGCAAACTTGTATAAATAAGAACCCAAATAAAACCCAAGGTTGTCAATCTTGGAGAATTCTTCAAGTATCCTCTTAATACAAAAACTAATTACAATAATTAACAAAGAATTAACTAAGATTAAGAGAAGATTAAAGCTAATGAGTGAGATTAAATCTAGGGTTTTGGAGGCTTAAACTAATGTAGGTTATGATAAGATCTCTTAAAATTACAAGAAGGGAGTATATATATGGGTACAAGAATGGGGAAGAAGAAAAGAGAAAAGCGGGTGAGCTGTAGCCCATCCCGATCGGGAAGGATCATCCCGATCGGGAAGGGTTCTTCCATCCCGATCGGGAAGGGCTCAACCCGACCGGGAAGGACCCACAGTGGCGCTCCTAAACGTGCATCCCTTTCCGATCGGGAAGGCCACCATCCCGACCGGGAAGGGTCTTGTATGCCTTCCTTTAATGCTCCTTGGTCCTTCCTTGCCTCTCATGGGCTTCCCACCGATTCTCGGGACTCGGGATCGGGTCTCGGAGGCTCGGGATTGGGTCCCAAGGTCTCGGGGTTGATTCCGAGGTCTCGAGTCATCGTTCCTTTATCTCGTTGGCTCCAAAATGTGTATGTATTGAGTCGGAATCGCTCCAACTCTTCCAATTCGGCCTCGGGAACCTGAAACGAACTAAAGGAGGCATAAGAAGCCCATGAATCGCTCCAAAGGAGCGATTTCACAAGGAAAAAGGGACCAAAACACAACAATTAGGCACTACAAACTACACTTATCATCCTGCCTTCGGGATAACTCAGACTCCTCGGGCAAAATTGTTGTGCCTTCGGGATAACTCAGACCCCTCGGGCAAAATTGTTGTGCCTTCGGGATAACTCAAACCCCTCAGGCAAAATTGTTGTTGCTGTGCCTTCGGGATAACTCAGACCCCTCGGGCAATTTGCTGTTTGTTTATTTGTTTTAGTAAAATGCTGGTGTTATGAGTTTGTCTTAGTCAATTTTGTTTGGCAGGCTTGTCTTTTTTTGCTCAGATTTGTTCTTGCTTTTCTTTTGATCTTGGGTTGGTTGAGTTTGCTCAGAGTTTGCTTATATTAATCTCGGTTGTTTTTGTTATGCGCCCGGATGCAACGTTAAATGCTTGTTTTATTAGTCGAGAGTTATCGATGTTAATTACTAGTTGTCCCATTATTGTTGCTTTGCTTGTCTTAATGGGTGCATGTGTATTGTCTTTGAGTTTTATTTGTTTTGCTTTCTTTTAGTCTGGGCTGGGCCGCTTAGGCGCGCGTCCTTCATCACTCCAAGACTCAGGCGCTCAGCCCCAAGCGCTAGGGCTGAGCAAATTATCCGACTATCCGAATCCGATCCGCTATCCGATTCGTATTCGATCCGAAAAACCGGATATTCGATCCGAAAAATGATTTCGGATCGGATATCCGATCCGAACATTTCGGATATCGGATCGGATTCGGATATCCAAAATAATTTTTTCGGATATCCGATCCGATCCGAACAATGGGTTATTTTTGTAATTTTTATTTTGGATTAATATATTATAGGGTAGATAGGTTATAATTTAATTCATTTTACGTTAAGTCTTGGTGACATTTTTTTATTGCCTTAAAATATAGAATAGTATACTCCGTATAATACTAGATTAATTAAAATTAGGATTTTTTTTCTAGTTGAATTGAACTTCTTTTAGAATTTTATTTGACCAAAAATCTCAACCAAATCGGATATCGGATAGTTTGGATATCCGGTCCGAAATTTTCGGATATCAAAAATCGGATATCCGAAGTGATTCGGATCGGATATCGGATATTAAAATTTTTGGATTTTCGGATCGGATATCCGATCCGAAAACCTGATTCGGATTGGATATCCGATCCGTGCTCTGCCCTACCAAGCGCGCCAGATCTCGAGCGCGTCAGCTGGGGCGGTTGGATTTTCGTGATCCGGGTCTGCTTAAGTAAACGAAGATTGGGGCGCTCGTCTTACTTCATAAAGAAGTCGAACGCGTCAATCTCTTTGCCTCAAGACCGACTTTCGACTTTTCTTGCCAGGTTTCGATTCGATTTCCGCCATTTACGACAATGTCGACTCCGGGCTAGTGTTCCTTGCTTGTTTATGGTCCGTTTTGGTTGATTATGAGTTTGTTTTGTTGAAAACCCTAGAAAATCGATTTGGGTGTTTTTGTTTTACTAAGTTTTGATGTTTGTGCTTAGTTTCATTGTTAATATAAGATCGATTAGAGCTTGTTAAAGTAGTTATAAGCTTGATAAGGATGTTTGAGGTGTGACAATGATTTGCTATGGAAAAGGGTTGGAGTGCTAGGGTTTAAGGACTGTTTCCTGGTTATTCCCGCATTCATTTTGCGTAATTTTGCTCAAATAATGTTTATGAGGATGTGGGTAGCTCTCTTGTCTATTGTTAGGGGCTAGGGTGACGTTCAGGGCTCTCCGTGAGGTTTTGTGTGTCTTAAGATGGACCAAAAGGTGTCGAAACGATGCCGGATTTCCTCGAAACCACTTCCATTGTGATCGGGATCGAAAATGCGTGCTAGCAGCCTTTTCGGAATTTTGATATCCTTATCCAAAATTTTGACCTTATTTTGACATGTTTAAGCTGATTTAGCCTGATTAGGGTTAGGTTTATGTTTTTTTTTTTTTTTGGGTTTTACAGCTAGAGGTGATACCGAGCGTACCGAGGGAACTTCCTCGGTTGGTGCTAGTGAGGAGGTTGTCGGGGCAAGTTCGCAGACTCCTCGAGGGATTCGCAGGAGGAGATGGAGCGCCCCGTCTTAGCGGCGTGACCCTGAGACTATCAATGAGGCCGAGTTTGATAGAGTGAAGAAGCGCAAGCTTTCGCAGACAGTGGCTAGGAGGGCTCATGCTTCGGTTCCGGTATCGGAGAACGAGGAGATTGTTTATGAGGACCCCGAGTGGGCTCGGGACTGGGATGGTCATCAGCTGATGTTTCATCTTGACTGTCATATTTCTAGACGCATTGTACGGGGCCTGGTGAGTGTCCTATTCGTGTTTATTAGTTATGCCTCAGATTATATATTTTTTTTTGCTCGGGTTAGGCTAGGTTTATTTTGTTTATATTTGCATTGTGTCGGTTTGCAGCCCCAAGGCCCGATGAGGACTTTCTCGGGCTTTACTACGTGTCTCGATATCTATTTCCAGAAGCTGACCCCTACGGTAAAGGAGATTATCTCGAGGACCGCTCTAGGTCCCGTGGTCGGACAGTGGGTTAGGTTGGTGGGTCGCCAGACTAAATGCAACCATATGGTGATCAGGGCGATGATTGATCGCTTTCATGATACTACATCGTCCTTCCACATGGCTTTTGGGGAGGTCGGGATGACCCTAGAGGACTTTGGGACGATTAGTGGTCTGCCTTGGGGTCCGGATAGGATTAGGTGGGCCGCCGAAGGCCCTAGTCTAGATATTGACGAGGTGCGGGGCCTCATAGGGGATTGTTTACCACGTGAGGCATACAACACGCCTCATGCTATAGTTAGCTCGTACATCACCGACCACTTCGAGCGAGTGGCGATGTTAGATGGTCGAGAGGATAACACGCCGGAGCAGGATGCTCGGCTGTGGCTGTGGTATTTCCTAGGGTCGACTCATTTCTCGGATAAGGGCGAGAGGTTTAGTACTAGGATTTTGCCCTTCCTAGCCGACCTGACTCAGCTAGGACGCTTCGATTGGGTGACCTCTGCTTTTGCGGAGATGACTCGTTGCTTGCAAGTCATGGTGAGATCGCTGGTGGTAGAGTCGGCCTCAGCTGTGCCCATTGTGGGTCCAGGCCTTATATTGGAGGTTAGTTGCCTTTCTCGCTCTTGTGTTTTGAGTTCTACTTAGTTCTTGGCTTGAATTACTAAAGTTGGGATTTTGCTGGCTTGGATCTATTCCTATTTTCCGTGCTTGGCACCTAAGACGGTACGGGTGCGCCCGAAGAGGTTCCCGACGGGAATTGAGTGGAGGCTGGCTCAGCCTAAGAGCACAATCAGCCATTACCCGGTGGAGAATGCGCTGGTTAACAAACTAGGCCTCGATGATGTAAGCTTTCTTCTATAGTTTATTTGCTAAATAGCCCCCAAGTTTTGGGATTCATTAGGATGTCGGCTTTATTTGTGTAGTTTGTAGCCCGCCCTTGGGCTAATTACGAGGGCGTGCCGGAGTTTGTGGCTGCGGAGCTGAGGCCGCGGAGCTACGGGAGGATGCTCCTTCCTGCGTTGATTCGTCCAGTTTGGTATCTGGGCGAGCGGTTGGTGCGTCAGTGCTTATATGACGATTTCAGGGTGCCGGTTGATCCTCCCCGGACCATGTTCAGACCACCGACCGCCGCAGAGATCCTCAAGGACAAGGACAGAGAAGGGGGCGATACACTCTTGGTGCCTGGTGCCTCCTACTTATCCCACGTCACCCGGCGATTAGCTTGGTATCGCCTCGTGGTAATGTCCTAATTTTGGTTCTAAGATTCGTGTTGTGGTTTTTTATTTCTTTGCCTTTTGACTGACAAATCTGTCTTCTCTTCAGATGGCCGATCCGGCTGATGAAATCCAGCCCCCAGATTTTCCTTTGATTCTGCTTAAGGTGGATGCGGCTGGGATACCCATTACCGAGCCTTTCCCCCCGTGTTCCGTAGACGAGATGGATGCTGGGATAGAGTGGCGAGACTGGGTATACCGGGTAAGGTTTTATTTTTTGTTTTCCATTCGGGTTTTAAGAATTAGGGTTCGTTTGCCTAACTTTGCGGTCTTACTCTCAGGTTTCGTCGGCTTGCCATAAGTGGTTGTGGCAGGCCGCAAACTGCTTCCGGGCCTATGCCTCAAGGGTTTCCCGTGACACTTCGGGACCTCGATCGGTGAGTTTGTGTGATTAAGGTGGTTCTCTAGGTTGCTCGTGTGTTTTCCTAATGTTTGAGTGTATCTGTAGGATGTCTCGGATATGGTGGGACAGCTGGAGACTCGGGTGACCGAACTCGAGGCGAGAGATGTTGAGTCGCAATGGCTCCTGCATTCTCGGGCTGACGAGATCGCCTTCCTAAAGGAGTAGCTGGTTCGGTCTCGGGGGGAGACCTCCACACAGGGTGAGGCCAGGCATCAGATCGAGAAGGAGGCTGAAGCCACGGGTGTTCACGAGGAGGTTGGAGGAGTCCCCGAGACGGCTACCCTAGATATGCTGTCGGGGATGGACGGTAGTGAGTCTCCTACCTTCGACTTAGAAGACCTAGGTCTGGATGACAACTTAGGTGAGCTTGTGATAGCCATCGGTGCGGCTTCTGGGGGTCCTCCTTAGCCTCGATTGGTATATATGTTGTAAATTCGTTTCATATTTTTTAGTATTTGAATTAGTTGGATTAGTCTTGTGCTTGCAAATTTGTTTACCTAAATTGACAAGTAATCACTTTTATGTTTATTCATTTGCGATTTGACCGAGTTTAGGGCGCATTAGCGTTGCCTGTGAGTATGAAAATCGTTTGCTTCGGATGCTTTTCTTTTTTGAAATGCGTTAGTTTGAGCCGGGGATCGGATCAGGTAGCACGTCGATTAAAATGTTTTGACTCGAGATGTAAAATATGCTCTGACCGAGTGCGTTAAGAGATGAGCACGATTGTTTCGGACATTCAGAACGAGACCGAAATTTAAAATTCGGGCGACTTTTGAAAAAAAAAGTTAGACCACTTTTTATACATTCATAAAATCTCCTTGTCAGGCTACATATGCGACTTGACAATAACCATTAAAAGGCTACGACACGCCTAGGTGGGGTAGCTTATCCTCCTAAAAAAAATAAAAAGACATCTAAGTCTGGTGGATCCGATGGACGAAATGTACCGTCCGTGTGGACCTGTCATTCTTGTGCGGGCATTTTGGCTTTTGGAAAGAGGTTTAGCTGCTTCAGGAGGTCGTTCCTGGTGTCTGGGGTTGTCGGGTGTGAGAGAAAGGTTAAGGATTGTGGAGGTGACCGTACTACAGAGTAAGGAAGCTATGCGGGTTAATGTTGCTAAGTGCACGACCGAAGACGGCGTTACCGATCCTAGTGTTCGTCAGTTCATCTACACGGGCCGAGACCGACAAGACCCATTTTGAAAATGTGAGTGAGGAGGGGAAACAGGATTGGCTGGGCTCGCTTTTGGCTAGGGAGATGGAAGTTTGCGTTAGGAGGGTCAATGGTGAGAGACCCAAGCAAACACACCCGAATGGCAAGGGAAAGGAAAAGTTGGACCGGTAGAGCCCAGCCGTTTAGTACTATGTTGTATTAATCGATATTATGGGGCGTACTACTACTGATTTTGTAGTGTTTTGACACGTTGCTAATTTTCCAGGATGTCCGGGTTTTGGATGCTTGATTTAGATGCCTCGACAAAGGCTTGATTTAACTGATTTTTTTTATTAATGAGGAGCACATTTTATATATATATATAAATATATATATATATATATATATATATATTTGGTGGCTCGCAACTCGATTCTTCATTTTACCCGGAGCGCCCTTTCGGGTTTTCACTCCGTCCTCGGTTCACCTTTGTTTTGTATCTTTTTTTCTTTTTTTTGTTTTGTTTTTTTTGTTTGTTTTTTGTTTTCAACGACGGCTCGAAACTCGTTTCTTTATTTTGCCCGGGGCGCCCTTTCGGGTTTTCACCCCGTCTTCGGCTCGTCGTTCGTGCTTTATCATTGAAATCACTCATTAATCGGAACATAGGGGTGGTTCCGACTTGCATGTGAATCGAGTAATCGATTTTGATATTTTCGTTGGTTGTACCCTTGAAAGGGTTGCCTGCGTATCCGCGTTTAGACGGAATCAAACCATGTTCGTAGTTCTTTTACAGATGTGAGTGATTTTTCTTTAGACTCGTTATGCCCCAGTTATCGATGTGAGATGTTTAGAGTATATTCACCCTAGTTAAAGAACTAAGGTGGAGTGATTGGGTGTGACCTCATGAAAGTGACAATTACCGAGATACCGTTTTCAGGTCAGGGTGACTGGCTTGGATGGTTTTGGAATGTGGAGCTAGGTAGTAAGTAGTTTCGATAGATCAAAATCTGGAGCTCTGATTTTTGTGGAGTTAAGGCTATGGGCTAAGGTTTCGTAATGTGGTAGGAAAGGGGAAGCTGAGTAAAAATGACTCAGACTTCAATTGGGTGGGTTGTGAATTATGTGGGATCTGATTTCCATGTCTGGCCCTAACGGTCGGGGTTATCCTATTGAGCTTGAATCCTCAAAATTCCGGACTGTCTCCTAACAAGTATCTCGGGAAGGTCTTAAGGGTTGTAATGTAGGGAGGCTAGTATTTGGGTGCTAGTTGACTAGTCTGTTCATTTTTCCTTTTTTTTTCCTTTTTTGTTCGGACCATGCATTTGAAGTTGAGTTGAATAATTGGGGGTTTCGTTTTGATCGTTGAGTTTGGTTTTGATCATCGAATTGGGCCGGTTTAGTTTGGCCTTGGTTTAATTTTTTTCTTTGGGCTCCTTTTGGCCATTCTAGACTTCTTTTTCTTTTTTGTCAGACTAGCACCTATGGTTGGGGTCGGTCTTTATTTGAGGGATATTTATTGTGGGAATTGGGTTTGCCTTCCGTCTTTAATCACAAGCTAAGAGACTATCTAGGTTCGTCATAGGATTCGGGAATGCTCGTTCTAAGGGATGGTTTGTGGCTTTCTATACCAGGCATGGAATAGGTAAAAGAGAAATACGGGATCTCGGTTCTTGTAATTCTTCGTCGTTTTGAGGTATGTCTTATTATTATCTATAAATGGCATAGTACCGAGTCGTAAGCGAGAAATGCATGTTTTAAATAAAGCGATTGTCGAGGCGTGGCGCAAAGAAGAAAAGTTTATTTCTTTTTTATTGATAGTAATAAGCGGACTATGTGCCCGAGATATTGTTTTCGGAGAGGTGGAGGACAGATCTCCTCGCACCTCATGACTCGAAATAAAAGACATTTGTTATAATATTAGGTCTAGGCCCTAAGACGAACTGGACTCTGACTCGGACACGGATTTACTCATCTCGTCGGACGCCCTTGGGTTGTCAGGATCTTCCTCAATATTCCGGATATTCTCCTCTACGTGGTCGAGGTGGGAATAATCGATGGCGTCACCGAAGACTGTGTGAATGCTAAAAGGGTTTGTGGTATTGTTTGGTCTCTTGGGTGGAGGGAGAGGAATGATCCCTTTTTCGATCATATCTTGTATGGCATGTTTGAGTCGAAAGCAGGACTCGGTATCATGCCCGTTACCTTGGTGATATAGGCAATAAGCATTGGGGGTCCAACTTTTGCCTCGTTTGCTGACAGGTGGGTCCGGAGTGGGACCCAAAGGTGAGAGTAACCCTTGATTGACTAGGCACTTAAAAGCTTCAATGTAAGATGAGTTGATCGGGGTAAATTTTCTCGGTGACCTTCCTACTTTGTTGGGTATGGTCCCGTAAGGTCTTGGTGTTCCTTTCGTATCGACTTTTGGAAGCTCCGATCGGGCGGAGTATTGGGATAATCTATCTTGGGTAGGCTTTTGGGCATGGTAATTGTTTAGGTTGGCGTTTGTATCGCCTTCGGTGTCTCTACTCTCAAGGAAATTGAGGCGGCTATCAATGTAGCGGACGGATAAGTCAAACGGGTTACTGAAGTATGGATGTTGTGAACCAATTTGGCTAGGGTATTGACATCGTTGCGGATGCTTTTGATGACGCCTGAATCTACCGAAATGTTGGGGATTGATCCTAGTGGGAAAGGATAAAAAATTCAGATCGGACCCACCGGACGACTTAGAAACCCAAGGAATGCTCGTGACTGAGCGACGCGGGAATGAGACCTTTGACTCGCATGTGCGGGCGGTCACTGACTTAGGGACTCGGGTGCTTTAGACTCTTGGTGTATTCTACGAGACATCTAACGAATTTTAAATCTTTGTAACGAGACGATTTGACGCAAGCCTCGGAGGTGAGGCTTAAAGAGGACTTCTCAAAAGAGATGACCCAAAATGAAAGACCTCGAATAGAGGCGATCCTAGTAGCTAACACGGACAGTTAAACACACGGTTGTACGACGTTAGGAATTGATCGCGATCCCGGCTCAGGATCAAAGAATTTTGATATTTTTTAAAACGACCGATACTCGCAGAGGAAAGTCTCTCTTTTTTTTTGAAAGGCGATTTTGTAAAACTAGGGTGACGATGGCTTGGTAACATCGTTGGTGATGCGAAATGTGCGTTGCTATGTGTGTGTCGGGAATCCGACGAAAGCAAAAGTGTAAATGTTTTTTTTGAAAGGAAAACGGTCCTTAGGGGGACCGGTTTTGAAAATGACGAAGTGATGTTTTTATCGAGACTACTATTAATTAGCTAGTTCGATAGCGGATGTGTGTGGTGCTTTAAAGGTGTGACTAAATCCTTGTCAAGGGTTTAGACAGTGAATAGTTTTTTTTGAAAAAGTTTTTTTTAAAGAAAACGAGTGATCCATGTTTGTCGGTTGCAATAAATAGCATTCGACAATGGATGGTGGTGTGTTGTGAAAAGTGTTTCGAGAATGTTACCGTTTTGGATTCCTTGATCTCATTTATTGAAGCTTTAGTCGTGTTAACGGTATGTGTGTAAAAAAACTCTTTTTTTTTTGAAAATAAAATGTAACCGTTTGGTGTGCCTTGATCCCATTAATTGGGAGTTTTGGTAATATTAACGGTGTTTGTCGTTTGACGGGTTTTACTTTAGGCACGTGATGGCATTCGAAAATATATTCCTTTTTTTTTTGAAAACATCCAGTGTAAAATTTGCCATGACAACGGCGTCTCAAAATGTTTTTTTTCTTTCTTTTAGAGATCATGACTTGACCGGAGTATCGTGTTTCAGAAATCGTTTTGGAAAGATGAGATATTTTTCGAAAATGGAATTGGGTGTGGTTGAATATGTTGGCGTGGTTGAATCCGGATTTTAGTCTTTTATTTGGGTTGGATTGTTCAAACACGCTACACATAACTAGGAATGCATACACTCATGCAGGATGCAGACACGGGTAGGTTAGGGTAGGCTACCGCCCACGAATAGCCTTCACTTAGGCATTGACAATGATCTGGGGAGACGAGTGTCATGCCGTCCGCTCGGAACTATCCGCTTACTAATCCCGCAGGGTACACGTTAGTCGGCCGGAGCGTCAATCGAGGATCTCTCCGCATGTCCCTAAAGATCTTACCGCGAAGGGGTCGATTGGTCCTAATATCGGTTAGGGTGGGCTTTTTAGGGCCAAAACCTGTAGTGACCACAACTAGGAACTAAGAAATGAGCTTCACCGACCTCATTCAAGTTACACCGCTGGAAACTTGTTTCCAAATCCCTAGCGGAGTCGCCAAACTGTGGACGTCCGTCCGCACCGCCCGGCGCCCCGCGCGCGCCCGTGCGCGCCCGTGCGGGACTGAACCGGTTTTTCAACGTGTGGTGGCGACCACCCACGCGGCCCCCTCCCTGCCGGGGGTCGGTCCGATCTCGCGTACGATGAGATGTGTCGGACCTCGATTTGGATGACAATCCGGACTTGTACTAGACGGGTGCGGGCACCCATGTTTTCGTTTGGGAATCGATCGAGTCGTGGTTGTAAATGTTTTTTTTTTGATGAAAATGTAAGTAATTATATTATAATGATCACCAATTACATGAGAGTATAGTTCCTTATACACCGATATCACTCAATCAATCTATCTATAATGTTTTGATATTTGCTATTGACATTTTTAAGTACATTCCGTATCCTAAGGCTCAATTCATTCTTAACCATAAGGAATATGTGGGACGATCTATAGAGAAAATGGGCAACTCGACATTGATTCCACATCCACCATAAATGGTACCAAGTGCCAATAATTCCATCTGCTATAATTTGGCGAAAGAGCAAGGACTTGTGACGCTTGTTCATGGTCGGGATTTGTCGCCAATCCTACCATCAAATAAACCAACTAACCTAAACTAAAATAGCAAGGGCAAGTCGGGTCGAATCCTCAGAGAGATCGGGAATGAGTACTAGTTCGGTCTCGGATTACAAATTAGCTACGCGAATCAATTATCAAGGGTGAAATTATACTAACTAAGATAACTAATAAAAGCATAAGCGAACTAATAATAAAACTAACGAGTAATAAGAATGGTGATCTTAATAAAGAAAGGTCTAGGGTCCGACTTAACCACCGATATATCATAATTATGAGCAAGGAACACCGATAATGGGTTGCTAGGGATATCAGGATGAGTGGAACGCCTCTAAGGGTCGACTACCTCCCTCCCGAGTTCGTAGTCCGACTAAGTAAAACTCGATCACTTCCCTCCCGGGCTCGTGAGTCGGGTTCCTAGGTCAATCGAGTTGGCCCACTCCCATGGTGCCCAATCCAAGGTCCTAGGTCACTAAGTACGCATCTAATCCCGTTTCTTTCTCTCCCCTCTCCCAAAGTGAAGAGTCTAGACCGATAGTTAGGGTACCCTACCTAATTCTCAATCCCGTGTTCAACTAGGCGGGGCAAGGCAAGTCAAGGGGCGAGTTTTACTACCTAGACCTAACCGACTCCCGTCGATGGACAAGGGTCAAGGGTCCAAACACAACCCAATAAACAAGTCGATTCCCGAATCCCAAACTATCCTCCTCCGTATATCCTAAACAATCCAAATACGCAATTTCAAGCCCACAATATAGACATGTCGGGGTCAAATCGTCCCCTAGAAAAGACACTACTCACTACTCATAATCATACTAATGAAAATACTAATACTAATTACTCTAAGCCTAATACTAAGCATAAAGAAATGAAAAGGAGGAAACTTTAATTAATCCTAACATAAACTATATATAAACAAACAAGACAATTATAAAATAACATTACAAAACATATAATTAACAATAAAGATTAAAACTTTAAACTAATTACTAACTAAATATATCATAAATATAAAAATAAAGATGAATGAAATAACAAAGGAGAAGAGATAAGAGAATTATACCAAAAGGAATTGCTAAAGATAAGATGTCATGAATGTTGAAGAAAGATCAATTAATTAAAACTAATAAAAACTAAAACTAAAATTTAGATGAAAAATAGGAAAAGAAAGGCTGCACTTCGTTCTACTCCTAAACCCTTACTCTAATTCTCAAACTAACCGTCTGCTGTAACTCACTACTCTTTTTTTCACAAATCAAGGGTTTCATTGTTTTAATTGTTTCCAACAATAATGAAAAGATAAAAATACCCTTTACGAGAATTAGAAGAAATGGAAGAAATCTAAGGGCTGTAAGGTAACTTGCTCCTCCATATAAGACAACTAGCCAAGTCAAAAATCAAGCAACATAGCACGGTCAGTTCTGGTACGCACGGTGGATTTCACACGACTCCTTTTCCCCTGTCCCGGTTACGCACGGCTGGGCGTGCGTGCGCACGGTGGCTAGGCATGGCTGAGAACGTCGACGCCGGCGAGCTGCTGGTGCTCCGGTGACGGTGCTGCTGCGCCGGGTTGATGATTGAATAATGGTGGAGCTAAGGTGGTTGCTGAAGGTTGGTCGGGATCTGGTCTGATGCTGCGACGGAGATGGTGCGGCTGTTGGAGATGCGCGCTGGTGGCCATGGTGGTCTATGTGGTGGTAATTAATTGAGGTGATTGAATTAAATGATGGATTGTTGATTGCAATGGAGGGGAAATGAATTACAGATGGTGGATGAGGAAATTGATTGAGGCTTGTTGGTTTGTTTATGAATAATGGAGGGAGTTTTTAGATGGTGATTGATGGTGATGAAGTGATGATAATTGATTGACGATGGAGGATGATGTATGATGAGGGTGAAGGATTAGGATAAGGAGGGTGATACAGGCAGGGGAAATAAAAGGGGATTATGGTCAAGGTCAAATACGGTTTGACTCGTCTTGACCGCTTCTCTTGGATCATCTTGACCTTTCTCGATATCTACAATGTCAAAATAACTCGAGCAGTACCAAAATTCCGACAAATCTAATAAATGTACATTAATTAAACTAAACACGACTAATTAGCTAATTAAACACAAAATAGCTTAATAATAGCAAAATGGTTAATAAAATCGACCGAGAAAGAGTATAAATATTGTACCAAAAACCGGTAAAATAGTGACTTATCAACCTCCTCTTCCTCCATCTGACAATATTCACGGAAGGAATTTGGACCTCCAGCCACTGTGATAAATGGGCAAAACACTGCTGGGTGAATTTGCAATGTGAGAATAAATGGTCATGAGTTTCATTCTCCAAACCACACAAAAAACAGTCTTGATTTTGAAGAAGTTGCATTCTAAGCATCCTGTCTTTTGTAAGTAGACGTTGGTGGCATATTAGCCAAGCTATATACCCATGTTTTGGAATGCCGACCCTATTATATACCAATTTATCCCACTGGACTAATTGTCCCTGTTCCACCAGCCTGTGATACCCGATAGCTGGGGTATACTCTTTACCTTGTGCCCTCAAGGATGTGAAGAGGTTGTTAGTATAGAAGATGTCCTTAACCCAGCAAATATTATGCCAAGACCAACTTGAGTTAAGTGACGGTGAATAATTTTCCCAATCCATCCCTGTTATGTAAACACAATGAACCCATTTGACCCATAAATGTTAAGCCATGCTCGCTATCCACCAAGCATATTTCCCTATACATGCTATGTTCCACATGTAATCCCCTAGAAAATCTAACGCGATACAGTGGCGGAAACACTGTAGAGTTGGGATTAAAACACGCTGTGACTATGTCTTAGTAAAATTAAAATGGTAATGTCAAACAATAGGCCTTAAATAAAATGGCCAAAATTTAAAACAATCCACAAAAGGGGTTTGAACAATCCATAAGACATAATTATAAAAATAAACAAGCAGGATCCACACTGCTCGCTAGCCCACACCCGGAACACGTATACCTGCCATGTTAAAACATAACAGCCACAATCAGTGGGGAGCAACGTCAACGTTCTCCCAGTCGTATAACAGGATTTTAAAATTGTAATTACTATTATAGAAAAATAGTAAGAAAACGGAAAACAGCAAAACATTATAATGAAAATAAGCTTTCAGTGAAAAACTTCACGTAACGAAACAATATAAATAAAATGAGTTTTCCGAAGAAAACATAAAACATTTGCCAACCTGCAACCAAATTATATCGATAATAATAAAAATATTCAAAATGGCGTTATGGATAGGATTAGTGATGAAGGCTAGACTTTCACTAGGAGAATACTAAAACTAGCTTCGAGAACTTAGTTCAAACAAATCAAACCTCGGTCTCTAACTAGGCTACTCAACCATAATAGGACGGCGACTTATAAATGCGTGGCCCTAGTTTAAGATAATATGCATACCCCTCCCGAGCACCATAAATACTCAGTTCAACCCGACGGCGTCTTACACTGCGAGGCACGAGTTTAAGGTCAAAATGTACACACACTCCCGAACAGCATACATGCTCGGTTCAACAACCAGTGTACCCCATAAAGACACACCAGCCTTATAGTTGATGGCAAAAACGTAAACCCCAGAATATATTACTCTAAACCTCACACTGGTCCATATTCCATAACTCCAAAACAAGCCATTATCGATATAAACAAGAGATATAATCATATGATGAATAATATGAAGATAAAAGAAATAAATATTTTATACTAAAACGGAAACTTTCTATAAATAGAAACTTACTAAAAATAGCATTATATCAAAATTTCAAAAATATTAGTTCATACTAATACAACACTTTTAGTAAACGATATAGATTTATAAAACTAATACTTTCGGCCTTAACAATATTAATTGTTAAAGTGAGAACATTTGGGTTTATGAAGTTATTGAAATATCGTACAAGTGTTTTTAAAAAATTTAAAATGTCTTAAACATTTTAATACTAGTAATTAGGGTGTTTCCAAAATTTATAAAACACAAATCCCCTAATTATTAATAGTTTTGACAATGCGAACATAAATAGGATTTTACGGCAAATGTAAAAGCAAATCTTTTAGCGTCTTTTATTTAATTAAACCATTTTTAAAAAAAATTAAAATATGATAAGGGGTGATTTAACTCTTAAATTTTCAGATTTAAATATTTTCAAAATTGCTGTAAAAATAATTCATTTAGCTGAAACGGAGCATTTTAACGATAAATCGTAATTTTGTCCAAAAATCATTACTATTAATTAAAGAGTTTAATAAATAGTAAAAAAATTATGTAAAATAGCTAAAATATATATTTGGACATTCTGTCCAGAAAAGAAAATTTTCCAGAATCCTTAAACTCGATTTTTAAAGGGTTTTCTCATTAATCGTCTAATCTCGACAATAACGATTAATAAAAATGGTAATTACAAAACGATTTAAGTATTAATATCCAAAAACTATTATTAAACTTAAAAATCACGATTCTCCAGAAACTACTATTTTTTCCAGATTTCCAAAATTCCAGATTTAGCAAACTCCGTTAAAACCGTCTTTTAAAACTCATTTTCACAATTAACGATTCCATTAATAAAACTTATCGTTCCTAACATTTTATTAAAGCACTAAAAATCACAAAATTACATTTTATTATGAAACCATCAGAAACATATTTTTTTCCAGATTTAAACAAAAGACCAGAAATCGAGAATTTAAACGACAAACACGGTTTTAACGATAAACGATGATTTAAAGTGATTAATTAATTCACCCACTTAACAATTCCAAAAAATTATGAAACAATTCAGAAAATTCTTTTTCACCAGAAATATCATCCACGCCAAATTTCAGATTAAAATGAATTGTTTAAGTACTAGAACTAAAAATCGGCTTTTAACCATTTTTGTCCGTAAACGGTAATAATTCAACAATTGATATCTAAAATATCAGAAAAATACCAAATTATTAAAAATCATCAAAAACCTCATTTTTACAGAATATAATCATATATTACAAGTTTATACCGAATACTGCGATTTTACAAATTAATATGACGATTTAATCGTTAATCTCGTAAAAGCGATAAAGACATCGAAACATGCAAATTTTCAACTTTTAAAAAATTTTCCAGATTATATGACATATATATATTGTCAAAATGAAATATAAAAATTATACATGCAACTACACAATTAAAACCTTGAAATACCGAGTAATATCGACGTTACCTCTAATCCAAATCGGAAACGATAATATACTCGTCGACCTCGGGATCGACCAAAAATCCTACATCACACAAAAAGTATGGTACAAAAATACCATAAGAAAAACTAAAAGAATCAAGGTAAATAACGATCGAAAATAACATTGATTATTACCTTAACGAAGGGATCGGAATAACGATAAATTAGATGCTGAAAACGAGACAATCAAGACTCGATTTTAGAGCATAAAATATGGCTGGTGGCTGCTGGAAAACATGGCCTGATGAACTCATTTCGTATATATATTTAACCTCAACTTTTCCTTTATTTTGGTTCATTTTCTGTGTCCTAGGAGTCGTTTTTCTAGCTTTTCATCCTTCTTTATTATGCCGGGTATTTTATTTACGTTTTGTAAGAAACGAGACAAATGAAGGCGATTGAGCTATATTTTGGGCAATGACGAGAGTCGAGCCATTAAATTTACAAGAAAGAAGTGATAAAAGTTAGAGGATGCTAAGTGAAGAGTTGAAGAAGAACGTGAAGTGAAGAAACATTAAGAAACAACAAAGAAATAAGTTGGAAAGCTCAAACAAATGCAAATCGAGAAGAAAGAACGATCGCTAAAACAAGGTCAACTTCAAACGTGCATATCTTAAGTTCTACCACTTCGATTGCGCTGATTCAGGTGGCGTTGGAAAGCTCTTTCTCTTATCTTTCCAACGGGATATCACACGTCCAATTACGATAAGTAACGAAGAAACAGAAAGCATTTCAAATTCATCACGCAGTGCAGAGGAACCCGAACCGCTCGGGATGAACCCAAACCGCTCGGAACGGACCCAAACCGGTCGGGACAGACCTGAACCGACCGGTTTGAGGCTTTTTCTCGGGATTTCTATTCTTGGACTCCTTCACTTACCATAACTTCTATTTTACGGGATATTCTTTTCTAATTAGTTTTAGGAAAGTAGGAGTAATGACACTTCTTATCATTATTAGTATATATACCCTCCTTAGGGTTAGATTTATGAACACTTTCTCACTTTCTCATTCAGTAGTTTAGTTTACACTTTCATATTCATTAGTTTAGTTTAGACTTTTTATTAGCATTAGAATTCTTCTAGTTTGTAGTCATACTTTTAGAACGTTAATCTTTCAGTTCTACGTAATTGGTACCTTTTCTTATTCTCTTATTTTTCATATTGTTCTTTATTATGCTTAATTCTTTTATTGCTTTATCGTTTATTATGAGTAGCTAATTTATTTATCTAGGATTGAAGGGGATCTATGTTAATTGAATTGGGGATGTTAGTTTAATCAATTGTTTGATTGTTCATTCATATGTTATTGCCTTACTACTTGTTTTGTATCATCGTTCGATTAGTTTGAGACGTTGAACTAGTTGAATGTCTAGGAACCCGAACCTAAGATCGAAAGCCTGGTAAGGGTAGACTTACAAGTAAGTGGGTAGGATAATCTGGTAAGTTGTGAGAGCCCGTCAGAATCTATCCTAAGGTTGACATAAGATTCGAGAGGCCGTGTCTTTGCCCTAAATAACTGTGATTGATTGACTGAATGATTAATTAACTTTACCCAATTTGATTGCATAGTGAACTGGAAAGCCCTAGATACCTTTAATATTGTTAGAACCCTTTTATTTACGTAATCGCATTAGTTTAGAAAACAATTCAAACAAACCGGAATTTAAATAGTTTAGAATCGATTATTAGATAATTAGCGATTTTCATCCGTCTCTCTGTGGATTCTCGATCCTTACTTGCTGCTAGCTACCTGTTAGTTGTTCGTTAGGATTATTTTGATTAAGGTGATACAACTTTAGCCTTGTCATGGCCAAAAAAAAGAAGGAAGGGATTTTTGTTGTTTAATTTGCAAAATAAATGAATAGGAAATGGATGGTTTTTCTAATGCATGAATGTTAAGATTATTTTTTTGATGAAAACAATGCTACAACATCTACATAAAACCAGCCAAGTAAATGAAATGGTGATTGAAAAGTTTGCTTTGTCTTCAAAATAAATGAGGATAAAAAAAAATATCTACAAGTTTATAAATTGTAAAATGGAGTGTAAGAAAAATGTAAATGTGGTGTGTGACAAGGGTCACGGTCCAAAATGGTCCAAATAGGGTCTCTTTTAGTTGTAAGTTAATAAAAATAAGAATCGTCAAATTATTAAAAGCATTTCAAAACAATTTGAGTAGACCTCGCGTTCGGAAATAATTATTTATGAAACTTCGTATTAAAATCATTAAAGAATAAATTTTCATAAATAAAAATTCCTTCTTAGTTAGAAATATTATATAAATGTATTTTGACCCTTTTAGAAAAATAAATAATCCAAATCCAAGCTTAAAATGATAGTACGTATAAAAATGGGATTCTTCGCGAAATAAATAAATAGTTAGCGACGAAAATTTAATAAATAGATTTATCATAGGAAAATAAAATATTTAAAATCTTTTAATGAAAATAAATAATATTTGACTTGAAAATAATATGAAGCTTGAAAATGAAGGAAACTGAAGGCAGAAAAATAACAAAGTTATGACGGAGTCATAACGGAATAGATAATCATGCATAGAAAATTAGCGGGTGTTACACCACAGGTGAATGTTCTTCAACCCAAGACCCCCTTCCTCTATTGGACTACATATCGTGTCCCAAGCAACTAGGGGAGGGGAGGTATAGTTCTCACTACCTTGCCAAAGATAATTTCTACAAATGGAATTGAGTTGGTTGATGACAGCAGCAGGAAGTATGAAAATACGAGACCAGTACTGATGGATGGAGGTCAGTATTGATTGGACCACCACCAACCATCCCTTATAGGAAAGTTTTCTTGCTCCCATACTTCTAATCCTACTTACTATCTTATCCGTAAGTATACGACATTCTAGAACCGAGATTTTCTTAGGTGACATTGATATTCCTAGGTATTTAAAGGGGAGTTTACCCAACTGCATACTTGTAAGATCCATAATTCGAACTGCCTCTTCTGCATTGATTCCATTGTGAAAGACATTGGACTTGGCCTGATTCATTTTTAACCCAGAAGCTTCAGAAAAATTGGCAAAGGCATGTAGAATCCACTTTACTGAGCTAAAATTACCCTTGCAAAACAACATAAGGTCATCCGCAAAGCAAAGATGACTCAACTTGATGTTTTTGCAATGAGGATGGAATCTGTAATCTTCACTATCTTGTACAACATTAATAACTCGGCTCAAATATTCCATACGGAGAATAAATAGCAAAGAAGATAAAGGGCCCCCCTAATGTAGACCTCTCTTAGCTTTGAAGAAGCCAAAGTTTTCCCCATTCATAGCTAAGGTGTAGCTAGGAGACATTAGGCATTCCATGATCAGAGAAGTGAAGGTGGGGGGAAAGTCCAAGGCCTTAAGCATATCAGCAACAAAGCTCCATTCAATAGTATCATAGGCTTTTTGTAAATCAATTTTGAGGAGAATTCTAGGAGAACAATCTTTCCTATTGTAGAGACGAATGAGATCTTGGCATATAAGTATATTTTCAGCAATATCACGGCCTTTAATGAATGCACTTTGACTAGGACTGATTCTAGTGGGCAGAATGAGGCTTACTCTTTCACAAAGAATTTTAGACACACATTTATACACTGTGTTGCAACAAGCAATAGGCCGGACTTAGCTCACATTATACAGATTCTGGATCTTCGGAATGAGAGTAAGCGTTGTGTTACTCACCTGCTTTAAAAGTTTACCACTGGCAAAAACATCCTTAACGGCACAACATACTGCTCTTCCTGTAATGCCCCAAGTATCCTTAAAAAATTGGCTCGTGTAACCGTCAGGGCCCGGTGCTTTATTACCATGAATGCTATACCTAGCCCTCTTGATATCAGCATCTGTGACTAGATTGAGCAAAAGACCTCGTTGCTGATCCCCTAATGTTGTACCTTGTCGGACAGTAGCAACATTAACAGGTATAACCTGTTTACTATCTCCCAGGATACTGGTGAAGTAATCCACAAAAGCCAACTGAATCTGCTCGGGTGTAGTATGAATGACCCCCTGTAGGTCCTGGATTTGAATTACTCTGTTATGTGCTCTTCGTGTTTTGATAGAAGAGTGAAAATAGGCAGTGTTTTGGTCCCCTTGATCTAGCCAAACAGTCTTAGCCTTCTGCTGCAGGAAGGAGTATCGGACTTTGTCTAGAATAATATATTGTTTAGCTACAGCTGCTTCATAGTGCATAAGTGTAGCATCAGTAGGCTATTGTTGTAACTGGAGTTGTATGTTATGAAGTGTCGTCTCCATTATATTAGCCATATTTTCCACGTCTGAACTGTGCTTTTGAAGTCAGCAGCCCCAGCCCACATGTTGAAATATTTGAAAGCTTCCCTTTTCTTACGTAGTTGAGCAGCCAAGCTAACCACACAGGGACAATGGTCAAACATCCCCTCTGGAAGGAAATTTGCAAATGAATCAGGCTGCATCATCAACCAATCATCATTACAAAGGACTCTATCGATATGGCTGTACACTTTACTCCCTGGTTCATGTTTATTATTCCAGGTAAAGTGTGCACCAATAGTCTTAAGTTCAGTAAGGCCCCACGCATTAATGCAGTCGTTAAATGGCTTAATTTCAGCCAATGTGACAGGCGCTCCTCCAATTCTTTCCTCCATGCGCATCACATTATTAAAATCCCCCATTAGGAACCATGCTCCTGCACTGTTAATAGTAATCTGTCGCAGATCACTCCATAAAGGTTCTCTGTCTGCCAACTTATTAAAACCATAGATTATAGTGCACCAAAACCCACTACTCCCTCCATTTGGTGTTACTTTCAGGTGACTAAGTTGTTGCGTGACTTTCAATATGTCCACTTGGTAAGTGCTAGGATTCCATAAACACCAGATGCGACCTCCCTTATGGCTGTTATTGTTAGTAGTAATAGACCACGCACTCATTAAACAGGTTGAAGGCCTTATGCCTATTGTTAGTAGCTATTTTTGTTTCCAAGAGACCAAAAAGATCGACCTTATTATTGAGCATAAACCAACGAATCTCCTTTTGCTTCTTAACTTTATTCATGCCCCTAATATTCCAACACCCGATATTAACCATTATTGTCTTTTACAGGGTGGAGTACATCACCTTGCCCCCTTCCACTGACTTTCCTGACTGAAGATGTAAGAATTTCCAACAACGACAAGCCATCCGGCGTATACTGTATTCCCTTAACTCGTGAAGGTTTGGTAGCTGCTTTTCCCATTGTTGAATCAATTGGTGCAAGTCTCTGGACAGCAGGGGTAACAATGACCTCTTGTGGAGGAGGCTTCACCTTTTGCTGTTTTGGTTTTTTTGCCATCACTTCTTCTGATTTGCTACGACATTGCACTTCATTATGTCCCATACCCTTACAACAAGTACAGGCAATGGGCAACCAATCATATTGTAGTATTATTTTTTGTTCAGTGCCTTTCTCATCAAGAAATCGAATGAATTCCGGAAAGTCCTGTCCAATCTCCACCTCGATGAGAACTTTAGCATAACCGAGGAATTGGCGCTGAATCGTAGAATTAGCAATTCGGACAATCTTACCAATGATTCCCCCATTTTTCTTTAAGCACTCATTACCCCAGAACTTAATATCAAGTTTATTCAATTTGACCCAAATAGGCAATTTCTTAACATCATGTTTAGCTAACTCAGAATTAGAGTCCCATTCATGGATAATCACTGGTTTATTATCAAACATGAGATGTTCAGTATTGAGAGCCAATTGTTGACAGTCCTTATCCTGGAAACGAACTAGAAAAATACCATTAGGTAGGAAAGAGATCTTGTCTACCTTCAAGTTTTTCCAAATTCAATTGAGAAAGCCCGTAACTATGCTCCAAGGTGGATTCACCCCCACGATGAAGCCATAAATTGCCGTACTCCAGTATTCCAACTCCTCTACTATGTTCTCTGATGTTAGTTGTAGTAGGGGGGCTCCATTGCACCAATTTGCTTCTCCAGTTCAGCGTTAGAAGCATCCAGAGACGTATCTTCTAATACATCTTCCAGGATGACATCCAGTTCTACCTGAGCTGCCCTTGCTCCCTGTAAATCTTGTGTACTAGAAGAATTATTATTACTCTTATTATTGCTAATAGCTGATGAACTATTACTATTAATTTTGTTTTTGTTGTGTGAGCCGCGTTGATTTAAAGATGAGTTATTCACTTTCCTGTAATTCGCCATTGCAGAATTCAGGAGAGCTTTCTCCCTCTTCTTTCTCTCTCTGTGGTTGTAAATGTTTAAAGGCCGTTTTGTTTGGTAAGGCGACCTTTTTAGTGAAATGAAGTTGTTGCCGATTTGTGGAGTCGCCACCGAGTCAATTATGGGGACTCGGAAACCGTTCAAGTCAACTTTGATCCCTTGCCGGCTCAAAGTTAAGTGGCACGGGACCTAAAGATAAAGACTTGTATCCTTAAGAACTCCATGCCGGGAATGACTCTCATTGCCAATGGTTTCGGACATCCGGAAACCGTCGATTCTGAGTAAGGGGTGAGGGTACGTATTTGGAAGTCAACATCCGATAGATGTCAACACCCAATCCCGCCCGCACTATAGCGGCCTCTACTAATCAATCGGTGGGCTGGTTTCCTAGTTCTTTCATTGTGGTGGAAGTACTGTAACATCCATTGTCTTAACCCTATGTTTTGCTACGTCGGTCGTTTAAGGACAAGTAATTTTTGTCGTCGAAGTAATTGTGTTTACATTCTTTGCATGCAATTTCACGTGACAAGCAGGCCATGAAAAGATGCACGTAGGAGAGTAGAGAGTAATAGTATTATACGTATTAGCAAATCAGTTTTAACGCGATAATACGGATATTAGTCATTCTCGTGGTATACCTTACCTGGTATTCTGCATAAGATGCGTCGGTTCGGTATTAATAGGGATGCGTCGACCATCACTAATACGGAACCCGACCATCACTTTGTTCAGTTTTAGTTGTTTTACGTTTTGAATTCCGTGTTAGGTGATATAGCATGCGATATAAGGTCATAAAAGCAATAAATCATACGAAAAACCGTAAATGCGAATGTAAGTAAATCACATAGTGAGGAGTTGCACCCTCGGAGTATACACTAAACGGGACACGATGCATAGGTAGTTTGAGAACGGATCTCAGAATTACTCGGGTCTATTTAGTGTGTTTTAGTGTTTGTGGTTGAAGTTGGTACATTACGTATTTTAGTGATGTTTGTGGACCTAGTGTCCACATCTAATATTATCGTAGTGCATAATAATAGAAAGTGTGAGTATGGAAAGTTTTGTTTAGATGGCAACGTAGTGACGATACAACTTCGACAGGCGGATCCTCCTAGCTTGACTAGTTATTCTGGCAGAGTTCCGTTACCGTTTGACCTTTCCGCGGCTATTCCGGCAGAACTTCGTTGCTATTTGCTAGTTCTGCGGCTAATCCGACAGAATCTGTGTACTAGTTTTGAGCTAGTCGATCACAGGCACCTCGGTATCGAGTGGGGTGCTCAAAGGTGAGGAGGAGCGTCGATGTCGCTTTATTATCGGAACTACGATCGAGTGGATCGTTTGCCTCGGGTGTCGGAGTGCGAGCCCTTAGTGAGAGTTTAGAGGGAGAAGAGAGGATTGAATGATGTGTCGAAATGAGGGCGTGAAGGGGGTTTTTAAAGGTGTTTTCGGCCCTCGTCGCCCATATAAGCGCCCGAGCTGGGGCGTGCTATGACTCAGGTGCCTGGGTCCGGGCGTGGGGAGACCCAGGCGCGTCAGGTGGTGCGGTTGGAGTTCTTAGGATACGGTTTTGATACTTTCCAAAACCGAGAGGGAGGAGGATAATTGTTACTTGGGGATTAAGGCTCCCGTGGCTTGACCTAGCGCCGTGAACGTTAGTGGGCCTCGGGTGTTCGTCCCGAGGTTCGCTTAGCGTGGTGCTGACTCGTTTCGAGTTTCGGGACCGTCTCGGGGTCCCGGTGTCAGAATTGACACTAATTAGTGTCTATGCGACCGTAACGACACGACTAAGGCTGCTATCATGTTAGTTTTATTTGCCCGAGTAATTTATTTGATCCGTTCGATAGAAAAACTATCTAGAACACCGCGAACCCGCGTCGCGTTGCAGTTCTATCATCATCGGGTGTTTGTTGGGCACTTCTGCAGCCACCAGGTCCAAATATGGGTGTCTACAATGAGCTAGGGGTGATATGCCATGGGCCCCACTTTGGGAGAATACCGTAATGAGTAGCTCTAAATTGATACCACCTTCGCCAAGGAATAGCTTTGCCTCCTCGATTACAGGAATGTCCAAAGATCGACGAAATCTCTCTACGGATACTTCGCTAAGACCCGGAATGGAGGGATGAGACGAGTTCCACCCACCAATAGCATCTTTTTCCTCTGGTAACGGAAAAATATCACCTCGCGGGAACGCAAATACATGGTATTTGGGATTCCAAAAACGTGGACTTGCATTTAAGTAACTGTCTTGCTCTTTAAATTGCTTGAAAGATAATGATCGCTGACAGACCGCCATTCAACAGTTCCTCGAGCTCCCCTTCTTGAATGAATTAATCCACTCAGTCAAAAGCTTGCCGAAAGTCGACATTCTCAATAATTCAAGGTGAATTATCAAGGGATACTTGGGTGATAATTGTGACTAAAGACGAGCCCCAAGCACTCGTTTTATAGCTGCAAAGTAATAGAATAAGGAAAGCTCCGTTCGATAAATTTTGGAAAACTTACATAACCACGCGCTTGACCGCACGAACGCCTGTTCCTAAGAATCAGGGGGCACGAAGCGCCGCGCCTTTGTTCCAAGGTGCACGATGGGTCACGCTCCAGCGCTCCGGTCTTCATCAACACCAAGCGATAGATTCAGTTTCCTAAATTGATTCTTTCCTTTTTCAAATACGGACGCATCTACCAAAGATTATACAAGAGCGAAAATCACCATACCAATGACGGAAGCCCTATTTTGTGACCCGGGCCCACCGGACTTAGACGTTTTTTTTTTTATTTCGAAGGATAAGCTACCCCACCCTAGGGTGTTGTAGCACTCGGATGACATTTTAACTTTCTTTCAAGTAAAAAGTGGAATAACTTTTTTTTTACGAGTACTTTTTTTATTTAGTACATTACGAGTCCTAGCTAATACATCAGTTCTACACTTTTTGGGTCAAAATGTTTTAATCGATGTCTTACTCGATCTAATTCTCGTCTCAAGCTCGCAATTACAAACACTCTAAACGCATTTTCGCACTCTCGATCAATCCCAATTCATCTAAGACACTCTAAATCATGGTTCAACACTAAACAAATCAATTATGAAGTGCTTACGTGATTTATGTTTCATCTAAGCTAACATTTCAGGAACCATAGATGAAGTAAGAGCAAACGAAACACATCTACAAGCCAACGGCTGTCAACAAAAGCAAGTTCAACCCTCGCGGGGTCACAAATTCATATATACAAGACGAAGTTCAGATTTATATACAAATAACAACTTAGAGTTCGAAATGGGGGCTCCAAGGTCGCCTCCACGACCAACACAAATACGGGTTCCATGGTAGGACCGGAACCAGAATCCCTGACCTGGATAGGCGCCGACCGGAACAAGAATCCAAGTTAGTCAACAGGTCCTTAGTAACGACACAGGGCATGTCAAAGGCTCTTCTATCTGAACCGAGCGTCTTAGGACACTTGTATCCTCCTCGACCACCTCTAGGTCGACTTTGGCCTTAGCCTGCCTCGAAGACTCGCCCTGGAACCGAGTCAGCTGCTCCTTGAGCCTCTCAATCTCATAGTCCCAATCACGTACCAACTGGGTCAATCTCAGTCACACGAGTCCCCAGCTGAGATACCATATCGGGAACATCCTACAAAAAAAACTATCAAACACCAAATATTACAGCCAACAATTAAGCTGCCTACAAAAATGCATACCAAACGAAGCAAAATCGCATCGCGAGTCAAGGCAGAAGCCCTTTCCGACGCTAAGGCCTGAAAGCGGTTAGTAGCTTGCCACAGCCATTGGTGAGTAGCCGAAGACACCTGGACAAAAAAACCAAACATGTTAACCTCAAATATCAAACCAACAAAAAAAACTCGAGACAAGCTTTGGTACTTACCCGCCACACCCGGTCACACCACTAGATCCCAACATCCAGTTCCTCCGTAGAACAAGAAGGAAGGGGCTCGGTATACGACAAACCGGTCGCGTCCACCCTGAGCAACACTAAAGGGAAGTCTAGGGGCTGAACAACGTCAGTCGGATCTGCCAGCTAAGAAATAAAGTAAACCATCTTAAAATCGAGCTCTATCCAAAGTCAAAACAAAGGAAAAATAATCAATACAAAAAGTACTTACAATGATACGGTGGCAAGCCAGCCTCTAGTAGACGTGTGACACGTATGAGGCGTCAGGCACCAACAATGCCTCACTTCCCTCACTGTCCCTATCCTCGCGAGCCTCAACCGAGATAGGGGGCCTAAACATCATCCCAAGAGGATCGACGGGAACACGGAAATCGTCATGGAGGCATCGATGGGTTAACTCGAGTAGTTAGCTCAAGGACGGGCTACAAAATACGAAATAAAGCATACCGTATATCAAAACTTATGGCTTGGGGGTTACCTAGGAAAGCTCTTCTAAGGGCGAAGAAAACTATCATCCAACCGTAGCTGGTTCACCAGCACGTTCTCGGTCAGGTAGTGACTCGTGGTCGACTTCGGCTAAGTCAACCTCCACACAATCCCCGCAGGAAACCTAGCCGGGTGAACAAGCACCGTCTTAGATATATGCCAAACTTGGGAAGTAAGAGTATATCCAAGATTGCAGAATTCATAAAAACACTTATCGTTAAACATAAAACAAGAAAGGGAATTCAGACAAACGCTAGTGAGATAACATACCTTCAGCACAAGACCTGAACCCACAATACATCGGGGGACAAAAAATTGGGTAAGAAGAAGAAGATTGTGGAAGATACATCGGGGGACTACATCGTCGCTGAGATGGATGTGGGGGGGGGGGGGGGGGGGTGGGGGGGGGGGGGATAGAAATTGTTGAGGAATGCAGGCCAAAGAAAAAGAAGAGGGTCACATTTGATACACCGGCCGACATCATTGTTGTACACGTGTCTCGGGGTAAGAAGAAAAGGGACTAACAACAGGATCAGCTAGTAGTAAAAAGAGAGCCTGGAGGTCAGCCGGATGTTCACTGTAGGCCCAAGCGGTTGCACCAGGCAATTTCGAAATTGTCGGATGCTCAGATTGAAAGGGTGCGTGGTGTTAGCTTCGGCGGGCTATTGGAGTTGAAGTTCGAATCGTTCCCCATTGACCACGTGCTTATGTTACTCCGTGCGTTTTCTGACGGGTCTCCTATTTTCCGTGCCTCACGCCGGGAGCATTCATGATGTCAAAGTACGACGTCCACGATTGCCTACAGCTACCTTTTGGACCTCATCCGGTGAAACTAATCCCAACAAAAAAACAAGAAAGGGGCCGACACACTTGACGTGATCAGGTTAAAGAGTACTTGGAGGAAGGACTTCGACGTGGTGGACGCCGGCGGGCCAATAAAATTAGGGGGTGTGCACTGGACGTTAATGACAACTGATGCCGCTGACGATGACTTTGTTCGTAGGTTCGTGTTGTTCGTGTTGTCATCGTTCCTCGCGCTTACTACGAACAACTCACTCGACCTGAGCCTGCTGGCCGCAATGGATGACGTGGAATTGATTCGGGAACAGGACTGGTGTAGTTTCGTCCTCCAGGATCTGGTGCGCGCGGGTAAGGAGACGCGTGACTCCAAAAAAGTCCTCAGCTCCCTCCGGGGGTGCATCCCTGTTCCGATGATAGCGTACTTCCAGCGCTATGATTTCTGTAGTGAGTCTTGCAGATGCGACATACCATTTATCGGACATTGGGATGCACGGAGGATAGGGGATCGTCCTGCTGGGACACAGGAGACAAGGTCGCTGGGAAATCAGCTACGTTCGAAGATGTCATACCCACGTACATGTAGGGTAATAGGCAACGAGGGTACCCTCGCTATAACGATGCCCTCTGACAACCAGCGCTCTAGTCCCAAAAGAATAACTACAGGGATCGAGAGCGACAATCAACCGGAAGACAGCGTCGTTGACGTAAGTTATCTCGCAGCCACTCTTTAAACCATCAATTAATTGTTCGTAAACCATTTAATTTGAATGCCTACCTGTTTTATAAAAGCATTTACGATTCATAAAACTGTGTTTATAATACAGCTGAAATTCAATAGTCACGGTCATTATGTTGTAGAATCATACTCATTCTGATGTATAGTCACACACATTTGGTACAATCATTATTCCGGATAGTCACACACTTTGAGATGCTTAGTCATACTCAGTATGCTGTGTAGTCACATTGTCAACCAACGAAACAACACCACTGAGCTGTACACTAATGATTTGACTTCAACTGAATTATAGGCCGACCGGGATTTTTTCATGAAGTTCCGAAGGTGTGTGCTAGCCTTTTGCAGTTTCTGTGAGGAGGCTGCCTCCAAGGTAAAGGAAACAGCAATGAGGAACCAGGCAGTTCCAAGTCAAGACCCGTCCTCTCAACAATTCTGGGAAGATCTAGCTGTCCTCCAGTATATCGACGAAGTCGTTTCGTTGGCCGACCAGTTGAGGCAGACTACACAGAATGCCCCCGTCGTTGAGGGCGAGGAACAACGTGATGCTGATGTCTACGATCAGATACGCACAATTGTGCATGACTTCCGTGATGCTGGATACGTGGATAACGATATTAAGAAAGCTTTTGAAGATGGTGAGGGAACAAAAGGTGGCGTTGATGACGATGATGAGGGCACTTTTGAAGGTGGCGTCGTGACACCAGGTTTCTGTGAGGAAGAAGATCCCGAGACTGATGCCGCTGATGGACTCAACCGAGACTCCGATGTGCATGGTTCGGTTGGTATAAGTCCGACCGTAGTGGTGGCCCTACGGCAAGCAGGGTGGGAGACCACTGACGCACGGTTGGCCGTGGCCGATCTAGCCACGGAATCTTGATGGGTTCATAACCCTCTAATTAGACTCCTCTAATTAGTTACTAAATTACTTGTTAATTTAGTATATAAAGATCTAGTTACATGCATGAGATAAAAAGACAAAACTAGATACAAGAAGAAATTTCTTTACATAAACAAAGAGGAAATTATGGGCACAACAAGAAAACTCTTTTTGTTATTGTTCTTGAGCTTATATTAGTATGGATGATCCTCCAAATCTTGAATCTCCAAAGAAGAAGACCTCCTATAAGTTGCACCTTAAATTTACCCAAATAATCACTATTATTATTAACTAGATAATAGTAGTGATGAACCTATACAAATATTATGAATATTACTACTTTAGTAATAAGGATGAATATTAGTACGAGAGAGTAATTTTTGGAGAAGAGGAAAGCATGCATTAATCAAAAGCTAGAGCTCAAATGAGAACAAAATGTTCTCATATTTAAGCCCCAAAAACCGGCCACCCCCAACACTAGGGAAGACAAAATGCGTATTTTAATTGCATGCTTAGAGGTCTAGGGTAATTATGACCATTATTCAAGCATGCACATAAATAAGAGCAACCATCATTGCCCTTATTCTTCTAGTGTGCCATGTACATGTATAAAAAGGGTCCATTTTATTTTTGTCATTTGTCTTACAAATGTTTATGTGTGACATGATTAATTATCTTACATAATTGATTACATCAAATAAATAATATACTCTTAACTTTTTAAGTAGTATATTACAATTATATCAATATATAATTGGTCCCATAATAATAATCATTTAGCCAAATTTACAACTCCTTGTAAATATTAATAGCTAATTACCGCTACCTCTAAAAGCATACAACACCTCAACTAATTTAGTAATTAGCTTTTAAATAATAAATTAAGTCTTATTTAATCGTATTAAAATAAGACGTAAAATTTATTCAGTCAACTATCGTATAATAGACTAATAAACTTAATCGGTCTAAGTTCAAAACTCTATCTCCAATAAATAACTCTCATTCCCAAACATATATCATATATATACGCAAGGAGCTAATTAACTGTATCAAATACAAATAATTAGTTTTCTATTTGGTCTCATCCTATAGGTGTGACAGAAAGAAATCAGTTGATCACCGCTGTCTCACGACAATAACGTCTAACTCTAGTCAGCTGAACGTTATCGATTTACGTTAATCAACTGACGTGGAGTATCAATGTACTATTTATCCCAAGTATATTCCGTCCATGAGATTTGATATATAAATGCACTATTGTGGAGGACATTTGCTCCAACAATCTCCCACTTGTCCGATACAAGTTGTGCATGTAGCCACTATATTGCGGAGGACTCCTACTCCATCAATATCTCCCACTTGTCTACACAAGATGTGTGCTACCGATTCTCTTGTCTCCTTGATGTCACATCCTCCCACTCATCACAAGGTGTCTTTCAGGTCGCACTTGTGATTTAATTATAATTAGAGTGGTTTTCTCGATCTGGAGAATAACTGTTTGACCGGAAAATCTACCATAGATCTATTTCCGAGCGTGGCCACGCATTTCCAGTTACTTCTCCTCGAGTGGCCCAAGCAAGGATGTTTGTACCCAACGTGGGTGGACAATTCCTGTTGACCCATCTTTTACTGTATAATGCAGATCACCATGACCCAGAAGATGTCCATCAGCCTCCTTTCACGGTACGACATAGGACAACAACCAAAGCCAATCGGAAACTGCACCGACTCAGATAAATGGTCGCCAGTCTAAAGAATCGACTCATTGGAATAAAATAGGAATCCCCGCCACGACCAGGCCTCAACTATTTTGATAAGGGACTCTGTTGTGGTCACTGCCCGGCAGAGTGACAATCAGTTGGCCCTCTACTCGGTCGAGTAACCCTAAACCGGGTGCCCTAGTTTTTCTATATAAGCAACCTCCATGCACAACTTTACACATCTTTTTACAACCCTAGCAAACCCTAAAACAATCACACACATACTACGTCCTTACAAACCCTAGTCAAGCCCTAGTAATCCTACATTAGCAAAAACCCTAAACCTAGTTTTAGGAAATCCATCCCGAGCCACCATAACTTAATCTACATAATACCTCGAAGACTCTTGTGTTGAAGCCACGGTTACGAGTCCGCACTGAGACAAGAACATGTAGGTTGAGGGTGTCAAAACCCTCTATTTCTTTCCTCCCTTTCTCACGTCATCTTCATCTTCTTTTTTTCATTTTTTTCGTTTTTTGTTATTTTATTTATTGCACCTTAATATCGATAATACTACTAATATTAAAATACTAAAATATTTATCGATTTGTGTCGAGTAAGAAGGATACCAGGATAAGGAAAACCGCATATACAAGTGTACTGCACACGCGTCGTCGGTCACTTATCCCGGTACCCCGACTATTCGATTTTAGATTCGATACCAATTCCATAATTGGATATCGAATCTAACAATCAAGTCATATGAATTAATTAGCGTGATTTGTTCATATCATGATAATTAATTTAAAACGACTAAATCAATTTATCTTTTTTTTCTTTTTTTATTTTACTCTAATATTCTATATCGATTCAAATAATCGAATATGGAATATAACGAGTATTCAAAATTAGAATCGAGTATAAATTCAACAATATTTATATTCGGTTCAACAAATTCGCGATTTATAAAAAACCAAGTCGAACATAAATTGTGCAGTATTTATGTCCGATTCGGTAAAACCGTCGAGTTATCAAAAAATCAAAAGCAATTTCAAAATCAATAATTAAATTGCAAACGAACCAAGTTCGTACAGGTGCCACTCGACCGAGTGCCGTAGTCACTCGATCGAGTGACACCTCAAAATCAAGTCAGAATGCTAATTACGATCACCACTCGATCGAGTCTCACAGTGACTCGGTCGAGTGGCCATGTACTCGACCGAGTTGGTCAATAACTCGGCCGAGTATGTTCCATAACGCAAAACAGAACCACTTTTTACAGGCCTACTCGATCGAGTCCATCGACCACTTGATCGAGTAGCCTCATGACGACTAAAACGTGAGTCGTACATTATTCTATTTTCAAAACTCGATAGTATTTTACGACTTAGGTCAACATGTGCATAATTAATCACGTGTATACTATCTTTTCAAATCATGTAACTTTAATGGGTTTTGTGTTTGACTTGGACTTTTGACTTTAATGGGTTTTGTGTTTGACTTGGACTTTTGATGATTGACGGGTTGTTTTGTGTGTCTCGGAAGCGACTTTGACCGGGGTTGGCCCAATCGTGAAAAGTCGGTTTTAATTCCGGTATCGGTTTTGGCCCAAATTAGTCTTGTTTGACTCGGAATGATCCACTGGGCCTGGATTTGAGGTCCGTTTGGTAAGATTTGTACTCCGTAAGTGTGTTAGCCAACGATTAATGGATTTGAGCCCGTATCCGAGCGCATAGAAACACGTTAGCGTCCGATCATCATCGGGTATTTTTTTGGAAACTGCCATAGACACCTGGCGGTCAAAATGCGGGTGTCTACAGAGCCCCCACTCTGACTTAGGCTTGGACAAGGCGAAAGTCAGAGTAGCTACCAAGCCTGTTAAGACCTGGTAGACTTCCGGTCGGGTCGTTTATAGTCCATTAGACTTGCGTGAAGGGTTCGCCAGCCACAAGACAGAAATCATACCTGCGCTGGATGATCGTACTCCGTGGGGAATTTGGGCTTGTCGCGTAAGCCCAGGGTGTGCCTGTGTGTTCGTTGGTCCATCCCGTGATATCCCGGAAGATGCTGCTGGGGAGATTTGATGGTTTACATGTCCCTGTTTGAGTCGTACCTGTATAAGTCACATAAAAATGTATGCAACACGTAGGTAGTAAAATGACTCGTGCTGGGGAAAAATATTTTTTGAAATTTTGAATTTGAAATCCTGAAAGCAATCACGAGCTAGGTTTTCAAAATATAAAGGGGTAGAAAAGAAATTCGCGGTTTAAATAGACTGAAATCTGACCTTGTCGAAAAGGATCTTTTTTCAAATGGCTAAATTTTGCAAATTTCAAAGTGGAATTTGAAGAGAGGGGCCTATCGACAGACTCGACTCTGGACACGGCTAGACGAGTTGACTGACACGGACTGGACTCTCTAAGGGTTGGACCGTGACTCGATAGGGGTGTGGGCCGCCTAACAAGACTCTTAAGTTGCGCTATCCCGTAGTCTGGGCGAGTGGCAACACGGTCGTACATCGAAATGGGATAGATATGCTATGGGGGGACCGCAGTAGTCCGTAATGAGACTGTTTTAGTCTGGTGCCCTTTTCTATTTTAGGATACTTTCCAAAGTGGGTATTGCCTCGAGTTCTGACAGATTCTTGTCTTTGATTGAGCCGAGTACTAGGACACACTACAGAAAAGAGGCTAGATTTTTTGTTGGATTTATCTGGATTTTGTGAGTGGATGGAGGTCTTCTGTCTAAGAAAAGCCCCCAGGACGACAAAGCTAGCTACTGAGAACATGACAGTGTCGTGACCGGAATGATAGTGCCTTTTTAATGTGTGTCAATGTGAGTGGTTGTGCCTCTATTGAAAGGCTGCCTACGTATTCACGTGTAGTGAAATCAAACCATGCCGTAGTTCAGTGGATTGAAAGATATATCATGGTGCCTAAACTAATAGGACTTTGTGTGTAACTAGCCATAACGACGGTGCAGGCTAGGTGCATTCCCATTGATGTCTTGATCAAAGGGCTTGAATGGTTTGGATATTAATCTTGTGACTGTGAGCGTTCTCCGGGGTAGCCCCCAGAGGTGGTGTGAACTATTTGGGCATGCTCTATGCCGACTTCAAGTTGAGTTAACTAGCTTGGATGAGAAGAATTGGGACGGGATTTTAACGAGTTTTGCTCTCGGGGATTTTAACGAGTTTTGCTCTCGGGGATTTTAACGAGTTTTGCTCTCAGGGATTTGACGAGTTTTGCTCTCGAGGATTTGACGAGTTTTGCTCTTGGGGATTTGACGAGTTTTGCTCTCGGGTCTTTGACGAGTTTCAATCTCGGGTCTTCGTATGGTGATTGTGAATTTTGTTATGTAAAGGGGAAGTCGAGTAAAATGGCTTGAACTTTGATCGGGATAGGTTTTGATAATGCGGGATCTGGTTTCCATGTCTGGCCCTAATGGTTAAGGGTATCCTATGGAGCTTGAATCCTCAAAATTCCGGGCTGTCTCTGGCCTGGGTCTCGGGAAGGTCTAGAGCGTTGTAATGTGGGAAGGCTGAGTGTGGTGTTAGCTGACCAGCTTGATTGTTACTCCCCTATTGGATGGCATGGATAATTTTGAATTTGACCGTACCACGGTCAAAGGATTTTCACTTGAGTTGACCGTTGACCACGGTCATGGGTATTTGATTTTTTTTTATTGACCTCTTAGCCGCGGTCATGGGTTTTGATAATTTGGACCGTACCCTGGTCGTGGGTTTTCACTTGAATTGACCGTTGACCACGGTCATGGGTATTCTGAATTTTTGATGATGGCCTGCTTTTTTGTTTTGGCCTTTTGCTTCTTTTTTTTTCATTTTTTTTTTTCATGGACTTTCGATATTTTTTTTTTGTCCAGTTTTTCTTTTTTTTGATGGCCTTCTTTTTGCTCTGGCCCTTTCTTTTTTTCTTTTTTTTTTTGACTTTTGATTTTTTTTGTCCAGTGTTCTTTCGTTTATTTTTGCCGGTCAGACTAACACCTAAGGTAGGGATTGGTTAGTCTTGTTGGAGGGGTGTTTTATTGTGGGAAATGAGCTTGCCTCCCGTCTTGAACCCAAACTAGGGGACTACCCAGATTTGTCATAGGATTCGATATGCTCCTGCTAAGGGTAGTTATGTGGCTTTTCTATACCAGACATGGAATAGGTAAAAGGAAAACACGGGCTCGGTTTCCTGCAGTCATTATAGATGTGCCTATAATAGTCACGTGTGTGTGCTCACAGTGTATGATGGTGTTCATCATGTTCTCGGAAACACATAAGGAAAGTATATATGAGAAAGAATATTGAAAGCTGATTTTATTGAATTTTGTAAAAGAGGACAGAATGTGACTGACTCTGACTCTGACTTTGACTTTGACTTTGAAAGAAATGGTACATCCTAGACTCGGACTCAGACTCAGACTTAAGCCAAATCTGGACTCTCGGATGATGTTGTCATTAGTTGTCGGGTTCTAAGGACTCGAGTTGATGTCCAGTATAGCCTTCAGTAGAAACTTCACCCAGATCTTCCTTGTGTCGAAGATCGTCTTCAATCCTAATGCCCATTTCGGTAAGTACGGCAATGTTTGAAATGTCGGCATACCTAAGATGGACGCGGTAAGAAGGTAGGAGGTTGTTGATGAATGCCTCCACTAGTGTCTTCTCGTTGGGCTTGTCTACCAACTTCACACTCTCGGCCCTCCATCTTTGAAGATATTTAGTGAACCCTTCTTCGGGCTCTTGGGCCATCACTTCCAGAGTACGCATTGTAGTCTGGATCTCGATATTATCGGCGTAGTTCCGAGCAAACTCTGTTGCCACGTCATCCCAAGTCGGGTATTTCTTGGAATCGAGCCTGTAGTACCAGGCTTTGGGGTGCTTCTGGAGGGAGGAAGGGAATAAGTGCTTAAACATGGTGGACTTTACCCCTTGGATCGCCATGAAATCTTTGAAAGCCCGGATGTGATGGACCGGGTCTCCAGTACCCTCAAACATTGGAATTCTCGTAAGGTTGAGGTTGGCAGGTAGCTCGTCATTCAAAGGTGAGTAGAAACGAGCATTTTCAGTGTGGATTGAATTGTTCGTCGACAGATGAACCTGTTCTTCGAGCCTACGAACAGCGCTGATTAGCTCAGCTATGGGTCCAGTGGGCTCAGATCCCTCAACTGGGGCCGTTTTCTCCACGGTGCTTCGCCGGGTGGACAAAGTCGCTTGGTTAGCCTGGATGGCGGCCAGTTGAGTCTCGATCTTGGCCAGAGCATTTTTCAAATCGTCCATTTTGCGTTGGTATCTGGTTTCGGGTGGCCTGTCTGTAAGAACACCACGTAATCAGAAAAGTTGCTTCGGAACTCTAACTCACCAAGGCATAGGAAACAGCGCAAGAGGAGGGACGACCCCAGTTTGACTCGGGTGAGACTCCCCTAAGACAAATGTGTAGGGTGCGATTCTCGGAGTGACTGTGATTAATCACTCCGTCGGAGAATAGCCCCCAAGTGAGACTAAGGACTTAGTTGGTGCGACACCTAAGTGACTCGAAAGTGGATTATGTGAGACACGTGTAAGACATGACCCTTAGGGCAATCGTGATTGATCGCCCTGCTAAGGGGTAGCCCCCAGTGGGATTGAAGATTTTGTTAATACTCGAGTGTGGGACGAGTGACCCTTAGACGTAAGGACCGTGAACCTTTTGTTATAGGGCTATGCCTTGTAAAAGGTTGACTCGGAAAAGACACCTAGACGGGTGACTTGTGAAAGGTGGGCCTTCCTTAGGATTTGGCGATGTGGGCCGAGTCCCGTCCGAAGGAAGGTCCACGTGAGACATCCCCAAACTTTTGGACTCGATTGCGTTGACGGGCCCTCCTTTGTAGAAGTATGTCCTACGTAGGTGGGCCTTGCCTTAGTCTAATAAGGCGGACTAGGAAAGGGAAGAAACTCGTGATGTAAGATCGATAAAGTTTCGACGCTACGGACCTTGACAACTTAAGAAACGACCCGACACTGCTAAATATGGGAAGTCCTAAGGAGAAGAAGGTTTTGAAAATTGATGATTTTTGAAAAAGGACCGAGTGGACTCGGTGAATGGCCCAAATTTCCGAAAAAGAGGACGAAAAGTCATTGGACCACGGGTTTTGAAAGTTCGAAATAATTTTGGAGTTTTGAATCGGGCATCATACCGTCTAGAAAATAGGCTATTTTGAGTAAAATCATAAGTCCTAAATTCGGTATGTGTCCCGGGTTTTGAAATTGAATAGTTTGAAAAGGATGCAATTTTGAAAAGTTGACGGTTTTTTGAAAACAACTCGGAAACCAAGTAGCACGTAGTCACACAAGCATTATAACGATGCCATGTATGCTCTATACTAAGTCTCGGTCGGTCTATAGGGGGTCTATACCTGTGTACATAGTCTAGACGTTGATCGGGACGGACTTCCTAAGTCGAGTTGATCTTAGAACATGCCGCGAAACCCACTCGAATCGACTATGGACACCTTTTGACATATCCATATTGGAGTACATCAACGGTATAGTGGGACGTCGGTCGCGAGTACCGGCCCGGGAAAATATGGGTTATGCATGAACCGTAGAACTAAAACGCGTATTGTATTTGTCAAACGATTTCTATTCGAGTCTCACCCTGAGGATGCCGATGGTAAGTCACGCATCAGTTAATCCCCAGCGGAGTCGCCAAATTGTGGACATGACATAGGCCCACCCCGACGCGGCCACGCGCGGGTTTGGGTAGGCGAATAAATCTCCATATGAGAATGGATCGAATTGAAGTTTAGGTCTATGTGGAGTCGCCACCGAATTTTGTGGTTATTCGGAACAATTCGAGCCCACTCTATGTCGTAGTGGTCCGTATACAAAATACGGCCCATTTCTGATGTCAGAGTTTATGGGGCTCGTCCCTTTGCATTGCGATACCGATACCGACATTATCGGATATCGTGTATGGAATGACTCTCGTGCGCCAACGGTTTCGGGCATCCAGAAACCGAGGTTCTGAGTAAGGGGTGAGGGTACGTGTTGGGAAGCCCACAAAGGACACCCAACCCCGCCCGCACATTAGCGGCCTCTACTAAGAATTCGAATGACTTACAATACGCGCGTTAGTAAAACGGGAAAAAATGCTTATGCAAACATTTATTTTCCCTAAACATGCGAATGGAATTGAAAGGGTTTCTAAGTCAATTTAATGCAACTAAAATTAACGTCAAAGTTGTATTTTAGCATGCGGGTTCATTTAGTATAATAAACGAATAATAATTAAATTGACAAAAGAAACAAAAAATGCGTTAGTAACGATATAACGAATAATAACGGTTTGCAAATATTGAATTGAATTGAAAAGATGCAAATATGAGGATACATGATTTGAAAAGATAGTAAACACGTGATTAGTTATGCACATTTTGACCTAAGTCGTAAAATACTATCGAGTTTTGAAAATAGAATAATGTACGACTCACGTTTTAGTCGTCATGAGGCTACTCGATCGAGTGGTCGATGGACTCGATCGAGTAGGCCTGTAAAAAGCGATTCTGTTTTGCGTTATGGACCATACTCGGCCGAGTTATTGACCAACTCGGTCGAGTACATGGCCACTCGACCGAGTCACTGTGAGACTCGATCGAGTGGTGATCGTAATTAGCATTCTGACTTGATTTTGAGGTGTCACTCGATCGAGTGACTACGGCACTCGGTCGAGTGGCACCTGTACGAACTTGGTTTGTTTGCAATTTAATTATTGATTTTGAAATTGCTTTTGATTTTTTGATAATTCGACGGTTTTACCGAATCGGGCATATATACTGCACAATTTATGTTCGACTTGGTTTTTTATAAATCGCGAATTTGTTGAACCGAATATAAATATTGTTGAATTTATACTCGATTCTAATTTTGAATACTTCGTTATATCCCATATTCGATTATTTGAATCGATATAGAATATTAGATTAAAATAAAAAAAAAGAAAAAAAAGATAAATTGATTTAGTCGTTTTAAATTAATTATCGTGATATGAACAAATCACGCTAATTAATTCATATGACTTGATTGTTAGATTCGATATCCAATTATGGAATTGGTATCGAATCTAAAATCGACGCTTTACTTGAATAAAAACTTGATTCCCTCGACTTCTCCGACATCGAAATAAATCCCTAGGGATTGTGATGTCGGATCCGTGTCAACGGGTTTCGACCCTTATTAAAATTGATTATAGAAAAAGATGAATGTAAAAATCGATGATGATGATGATGAGAAATAATAACGAATGGTTGTTTAAGTTGATTTATCTCAATAATCAAATAATCGGGGTACCGGGATAAGCGACCGACGACGCGTGTGCAGTACACGTGTATATGCGGTTTTCCTTATCCCGGTATCCTTCTTACTCGACACAAATCGATAAATATTTTAGTATTTTAATATTATTAGTATTATCGATATTAAGGTGCAATAAATAAAATAACAAAAAAAGAAAAAAAAAAACGAAAAAAAGAAGATGAAGATGACGTGAGAAAGGGAGGAAAGAAATAGAGGGTTTTGACACCCTCAACCTACATGTTCTTGTCTCGGTGCGGACTCGTAACCGTGGCTTCAACACAAGAGTCTTCGAGGTTTTATGTAGATTAAGTTATGGTGGCTCGGGATGGATTTCCTAAAACTAGGTCTAGGGTTTGTAAGGACGTAGTATGTGTGTGATTGCTTTAGGGTTTGCTAGGGTTGTAAAAAGATGTGTAAGGTTGTGCATGAAGGTTGCTTATATAGAAAAACTAGGGCACCCGGTTTAGGGTTACTCGACCGAGTAGAGGGCCAACTCGGTCGAGTGCCCCGTGATGCCAGCCGTCGGGCTTGAAACAAGCCCACTCGATCGAGTGGGTGGGTCACTCGATCGAGTGGCCCAACTGGATCGCGCAGGTCCGTTGACTTTAGACTGTGACCTTGACTTTAAGGTTTTGTGTTTGACTTGGACTTTTGATGATTGACGGTTTGTTTTGTGTGTCTCGGAAGCGACTTTGACCGGGGTTGGCCCAATCGTGAAAAGTCGGTTTTAATTCCGGTATCGGTTTTGGCCCAAATTAGTCTTGTTCGACTCTGAATGATCCACTAGGCCTGGATTTGAGGTCCGTTTGGTGAGATTTGTACTCCGTAAGTGTGTTAGCCAACGATTAATGGATTTGAGCCCGTATCCGAGCGCATAGAAACACGTTAGCGTCCGATCATCATCGGGTGTTTTTTTGGAAACTGCCATAGACACCTGGCGGTCAAAATGCGGGTGTCTACACCGGATATCCGAAAAAAATGGATATCCAAAAACCGGATATCCGGAAAAAACCGGATCTGATACGGATCGCAAAATTTTAAGTTATTAAAACCGGATATCCGATACGGTTTGCAAAACCGGATCGGATATCCGGTTTTGTTCACCCCTAATATGCATTAAGGGTAATGTATTGAAGCTTGAGTTTTGGAGACATTGACCATATAAAGACGTTCTTGATATCGTTAGATATCTTCAAAAACTCCTCATAGGCGGTCCTTTGTGATGCGGTGGCTCTAGGACTGGGTTCATTGGGTGGTGGCTCGTTGAAGTAACGAAGGACGTTGTCGGACAACGTCGCACCTTTTATGGTAGACTCCCATTCGATAAAATTACTTCCATCGTCTTTCAAGATACATTTGTCCATAATAAAAAGTTTGAATAAATTTGGGAAAAAATAAATGCATGTTTATTGATTTTTAAACAATAAAAAACAATAAACATCCCGAAAGGACAAAATAAATTTTAAAATTTTACAAATATGTCCTTAAACATATTATGAAATGTACAAAAAATTATCATTCCCAAAAACAACATGCAACTATTTTTAGTTAAGTTTTAACATAAAATAGGCATAAAAACTCGGTTTTTAAGGCAAAAATGATTATAAATTAGCAAATTAATTCCAAAAAATACCAAAAATGACCACAACCATTTTGAGGTCAGTGGGTATGCATGTAATCAAAATTTCGTGTGAAACATATTTTTACACAAAATTTTCGGTTTTTACAAAGTTATCGTATAACCCTAAAAATGTCAAAAAAACGACATGCATGCAACAACAAAGCTCTGATACCACTTAATGGGTTCGTAACCCTCTAATTAGACTCCTCTTATTAGTTACTAAATTACTTGTTAATTTAGTATATAAAGATCTAGTTACATGCATGAGATAAAAAGACAAAACTAGATACAAGAAGAAATTTCCTTACATAAACAAAGAGGAAATTATGGGCACAACAAGAAAACTCCTTTTCTTATTGTTCTTGAGCTTATATTAGTATGGATGATCCTCCAAATCTTGAATCTCGAAAGAAGAAGACGTCCTTTAAGTTGCACCCAAGATTTAGCCAAATAATCACTATTCACTATTATTATTAACTAGATAATAGTAGAGATGAACCTATACTAATATTATGAATATTACTACTTTAGTAATAAGGATGAATATTAGTATGAGAGAGTAATTTTTGGAGAAGAGGAAAGCATGCATTAATCAAAAGCTAGAGCTCAAATGAGAACAAAATGTTCTCATATTTAAGCCCAAAAAACCGCCACCCCCAACACTAGGGAAGACAAAATGCTTATTTTAATTGCATGCTTAGAGGTCTAGGGTCTAGGGTAATTATGACTATTATTCAAGCATGCATATAAATAAGAGCAACCATCATTGCCCTTATTCTTCTAGTGTGCCATGTACATGTATAAAAAGGGTCCATTTTATTTTTGTCATTTGTCTTACAAATGTTTATGTGTGACATGAATAATTATCTTATATAATTGATCACATCAAATAAATAATATACTCTTAACTCTTTAAGTAGTATATTACAATTATATCAATATATAATTGGTCCCATAATAATAATCATTTAGCCAAATTTACAACTCCTTGTAAATATTAATAGCTAATTACTACTACCTCTAAAAGCATACAACACCTCAACTAATTTAGTAATTAGCTTTTAAATACTAAATTAAGTCTTATTTAATCGTATTAAAAAAAGACATAAAATTTATCAGTCAACTATCGTATAATAAATTAATAAACTTAATCGGACTGAGTTCAAAACTCTATCTCCAATAAATAACTCTCATTCCCAAGCATATATCATATATATACGCAAGGAGCTAATTAACTGTATCAAATACAAATAATTAGTTTTCTATTTGGGTCTCATCCTATAGGTGTGACTGAAAGGGATCCTTGATCACCGCCTTCTCACGACAATAACGTCTAACTCTAGTCAGCTGAGCGTTATCGATTTACGTTAATCAACTGACGTGGAGTATCAATGTACTATTTATCCCAAGTATATTCCGTCCATGAGATTTGATATATAAATGCACTATTGTGGAGGACACTTGCTCCAACAAATCTGTCTTGCCATCCACCGTCCACAACGATGGGACGGTTACCGACCACGGAATACGTAATGTAATACCGGCTCGGCCCGATGCGACAGTCAATTCTAGTCTTGAGAGGGAACTGCACAAAGCAGGCTGGGATGTAGCAGACGCTGTTGTCAGTACGCCTGCGACGGCAGAAATCATCACGTATGATAATTAACAAACAGGCGAGGCTTCAGGGACCGAGACGCACACTGCTCCAACACTACATCATCGGTACATTTTCCACTCCGACGTAGCATTTGAGTGCATGGATACCATTCCAGCCAATTTGGGGTGCACACTGAACTGTGGGAAAATAATGAGGGGGCAGCTTGTGATCTCTGGATTCATGTGCTCCAATATAGTCATCTTCTGGGATATCCTAATTGTGCGGAAAGATGTAATCGACTACGTCTTCGACCGGTCAACACCACGTCCGTCAGGGTACGTATTTATTGTGCTGCTAATGTCGTTTTTTAAATGCATGTGCTAATCGGGACTTTGTTTGATCTATAGCGAAGGACTGGTCGAGTTCATAGATTATGACTGTATAGCGAGGGGCGACATGCAGTCGCTCGAGCCTGGCCTGAAGGTGATAAATAACGTCATTGACTGCTGGTATAGGCTACTGAACCAGCTGATCTACCAAAAATCCGCACCAAGAGTAACCAGTAGATGTTACTTCTCTCTTAGACATACGGTACGTTCACCCCCCAAATGTTTGTTGAGGGTGTATAGTCACACACTATTAGCTGTATAGTCACACACATTATGTTGTCCAGTAACCACTATAAACTGCATAATCACACGCTATAAGATGTATAGTCACACACTTTCTGCTGTACAGTCACGCACTTTTATGGTGTATAATCGCACACTACAAGTTGTATATTCATAGGGAAAAGCATGTATAGTCACACACTTTACGCTGTACAGTCACACCCTTTTATGGTGTATAATCATACACTAACAGCTGTATAGTCACGCGTAAAAGCATGTATAGTCACGCATGTAAACCACACACTAACTACATGTATTACCATCAATGCATGTGAGCAGGCCCCAGTGTTGGAATTGTGGAGGAAAAGAGGCTAAAGCATAAATCTTGACGAAGAAATATTTTACGTGTGGGACCAGTGGATGGAAAAGAGTTTCTCCGACTTTGCTTTGGACTCGGACATGGTATTATCCTGCACATACTGTTCGTTCGTAGTTGTTATCAGCACAAAATCCCGACGCATTGTTTGCAGGTGTTCGTCCCGTTTTTAACGGGTGACGAGGGCCACTACAGTTGCGCCTGAATATAAACTTCAATTCGGAGCAAGTAGAGTACCTTGACAATAGGCTTTACAATGAGGATTTTCGATGTTGCCTTACTTTGACATTGCTCGAATAGCGGTCAGACCCTTTTAATTTAATATTAAATCAATCTTTTGACTGCGAATGTGTTCAACAACTGATCCTGTTTAAACTTGTTTTGTAGGCTGATAAAATGGGGGAGTTCATGGTACAACGAGGGGTGGAGAGAGGTGAGAAGGTTCGTGCGTTTAAATTGGTGAACGTTCCCTTATCTTGGCTGGGGGTGGGCTACTCCGCCAATGACTGTGGAGTGTACGTGATGATGCACATGATGTTGTACACTGGGTCCCCGTTCAACTGCTCCTTGGGGACAATGGCGGCCATGAATATGTGCAGGGCGGAAATCACAGCGACCCTTATTTTGAGCGACGTGAACAAGGTGAGGGAGACTGTTTTGAAGAAAGTAGGCAGCATTCGGAAAGTACAAGGATTCGTTGTTCTCTGCCCGTGCGCTTGAAGACAATCCTGTGAAGGCAACCACCCAGCAGCGGAAGCGTCAAAGCAAAATACCGAAAACACCTGAACCCACCCCCCGATCAGTCCCAGAAGAAAGACAGTCAGCAATCAATCCTCGATCGCGGGGCTCTGGAGATGGGTTGGATTGCTCTCTGATCCAAGGGGAATCTGACCCGGACGCCATTGTCATGTCGATCTTGTTTCGCATGAACCGACCGCTGACGAGTAGGATGCTCAGCCTACGAAAGCACGTCGCCGACTACTGCTTCCTTGATGATAATGGGTACGAAGAAAGGTACGTAACCGTCTTTGATTAGTGATACGTGTTTCATATTACACATACTAACCAGTGAAAATCCGCAGTGAACACCTGGGGTCCTACAGAACTCATGCGCAGCTGGAGAGGCGTGACATTCAAACGCTCTTGTCCGGAGGTAGCATGAGCGCCGCGGTGCTGGAGTGTTGGTCATACCATATGAACTGGTTGGAATCAGACGACAAGCGGCGTGGGTTATCCTCCCACATTGAACCAACGATGGCATGGTTGGGAATTCGACACATGGTATCCCCACTCCCCCACAACCCCCTACCTATTACATTAAATAATACAAAAGACCCCCATTCACATTAACTAAAAAGATGTAAAGTTTGTGTAATAGTAAGAAATAATCACAAAGTTCACTTTGCATAGTCACACATGTTGAGGTGTACAATCACATGATATAAGTTGCGTAGTCAGACATCTTAGATTTTACAATCAGACATTGTCATGTATAGTCACAGTCTGCACGCTGCAAAGTCACGCAGCTTAGTCTGTACAATCATACACTCTGCGGTGTGCAGCCACGCACATGATATAGTCCAGTCTCGTACCCTGTCACTAATGGCAACTATTATTCACCATCCGTTAGGACTCACTGACCCGTATACTGGAACGATCCGACTCAAGTACTCCTGCGGACGAAGACACCGACGGTGTGTACGAAGTGTGGGACAAATTCAGACAAGACTGCGCCGGATCATTCGACTTGAACGCCGAATTGCTGTTTTTCCCGGTGCATACTATGGGGCACTACGCATGCGTGTGCATCAACTTTAGAGAAAGAACAGTTGATATCCTCGATCACCAGACACACGCCCCAGGGTCATATATGTTCCAGGTGTCAAGCTAAATAGTAAGTTGCACGCATATGCTTTATTTCACCGCGTCGATTATTCTACTGCTTCCATAAGTGCTGACGTTTTCTTTTACCTAATACTGCAACAGTCGCGCGCATTTGCCAACTACATGGACGACAAGGGGCTGATTAAGGGCACTCACCTGTCGAAGTTTACGCATCGCCAGGTAAATTTGGAATGGCAGAGCGTCCAGAAGAACGACACGAAATCCAGTATTTTCTGCTTGATGCACATGTCCCTGTACGACAGTGCGCCGTTCACCCACCCTTATATTGGGACTAAGGTCGGGAGGCGTTATTTATCGTTCGAGGTTGCAGCGACCCTCGTCCTTGCTGACATGAATGAATCTCGTGAGGACGTGTTGCAGAAAATTCACGCTTTAATAGCGGATGCGCCAAACATATGGAAAAAACTCGACAATAAACGTAAGATAGGAAGAATCGTGGCAAGTAAGACCTCAGCACACCGTAAGGCGTGAATGTGTAGTGAAGTAAAAACACTTTTTGTGAATATAGAGAAATCTCATGTTAGAGTATCTTTTGAGTATCAGATGAATGTCAACTCAGTATCAGGGTCGCATGCTTGATGTGATACAGTCACGCCACTTCTGACTCATAGTCACAGCCAAACTCATGCAGAGTCAATACATACAACCACAAATTCACTAATTAATTAAACTAAGTAACCATATATATATGACCATCCATTTTCTTTCAGTTTATTTCACCTTAAAATTATACGATTATTTCACCTTTAAAAAAACCGATGTTGACGATTATTTCTCCGATTTACAAAAGACAAAAAAAACAATACACACACCGTGAAATCATTTTCACAATCAGATTATTTCCCAAAAAAAAACGATGGTTCGAAACCTATGTCAACAACAAATAAACAGTACACATCAAGTGTGTGACTGGGAGGGGATGTTTGTGAGTCTCAATGCACATTGAGAACACAAACGATCACCTCACTCTCCTAACCCTAATTAATTTAGGAGGATACGATCCCCACCTAACTCAATTAAATTTTTACGGCCTCCCCCCTTTAAATTTTTACCGATCTCCTCCCTCCCCCCTTTAAATACCAAAGCCATTTTTACCCCCTGTGGACATGACATAGGTCCACCTCGACGCGGCCACGTGCGGGTTTGGGTAGGCGAATGAAATTTGGGTAGGTCCACCTCGACGCGGCCACGCGCGGCCACGATGCGGCCTCGATGAGAATGGATCGAATTGAAATTTAGGTCTATGTGGAGTCGCCACCGAATTTTGTGGTTATTCGGAACCATTCGAGCCCACTCTATGTCGTAGTGGGCCGTATACAAAATACGGCCCATTTCCGATGTCAGAGTTTATTGGGCTCGTCCCTTTGCATTTGATACCGATACCGACATTATCGGATATCGTGTATTGAATGACTCTCGTGCGCCAACGGTTTCGGGCATCCGGAAATCGAGGTTCTGAGTAAGGGATGAGGGTACGTGTTGGGAAGCCCACAAAGGACACCCAACCCCGCCCGCACATTAGCGGCCTCTACTAAGAATTCGAATGACTTTCCAATACGCGCGTTAGTAAAACGGGAAAATGATATGCAAAGATTATTTTCCCTAAACATGTGAATGGAATTAAAAAGGGTTTATATGTCAATTTTATGCAATTAATTCTACGTCAAAGTATTTTAGCATGTGGGTTCATTTAATACAATAAAACAAACAAGAATTAAATTGACAAAAGAAATAACAAACGCGTTAGTAACGATGTAATAATATAACGAATAATAACGGTTTGTGCAAATAATAAATGAGATGAAAAGATGCAAATATGATGATGTATGTTTTGAAAAGGTAGTAATACACATGATTAATTAAACACGTGTTGACATAAATCACAAATTACTACCGAGTTTTGAAAATAGAATAATGTACGATTTATTGTGTTAATCGTTATGGGTCACTCGATCGAGTGGTTGATGGACTCGATCGAGTGGACCTGTAAAAGACGATTCTGCTTGCGCTACAGACCGTACTCGGCCGAGTTATTGACCAACTCGGTCGAGTACGTAGCCACTCGATCGAGTAGGCGTCATAAAAGGCATTCTGACTGGATTTTAGGGTGTCACTCGATCGAGTGACTAAGGCACTCGGTCGAGTGGCACCTGTACGAATTTGGTTCGTTTGCAATTTAATTGTTGATTTTGAGATTGCTTTTGATTTTTGAGAGTTCGACGATTTTACCGAATCGGACATAAATATTGCATAATTTATGTTCGACTTGGTTTTTTATAAATCGCGAATTTTGTTGAACCGAATATAAATATTGTTGAATTTATACCCGATTCTAAATTTGGAGTACTCGTTGTATCCCATATTCGATTATTTGAATCGATATAGGATATTAGAGTGAAATAGAAAAAATAAATTAATTTTAGTCGCTTTAAATTAATTGTCGTGATATGAACAAATCGCGTTAATTAATTCATATGACTTGATTGTTAGATTCGATATCCAATTATGGAATTGGTATCGAATCTAAAATCGACGCTTTATTTGAATAAAAAAAAGACTGGATTCCCTCGACTTCTCCGACATCGAAATAAATCCCTAGGGATTGTGATGTCGGATCCGTGTCAACGGGTTTCGACCCTTATTAAAATCGATTTTAAAAATTGATGAATGCAAGATTAATGATGATGACGACGACGAGAAATAATAACGAATTGTTGTTTAAGTTAATTTATCTCAATAATCAAATAGTCGGGGTACCGGGATAAGCGACCGACGACGCGTGTGCAGTACACTTGTATATGCGGTTTTCCTTATCCCGGTATCCTTCTTATTCGACACAAATCGATAAATATTTTAATGCTTTGATATTAATAGTATTATCGATATTATGGTGCAATGAAAATAAATAAAAAAACGAAAAAAAAAGGTGCGAAAAAGGAAAACGAAGACGACGTGAGAAAGAGAAGAAGGAGAGAAAGGGTTTTGACACCCTCAACCTACATGTTCTTGTCTCGGAACGGACTCGTAACCGTGGCTTTAACACAAGAGTCTTCTAGGTGGATGAAGGTTGAGTTGTGGTGGCTCGGGATTGATTCCTAAAACTAGGTTTAGGGTTTTTGCTAGTGTAGAATTGCTAGGGTTTGATTAGGGTTTGTAAAAGACGTAGTATGTATGCGTAGGGTTGCTCTAGGGTTTGTAAAAGTTGCAAAAAATTTGTTGGATGAGGGTTGCTTATATAGGCAAGGCTAGGGCACCCGAATTAGGATTACTCGACCGATTAAAGGGCTAACTCGGTCGAGTGGCCCGTGAAGCCTGCAGCCGTGCTCAAAACAAGCCCACTCGATCGAGTGGGTGGGTCACTCGATCGAGTGGCCCAACTGGATCGCGCAGGTCCGTTGACTTTGGACCGTGACTTTGACTTTGATGGATTTTGTGCTTGACTTGGACTTTTGATGATTGATGGGTTGTTTTGTGTGTCTCGGAAGCGACATTGACCGGGGTTGACCCAATCATAAAAAGTTGGTTTTAATTCCGGTGTCGGTTTTGGCCCAAATTAGTCTTGTTTGACTCGGAATGATCCACTGGGCCTGGATTTGAGGTTGATTTTGTGAGATTTGTACTCTGTGAGTGTGTTAGCCAGTGATTAATGGATTTGAGCCCGTATCCGAGCGCATAGAGACACGTTAGCGTCCGATCATCATCGGGTGTTTTTTGGAAACTGCCATAGACACCTGGCAGTCAAAATGCGGGTGTCTACAGAGCCCCCACTCTGACTGTGGCTTGGACAAGGCGAAAGTCAGAGTAGCTACCAAGCCTGTTAGGACCTGGTAGACTTCCGGTCGGGTCGTTTATAGTCCATTAGACTTGCGTGAAGGGCTCGCCAACCATAAGACAGAGATCATACCTGCGCTTCGTGGGGACTGTGGGCTTGTTGCGTAAGCCCTGGGTGTGCCTGTGTGTTGATCCATCCCGTGTTATCCCGGAAAATGCTGCTGGGGAGATTTGATGGTTTGCATGTCCTTGCTTGAGTCGTACCTGTATAAGCTACATAAAATGCATGCAACACGTAGGTAGTAAAATGACTCGTGCTGGGGAAAATGACTCTTTTGAATTTTTGAAAATTTGAATTTTGAAATTTTTGAAATTTGGAAATTTTGCAAGAAATTAGGAAAGTTCGGGATGAATATTTCCGTGCTAGTATCGGGACTAGGCTCATGGCTTAATTCCGTTTTGGAATTAGGAAAATTTCCTAAAAGTGATATGGAAAGAGGTGTACGAGGCTAATGCTATATATAGCCCTCTTTGCTCTTGATTTTCTTCATAATTCCCATCACAAGAAAGTCTTTTACTTCCCTTAAGGCAAAAAGAAAATCTCCTTATCCTTTTAAGAAATTTATCATGGGAATTGATAAGTTGAGCGCTATGTCGTAGGCGTGGTCCCGTCAATTTAGGGATGCTGATAGGGTGGTCTTGAACCAGACGGGTATAACCCAACTGTACCCGTTCCGTCAGATGGTGGTTGATCGTTATTTCTTGGATGCGTGCTTGGCTTATTGGGATGACATATATCATGTCTTTGCTTTCCCTCGGGGCGAAATCTGCCCTTTACCTGAAGAGATTGCTGCGATAGGAGGGTGGAACCCCATGCTTCGGCCCGCCGTCACGTATTTGGTCCATGACCGGAGGAGGAAGCTTCGAGAATTTTTGGGCCTTTCCCATAATGAGGTGTCTCGAATGACGCAGGATGACAACACAGTCTCATTGATTGATCTAGCCGAGAAGTTTATGAACCCGCACGATGTCCGGGTGAGATTAGTCCATAGCCGTAGGGCTTTTTCTTTTTGCATGCTCCACGTATATGCCTTTGAGGGTCACATGGATTTATTGTTTTGTATGGGTCATATCCGTCTATTAACCGTGGTTGATTTAATGGAGACGGAGCATAGCCCGGGCTGGCTTATCACGGGTGAAATAATCCAAGGCTTGGACAACCGCAAGAGGGATCAGTCCGTTCGTCTCACCGAAAGCACCCGTTTGATGCAAGTATGTCGAATTTTTTTATTTTCTTTTTTGCTTTTTCGACTTTTTGAATTTTTTTCGAGGATTTGGCTACTGTAGTGGGCACTCGATCGAGTCACCCTGGCACTCGACCGAGTGCCTTCGTAAAAAGCCTTCTGTTCGCTTCCAGTGACGCCACTCGATCGAGTCACCTGGGCACTCGATCGAGTGTCGTCTGCTCCGTCTCAAAATCTAATGCTTTTGTTTACTTTTTTCAGATTTGGCTTTATGAGAGGCTATCGGTGATAGATCCTCCCCTTGATGCTAGCAACTATCGTCATAACCAACTGATGACGAGGAGGCGGGCCATCGATTTTTCTCGCCTGATTAGCCAGAAATATTGGGATGAAGTGCTATCAATCCATGGTGGGCGGCTGATTCGATGGGTTGTGCCATGGTGGCCCATCTACGTTTGGTCAGGTTTGGACCCGAGGGAGAGGGCCCGTTACAAAGTCATCCTGTCTTTCAACCAAACGGTTCATCTTTACCCAGATCGCATACTAAGGCAGTATGGACGAACTCAACGGATACCAGAAATAGAGGCAATTGTGAGTAACCCTACCCAATTGACTGATGTGATGTGTGATACTTGGGCTCAAAGGTGGTACACCCGGCATACTTGGCCCGTTCCCAAATCTCGGCATTCGATCTGGGTTTCGGACTCATATGTGAAGTGGACCAAAGCAGGTGATGCCAAGGCCCGAGCTGCTTTGAAGGTTGATGAAGCTTTCGACCTGCTGAGAAGGGAGCAAGCTAAAGACAACGGAGGGTTCTTTGATGAGGGAGACACTCCAGCTACCCTAGTTCGTCTAATGTCCGGACAAAAGAAGAAGGCTAAGACTCAAGCTGAAGGGTCCGATGCTAAAAGTGCTCGGGGGAAAGTGAGCCCCCAGACGGACTTCGAAAGGAGACTGGGCCCTAGACTAGCCGTGCAGGACCGACTCGGTCCACGGGATAGGCTACCCGAGCATGTGCGGGCCCGACTTGGGCCGAAGACTGTGATTGAAGACCCGTCATCCAAAAAGCGGGTTCGTGCTAAAGAGGTTCCCCTTGTGATTAGGGAACACACATCCCCACCTCGGCGACCTCGGGCTCCACGCGACCCGAAAGACAAGGGAAAGGGGAAGATGCCCGGATATTAGTCTCCTCATTTTATTATTTGAATATTACTATTAATTTTTTTGGTGTGATTTTTTTTGTTGTTGTTTTGCCGTCTTGGCGTTTTTTTTTTTTTTTTATTCCCGAGTTTATCGAGATATTAATAAAGACGTATTATTGAATACCGTTCCCGTCTTTTCGTTTATTGTAGTGGTTGTACCCTTTTGAGGGGTTGCCTACGTATCCACAATTAGCGGAATCAAACCAACCGTAGTTCAAAAATTTGATTTGATTGATTTTTTGCAATTTTCGAAATACATCAAGATTATTAATCCGAGATGTGCGACGGTAGAATAATTAATTCTAACTTATTGACTTGTCTAAAATTTTGAAAATTTATAAAAAGACAAAGTTTTATAAATTTTTGCAAATGACATTGAGATTGGGCTTATGGGTAGTAGCGCTTCAGCTGGTCCAAGTTGGTCGGGTTGACGAACTCGTTACCGTCCAGGTCCATTAGCATCACCGGTCCTCCCGATAGGATTTTCTTGACTAAGTATGGCCCAGCCCAATTGGGTTTGAATTTTCCCCTTGGGTCAACCGGCAGTAAGGCACAAACCGATTTTAGGACGAAATCTCCTTCTTTGATATTTCTGGGCCTAACCCTTTTGTTGAAGGCCCGTCGGATCCTTTTTTGATATACCTGAATATTATTGAGGGCCCGGGATCGCCGTTCGTCCAAAAGGACTAGCGAATCGTATCGAGCTTGGACCCAGTCTGCTTCGGGCACCTGGCTTTCAAGCAAAATCCTTAGAGATGGTACTTCTAGCTCAACCGGTTGCACTGCTTCCATCCCATATGTCAGGTAATATGGAGTTGCTCCGGTTGCGGTGCGAATCGAAGTTCGGTATCCCCATAAGGCAAAAGGTATCTTGTCGGGCCAGTCCCGGTAATTCTCAGCCATCTTTTTTAGTATGGTGACAATTATTTTGTTGGCCGCTTCTACTGCTCCACTTGTTTGGGGTCGGTAGGGTGAAGATGTATGCCTTTGAATTTTATATTTCCCCAGTAATGCGGTTGTTTCAGCTTGGAAGTGGGTACCGTGATCACTGATAAATTCGTGAGGGATCCCATATCGGCATATGATCTTATTCTGGATAAATTTGGCCACGTGCTTGGCGTTCAAGACACGGTATGACTCGGCTTCGACCCATTTGGTGAAGTAGTCGATGGCCACTAAAATGAAGCAATGACCTCCCGTCCCGGAAGGATGCACGTTTCCAATTATGTCAATACCCCATGTCGAAAATGGCCATGGAAAGGTCATGGTATATAATAGGGAAGATGGCATATGCTGTACATTACCAAAGATTTGACAGTTATGGCAGTGTTTGACATATAACTGGCAGTCTGTCTCCATGGTGTTCCAGTAATACCCGAGCCTCATGATTTTACGGGATAGCATATGGGCGTTCATATGCGGACCGTTTTCACCGTCGTGGACCTCGGCCATGACCTTTTCGGCTTGTATCCTGTCGATACATAGGAGGAGAGCCCCCCGTGCCGTCTTTTTGTACAATTGTCCGTCATCAGTACGAACAAATTGGGTCGCCAATCTTCGTAGGGGCCTTTTTAGCCCGATTTTCAGCTTCCGGGGGATATTCTCCAGTTGTTAGGTATGTTAAGTGATGGTAAGGATTTGTCACGTCCCTAGCCGATCAATAAAACACCGACTAACCTAGTGGGTAGCTAGGGCAAGTCGGGATCGTATCCACGAGGACGGTATATCAAAGCTTAGACTAGGTTGGCCTACAACGAGACTAGATTACCAAACAAACACAAAGAAGATGAAAAGGAAAACTATGATGGAGGAGAAGAGTTATGACTAAGCTAATGATCGAACTAATAAATAAACTAAAAGAACGATGACTAACTAAGGAGATGAACTCAAATATGGAAAGGAAGTGGGGTAGGTCGGGTTCATAGGAGTAGAAGGATAATTGGGGTGATCAAGGGTATAGGTGTCCCTTAGTTACTAGAGTCGGTCCGGGCTCTCGCAACTTAGACCGATGTCAAGGTGGGCCCGGGCTCTCGCAACTTAGACCCTAGTCCGCGCTTTCGCGACTAAACTATTCTCAACATTTCCGCGTCATAGACAAACAATGAGAAGATGAACACAAGTATGGAAAGCATGGCCACTACAACTCACACAAGCATATCAACAAACACATAGAGTGCCCACAATGTGACTAACAACAAAGATTCACCCTTTCCCCTTAATCAACCCTAATCATCCATAATCTACCCCTAATCCCCCTACTAACCCCACAAAGAAGACTACTCACTCATGATAAAGAACAAACTAACAATCATAAAAGAAATCAATACCACTAAACAAGCATCCATGATGAATAACAAGAATAATAACAATAACAATATAAAAAGATTCAAACAAGATTAAATAAACTAAGAACAAGAGTAGAGATGATTATACCAATACTAGATGAAGAAAAGATGAGAACTTGTATAAATAAGAAACCCAAATAAAACCCCAAGGTTGTCAATCTTGGAATAATCTTCAAGAATCTTCTTAATACAAGACTAATTACAATGATTAACAAAGAATTAAAGAGAGATTAAAACTATTGAGTGAGAGCAAATCTAGTGTTTTGGAGGCTTAAGAGAGTCTAAACTAACATAACATGTCTTAATATTACAAGAAGGGAGTATATATATTGGTACAAGAATGAAGGAGAAGAAAAGAAACAATGCGCGTGAGCTGTAGCCCATCCCGACCGGAACGGATCATCCCGATCGGGAAGGGTTCTGTCATCCCGATCGGGAAGGGCTCAACCCGACCGGGAAGGACCCACAGTGGCGCTTCTAAACGTGCATCCCTCCCCGATCGGGAAGGCCACTATCTCGACCGGGAAGGGTCTTGTATGCCTCCAATAAGAGCTTTAGGGTCCCTCCTTGTATCTCATGGGCATCCCGTCGATTCTCGGGTCTCAGGATCGGGTCTCGGAGGCTCGGGATTGGGCCCCAAGGTCTCGGGGTCGATTCCAAGGCCTCGAGTCATCGTTCCTTTATCTCGTTGGCTCCAAGATGTGTATGTATTGAGTCAGAATCACTCCAACTCTTCCAAATCGATCACGGGAACCTGAAACGGACTAAAGGAAGCATAAGAAGCCCATGAATCGCTCCCAAGGAGCGATTCCACAAGGAAATGGGACCAAAACATAGCAAAATAGGCACTACAAACTACACTTATCAACTCCCCCACACTTAACCCTTACTCGCCCTCGAGTAAGCACATACTAATACTAAACTAACCGAGTGGGTATTAGCGCACCCTACGCCCTTTCAACTCACGCGAGTGCACTTAGAGGACAAGTGCACTCCGCAAGGCAAGTCGGGTCTTGCGACAAAACTGTGGATGCAACCGGACACAAAACACACAAACAAATAAACACATAAATAAGCACATAATCGGTTGCACCCAAAAGAAAACAAATACCGCTTCCCTCAAACAAGCGGTGAAAGAAGCACCGGTTTAGGACTCGAGGCAAGTGACAACGTTCCCAAGCTAGACATACAAACCAAGGTGAACTAAACCCTAATAGTATGACGATAAAGCAACAAAAACGTTGGCAACTTACCTAGGTCCTCCTAACTTTCTAAAAACGTACTACGGGACGATCGGCGGAGTGGAAAAGTGAAGAACCACGGTGTTAGTCGACACTGTAGGTAGTGAGACCCCGCCCCCTTTAGCGTGAGCCAAGAGGGTCGTCCCGTGTCCAAGACCGCCTAACTACTCCAAGTAAAAAGGGTGGAAAACATGCAAAATGAGGGAAGACCGACTAATGCCGCTATCATCCTTCCTCGGGACTCGGTCCTTTGGTAGGCTCTTCACGGTAAAAGTCGGAAAAAGACTTATTTTTGTGTGGATTTCTTTTTGTGAGACGGGTTTTCTTTTGGCATTTTCTTTCTTTTCGACGTTTTGATTTGTTTGTTGCCATGTCATTTCTTTTTCTTCTTTTCTATTTTCTTTTTGGCTTTTGTGCCTTTTCTTTTTCTTCATTTCTTTTCTTTCTTTCATTTTTCTTTCTTTTCTTTCTTTGCCCTTTTTGGCAAGATTTGGCTTTTTGGCATTTCTTTGACAATTGAGAAAGAGAGAAATCAACAAATTGCATTTTATTTGTGTGGAATGTGTAGGAGGTAGGTGAATGGGTGAGAGGGGGAGCGTCCTTCCCTTCAAACCCACAAAAAAAGGGAGAACTTGGACTAATTAAACAATCCTAAACACGGTCACCTAGGGGACGAGACTCGGTAACCAAGGCCTTTTCACACCGTGGGTGGTCATAATGGTCAAAAGTGCAAATCCCGCAGTAAATTCCTAGTAAGCTAGGTGGACTCAAGGTAAAGGACCAACGAATTCATTGATTTAGGGTCATTCTTCTAGATTAAAGTCCAAGACTCGATTTACACTACTAGGAAGGGAAAGTAAACACTCACACACTAGCCTCTAAACCGGGTTTTCGAAAACCATTTACGCACAAGACACATAACACAACACAAAACAAAGACACGACGAAAACGAACGAAAGAAAAAGAAGCAAAAGCAACAAAACAAAACATAACAAAACAAACACCACCTCGATAATCCATACAAGTCACCAAATCCACCACAAGAATGTACAAGCTCCACCCGAGCACACCTCAACACAACCTTCTCCAAACATCGCAAGGAGTAAAGAGGGAAAGAGGGTTAGAAGATGTTACCGGATGTCTTTAGAGCTTTCCAAAGTCATTGGCGATTAAAGCAACCTATAAGGACAAAGGGAGGCAAAACACGCACACAAACAAATATACGACACAAAGACACAAAACGAAAACACAAAAGAGAAAATCTTTTTGATTTTTGTGAAAAAATTTCAAATTTTTAGGGTTTTTAAAGGTTTTTCGAGAAAGGGAAAAATAAAACTAACTACGATAGAATATCGCTCCCCCACACTTAAACCGGGGAATGTCCTCATATGCTCAATCGTAGTGTGCGGAGAGACAAAAGAAAAAGAAAAGAAACTACGAAAATAAAGCTAAAAAACAAAAAGAAAGGATGGAGAAAAGGGTAGAAAGCGTCCGGCCGGGGTGTAATCAAATCACCATGGGCCGAGACAAGAAAAGATATGGATGGGGGAAGAAATAAAAAGAAGGAAATAAAAGGAAATGGGAGGGGAGGGCTAGGTGTAATCAAGTCACCTAGCCCGGATTCCGCCTAAATCCGACTAAATCCTCAAAAAAGAAAGTGAAAATCTTGTAAAATTTGGATTTTGAAAATGACTCTCGATGTAGTCACATCATCGAGAGTCGGGAGCAACAACTACCGAGGCCTCGAAGGCCACCATGACATCAAGACACAAAAGTGTACACGGGGAAGGGAATAAACAAGGGAAAACAAGCAACAACAAAAACGGAAAAGAAAGGATAGTTGCCGTACCATAGGTTAGCAACTCACTCTCTCCATCGTCTCATAGATCAATATAGGCACTTGCTTGTCTTCATCATTGCTATCCCACTTCAAGCTTGATAGAACCGCATGGTAGAGGTAGTAATGGTGCGAGGGGGTGGGATTTGATGTGAATATCGGTCTAAAGTAGATAGAAGATGAAGTGAGGGTATGAAAATGAAGTATGTGGGTGGTACGATATGAGCAAGGAAGGTAGGGAGGTTGGGAGGGGCATAAAACGGTTGGGTGGACTCGATTTTCGAAGAAGGATCACAACGGGGGAGCAGAGGACCATCCCGGTCTGGAAGATTGATCCCGATCGGGTTACCTCACCCGTCCCGGTCGGGACGCCCTCATCCCGGTCGGGACGGACTCACAGGAAGCTCGAAATATGGTGCACCCATCCCGATCGGGATGGCACCCTTCCCGGTCGGGATGCCTTACCCTTCCCGGTCGAGACGCCTCATCCCGGCCGGGATGGGCCTTCTTCAATTTCCATGGTCCCAAAAGCTCGCTATAAGCTTCAAAAACCCGATCCTCGTGCTTACAACCTAAGGTATATCATAGCCACTCTCTTCTAGGAGCATTCTCACTTCACCTATCAAGCAATACTCAAACATACATCAAACTCTCTCCCTTACAACGCTCATCAATCAATCCAAATAACAAGAATTCACAAAAATCCAACTAACTACAAGAAAGAGATATATACAATGAGACGGTTCTTGTGGAACTCCGTCAAACCAAGGTGGTGCTCTCTTCAATCTTTTTCAACAACCAAAGCTAGTTCCATCTCCATCAAGGGCACGTAAGAACAAGTCGAAGGCCCTAGAGAAGTCTTCAATTAGGCATGTCATATAACCAACCACATACCAAGACTCTTCATGGCCTTGCCTCGACGTTCCCGGGGTATCCCGATCTTCCTAGCTCAAAGGCTTGAATTTGTACTTTTGGTCTTTGGGGATATACCCAAACGTCCACCGGTCTTCATGTGGCCCCAAGGGCGGCTCATCCTTTTCCTTGCTTTGCAACTTGTCCTCAAGCCCATGATTTGGGCACTCATCTTCCTCCAAATAGGAGTCATCATCCTCAAGTACATAAGAGTACTTCTTCAAGCTTTGCTCCGGTTCACTCCCTAGATCGATGTCTTTCTTGGCATGGATCATATTGCATGATTCATCCTTAGTAGGCGAAGTGTTGCCTTGGAGGTCGAACACTATCTTTTCCTCGCCTAACTCAAATGTGATCCTACCGTTCTTCACATCGATCATGGCACCCGCGGTGTGTAGAACTGGGCGCCCAAGAATAATTGGAGTATTGGCATCCTCCGGCATGTCAAGCACAATGAAGTCGACCGGAATGAAGTATTTCCCCACTCGAACCGGTACGTCCTCTAACATTCCTAATGGTCAATTGAATGATTTATCGGCCATTTGGAGGGTGAGGGACGTACATTTCAACTCCTTCATTCCGAGTCGGCAACAAATAGAATAGGGAATGATGCTTACACTCGCGCCCAAGTCGCATAACGCATTCTTGATCAAGAAGTTGCCTATGGTGCAAGGGATCAAAAAACTACCCGGATCCTTCAACTTCGGAAGCGTGGAACCTTGGATAAGCTCGCTCACCACCCTCGTGAACGCTACGGTCTCTTCATTGTCGACGGATCTCTTCCTAGCTAAGATTTCTCTCATAAATCTTCCATATGCCGGGATTTGGGTAAGTAATTCAGTGAACGGGACACTAACATCCAATTTCTTCACAATACTAAGGAACTTGTCGTAATGAGTGTCCACCTTAGTCTTCATTTGCCTTGATGGGTAAGGCAACTTTATTTGGTACTTGTTTTGATCATTAAGGGTGGACTCTTCAAAGGACACTTTTCTTTTTCCCTTGTCTTTCTCTTGAAGAGGGGGAGGGTTGTCTTCTTGGGATTTCTCGGCCTCCCATAAGACTTGCTCCTCAATTGGATTATCAAAGCTTGTCTCTTCTTGATTTGGAGATGCCAATTCCATGTTCGGTTCTAGCGTTGGCTCATGCTCATTAGGATAAGGAGGGGGGGGTATAGGATGTACCTCTCCTTGTGGTGATAGCATTTACATGCTCAAATGTCGGCGTTTCACCTTGAGAAGGTAATTGCCCCTTTTGCCTTGAGGAGCTCCCCGAAGCGAGTTGAGATATTTGAGTCTCAAGTATCTTCATACGGGTATCTCTCATTGCGTTTTCCCCTTGAATATAAGTGAAGAGCTCATGATGGTTCCTTGACATGTCCACTTGACTTTGTTGCAAATCTTGATTACTCCTTTGTATTTCCATCAAAGTCTTTTGAATGTCGAAATCCCGAGGTGGGGAAGATGGATTATGTGGAGTGTCGGTGATGGCGAGAGGAATGCCATAATCATGAGTAGGAGACCGGCTCCTAGGCTTGCTTTGTTGTTGTTGATTTTGAGTTGCTTGTTGACGGTTCCCTTGGAACCCATGAGAATTACCTTGTTGATAGCCTTGATTGTGATTTTGTTGTCCTTGAAGGTTTCGGTTTCCTTGGAAATTTTGGTTTCCTCGGTAACCACCATGATTGAAGTTCCCTTGTTGGAACCCTTGCTTGTTGTTGAAGTTGCCTTGGTTATTTTGCTTGAAATTGTTGAAGGGTCTTTGGTTACCCACATAACCTTGGTAACTTTCATTGTTGTCTCGTAAGGGAGGTGGAACATAGGGACGATGTTGTTGTTGATGTTGAAGTGTTTGTTGTTGAGGGACTTGATTGGAAGCTTGGTATTGATCAGAGAAGGAGACACCTTGCTTGAACGCTTGAAAGGGGTTCACTTGCTCAATACTCCCTCTACAATTCATAGGGTCATGACCAACGATTCCACAAGTGTCGCACATCCCAAAGTAAGGTGTAGGAGGTGCGAACCCCAAAGCATTCACTTCTTGAATCGGTTGATGGTGGGAGGAACTAGAGCCTTGGACTTGGTTGAGGTGGCTTTGGAGCTTCTTGTCAATGGTCTCCATGTGTGTTTTAAGTTGAGCTCCAAGGTCAATGCTTAACTTAGTGATAGCATCGACCTCATGCATGCCTCCTCGGTGTGCCTTCCTAGGCCTAGAGTATTGCGAATTATGCACCGCCATCTCTTCGATTCTCGCCCATGTTTGGTCGTCATCGACCTCGGTGAACCTACCGTTGGAGCCCATGTTAAGAATAGCTCTCGAGTCCTCATAAAGTCCATTTCAAAATTGTTACACCAAGAGCCATTGTGAGAGTCCATGATGAGGGCACGATCTTACCAAAGACTTAAACCACTCCCAAGCTTCATATAGGCTCTCTTCATCCCTTTGTTGGAACCCGGTGATGGAGGCCTTAAGCAAATTCGTCTTTTCCGGAGGGTAAAAATTTTGGTAGAATGCCAAGGCAAGCTTTTTCCAAGTGTCGATACCCATGGTTGCCCTATCGAGACTCTTGATGCATTGCTTCGCTTTTCCAATAAGAGAAAACGGGAAGAGTACCCAACGAATTTGGTCTTGAGTAACCCCGGTTTGAGATATAGCGTCACAATAATCGGAGAAGGTCTCCATATGTTGGTGCGGGTCTTCGGTGGGCAAACCACTAAATGGGCTCCTCTCCACAAGTTGGATAAATTGAGTCTTTGCCACAAAATTCCCGGTATAGGCTTCCGGTAATGCACTCGGTCCCGGCAAGACATCCTCGGTGAATGTGGAGTGAGAGGAGAACTTAGGCATTCTTGGATGTAAGGGAGAAGATGGTGGTGCAGAGAGTGTTGATGTAGATGAAGAGGGGGAACTAGGAGAAGAATCACCAAAAGGGTTAATGAATCCCCCTTCGGCCGTCTCTCGATGTGGATTGCTCAAGCCGGATCCTTGGGCTTGCCCTTGATGAGTATTGCTTGCACTCGGTTGAGAGATCCTAACCCGATTAATCGTCCATTGGCGAAAGGCTCGAAAGAGTCTCTCCGGCTCTGGATTAAAGAGATAGAAGTCGCCTCCCCTCCTAGGCATACACTACACACTAGAACAAACGTGAGAACACCTAGTGCTTTGTGGGCACTAGGCAACGACAATAAACAAACACAACTAGAGGCAAAGAGAAAAAGAAAGCTAAGGAAAGAAGAGAAACTAGAAAATATTCACAAGAGAAGATGGGAGAGCACAAAGAAGGGTAACTAAGTCTAGAAATAAGCAAACTAAGTCTAAACAATGCACCGTCCCCGGCAACGGCGCCAAATTGATGGTAAGGATTTGTCACGTCCCTAGCCGATCAATAAAACACCGACTAACCTAGTGGGTAGCTAGGGCAAGTCGGGATCGTATCCACGAGGACGGTATATCAAAGCTTAGACTAGGTTGGCCTACAACGAGACTAGATTACCAAACAAACACAAAGAAGATGAAAAGGAAAACTATGATGGAGGAGAAGAGTTATGACTAAGCTAATGATCGAACTAATAAATAAACTAAAAGAACGATGACTAACTAAGGAGATGAACTCAAATATGGAAAGGAAGTGGGGTAGGTCGGGTTCATAGGAGTAGAAGGATAATTGGGGTGATCAAGGGTATAGGTGTCTCTTAGTTACTAGAGTCGGTCCGGGCTCTCGCAACTTAGACCGATGTCAAGGTGGGTCCGGGCTCTCGCAACTTAGACCCTAGTCCGCGCTCTCGCGACTAAACTATTTTCAACATTTCCGCGTCATAGACAAACAATGAGGAGATGAACACAAGTATGGGAAGCATGGCCACTACAACTCACACAAGCATATCAACAAACACATAGAGTGCCCACAATGTGACTAACAACAAAGATTCACCCTTTCCCCTTAATCAACCCTAATCATCCATAATCTACCCCTAATCCCCCTACTAACCCCACAAAGAAGACTACTCACTCATGATAAAGAACAAACTAACAATCATAAAAGAAATCAATACCACTAAACAAGCATCCATGATGAATAACAAGAATAATAACAATAACAATATAAAAAGATTCAAACAAGATTAAATAAACTAAGAACAAGAGTAGAGATGATTATACCAATACTAGATGAAGAAAAGATGAGAACTTGTATAAATAAGAAACCCAAATAAAACCCCAAGGTTGTCAATCTTGGAATAATCTTCAAGAATCTTCTTAATACAAGACTAATTACAATGATTAACTAAGAATTAAAGAGAGATTAAAACTAATGAGTGAGAGTAAATCTAGGGTTTTGGAGGCTTAAGAGAGTCTAAACTAACATAACATGTCTTAATATTACAAGAAGGGAGTATATATATGGGTACAAGAAGGAAGGAGAAGAAAAGAAACAATGCGGGTGAGCTGTAGCCTATCCCGACCGGGACGGATCATCCCGATCGGGAAGGGTTCTGTCATCCCGATCGGGAAGGGCTCAACCCGACCGAGAAGGACCCACAGTGGCGCTTCTAAACGTGCATCCCTTCCCGATCGGGAAGGCCACTATCCCGACCGGGAAGGGTCTTGTATGCCTCCAATAAGAGCTCTAGGGTCCCTCCTTGTATCTCATGGGCTTCCCGTCGATTCTCGGGACTCGGGATCGGGTCTCGGAGGCTCGGGATTGGGCCCCAAGGTCTCGGGGTCGATTCCAAGGCCTCGAGTCATCGTTCCTTTATCTCGTTGGCTCCAAGATGTGTATGTATTGAGTCGGAATCACTCCAAATCTTCCAAATCGGTCTCGGGAACCTGAAACGGACTAAAGGAAGCATAAGAAGCCCATGAATCGCTCCCAAGGAGCGATTCCACAAGGAAATGGGACCAAAACATAGCAAAATAGGCACTACAAACTACACTTATCATTAAGATGGCCTGATACCAAGGTTTTGGGTCAGTTATCTCGATATCTTGAATGGCATGGACGTAGGCCGGCTCTGACCGCCTTTCGACACAGATTGGCATGCTGGTCAGGTGATCCGGGATGTTCAGTAAAGATGCTAATTTGGAAAGTGCATCTGCAAAATGATTTTCTTCCCGAGGCAGGTAGATATATTCCACTTTCTGGAATTGTTGCTCTAGAACCCTTACTCGTGCTTGGTAAGCCACGAGATTGGCGTTCCGAGTTTTCCATTTTTGGAGTGCCTGATTGATGACCAGTGATGAATCACCGTGGTCCCGGAGGTTTGTTACCCCTAAATCAGCGGCGGCTTGCAACCCGTGAATGCATGCTTCGTATTCGGCTGCTTTATTGGTCACGTCGAAGTCCAACTTGATGGATAAGAGAGTGTGTTCCCCTCGGGGTGAGATTAACAGAATTCCGACCCCAAATCCTCGGAAGTTGGATGCTCCATCAAAATACAAATCCCATGTCTCGGTATCGGTATGGAATATGTCTTCATCAGGAAAGGCCCATGTATTATTGTGGCCTTCTTTGGATATTGGGCTGTCAGCGAGGAACTCGGCAACTACCCGGCCTTTGATGGCTTTTAATGGTACAAACTTGAGGTCGAACTCGGATAACATTAAAGTCCATCTTGACATCCTGCCGTTGAGGATGGGCTTCTCGAATAAGTACTTGATTGGATCCATTTTGGATAAAACATGTACTTTGTGACTGAGCATGTAGTGTCTGAGCTTTTTAGTGGCCCAAACCAAAGCTAGGCACGTTTTCTCGAGCATGGTGTACTTGCATTCATACTCGAGGAACTTTTTACTGATGTAGTAAATAGCCCGTTCTTCTGAATCAACTGTCTGGGCCAGCATAGCCCCCATGGCTGACTCGGTCGTTGTTAGTGATGTGTCGTGTTTATATAACTTTATTCCCTCGATTCCGTTGTCTTTTCCGATCGGAACGCGCTCTTTAGAGCCGTTTCTTCTAACATTTTGCTTTGAGTGAGTGTTTTTGTAGATTCTACACGATTTCAGGTTTTTATGTGCATTTACACTCATATCTGGTTAGAAGAACGATCCCGAGACAAAACCCGTGCTTCGAGACGTTTAGGCGAAGAAGAAATGAGAAGTGTCGATTCGTTGGGCCCAGGAAAGCGGCCCAATGCTTGTTTTAGTAGTGTTGTGCGCGCCAGCCTGCATGTGGCAGGCGGCCTGCTGGCCGGCCGGCATGACACAAGGGCGTTTTTAGCTTCAATTTTTGGTGTGTCTCGGCCCCTGCATGTGGCAGGCGGCCTGCCAGCCGGCCGGCGCGACACGCAGCTTATTTTCGCCTAATTTTGTATAACTAAGGAGGCTTGTATCATTTCTTATTATCACTTTTCATACTTAGTTTATTTTTTACTTTAGAAGCTCGTGACTCTTAAGATTCTAGCACTCGGTTTTCACTCGGATTCGATTTCGGTAATCTCGTTTATGCAATTTTCAGTTTACGTTTCAATTTTCATCGTAAATTATTTTAGTTCGTCGCAATTTTCCTTATTTGTAATTTGTTGTTTACTTTGGTTCGCTAGATTCTCGTTCGTTTGTTATTAGATTTATTTGCTTCACCTTTTTATCATGAATTCCTTGTATGCGATTTATTGTTTCGTAATCATCATGCGTAGCTAATTTTCTCGCTAGGGTCGAGGGGGATCGATGGATTATTATACGATTATGTCGCTTTGATACTAAATTTATAAATATGCTAGTACCACCTTCGCGTGTTTTGTTTGTCGATTAATTTGTTAAAGGCCACAACATTTTAATCTATTTGGGAAATTCTAGTTCTTGTGCGAAAGCCGAATTAGGATTAGATCACGCGCGATTTGGTAGGGATTCTAATAAGTTGCGAGAGCCCGTTAGATCCTTCCTAGGTTGACACGATTCGAGAGAACGTGTTATAGCCGACTAGTATGTTTATGTGTTTATTATTATGGTCGCATAATTATTGAACATCTATCGTGAACCCGTGACCTTAGTTCTCATCTCATTATTAGATTCGATTTTTATTATCGTTTTTAGGAGTTTTTTTTATATATTCTCAATCAATTTACCGTTTGGAGCATTTTAGAATCGCCATAGCTAATTGACGAAAATTGACTGTTTCCCTGTGGATTCGATACCTTGCTTACCGCTATCTTCTAGTTAGTAGCATTAGGTTTATCTTGATTGGGTGAGACGACTTAACCCACATCAGTTAGGTATAACGACAGAGGTAAACCGTGTTGAGGTGGCATTAGTACCGGCGGAACAGACATGATCTCCTTGATTTTGTCGAAAGCCGCTTGACATTTGTCGTCCCATAACAACCGTTCCCCAATCTTCAGTTTCTTGAAAATGGGCTCACATACCATGGTTAGTTTTGAAATGAAACGGCTGATGTACTGGACTTTCCCGAGAAACCCCCTTATTTCCTTTTCGGTCTTGGGTGGTTGCATCTCGGTGATGGCCTTGATTTTAGCTGGGTCAACCTCGATGCCGCGTTTGCTAACGATATTGCCCAGTAATTTGCCTGAAGTTACCCCAAAACTGCATTTTTGTGGGTTCAGTCTCATGTTGTATTTACGTAGTCAGGTGAAGAACTTTCTTAGGACCGGAATGTGCCCGCTTCGGTCCTTGGATTTGACGATCATATCGTCCACATAGACTTCCACCTCCTTATGCATCTTGTCGTGCAATAAGGTGGTGGCGGTCCGTTGATAAGTGGCTCCAGCGTTGATAAGCCCAAATGGCATGACGGTGTAACAGTAAGTACCCCATGGTGTAATGAAGGTGGTCTTACCCATGTCCTCCTCTGCCATTTTAATCTGATTGTATCCGGCATACCCGTCCATGAACGATAGAAGGGCGTGATCGGCCGTATTATCCACCAATATGTCGATGTGTGGTAACGGAAAATCGTCTTTTGGGATGGCCTTGTTTAGGTCCTGGAAGTCCACGCATACTCGCACCTTGCCGTCCTTCTTGGGTACCGGCACGATGTTTGTAACCCAGTCTGGATATTCAGACACTTGTATAAAACCCGCTTTGAATTGTTTATCGACCTCTTCCTTGACTTTAAGAGACCATTCGGGCTTCATTCTTCTGAGCTTCTGTTTTACCGGTTTGCACCCATCTTTGATGGGTATTCGGTGTTCGGCTATTTCTCGATCTATTCCCGGCATGTCCATGTAGGACCATGCAAATACGTCTTTAAATTCTAGGAGGAGGTCTGCGAATTGTTTTCTCTCCTCTGTATCTAAAGATAGGCCAAACTTAAGCATCTGGGGCTCTAAAGTGGTTCCCACGTTGATGGACTCGGTTTCTTCGATCACCGGATCTCGGGATTCCCTTTGCTCGAGCTGCTCGACCAGATGTTGAGGTAAAGGTACCTGTTCGCCGGGTTTCTCAATGTCATTGCATATAAAATTTTTGAGAAAATTTTGGAAATAAGACGAGTCGTAAGCAGAACGGTTTTCGATATTATTATTGATGGTAAATTTGGAAAATAGCTCGAATAGAGCTGCCATCTGATCGTTGGTCAATGGCGGGATAGGGAGAGGTCTTGGGACAGGCCCCGAGACCTCAGTGGCTAAGGGAAGAGAGATTACCGACTCGACTCCAGCACCAGACCCTCTAAACTCGGACTCGGACTCCGACTCTGACTCTGACTCTGACTCGGACTCGGTATCCGCCATGTCTCCCTCGCCGGTGGTCAGCTTGTAGACCCGTCCTTGACTGTCGGTCCATTTTATGGTCTTCCTCCAAGCCCTCATCTCGGTGTTGGCGCCGACCTCGGTGATTAGCTTGGTTGGGTCGAACCGATCGCTGCGGAGGATCAAGTTGACCAAGTCATCTTTTGGAGCAGGGGCGGTCTTGTCTTCTCCAAATAAGAGCCCCAGCACGGGCTCGGAGTCGCTTTCACCCTTCTCAGACTCTGCTTGGATGATGGTGAATATATCATCGGGTATATAGTTGCATTCCCGAGCCGTTTTGGTCTCGGGATATGTGATGGTGGGTTGGTAGAGGCCCACTTGAATGGCTCCGAAGACTGGAGTGACGAAGTAGTCGGTTAACTTTGGGCTATAAGGGCCTATGTAGGTACCCTTGAGGATGTAAGTGGCCTTGTGAATACCGGCCTGGACCACATTTTCTGGGGTAATGGCATATCCTAACCCGAATTGTGACTCGCCATCGTTCAGGACTTCGATTATCTTCCCAGCTGGAAGATGCGGTCTCGAGGTGTAGCTCCGGGTAAGTAACCCAGATTTTGTAGCATCATGTCGATGCTAGTAGTGAAGTAGGGCCTGAAGAGATATTCATCCTCGATCATACCCACGAAGTCGAATCCTCGTGGTTCGGCCCGGTTCGTGGCATTACAGCTAGCCACGTTTATTGGGGTCGCCTCCAGTGTAATGATATCGTCTTTGAGTGGCATCTTGACTTTTCGGTGGAGTGTAGATGTCACGGCCTTGACTGCGTGGATCCAAGGCCTTCCTAGCAAGAGGTTGAATGATGAGGTGACATCTATCACCTGGAATTCCAGCTCCTTTTCGATTGGACCCTTTATGATCTTCAATTTAACGGCCCCGGCGAATGGCTTTGGGCTTCCGTCGAAGGCCTGGATAGTTTGCGCAGTTGGGAGATAGTCAGCATCAGTGATGCCGAGGGCCCTAGCAGTCCTTAGGGGTAGGACGTTCACGGCTGATCCATCGTCTAAAAGAGTCATCGGGAGGTACTTACCCTTGCAGATGACCGTGATGTATAGGGCCAGATTGTGATTGGGCCCAAATGATGGCAGGTCAGATTCGGCGAAGGTTATGAGTGGGCCTTCGTTCTTGGACTTGCCCTTGAGGTAGGGCATGATAGTAGCTACCATTTCAGCAAGGGTAGCTTCTGAATCGACCTTGATTTCATCGAGAGCCTTAGACAGTGCTTCCCGATGAGCTTGTGAGCTAACCAGTAGTTGCCATATGGTTAAGTCGGCTCGAACCCTCTTCATTTACTGGACCAAGGCCGTGTCCTTGCTTGGTTCCTTGGAGGTAGACCCCGTCCTGGCAGGTTCAGTGACGGGCGTTGGGGTGGCGCGCCCAGCAGTGGCGAGGTGGTTGGTGGCCAAGGCTTTGGACTTGGCTTTCCGGACCTCTTCGAGGGTGATGGGGACAGCTTCCCCTTTCTTTAGGTATACGTCGTCCTCGTCATCGAACCATATCCCGTTGATTTGTGGGATAAAAGGAGAAATGAGGTGGGAACAATCGATTACCTCTCCCGTAAATATGGCATGGGCGCTGAACGGATTTTCTTTGTTGCTCGGTTTGTCTCCGGGCAACGGGATCTTCCCGCTCTCGATAAGATCTTGGATTAGATGCTTTAGTTTCCAACATTTTTCAGTATCATGCCCGTTACCCCGGTGATACTGACAGTAGGCTTGAGCATTATAGTATTTGGACCTCTTCTCTACTGGAGGCTCTGGAGTTGGGCCTATTGGTTGGATCAGATCCTTCGAGGATAACCTTTGTAACGCATAAGTATAGGTAGTCCCTATATCTGTGAATACCCGATCTGGCGTATTCTTTTTGGATGAGGTGTCGAGCAGATTTACCTCGTCAAAGATGTTGCGGGTTGCAGCTGCAGGTGTGGGCTTGTTTGTAGATGAACTAGCCCCTTGATAGCCTTTGGTAGAGGCCTTAGTCAGGTTCTCTAGCCTTAGGTCATCCTCGATCCGGGTGCCCATTTCAGTAAGGGCGGCAAAATTGGGGATGATAGCATACCGGAGATGGACCCGGTAGGATGGGAGGAGGTTCTTGACAAAGGCCTCCACCAACACTTTTTCGCTGGGCTTTTTGACCATCTTCACACTCTCGGCCCTCCATCTTTGCAAATATTTTGTGAACCCTTCTTTTGGCTCTTGGGCCATTACCTCCAGAGTACGCATTGTAGTCTGGATTTCAGTGTTATCGGCGTAGTTCCGAGCAAACTCGGTAGCCACATCGTCCCAAGTTTTGTATTTCTTGGAATCGAGATTGTAGAACCAAACCTTAGGATGTTTCTCCAAGGAAGAAGGGAACAAGTGCTTGAACATAGTTGACTTCACCCCCTTGACCGCCATGAAGTCTTTGAAAGCCCGGATGTGGTGGACCGGGTCTTCGGTACCCTCAAACATAGGAATTCCCGTTAAGTCGAGGTTGGCAGGTAGCTCGTCATTCAAAGGTGAATAAGTACGAGCATTTTCGGTGTGGATCGAGTTGTTCGTCGATAAATGGACTTTCTTTTCGAGCCTACGAACAATACTAACCAGCTCGGCCATGGGCCCGACGGGCTCACCTCCTTCGGTAGGGACCGTCTTCTCTACGGTGCTCAGTCGGGTGGATAAAGTCGCTTGATTGGCCTAGATGGCGGCCAGTTGAGTTTCGATCTTGGTCAAAGCATTTTTCAACTCGTCCATTTTGCGTTGATGTCTGGTTTCGGGTGGCCTGTCTGTAAGAACACCACGTGATCAGAAACTACCCCAAAATCCCGAAATAGAAAGTACATCCCGAACAAGACTAAAAGGGAAAATGACTCGGAAAAGACACCTAGACGGGTGACTTGTGAAGTGTGGGCCTTCCTTAGGATTCGGCGGGTGGGCCTAGTCCTGTTCGAAGGAAGGTTCACGTGAGACATCCCCAGACTTTTAGACTCGATCGTGTTGACGGGCCCTCCTTTGTAGGGGTTTGTCCTACGTAGGTGGGCCTTGCCTTAGTCTAATAAGGCGAACTGGGATAGGGAGGAAACTCGTGATGTAAGATCGACAGAGTTTCGACGCTACGGAACCTGACAACTTGCGACGCGACCCGACACTGCTAAATACGGGAAGTCCTAGAAGTGGAAGGTTTTGAAAATTGATGATTTTTGCAAAAAAGGACCGAGTGGACTCGGTGAATGGCCCAAATCTCCGAAAAAAAAACGAAAAGTCATTGGGCCACGGGTTTTGAAAGTTCGAAATGCTTTTCGAGTTTTGAATTGGGCAGCATACTGTCTAGAAAATAGGCTATTTTGAGTAAAATCATAAGTCCTAAATTCGGTATGTGTCCCGGGTTTTGAAATTGAATAGTTTGAAAAAGATGCAATCTTTGAAAAAGAGACGGTTTTGAAAACGACTCGGAAACCAAGTAGAACGTAGTCACACAAGCATTATAACGACGCCATGTATGCTCTATACTAAGTCTCGGTCGGTCTATTAGGGGTCTATACCAGTGTACATAGTCTAGAAGTTGATCGGGACGGACTTCCTAAGTCGAGTTGATCTTAGAACATGCCGCGAAACCCACTCGAATCGACTATGGACACCTTTTGACATATCCATATTGGAGTACATCAACGGTATAGTGGGACGTCGGTCGCGAGTACCGGCCCGGGAAAATATGGGTTATGCATGAACCGTAAAACTAAAACGCGTATTGTATTTGTCAAACGATTTCTATTCGAGTCTCACCCTGAGGATGCCGATGGTAAGTCACGCATCAGTTAATCCCCAGCGGAGTCGCCAAATTGTGGACATGACATAGGTCCACCCCGACGCGGCCACGCGCGGGTTTGGGTAGGCAAATGAATCTCCATATGAGAATGGATCGAATTGAAATTTAGGTCTATGTGGAGTCGCCACCGAATTTTGTGGTTATTCAGAACCATTCGAGCCCACTCTATGTCGTAGTGGTCCATATACAAAATACGGCCCATTTCCGATGTCAGAGTTTATTGGGCTCGTCCCTTTGCATTTGATACCGATACCGACATTATCGGATATCGTGTATTGAATGACTCTCGTGCGCCAACGCTTTCGGGAATCCGGAAACCGAGGTTCTGAGTAAGGGGTGAGGGTACGTGTTGGGAAGCCCACAAAGGACACCCAACCCCGCCCGCACATTAGCGGCCTCTACTAAGAATTCGAATGACTTTCCAATACGCGCGTTAGTAAAACGGGAAAATGATATGCAAAGATTATTTTCCCTAAACATGTGAATGGAATTGAAAAGGGTTTATATGTCAATTTAATGCAATTAATTCTACGTCAAAGTGGAATTTTAGCATGTGGGTTCATTTAATACAATAAAACAAACAAGAATTAAATTGACAAAAGAAATAACAAACGCGTTAGTAACGATGTAATAATATAACGAATAATAACGGTTTGTGCAAATAATAAATGAGATGAAAAGATGTAAATATGATGATGTATGTTTTGAAAAGGTAGTAATACACATGATTAATTAAACACGTGTTGACATAAATCACAAATTACTACCGAGTTTTAAAAATAGAATAATGTACGATTTATTGTGTTAATCGTTATGGGTCACTCGATCGAGTGGTTGATGGACTCGATCGAGTGGACCTGTAAAAGACGATTCTGCTTGCGCTACAGACCGTACTCGGCCGAGTTATTGACCAACTCGGTCGAGTACGTAGCCACTCGACCGAGTCACTGTGAGACTCGATCGAGTAGGCGTCGTAAAAGGCATTCTGACTGGATTTTAGGGTGTCACTCGATCGAGTGACTAAGGCACTCGGTCGAGTGGCACCTGTACGAATTTGGTTCGTTTGCAATTTAATTGTTGATTTTGTGATTGCTTTTGATTTTTGAGAGTTCGACGATTTTACCGAATCGGACATAAATATTGCATAATTTATGTTCGACTTGGTTTTTTATAAATCGCGAATTTTGTTGAACCGAATATAAATATTGTTGAATTTATACCCGATTCTAAATTTGGAGTACTCGTTGTATCCCATATTCGATTATTTGAATAGATATAGGATATTAGAGTGAAATAGAAAAAATAAATTAATTTTAGTCGCTTTAAATTAATTATCGTGATATGAACAAATCGCGTTAATTAATTCATATGACTTGATTGTTAGATTCGATATCCAATTATGGAATTGGTATCGAATCTAAAATCGACGCTTTATTTGAATAAAAAAAAAGACTGGATTCCCCCGACTTCTCCGACATCGAAATAAATCCCTAGGGATTGTGATGTCGGATCCGTGTCAACGGGTTTCGACCCTTATTAAAATCGATTTTAAAAATTGATGAATGCAAGATTATTGATGATGATGACGACGAGAAATAATAACGAATTGTTGTTTAAGTTAATTTATCTCAATAATCAAATAGTCGGGGTACCGGGATAAGCGACCGACGACGCGTGTGCAGTACACTTGTATATGCGGTTTTCCTTATCCCGGTATCCTTCTTATTCGACACAAATTGATAAATATTTTAATGCTTTGATATTAATAGTATTATCGATATTATGGTGCAATGAAAATAAATAAATAAAACAAAAAAAAAAGGTGCGAAAAAGGAAGACGACGTGAGAAAGGGAAGAAGGAGAGAAAAGGTTTTGACACCCTCAACCTACATGTTCTTGTCTCGGAACGGACTCATAACCGTGGCTTTAACACAAGAGTCTTCGAGGTGGATGAAGGTTGAGTTGTGGTGGCTCGGGATTGATTCCTAAAACTAGGTTTAGGGTTTTTGCTAGTGTAGAATTGCTAGGGTTTGATTAGGGTTTGTAAAAGACGTAGTATGTGTGTGTAGGGTTGCTCTAGGGTTTGTAAAAGTTGCAAAAAGTTGTTGCATGAGGGTTGCTTATATAGGCAAGGCTAGGGCACCCGAATTAGAGTTACTCGACCGAGTAAAGGGCTACCTTGGTCGAGTGGCCCGTGAAGCCTGCAGCCGGGCTCAAAACAAGCCCACTCGATCGAGTGCGTGGGTCACTCGATCGAGTGGCCCAACTGGATCGCGCAGGTCCGTTGACTTTGGACCGTGACTTTGACTTTGATGGATTTTGTGCTTGACTTGGGCTTTTGATGATTGATGGGTTGTTTTGTGTGTCTCGGAAGCGACTTTGACCGGGGTTGACCCAATCGTAAAAAGTCGGTTTTATTTCGTGTGTCGGTTTTGGCCCAAATTAGTCTTGTTTGACTCGGAATGATCCACTGGGCTTGGATTTGAGGTTGATTTTGTGAGATTTGTACTCTGTGAGTGTGTTAACCAGCGATTAAAGGATTTGAGCCCGTATCCGAGCGCATAGAGACACGTTAGCGTCCGATCATCATCGGGTGTTTTTTGGAAACTGCCATAGACACCTGGCAGTCAAAATGCGGGTGTCTACACCCCCCCTACTTTCAACTTCGCCTCTTTAACCTAAAAAAATGGCCAGCAAAGTAGAAGAAATCTGAAGTTTGATCGAGGAGTACGATGGTTTGTTGGATACCACTAGATCCAAAGAATTAACAGCCATGCAGTTAGTCGCCACTGTCATAGACGCGAGGAACTTTGTGGCATCCATTGGCGATACAGAGAAGGAGACCGAACTGGACAACTACGTCCAATTCTTGATGAAAAAGTGTCTTGAGTGTTTCCGCACTAGGAAAGAGTTCCAGCGTGATTTGGCCAACTTGAAAAAGATACTTCAAAAATACGAGGATTAAGTATGTATGGGTTAAAATGTAGCGTTTAATGGTATGTAATGGATGTTTTTATGTGTTTTAAAGTTTAATGACTGTTTAAAATGTTTTCCGCATTATGTCGTGGAATGTTTTTATGTTTCAAGTACTGTGTCGCAGAATCGTTTTATGTTTCAAGTGTTAAGTATTGTGTAAGAGATGGACTTTTTCTAATGTACAAATATTTCCATCGCTATTTCGCTATTTCTCTATTTCCATCGCTATTTTTCTAATGTACAGACACATGGTGTATAGTCACACTCAACGTGGTGTATAATCACAGTCATCATGTCATAAAACCAGTTTAGGTTTCTGCCTTTCAAATGTCGCACACTTCATTTTGTAGAATCACAGTCAGTGTATTGTAGAATCAAAGTCATTATCTTGTACAATCACACTCCTACAATTAGTTTAACCACGCTCCACCTCTTGTAGTAGAATCACACCCTGCCTACTGTAAAGTCAAACTCATTACGTTGCACAATCAAACTCACTTGTTTTATGTTAACCAAAGATTAAGGGCATAATGTTCCCGTACAGCTGTATGTGTAGCCAAAGATGATGCATTTCAAATACACACTAATGCATTACGCTGTAAGGATGCATTACAAATGCTATTTCAAACGATTGCTATTTCAAAGTGTTTTTACAGGCAATAAAAAAAAACAATTTACGGACCCCATGATTTACGAGTACGCCATATTAGAAATGATTAAGGTCCGCAATAGACGTAAACAATATCACGGACCTTGACCATTTCAAACGTCGACAATCTTTATGTTTCAAAAAACAAATTTGCTCCATGATCTATGACTTACACCATATTAGAAATGATTGAGGTCCGCAATATACGAAAACAATATCACGGACCTTGACCATTTCAAACGTCGACAATCTTTATGTTTCAAAAAAATGTTTCTCCATAACAGAGGATATTCACGAACAATCCTCCTCGGCAATCCCTACCTCCTCCTCTTCCTCCTCCTTAACATCGACAGACAAGTCAGCAATAGGTGGGTCCTCTGCGAATGGGTTGGGGCAGTTCCTCTTGTCATGGTGCCCCATTCTCTTGCAGTTGTTGCACAGCCGTTTAGGCCTCACGGCAATTGCAGCAGCCTTCGCCTTAGAAGACAGTATCCGTTTCCCACTGCCCTTGTTCTTGGCTTTCTTCGGGGGCAATATCATTATTTCAATTGCGCTCGTACAGCCAAGGATCTCCTCTATTTCTTGCGTCTTGCTACAAGGGCTAGCAAAGGGCACCACATCGGACCTGAAGTCGCGAATGATGTCAGCTAAATTACTAACGTCTTCCTTACCCATTTTGCTGACATGACTGACGGTCTCATAGAACTCCGAAAACAGCCTCGTGACTGTAACAACATTCTCATCGCTTAGGCGACTCTCTGTCAGGGGACATGCATTAACAATACGTAGAGCATCCTTTATCCATTTACAAGCCATGTACCGTTCCGGGATCGTCTCCCGTCCTTTGGAAGAATGTATCCAAATAGCGTGCCTGATAAGTGTCATTTGTAGTGCCTATTTTGTAGTGTTTTGGTCCTAATTCCCTTGTGGAATCGCTCCTTGGGAGCGATTTATGGGCTTCTTATGCTTCCTTTAGTTCGTTTCAGGTTCCCGAGGCCGATTTGGAAGAGTTGGAGCGATTCCGACTCGATACATACACATTTTGGAGCCAACGGAGTAGAGGAACGATGACTCGATGCCTTGGAATCGACCCCGAGACCTCGGGACCCAATCCCGAGCCTCCGAGACCCGATCCCGAGTCCCGAGAATCGATAAGAAACCCATGAGAGGCAAGGAGGGACCAAAGAGCTCTTAAGGGAGGCTTACAAAGACCCATCCCGTTCGGGATGAAGTGAGCATGAAGCGCGGCTACTGTGAGCCAATCCCGATCGGGAAGGTCCTTACCGACCAGGAAGTATGGCCCATCCCGATCGGGACCAAGCCTTCCCGACCGGGAAGGGTCAGTTACAGCCCGCATTGTTTCCTTTCTTCTCCTTTCCACTTGTAACCCTATATATACCCCCCTCTTGTATTAAGACACCATCTTAGCTTATGCACTTCATTAGAGACTAAACCCTAGATAGTTTTAGCATAGATTAGTGTAGATTAGTCCTTAGATTATCGTTAATCTTAGATTAGTGCTTGTAATTTGGGAATTCTTCAAGATCTCCATTCAAGCTTGACAACCTTGGGTGAATGTTTTGGGTTCTTCCATTTATGCAAGTTTCATTCTTCCTTTCATCTCTATTTTGGTAAAATCTTCTTTTCCTTTCTCTTAATCCTTGTTCTTTCATTAAAGTTTGAATCTTTGTTGTTTGGATTGTTCATAGTTCATAGTTTTGGTTAGTTCCTTCATGTTTGTTTTGATTGTTAACTTGATTCCTCTTGTTAGTGTTAGTTTTAGAATAGATATGTTAGAGTAGTATCTTGCTAGGGTTAGTAGGGTGATTAGGGTGTTAATTGGATGATTAAGGGTTTGTTGAAGATGTTGGTGGAAGATTTGGGTTTCCCCTTGGTTTGGTGCACATCACATGTTTGTTGAAATGCTTCAATGACTAAGTATGTGCGAATGCTTGTTTTTCTTGCTTTTCTCTTGTTGGTGATAGTTTGTTTGTGGGTTCGGTTCCCTCATTAAGTTGCGAGAGCCTGGTGAGGACGACCCCTAGGTCGGTCTAAGTTGCGAGAGCCCGGATGTGACCTAGGCCTATAGCATGTTAGTACTCCGTTTGTCGTTTGTGTCGCCAAGGTGGGTTTTAGGATGAACCTCTAGGTGAGTCTAAGTTGCGAGAGCCCGGGCATTACCTAGATTACCCTACTACCTCCTTCACTCTAGTTCTCCTTCGACCATTCCATTACCCCTTTGACCCCGACCTAACCCTAGTCTTCCTTCTTAGTGTTATCCTAGTTTCCCTTAGTCCTAGTTTTAGACCTTAGACTAGCCTTAGCCTCCTCCCTTTAGATTAGCTTGTCTCGAACCTAGTCCTTGACCCGAGCATACCTTAGTCCGACCTCCCGTCCCTGTGGATTCGACCCGACTTACCCTAGCTACCCACTAGGTATAGTTGGTTTTATTTGACGGTTGGGATTCACGACAAATCTTACCCATCAGTGCCTGCAAAGAATTCCATACCGACGAAACTTCTTGCAAGTACATATGACCTCACAAGTACCTGCGAGTGCATTAAAACACATAAAGAGTGCGACTCTCAACCATACGGATAGTAGCTACACAATGTACAGAATGTGACTTTATAAAGGTATAATGACAACCTTTACATGGTAGAGTCACACCCATTATGCTGCATAGTCACAGTCCTTACGTTGCAGAATCAAACACACCGCATTCCAGAGTCACACCCTTTATTTTGTATATTCACACTCAATGAATTGTAGAATAAAACTCATTACGTTGTGCATTCACACTCACCACGTTGTATAGTCACACTCACCGGAGTTTAGAATCACACCGTTTAGGTTATATAGTCAGGCTATGTGAGTGTGGCAAGACAACGTGGACAGTGACTTTCTATTCCAATACCTTGATTGTATTCAACAATGTAGTTGCGGTCCCGGATGAAGTTCATAACTGTTGTCGCTTCGATCCCGTCCTTCTGCTGATACCCACGAACGCTGCACGTGTACAGCGAAAACTTGACTTCTTCCTGAAAGTGTGCAAACGCCACATGCGTGTACACCTTTGCCGCGTGGGTCTCCATCGGATTCATCGTTCCAGTTTTGGGGAATGTCTGCCGGTTATCGTTGTCTAGCCTCTTCTGCATGTGCCTCTGTTGGTCCATCGCACTTTCGAAACGCATCCAAAACTGGACCAACGTATCTTCGTTGTGTTCAAACTTTTTGAAGAAATTGTTCTCACTCTCTGATCTCTACGTTGTCCTCATAATTCCAGACATCCTCAACTTACTGCAATGCGCCGCGACCCATTTGCTCCTGATGTCATACATATTTTTAAACCATTCGATCCCCACAGCATCATGGTCGATCATAATCCTCCCCCACCTGACATCAAACTCCGACGCCTCGATGTCATCATCCCAAAAAATTTCATTGAGGTCTTTTACGAATTCCGAGGCCTCTTCTCTTGATCTGTCGTACTTCGTTGGAACCTTGTTCATGATGTGCCACGTGCAGCATCGTTGGTGCGCTGCTTTGAAAAATTTTGGGACAACTTTTAAAATCCCAGGATCCTGGTCTATAATGATATAACACGGTTCCTTCCCACTCATTGCTTCCAGAAAATGGGAGAGGACCCAGATAAATGACTCATAGTCCTCCTTTAATAGCAACGCCCTGCAGAACGTGACAGACCGTTTGTGGTTGTCCATACCAGTGAACGGTGTGAACACCATAGAATACACGTTGGTTCCGTACGTTGGGTTGAACGAAACGGCATCCCCGAATTCCGCGTAGTTCCTTCAAGCTGCACCATCCGCCCAATTGACCCTACGTAAGCTTCCATCTGCATCAACATCGTAGTCAAAGTAAAAATCCTCCTAACTGTCCCTCAAACTCTTGAACCGATCTATCAACAATTGACCATCCTGCTCGTGAACAAAGCACTTGACGTCCCTCCCTTAGTTCTTGAAATCAACCAATGATGCTCCGATGTTCTGAAATCCGCCCGACATTTCCTTGCACATCTTGTATGTCTGAGTCGCCCTAATCTTCAGCTGCACACACTAAATTGCAACTGCATTAATCGTGAGTCAACCAAGCCCTAACAACATTGTTCACAGACGTTACAAACCCTCGAGTTGCAAACAATCATCTCCTTGTGATATCTTGATAGACTTCGAGACGACTTTTGAAACTCTCTGTCATTGACCATCACAAGATCGTGGTTGTGTTCCTCGATGAACTCTTCAATAAAAAACCCCCAGCTCATAGCACAGAGCCTAATCCTTGCACCACATTGCGTCCTCGTCGCCTTCGTATTCCTTTTGGGTTCATACGATCCCACAGACTCTTGTCCCTCCTTCTCTCCCGTGCTCGACAACTTCACCATGCTCTGGCTAACTGTTTTGCCCTCCTTATTACAAGCCAACAATTTCTTCTTAATCGAACCATCAAAAGATCTACTTGTCGTGTACCTCTTCGCCTCGAAACCAAAGGAACATGCGTAAGATTGATAAAACTGGAATGCTCCATCGATGTCCACGAACTCCTGCCTTACATAAGGCACACTCACTGTGTCTTCAACTGACATATAGGTTGGAACAAAAAAGAACTATCATAGGTTGGAAAAATAACAAGAAACCTTATATTACACAATAAAAACTACTGTCAATAAAAACAAACCCTATATTACACACTATCAATCTTGCAAGACACGCATCCATCTCTGACCTTAATGAAATGTGACTTTTCTCAACAACGACTGTGACTTTGAAGAACAACGACTGTGACTTTGTTCATATAACAACATGATTGTTAAAGATTGACACCCACAACGCATAAGAACTACAAGTACAAAAAACCAAAATGCAATACTCAACAACAAAAAAAACGACAGTAATAAATATCACAATGATAAAGAAACCAACATAAATATTTGGAATAATAAAGCAACTTCAACGTAATACAACTAAACCTACAACAGAAAACTACAACTACAGGAAACCAACACAATAATTATTTGGCTTGATAAATATTTGGATTAAAAGTATTAAAATAATAACCCACGTATCAAAACATGTACTCATCAACGTGTGACTGTCCGTCATATTAAGTGTGACTATCACATTATAACTGTGTGACTCTTCACATTAACAAACCAAACAAAAAAATGGATACGATCAAAACCTGTTCTCAGCGACGTGTGACTGTCTATCATATTGAGTGTGACTATGACATTATAACTGTGTAACTCCTCAAATTAACAAACCAAATAAAAAAAATGGAATACCAAATGCAAGATACCAAAAATATATGTATATACTCATCTTACCTCCTGCATGTTGAACGGAAATTTTCGACTGCAAATTTTCGAGCATATAATCATCGCATAAATCTTTAAGGAACAACACCATTGGAGCATGGAGATGTAGAGCAAATTACGAATTAGGGTTTAGTTATTTTGAATGATAGTATAAATAAGGGGATGAATTTTGATTTGGGATGAATTTTGAATTTTAGTGAGAGGAAATGTTGAGATATTGATAGTGAGGGAGTGAATTTTGGTGATAGAAATGGCGATAGCATGCTGCTTTTACCTGCTGCTGTCCTACTGCTGTCTGCTGCTGGCTGCTACTGTCAATCAGCGTACCAACTTTCCCTTTTTTTTTAGTAATCTAAGCCATCCATCCATGGCCAACAACAAAACTCACCAACTTCCCAATCCACCACCAACTTCCTTGATCCCATTTATATATATATATATATATATATATATATATATATATATGTGTGTGTGTGTGTGTGTGTCTATATATATACACACACACACACACACACACATGTTTTTATTAATTTGTTTTTTAGATGGATAGTAACAATTTATCCAAGTTTAAGCATTGTAAGTATTGATTTGTCTTTTCAGATGGAGCAAATGGGTGGTAGGGGGCCTAGCACACCCGAGCTTGCACAACCAATACACAACAAGGTAGTTGACGGTGAAAGAGTTTTCTCAGTCAGAATGCAAAAACTACATTTGTAAGTAATAATTTAGTTAATTATAGAGATTAACTTAAAGTTGCTTATTAAATTAGTCCTGATTTGTTTCTAAACATTACCTTTCTCTGTTTGCTAATAGAACCGATTTGAAGAACTGAAGAAGCAGAATGAAGAACAAGGGAAAGAAAAACCAGATGACGAAGTCTGGTTTGAAGCGGCCGAGGGTTTCAAGAAGGGTCATGTATACGGATTGGGAACTGTCGGTCCGTTGTACTTTTCATCCCCTTCAGACAACAAGGGTAAGGCTTCATGTTCTTACCATCCCGGTATTCTACTTCAGGTAGAAAACCGGGCAGCAGAATTCCAAAATAAAATTTTGGAAGCCTTCAACAAAGAGAAAGAGAAGAATCGACGATTTAGAGAAGAAGTCCAGGCTCGAGAAGAGATGATTATGAAACAACAACAAGAGCTCATGTCACAACTTGCCACGGTATTGCAAACTCAGAACTGTAATCCGCATAACTTTAGTAACTTTCGTGATCCAAATGACGATAATTCGGGAGGTGGTGGAGTTGGGGGATCCCGGTTCGGTTTTCAAGTGTAGCATGAACCTCTAGTTGTTTAATCTCTTAAGTTGTGTACACTTTGATTACTCTCTTTAGTACTCTTTTTAGCCTTTAGTACTCTCTTAAGTTGTTTAAACATTTTAGAATTAAAGTTATGTGAATGATGTTGACTGGTTTTATGTGAACAAGGAAATATTGGATTTCGAATGAATTAGATGAAGTGAATGAATGAAGGTTGAAGTGAATGAACGAAGGTTCAAGTGAATGAAGGAAGGTTCAAGTGAGTGATATTGGATTTGTTGATTATGATTGAACTGAATTGGTTGTAAATGCAGATTTATATGTCGCAATTGAAAGGACAACGAAAACACTAAAAACTTCAAAATATTTTGTCGGTTACCGACCAACTACCTCAAATTACCGACCGATATATCTAAACACTCGACCAAAATTTTTCAGAAGCTACTGAGAGGCGATAGTCGGTAACAGTTACCGACCGGAAAAGTCAGTCGGTAAAGGGTCATTACCGACCGCGAATTTAATTTACCGACCGCATATGTAATACTCCGTTCTGCATAGGCATGATCATATTTGTCGCAATGATTCATATCAGCGGAGGTAGTCGTTCAAAGCAATATAGTGAGGATTGTGCTAACATAGGTGATTGACGAACTTCGGGACGAAGTTCCTTATAAGGAGGGTAAATTGTAATACCCGTCTTGTATTACTCTAAGTTTCTATTTAATTCGGATCTCAATGAATGAGTAATAGTCTATGTAGTTGAGTGGGTCAAACCAAGTATTCCGTTTTATGTAATTATTGGACCCGTTCTTGAGTCCAGCCTATTAACCACTCGATAATAAGTAGTAATTAATAGCAGTAAGTAATAATAATGATTATAATAATGACAATAAGAATAATCATAATAACATTTTAGGGAGTAGACTACGTAGGTTAGAAGAACAATCATAATAACCGCCTCCCTTCCCCTTTGACTTGTTTCTTTTGTGTCCTCCTTTTCCTCCACCGTCACCATTACCAACTTCCTCCTTCTTTCATTATCCGTCTGCCATCGTCAATCAACAATTCCATCATTGCCTATCAGGCTGCTTTCCTTACCGTGCCTCATCTCGCACTCGTCTTAACTTGGTATGTATCCGTGTCTACATTTAGGGTTTGGTCGTGTCGTTGTAATGATGGCTATGGTCGTAGTTGTTGTGGTGTCCTGATGTTTTGTTATGGTGTCGTTGTGGTTGATATCGTAGTGTTGTTACTGTTGTCGTAGTATTGGGCTGCTGTGGGAGAGTCATATTATCGATGAGTCGATGTAGCTTTGACGGTGTCGGTGTAGTGTTTTGTTATCGATGTGATACGGTTGTTGTCGGGTACAACCGTTGTTACAGGCTGTTGTTGGTGTCATAGCAAGAGAGTCAAAGGGTTGAGATGGTCGTGTATTACTATTTGTACATTTGTCTACGTAATTATGTCTTGTATAAAGAGGGAGTATAAATCATTGTTATAGTTATGTCGTCGGTGATGTTAAGTCGATCTACTACGGAGTAGTACATTTTATAGTCATATTGTCATGCGTTGTTTAGTTATGTTATATTGATATTGTCGTGTACTATTACGGATTAGTGGGTCGAGATAGAGGAATTGAAAACTGACACGTTTTACGAATAGGTATCGGTCTCATTTTATAGTCCAGTTAGATCGGGTTGGTTTCATTTTATAATTTAATTACGTTAGGGTCGTTATTAATTTAAGTATATAATATTTTATTAGGATCGGACTTCGTAGAGTTTCCGTGGTGAATTATACTACCAACGTGATGGTGACCTGCTAACTAGGTAAGGTTATCCTTACTTAGTTTACGTTGTATGTATGCATGTCCTATGATATATAATGGTATAATGATGATATTGAGATTGAGGCTGTGTACCTATCGGAATTTTGGTTGTGTACCTATTGAGAGAAGCTAGCTAGGACTAGCTAGGCCCGGTTGATCTCGGGACCTTCCCTGATGTTTCCTCTTAGGAGAGCCTAGGAGGGGTGTGCACACTCGGACTGACAGGGCGTGACTGCGGTCGCGATAGATAATAGGAATGATGATGATGATGATGATGATGATACTGATACTGATGATTGTGATGTTGGTTGTACTAATGTTATTTAATGTTATTGTAAACTGACCTTGTGTGTATGTTTGATGTGTCTGTGATGATCCGATTGATGTTTCCGATCAATTGGGGAGCAGTCTATAATGCAGGTTATGTATATTATGATGTGTTTGGATGCTAGGATACATGTACGGGATTGGGGTGAGCGCGACTTATGAGTCCAGTCGTATACGTAGTACGGGTGAATTCAAGGCATTCTCGTTTTTATAGAAGGTGTAGCTTCCGCTGTATAACCAGAGTTGTAATAGTTAATGAGTTGTAATGTTTAAATCATGTGGCCGGTTTGGCAATCCATATTGTATTGTAATGAGCCACTACCTCAGGGAATAGAGATGGTAACGCCCTTATTTACTTGGGAATGTCTGGTAAGGCTCCTACATAAATGGGGGTGTTACAAAGTGGTATCAGAGCGATCAATTCTGGAGCCTGAATAAATGAACCTAGGAAAATAAAATGAACCCCGATGATGAACCATCAGGAGCCCCTCTAAAAATCGGTTGAGGAGAAGTCCTTATACCACCTCTGGCCCTCCTGGTCTTGACCCGGTAACCACGTTTGAGAAATGAGATGGGGTAGAATGGATGGGAGACGTTGTGATGCTATAAGAATGTTTTGTGCTGACTGCTTATGATAACTGATTGGACTGTTTGATTCATGTGATATGATGTTTTCAGTAAGATAAGGCGATGTGTATATAGTACTTAGTTATAGTGTTAGCATGGTATTGTAGTTGGTACGATGTCATATGAGCTATATCTTAAAGTACTTAAGGTCGGATTAGGATTCGATCATCCTTTGTGGGAGAAAGGTCATAGCCAGGTTGGTAATAATGTTAGACACAGTATCACGATGTTTGTACGTAGAAGTGTCATATTGGTGGCAAGTTGTGTCCGTCTCGTCTGTATAGTACACTAGTGCGGTTTTCATGTTACTTGGATGAGGTTTACGACTAATGATGGTTTGGATATTGTAGCATCTTATTGGTTAATAACTTACGTGGTTTAAGTTTGAGTTAATATGAATGTTTGTCAAAAGTACAGGGATCATTGTGCTCTGTTTCGTGTATTATATGCTTTCTTATCGATATAACGTACTAGCTCCCTTCACTTTACCTAATGGGGATTTATAGTTGAAGTGTAATGGGTCGTAATGTGTTCATCAAGTTTGTCATATGCTAATAAAGTACGAGTAATGAAAATGATAGTCAGGCAATACGTAAATATTTGGAATTTGCTTTGAGCTAATGTGTCCTTGTTTCATGCCTTTACTTCATATTTGAGTTTCATTTCGAGTTTATATATGTGCTCTCTTGTCAATATGATATTTATTGAGTCGTTACCGTCTTCTTGAATCTTGTTTGGTGGCCTAAACAAACAGTTAGGTTAAGCATGTCGAGATAATGTACCGCAGGTTCGTTAACATGAGCAATATTTCACAAAAGTTTGAAAATATACTCATGCTTATTTTAAGACTAGGTCACTACAAAATTTTGTGATTTAATTCCAAGTTATTCAGTATGAATAAATTAATCGCGAACATGGGTCATACGTGTCTGTGAATTTGCTCGTAGTCAAGTTTCTCATTATAAACCTTACATAGAGATTGAATCGTCATTTGGAACTTTTACTATGTCACTTTGAAGAATCTGTATAATGATGGAACTTGATTTTGCTCACTTAGAAGAGTTTGTATATTGAAACTCGTTTTATCAAGTGAATTTTTTTTCAAGGTCAAATGATGTCCGGTCATGAAAATGAGTTTGAAAATCACTGTCTCATTTATAATTTGAAAATGATTTGAACTTGAAAGTCCTATATTACTGTCTTGAGAATATGAGCTCGTTGGTTCTACACTATCTCTAATTAACGATTAACTATGATTTTCCACCATGATTGCAATGTTATGATTACGTGTTTAAAGTCACTAAAATGATCATTGTTTTGCCCTGTTCAAGTGGATGCGCTAAGGTAAAAGTGTGTACCGTATTGTATGATGTAATGGAGTCAAACATATATGCTAATGATGAATTGGGGTTAAAGTCGAGTCACGAGATGTCAAGTTGGTGCATGCTGCATAATTGTTTTAACGTGGATCTTACAGACCAGATGTGTTAATGTCAAATAAATTTATCATGGTCATAAGTCGCTTATGTGATAAAGAACATCAATACATGTATCCATTAGGTGGGATCGTTTCATTGAGAATTTAAGAAACATCGAGTCTTTAAACTACAGACAGAGTATAATATATGTAAGTGAAGAAGACGTCAGTTTCAAGTTTTGGTCGTAATATATGTAAAGATTTTCGACATGTTTGCCATTGGTAAACCAGCAATTGTTGGTCATAATTGTCTTCGTTCAACCATGATGAGCTTTCGTCCTTAAGTGACATGTCATTGAGTACATATGCTCAGATAAATTAATGTTTTATGATGTCGGTGGAGTGGTTCTTGTTTTAAGTTACATGCTAATGTCTAAATCAAATGTTATGCAGCCTTAAGACCTGATGAACAATTTGATCAATTGTTGGAGTCCTGAGGAATGAACGTCATATGTCTAAGGGTACAAGTTTATTAACATAGTCATTTAACCAATGGTGTTACTGTTTGTCGTAATAGTTATATTACTTTCTAAATGTTTTTCTTGCACGTATGTAGGCATGTAAATTCTAACTTGTTAACGATAATATAGACTGAGAGTACGTGTCTTAATAATAAAACCGAGTTGTGAGATATAACAAAGAAATGGTCGGAGAATACGGCGTCGTTTAAATCACTTGTTAGAATATCGCAATAATGGTTGTTAGCAAGTCTAACGGTATGAACAAGGATAATAATATAAACACGGTGGAAAGACGGTCACGATATTAACTATTAAGATTCATTACAGAAAGATAATAAATATAGGGATCGTACGAGGGTCAATAATAATAAGTAGTAAGAGGTCCAAAGTATATACACAAATTTGTTGTGTCATCACTTATGTTTTGACGCTAGCATGTCGGTTATACTACAAGGTAGTAACATCAAGATCACGAGTCCATGAAGCAAAGTAGAATGTCACTGAGTATCATGTCCTGAATGTGGGAAAACTGTCTTTGTGTGAACTAATTGTCTTATCTGTGTGATAGTTGCGGTGTCCAAATATTTAAGAGTGTCTCAGTCTGAAGGTTCACAAAATTATGTAAAGTTACAAGTGCAGTAGATATGACATGCTAGCATGTGAATTGAGTCATCACAAGAATAATGAGGATAAAAAAACAATGGTGCTAATAAGTGGTTTGTTTTCTTAAGTTTTGTGAAGTATGATATATAAGAATGAGTATGCAAGTGATCTGTTGGTACTTATGTTAAATCATCAGAACAATCTAAGTAATGATGCATGTAATGGTCGGTAAAAAGAGAATTTCTATTGTGAAATGTGGATGAATGCGGGGATAAAACCCTTCGCGACCAGCTGATGGATGAGTAAGTTGGGAAATCCAGATGAAACCTGAATAACTATTGTGTTAGGCATGATGCCAAAAGAAATGGAGGTCGAGAAATGACTAAGAAATGTTATGCATGTGAGAAATTTGTTGAAAATCGTTATGATGGATCACATGAGTTGACTACAAATATTACCAACCTACTAATCCCTGGTCAAATCCTCGGTCAAGGCTACAAGTATATTCGTTTTAAAAGTTTTCAGTGTTCCATGATAATTGAATAGTGTGTTGTATGATAAGATCGAGGGGGAGTATCTCGTTAGTGTCAAGATAATGTCATAATATATTAGAAGAATTTGGGAAACGTGAGTATAGGATTGGTGAACTTCGAGACGAAGTTCCTTATAAGGAGGGTAGGATGTCATATGCCTTTATTTCCTATGATATGTGTGCTTAATGAATGTGTCCGTTGTCGCATAATAAGTTCGAATGGTTTTCGTTAATCATAAGTGCGTAAATAGTTAGTCACGTGTATACTAGTTAGAAATGTTGGTCAGTTGTGTGTGATGAAGTGTCGTTTAGCACGTAAGATGTCGTCAACGCTTAAGTCCTGAAATTCGGGGACGAAGTTCTTTATAATGAGAGTAGATTGTAATACTCCGTCCTGCATACGCATGATCATATTTTTCGCAATGATTCATATCAGCGGAGGTAGTCGTTCAGAGCAATATAGTGAGGATTGTGCTATCATAGGTGATTGACAAACTTCGGGACGAAGTTCCTTATAAGGAGGGTAAATTTTAATACCCGTCTTGTATTACTCTAATTTTCTATTTAATTCGGGTCTCAATGAATGAGTAATAGTCTATGTAGTTGAGTGGGTCAAACCGAGTATACCGTTTTATGTAATTATTGGACCCGTTCTTGAGTCCAGCCTATTAACCACTCGATAATAAGTAGTAATTAATAGTGGTAAGTAATAATAATGATTACAATAATGACAATAAGAATAATCATAATAACATTTTAGGGAGTAGACTACGTCGTTAGAAGAACAATCATAATAACCGCCTCCCTTCCCCTTTGACTTGTTTCTTTTGTGTCCTCCTTTTCCTCCACCGTCACCATTACCAACTTCCTCCTTCTTTCATTATCCGTCTGCCATCGTCAATCAACAATTCCATCATTGCCTATCAGGCTGCTTTCCTTACCGTGCCTCATCTCGCACTCGTCTTAACTTGGTATGTATCCGTGTCTACATTTAGGGTTTGGTCGTGTCGTTGTAATGATGGCTATGGTCGTAGTTGTTGTGGTGTCCTGATGTTTTGTTATGGTGTCGTTGTGGTTGTTATCGTAGTGTTGTTACTGTTGTCGTAGTATTGGGCTGCTGTGGGAGAGTCATATTATCGATGTGTCGATGTAGCTTTGACGGTGTCGGTGTAGTGTGTTGTTATCGATGTGATACAGTTGTTTTCGGGTACAACCGTTGTTACAGGCTGTTGTTGGTGTCATAGCAAGAGAGTCAAAGGGTTGAGATGGTCGTATATTACTATTTGTACATTTGTCTACGGAGTTATGTCTTGTATAAAGAGGGAGTATAAATCATTGTTATAGTTATGTCGTCGGTGATGTTAGGTCGATCTACTACGGAGTAGTACATTTTATAGTCATATTGTCATGCGTTGTTTAGTTATGTTATATTGATATTGTCGTGTACTATTACGGATTAGTGGGTCGAGATAGAGGAGTCGAAAACTGACACGTTTTACGAATAGTTATCGGTCTCATTTTATAGTCTAGTTAGATCGGGTTGGTTTCATTTTATAATTTAATTACGTTAGGGTCGTTATTAATTTAAGTATATAATATTTTATTAGGATCGGACTTCGTAGAGTTTCCATGGTGAATTATACTACCAACGTGATGGTGACCTGCTAACTAGGTAAGGTTATCCTTACTCAGTTTACGTTGTATGTATGCATGTTCTATGATATATAATGGTATAATGATGATATTGAGATTGAGGCTGTGTGCCTATTGGGAATTTTGGTTGTCTGCCTATTGAGAGAAGCTAGCTAGGACTAGCTAGGCCCGGTTGATCTCGGGACCTTCTCCCTGATGTTTCCTCTTAGGAGAGCCTGGGAGGGGTGTGCACACTCGGACAGATAGGGCGTGACTGCGGTCGCGATAGATAATAGGAATGATGATAAGGATGATGATGATGATACTGATACTGTTGATTGTGATGTTGGTTGTACTGTTATTTAATGTTATCGTAAACTGACCTTGTGTGTATGTCTGATGTGTCTGTGATGATCCGATTGACGTTTCCGATCAATTAGGGAGTAGTCTATAATGCAGGTTATGTATATGATGATGTGTTTGGATGCTGGGATACATGTACGGGATTTGGGTGAGCGCGACTTATGAGTCCAGACGTAGTACAAGTGAATTCATAGGCATTCCCGTTTTTATAGAAGGTGTAGCTTCCGCTGTATAACCAGAATTGTAATAGTTAATGAGTTGTAATGTTTAAATCATGTGGCCGGTTTGGCAGTTCATATTGTATTGTAATGAGCTACTACCTCAGGGAATCGAGATGGTAACGCCCTTATTTACTTGGGAATGTCTGGTAAGGCTCCTACGTAAATTGGGGTGTTACAGCATATGTTGGTCGGTGACCATAAATTTTCCCGACCGCTAAACATATTTACCAACGGCCTAATCGGTCGGTAATTACCGACGGGGGATTTCGGTCGTTAAATTTCCTTACCGACTATAGTTTTCGACCGCCTTTCTTCGTTCCGAAATTTTTTGGAATCGGTCGGTAGTCATATTTACCGACCGATTTTTAATATTACCGACCGATTCTATCGGTTGGTAACTGACTGCATTCTTGTAGTGAGTGAGTGCTAAGGTCACGCCGTCATTGAGAACTGCGAAAGGCAAGGGCACCTCAGGAATGAGCAAACACATTTAATGCATGAAGGCAACAGTCTACACTCAAGTAGTACTGTAGATGTCGTGAAGGGGCACACGGGTGCACGACGCAACACAGTACATAAACACCGGGGCAGATCCGCTGCACCTCATTTCGACATTATAACAAGTGACCTTCTTCTATCAGTTGTCGATCGAGGGGCAATTTGTGGGTCCGACTTTTCTGCCTCTGCCTTTCTACCTCTTTCCTCGGTCCAAGCCGTCCCCAACCGGCTGACCACCGTCTTAGGATAGTCCACCAGGGACCGCTCGATCACAAAAGAAAGCCCTCCACGTTACCGTGGCCCAGTCCTTGTTCCTTCTCATGTGATGGGGTCGTCCGGAGTACTGTAGACATGACATAGGTCCACCCCGATGCGGCCACGCGCGGGTTTGGGGAGGCAAATGAATCTCCATATGAGAATGGATCGAATTGAAATTTAAATCGAAGTGGAGTCGCCACCGAACTTTGTGGTAGTTCGGGCCCATTCGAACTCACTCTATGTCGTAGTGGGCCGTATAAAAAATACGGCCCATTTCCGATGTCAGAGTTTATCGGGTTCGTCCCTTTGCATTTGATACCGATACCGACATTATCGGATACCGTGTATTGAATATAATGACTCTCGTTGCCAATGGTTTCGGACATTCGGAAACCGAGGTTCTGAGCAAGGGGTGAGGGTAATGTTGGGAAGTTCACAAAGAACACCCAACCCCGCCCGCACATTAGCGGCCTCTACTAGGATATCGAATGATTTTTGAATACTTGCGTTAGTAATACGATGAATGTTATGCAAACATTGTTTTCCCTAAACATGCGAGAAATTGAATGGGTTGCTAAGTCGGTTTAATGCATGAAAATTAACGTCAAAGTTGAATTTAGCATGTTAGGTTCGTTTTAGTATAATAAAACAAAATATGAAAACAAATTGCTAAAAAGATGAGCAAACGTGTTAGTAACGATTGAAATAAAAAATATAAATACGATAATATGCATGATTTTGAAAGGTTTATGACACGTGATGGATTAACGCGTGTTTGACCGAGGTCGAAAAATATTTGTCGAAATCTGAAAATATGCCGAGAAAAGTCGCTGTTTTATGTAAGAAACGACGTTAAAAAAAATAAAAAAAACGAGAAAACAAAAAAAAAGGATCTCGGTTTACAGGCCCCCGCGCGACTCGCCTGGGAGAGGCGCGACTCGCGCGGGTGGCTGTCTCGGCTGGCTCTTTTTCGAAAATCGTTAATTTTGATAAATCGCGTACAAATATGAATTAATTTATACTCGATTTATATTTTCGATATTCGTCGTACTCGATATTCGATTATGGAATCGATTTCAAATATTCGGAATGATTTTATAAAAAGTTTTTATAAAATCGTTTTGAAAAGAAATTGAACGAAAAGAAAAGAATGTTAATTCTCTCCGCGTTAAAATCGTCGTATTTTGTTATAAAAAAAAGTATGTAACGATTTTTAGCATCAACGGGATTTAATTTAGTTCTTGTTAGATACGATATTCGATTAGAAAACCGGTATCGTATTTTAAGAACGTTTCGTTATATATGAAAATAATTTTGTAATATCGATATTAGAAATAATAAAAAAAACGCGACGAACGACCCACAAAAAAATGACCGATGACGACGCAAGGACAAAAAAACGAGAAGGAGAGGAAGAGAGAAGAGAGAAATCGGGTTTGATTTTGCACCCTCAACCTACATGCTTTTTTTACTCGGATCGGGGCTCGTCGGAATGTGGCTAGGGCACGGGAGCGTCGAGTTAACGTCGGTGTGTTATGGTGGTTTGGTTTGGACGTGTAAAGGGTCGGGCGAGATGGCCGGCTTCGTCTGGCGTGATCTCGGGTTGTATCGGTTCTTCGATGCTAAGTGTATGGTTATTTATGAATGTCGATGTGTATGAATAAGAAAGTTGATGCGAAGTGTTGTATGATGGTAATTGATGTATGTGAATTGTGTGTGCAAGGGGCCTATTTATAGGAAAATTCCCGACCTTGGCTAAGAGAAGTGCTTGGGTGAGAACTACCGCTTTGGATAGGAAACGTAAGAAGCTGAGAAGAACGAGAATTCCGTTTACTTGGTGAATAAGCAAGGAACTCGGCTGAAAATAGGTTGCTCGGCCGAGTATTTGATGCTCGGTCGAGTGTTTGATTCGGTATTCGGATAGAATTCCTACTTGACATCGAATTCTATCCTTAAATGGATTTGTTTAATATTTTGTGTAGCTGATTTTTTGTAGCGTTTGAGCTCGAATCAATCACGTGGGGTGACACGGCTGACTCGTGAGTCTCGAGAATATCTTTGACCGGGTTTTGACTCGGCCGCTAAAAGACGGTTTTACCCCTAGTGTCGGATTCGACCCAAATTAGTCTTATTTGACTCGAAACGACCCATTGGGCCTGAATTCGAGGTTGGTTTTGTGAGATTTGTACTCCATAAAAAGCCCAAGCCAAATGCCAATGATTTTGAGCCCATATTCGAGTATGTGAAAGCATGTTTACGTCCGATCATCATTGGGTGTTTGTCGGAAACTGCTATAGACACCTGGCGGTCAAAATGTGGGTGTCTACAAGTACCCATCTCACAAAATGAGGCGTCGTTGTTAGTAGTCCTTGAGGAAAAGACACAACATTTTCCCCTTCTTACTTTTCCTCTTTCTTTTTCTCTGTCTCTCTTGCCAAAACCTATAAATACCTCATGAGATAAAACATTATCGGGTAATCAATATCTATACTCTGAACTCTCTCCCTTGAAAACATCACATATCTGATAACGAGAAATGTTTTATCAAGGCAAAAGGACTTACTTAGGCCTCAGAGAGACCATCGGACACCCCGAGGCCCTATTTTGTACCTATGTAGGAATAGGTGACCCTAACCGTCCATGGACGTCCAACCGACTGGAAGAGAGGAAAAGTACAATCGGTTCGATCAAGAACCTCAAGCCAGCAAAATCAATCTCAAATCTAGCTCAAGACTAGGTTCACTGTTTGGTACTCAAACAAAAGTGTTAGCTTCGCATGAGCGAATAGTATTTGTGACTGATAAGGAGACGACATTAATAATAAATTAAATTGAGGCGCATTTTTCAAGTGCTAAAAATTCCTAAAATCAATAATAATTATTAACATGAAAGTCCTAATTAATTGGTGCTCTTGTGTGGACTTGACATAGGTCCACCCCGACGCGGCCACGCGCGGGTTTGGGGAGGCGTATGAATCTCCATATGAGAATGGATCGAATTGAAATTTAAATCGAAGTGGAGTCGCCACCGAACTTTGTGGGAGTTTGGGCCCGTTCGAACCTACTCTATGTCGTAGTGGGTCATGCACAAAGTATGGCCCATTTCCGATGTCAGAGTTTATTGGGCTCGTCCCTTTGCATTGCGATACAGATACCGTCACTACCGGTTATCGTGTATTGAATGACTCTCGTGCGCCAACGGTTTCGGGCATCCGGAAACCGAGGTTCTGAGTAAGGGGTGGGGGTACGTGTTGGGAAGTTCACTAAGAACACCCAACCCCGCCCGCACTTAGCGGCCTCTACTAGGATATCGAATGACTTTCTAATACGCGTGTTAGAAGTTCGGTTAAATGATATGCAAACATTGTTTTCCCTAAGCATGTGAGAAATTGAACGGGTTTCTTGGTCGACTTTATGCAACTAATTCTAACGTCAAAGTTAAATTTAGCATGTCGGTTCATTTTAGTACAATAAAATAAACAACCAAAATAAAATCGACAAAGATGGAAAAAAACATGTTAGTAACGGTATAACGGTAATAACGGTTTGCGAATAATAATATAATATGGAAAGACGTGAATAAGATGATGCATGGTTTTGAAAAGTGATGTTTCACGTGATAGATTAGGCACGTGTAGACCTAAGTCATAAGGAAGTATTAACGAGACTAAAAAAGCGATGTGACACTACAACAAATTGACACTTGCGCCACGAATTATGCCACGCGAATTTGCTATTTGTGGCAAAATTTTACCTAGCCACGGAAAAAATTTGATTCATTACTTGGGAAAAAAAATATGCCACGGGAAAATTTTTTCTCGTGGCAAAAATTCACTTGCGCCACGAATTTTATTAAAGTCATGGCCAATAATTACTCTTGCCACGAAAGATGCCCCACACATGGCAAAAATATATTTAGCCACGAATTTGTTTAGTGGCAAATATTGTTTAGCACGACATAATTAACTTCTGTGGCGAAATTATTTTTTAGCCACAGATTTAATAAATGCATGTGGCTAATGGTTCTCCAAACTTTAATCAAATTACTTTCAAGTTAAGCCGAGTGTCAAATATTGATCTTAAAACATTCATTAAAATTCAAAGTTAAAGATAATATGAAACAAATTAAATATTAAATTTGAAAATATTTTGATAATAAAAAAAATTGATAGTATTTTATTTAGTTTTAAGATAAAAAATTGATTGTTTTTTAAATTAAATACAAGAAAATTTTGGTCGTCTAATTTGTATTTTTTACTAATCATCATTTTTGAAGTAATTGATTTCTCTTAATTTGACAATATGTTTTATTAAAATTCTATAATCTTAAGTATGACTTTTGAAAGACAGCTAACATTTACATAGTGTAATATATGCTAGCTAAAATGCGGCGTACATAGCATATCAAGTAAAATAAGTATGTAATTGATCATCCATCATTGAGATGTCTAATACTCCCTTCGTATCTATATGTTCGTCCACTTTGTTTAATATATGAGTGGAGTATTATATTCAAAGTGGACGAACATATAGATACGGAGGGAGTATTATTTAAGACTCTTTCATTTTTACCGCCTAATTACTTAATTTTTTTTACATGTAATACAGTTCTTTGTAAGACAAAAAAACTTAAAAAAGAAAGTGACTGAGCATTATTTTTTTTCAAATTATTGATTTTCTTACAACATTTTCAGTGTGAAAAAAACCGCTTTATTAAACTCGTATTTAAAAATGCTAATCGGTATGTATTTTTTTATGGAATTAACTTTGACTGCAAAAACAATCATTATTTTCGTACATAAATTATCTTTCAAGCTGTTTGGTATGGAAGAAAGATTAATGATTAGAAAGTCGTGCCTACCAGTCAAAATAACTTTTCAAAAAAAGAGAGGTATAACTGAGAAAATCAAATAATTAACAAATACAAGTAAGAAAATATAATAATTAAGGACTAATAGTGAGAAAATCCAAAATTAATTTATCGTCAACTGTTTAATTCAATAACTGTTATGTAATATTATTTGGAAGATATTTTAAAAAATGAATTTAAAATAAAAGTTACTTAATGAAAATTAAATTCGGGTAGAACTTGAAGTAGGCAAGAGGAAACTCATTGAGGATAAAAAACTAATGAAATAAAATAACGACCGATAACGAAAAGTAAAAACATATCAAACGAAATAGCAATAAAAGAACGTGGAAATTTAAATACAAACTAAATAAAAATATCTATAAATTAATGAAATCATGAGTCCGAAAATCAACTTCGAAACTCTTTTTTTTTTTCGGAATAATAATTTTTTCATCATAATATGTAAATCATTGGGGAAAAAAATAAATGTAGTTTGTGAAAAAAAACATCACTTTAAAAGAATTCAAAACAATGATTATGTCAATAAAGTTTAATTTCGTTTCTGGTAGCTGGCCATAAGAACTCCACAGTTAAGCGTGCTTGAGTAAGAGCAGTGTTAAGATGGGTGACCTCTTGGGAAGGCTCTTCGATGCGTATGCTGAAATTAAATAATGTTAGAATGACTCAGCTATAAAGCTAGTAACCGTTCCAGATGTGACTACTATAGGGGTAGAGAGTTCTTACGATTATTAATTTATTTAATTTATTATATATTTTGTCACCCAAATAAACGTTTCGCCACAAACATAATTAGCCACGGGATAATCCGTGGAAAAAAGTTAATTCTTGCCATAAAATCAATATTTGCCACGCTTTTTTTTTTCCCGTGGCTATTTGTTTGCCACGGCCACTTGCGCCACGGATGGTCTTTCTGTGGCAAAGTACTTTAGCCATGAAAATTTAGCAGTTTTGCCACGAATTCAGCCGTGGCCCAAGTGCTCATTTGTAGTAGTGTGAGACTCACGGTATTTGTCGTTACAAGGCCACTCGACCGAGTCATTAAGGGACTCGACCGAGTGGACGTCTAGAAGAGCTTTTGTCCCGTTTTTTAGGCATTACTCGATCGAGTGTGCTCGGCACTCGATCGAGTACCACCTGTACAAACTAGGGTTCGTTTGCAATTTATTATTGATTGCGAAATTGCTTTTCGATTTTGGTAAATCGTTGATTCTGCCGAATCGGGCGTAAATATTATAATAATTTATGCTCGATTCGGATTTTGATAAATCGTTAAGTTGTTGAATCGGGTATAAATATTATGGGATTTATACTCGATTCGTATGTATGATGCTCGTCATATCCAACGTGCGATTATCGAATCGACATCGGATATTTGAGCCAGATAAAAAAAAGAGTTATTATAAGTCGTTTAAATTAACCAAAACGATATAAATTCCCTCCGCGTTTATAGCGTCGTATTAATTCTTGTCGAATTAGATGACATCTATTTTAGCATCAACGAGAAATCGTGTTAGTTAACTTATTTGACTAAATCGTTAGATTCGACATCCAATTATTGAATTGGTATATATCGAATTTAAAAGATCGACACTTGAACTAAAAAAAACTCGACTTGATTCCCTCCGCATCCCGACATCATAATTAATTCTTGCGAATTTTTTGATGTCGGATCCGCATCAAAAGGTCTCGACTCAAATAGAATAAAAAATACATGAATTTAAAAAAGGTTTTTTTTAAAAATTGATGTATGTGATATTGACGATGACGCAACGAAAATAAAAGAACGATTTTATTGATGTTGACTCGCTTCAACAATCAAATATTTGGGGTGTCGGGATAAGCGACCGGCCGCGTCGGATGAAACATCCTTGCATTCGTGTTTTCTTATCCCGTCATCTCTCATATTCGACGCGAATTAGCGAGTATTTTAGTGTTTTATATTAACGATATTAGCGATATTATAGACGCGATAATAACATAAAAAAAACGACTATGACGACGGATGACGCGAGGAAGAGAAGGAGAAGAGAGAAAAGCGGGATTTGGCACCCTCAACCTACATGTTCTTGTTCTCGGACGGGATTCGTTAGATGTGGCTTGCACGTGAGTATCGAGATGTAGGCTCAGTTATGGTGGTTAGGGTTTAGATTACTAGTTGCTAGGGCTAGGGTTTGCAAGTGTGAATTTAGGGTTTGATTAGGGTTGAAAAAAGATGTGTGTAAAGTGTGTTGCATGGAGGTGTTTATATAGGCATAGCTATGCTCCTCCGGTTAGGGTTACTCGACTGAGTAGCCCCTTGACTCGGTCGAGTGGCCCAATCGTCTGCAGTCGGGCTTGAATGAGGGCCCACTCGATCGAGTGGGCTGAGCACTCGATCGAGTGGGTCAGCTGGGTCGCACGGGTCCAATGTTTTGGACCTCGAGATGGGTTTTGTATTTGGGCTGAGTTTTTGATGTTTATGTGGCTGTTGTTATGTGTCTCGGAAACGGCTTTGACCGGGGTTGATCCAATCGCTAAAAGTCGGTTTTATTTCCGGTGTCGGTTTTGACCCAAATTAGTCTTGTTTGATTGGAACGACCCACTGGGCCTGAATTTGAGGTCCGTTTTGTGAGATTTGTACTCCGTAAGTGCTTAAGCCAACAACTAATGGTTTTGAGCCCATATCCGAGCGCGTAGAAACACGTTAGCGTCCGATCATCATCGGGTGTTTTTTGGAAACTGCCGTAGACACCTGGCAGTCAAAATGCGGGTGTCTACATCTTGCACCGACCCATCATTTTAGAAGCATTATCATTTCTTCTTCTTGAATTATCTCCATGAAGCAACTTTTCCCTCACAAAAATTTGCAAAGAAAATGGAGGGAGTATATATTACTAATTCAAAATCCATATTATATTGTTGATTGTTGATATCTATGTTGCATCGCAATGTGAGAGGTTGGCTTAAGCAAATGGAAATAAAAGTTTCCACAAGTACAAATTGACAAAAATCAAGATAACTAAATTTGTATTAATTGAATAAAAATTATTTATTGATAATTAATTATGTATATTATATTAAAAATTTGTCTATTTTTGTTATAACTTTTAATTATGTAAAATATTTTTTAATTCCCACCGGAGCATTGCATTATAGTCCCATATCATTTACTCATGTTGATAATCTCAATAGAATTACACAATATGCTCTAAATTTACGTTTCAAATAAATTAGATTACTTTGTGGTTTAAATTCATGGCTCAAATGTGTCATTTGTAAGTTATAAATAAAGTTATATATCACAAAAAAAATTCCATATAAATATTTAAAACAATCTTGTAAATTTTTACGGGTTTAATACTAATAATGGTATTATATGCCACATTGAAAATTTCATAGTTAAGCTCATCACGACAGCACAAAAAGATTTATTTATTATTTATTCTACTGTTTTCACCCAACTTTTCAAGAGTGTTATAGACCCATCATTACACTAATTCCATTCCTTTTATCCTTTACTTGTGCATGTCGACAACAAGGGAGCTTATAACACAAAAGTGATTTACTTTTGACAAAATTGGTTGAAGCATTATCGATGTGTAAGCAAGCCATTTGGTAAGCAACTGCTTTCATCATCCCCACAGAACAATCAAATTTGTTGTAGAATATAATACCTCCCCCACCGAACATATCCATCCCTATTTATTTCACGCCACGCCAAACTCTGATCTACATCGCTCGCTCCCTCACATTATTATTTCCATTTTAATCCCAATTCAAACAACTCGTAAGCAACATACAGAGTATATAACATGACTAGTTTCAAGTCCAAAGATAGGAAATCCCTTTGTGAAGAATCTATGCTAGTTTTTGTGAACATCTTGAAATTTTCTTCCCTTTCTATAGCAAGAAGTGTGACTATGACAACAGCAGAAGATTACTCACTGAAGCGTAGCATTATTCGTCAGAAGACGACGGTGGTCGACAAGGGTAGCTCTAGCCAGAAACAAGTGACGACGACTTTGGGTAAGAAGAGACATAATAAGAGCAAAAGGTCACAGAAACCAGAGCAAACAGCAGCTTCAAAGTATGTCATGTTACCTGACCACGACCCTAAAATGCCAAGGGGCGTTATTAATAAGGAAGACATCATTAGCAATGTGGACGGTCAGTTCTCGGATTACATACGACGTTTTCATGAGAAGACTGAGAATGATCATCAGAATGCAGTTGTGGAGGGTAAAGCTGACAACTTTATCAAGAGGTTTCATGAGAAGAATATGAGTGACCTGAATAATGAATCAATGCGTCGAAATTATGTGTTGCCGCCTCCACCACCTCGCCAAGTATTATTCAAGTAGCGTCATTAATATACACTTCTATTTCTATTTATATTATCCTTTTAGCGTAGGACGCTACAGTAAATTTTTAGGGTTTGATAGTGGGAGAAAAGTCTGAGGCGGCATGTGCCGGATACAAACTTTTAACTTACTCTTGGATTAAGTGTACGGGGTTAACCCTCCAATTCTTATAAACGGTTACAGTTATTTTTTCAAGACGACTAACGTTGTAAGTGGACGTAGGTTTCAATAATAACATAAAAACATTACCACCAACAAAAGAGTAGGTCTCCTGAAAGACGATCTCTTATTAACTTTATTTAGAGACTAAGTACAAATGGAAGTAATAATGGTACCAAACCTAATAGAAGTAGGTACAATTCACATAAAAGAGTATACAAATGTAAAGATTGTATGCTTCTTATAAAAATAGGTACAAAACAAAGTTGTCATTTAAGGGTATGAATAAAACATAGAGTGGTACTGGAGAGTGGTCTCTCAATAACTTATTGAGAGACCGACTCTTCCAAGATTTTGTGCCAACAAAAATGTAATCATCACTTATCAATTACTCCCTCCCATCAGAACAATCCTTTACACTTACTATAAATAGACAATCCAATCAATTCTTTACATTCCTCTTATGGCAAAAGATTTTACCTTTTAATCCTCATATCTTTCCTCTATTTACACAAAATGCCACTACTTTTTTCTTATTTTAATTTTGGTGGACCCATAACACCATTTGATTTACCAATAATATCCTTACTTTTACCACTTTTCTTAAAATTGATGAAAATCCCTATGTCAAAGATTGTTTGGATGGGAGGGAGTAGATTAAATAAGGGACTTATTCAATCATATCACCTTTTTCTCCTCCCTCCGTAGTTTTTTATAAGCCGTTTTGGTGGATTAACATTTTTTTCACTCTTGATGACGTTTTGACGTTTACCAAGGTTTTGTTTTACCTATGAGCAATTACTACATTGCCTCATTTATTTATTTTTATTTATTTTTTTGGTGAGAAAGTGGGATTATATTATATCAATTTCCGCGAATGCAAGAATTGCATCCGAAAACGAAGAGACATACACAGATTCGTCTCCACTTCTCGAGCATAACCGAGCTACATGGTGAGCTACTGTATTGCCCTCACGCTTAATATGAGACCATAAACATTGAAGGAAAGAAGACCTAAAAGACAAGATATCATCTACTAGCAACCCAATAAGCTCCCTCGACGATCGACCCTTCCTGACCGCATCAACAACGACTTTGGAGTCGCTCTCGATCACAACTTGCTCAAATTGGAGACGTCCCGCCCATTCCAGACCCCACTCCATAGCTTTTGATTCCGCTATTGTAGGCTCCCAACCTGAATTGCTTCTTTTACATGCTACCAGCACCATTTTCCCGTACTCATCTCGACCCACAATACCAAGCCCGATATCCCCATTTGCATACACCGCCGCATCCATATTGACCTTCACAAAACCCGAGCGTGGGGGGGGGGGGGGGGGGGGGTCCAGCTAACTAGACTAATCAGCGTGTTACCCTGAGGAGAGACCCGCCTTCCCTTATCGTAGCGAACGTAGTCCTCCACCATGGTAATAATCTCATTCACTACCACACTCGGCATGGAGGGGCTGGGATCGAAAGTCAGGATATTACGGTAAAACCAAATCGCCCACAACATAGCAAGGAACCGGGTACGAGTATCGACCTGCACCTCTGCTACCAACCAAACCAACTTCCTGGTAAAAGATGACATAGGTGCAACTGAAATTTGCTCTCAAAATTCACTCGCCTCTAATATCGACCTAGCCCATTGGCATTCAAACAGAGCATGAAGGGTCGATTCAGCCTCCCTCCCACATATACCACAAATAGGGTCATAAAAACAATGTCTGTTTACCAAATTGGATCGTACTCCCAACGTATTGGAGCATGTTCGCCAATGGAAATGGTTGATTTTTGGCATTGTTTTCAGTCCCTATATCACTTGCCATGTCCCCTCGACCTCCGGATCATCAACTCTCAGAATCGGTAAAGTAAAGGATTTCGAGCCAAGCCAGTAAGCCGACCGAACTAAGAATTCTCCATCCTTGCTTGGCCACCAAAAGAAACGATCAGGGGGAATTGAAGACGACGACTTAAAAGAATACTAAGAATCCTTCCCGCGTCAGCTGGGTGAAAAATAGAGCGAACAAAAGCATCCTTCCAGCAGGCCTGAGCAGGGTCGATCAATTCGGCTATCTTCATAGACATATTTAGCTCGACATTGGGATGAAGGGCTTGGTAACCGTTTCGTCCTGGCAACCAGTCACACTCCCAAACACCCACCCGGTGGCCATTACCTATCCTCCATTTAAGTTAGTCAAGAAGAATCGGTTTCGCATTCCAAATACTTCTCCAAACAAAACTTGGGTCGTAGTCTCGTCGCGCGTCCAGGATAGAACCATGTTTATAATACCGGGCTCGGAAAACTTTGCTAAGTAGGGACTCCGGATTTGTCAGCAACCTCCACGCCTGTTTAGCGAGCAACGCATGGTTGAAAACTCCCAAGTCTCGGAATCCCAAGCCTCCTTCTCGTTTGGGTCGACACATCTTATCCCACCACCACCAATGTATTTTTCATTTGGTCTCCGTAGACCCCTACCAGAACTTCTCAATGATTCCATGATTCTCATGTATGAGCCCTTCTAGTAAGGTGAATAAACTTATCATATAGGTAGGGATCGCCTGTGCCAACGCTTTTATAACAATTTCCTTACCCGGTTTAGACAGTAGCCTCTCTTTCCACCCCTGGAGCTTCTTCTAGATACGATCTTTGAGACCCGGGAAAATAGCCTTTTTCGATCTCCCAATAATAGTTGGTAGCCTCAAGTATTTTTCGTACATATCCACTTCCCTAACATCGAATAATCTCAAGATAACTTCCCGATGCCGTCTGGAGACTTTTTTGCTAAACACTATTTCCGACTTTAAATAATTAATTTTTTTACCCGAGGCTCGTTCAAATAAGCTAATAATATTAGATAAGGTGGAGCACTCCCTTTCATTAGCTCTAGCAAAAAGAACACAGTCGTCAGCGAAAAATAAATGACATATTCGAGGCGCTCCTCGACACACCCGAGTCCCATGGATAGCTTGAGTACTTGCAGCTCGTCGAAGTAGATGCGAAAACACATCAGCACACAGCAAGAATAAATACGGAGAAATAGGGTCCCCCTGGCGCAACCCTCCTGCAGGTGTGACGGAACCGAGAGTTTTTCCATTAACACGGAACGCGAGGGTTACGGAGGTCACACAATTCATTATTCAGCCCCTCCATCTCCCCGAAAATCCCAGGCGTGACATAACCTTGTCCAAGAAACTCCTCTCGATTCTATCATAGGCTTTGCTCATATCTAACTTTAGTGCCACCGTCCCATCTTTACCTTCGCCCCCCCTTTTCATAGAATGAAACGTCTCAAAGGCTATTAAGGTGTTGTCAGTAATCAGTCTCCCGGGGGTGAAAGCACTTTGGTTTTCTGAGACAAGACCGTGATAGTGGGATTTGTCGTCAATCATACCATCAAATAAACCAACTATCCTAAACTTGGTAGTCGAGGGTAAGTCGGGTCGAATTCCACAGGGACAGTCTAGCTAGATAAGGGTCTCGGTCTAGGTAAGGTATTAGTCCAGAAAAGAAATGTTTTTGGGTTGGAGAGAGGTCTAAACTAGTGAACTAAACTAGTCAAACAAACAAATGAAATAAATACGATGAAATGGACTAGGGTCAAGGTCAACGAGGTAGTCTCAAGAGAGTTATTGGAGTTCACAAACGAGTCGATTACGGTCGGTAATTGGAGAGATAAAGAGTCTCTCTCGAGTCTCTATCTACCCGGGACGGTCCTAATAACGGGCTCTCACACTTATTACTAGGTCGACCCACTCCAAAGAAAGCTCAACGAAATACGATTCACCTATCGCGGCCAAGACTAGCAAATCATACAAAAATCGCAATCAAAGGAGAATACCAACAATAAGTCGACAAAGTCCGTAAACACACAACAAACCCACAAAACGAGACCAACCAAGTCTTCCTCAACCCTAGAAATTAACTACTCAAACATAATTAAAAGTAAACTAATTAAGTTACCCACTACTCTAATCATAATAATAAACATGAATAAAAAATAAAGATGGAAACTTTAGACTAATTAAGCAATAAAATTAACTTAAACTAATAAACAATAAAGATGGACAATAATGAAAAAGGGAGAAGAAATTACCAAATAAAATTTGAGGAATTGCATAAATGAAGGAGAGGTTAGTACAAAAAGCTTAATCCAACTAATTAACACTAATAATCTAAATAAAACTAGTTCCAATCAAGGGATAAATTGACAAAATCCAAGCAATCTAATCCTAATCTTCTACTCCCACTGCCGCGCCCCCTAAATGAGGGTTTCATTCTCTCTTTTATACTGCTCCCCCTACACTCTCCCTTCAGCTGTCAACATAGTCAACAAAACTCCAAGTGACACCTCATAAATGAAGGGTAAAATAGTCTATTAACCCAATTCAATCCTCAAACATCAACTGAATCCAATTCGATGGACCCAACACCAGAACGGAGATGCTTCGCCGGAGTCGGACCTGGTCTGAGATGAGTCGACGCCGGAGTGATCGTCGGAGCAGGGGCGGCGCAAGGTGGTCGTTCGGTGAGGAATGAACGGTGGAGCGGGTCTCGCCGGTGCTAAAATGTTGACGGAGTAGGCGCGCGCAAGGCTCGAATCATAGGAGGGCGGAGCCTTGTCGCGCTATGGAGGATGGAGATGGGCTGGTCGGAGCTCGGCGAAGTCGGAGCAGAAAAGGTTCGCCGAAGTTCTGGGCGTGGCGAGCTCGACGGTGGCTGGGCAGGTCCGCGCGGTGAAGACGGTGGTGGAGCTTCGCCGGAATGACGGCGGAGATAAGGCAGGGGAGACGGAGTTTCAAGGATGACAGTGGCTGAGCACGGAGGTTCGTCGGAGCTGCTGGAGGTTGATGACGGTGGTGCGCGGTGGTCTGAAATGGTGGGTTGGAGTATGGGACAGCAGGTGAATTAGATTAGTGATGGAGGTTGGAGGGTAATGGATTTTAATGGAGGTTGAATGTTGATTGAGACTTGAATTGAGTTTAATGGAGGAATTGAATGTGATGGAGGATGATTGTTAATTGTGAAAAATGGAATGATAATGACAGGTGATAAGATAAATGATGGTTATGGAAGATGATTTTGATTGTGAACAATAGAACGAAGCTGAATTGGAAATGGATTGAGGAATTAATGGTGGATTGGAGTTTGGAGTACAGGAGCTTGGAATTGAAGTTGGGTCAGTCAACCTTTGATATCTCTTTTAAGCCTTCACCCATCTTGACACATTTTGTTCCGTCTATACGCATTATTCCCGAGAAGGTACCTATAAAATACAAACGAGACAAAGCAGTACCAAATCTACGAGAAATAATAATTATTACGATAATTATTACTAAAACGACTAATTAACACATATTGTCCTATAATGAGCTATAATAACGATTAAGCACACAAAATCGACTCGAATAAGTAAATAAATGTGGGTAAAATAATGACTAAAATGCGGTCTATTAACTCCCCCACACTTAAACCTTACTCGTCCTCGAGTAAGCACAAATAGTTTACGACAAAGCAATTTATTCACTTAAATAAATAAATAAAACATGACATCCGATACGAGACAATAAACGGGCTCGCTCCGTCCCTACAACTCACAACGAGATACTATGAGGAGAGTATCCCCTTGCAAGGCAAGTGGGGTCTTGCCAAAATTGCGAGACGACCAAACAATAAAGCACGAAACTCGATAATAAAATGGTCAACTCTAACAAAACGAGTCACCTCCCTCAATAAGGCAACTAAGCAAATCCAAATTGATAGTCAAAGTTCTAAAATCCAATTAAAACATAAAGGATGACTAAGAAATACTTCACAAGTTGCATATTTTCATTGTACATCTACTAATCTATAACTTCGGTAAGCAAAATAGGGTGTATGGCGGAGATGGAGTGAACTAACATGGCGTTATAACCGAAAATGAAACATATAGTCCCTCCTCTCACATAATGAGAGGTTCGGATCGTCCCGGTACCAACTTGGTGACTAGAAAGGAGACTAAATTTATTTGTGAAGTGGATGAAGTAATAAAAATGCATAAGCTCACTTATTTGAACAATTTTCTTTTCTTTTCATTTTCTTCTTTTTCATTTTTTTTTCTTTTTTTTTTCTTTTCATTCATTTGTTTTCGAAACACTTCGAATTATTTGAGAAGTGACTTTTTTTTTTCTTTTGATTTTTGATTTTGTCTCTTTGAATTGAAATGTGATCAATTATTAAACACTTTGTTTTTGTGTTTTTCTTGAATTTTCTCATTTTTGTGGATTTTTGTGATTTTGTAATGGAAATAATGTCACCAAGTCGGGATCCGGTCACAATAGGACAAAATGAACAAATGGAAATATCACACCATGAGATGAATATGTGAACAATAATGATGGTATACACCCTAAATCACTAATAAAGCAAAGATTAGTCGATTCACAATACTAATATGCAACACTAAGTATTTCCAAATCATTCTTTTCATTAAAGTTGAAAGCTAGAAAATCGACTAAACTCTTAGGAAAATGCAAAACTTCTTTTTGGATTTTTCAAATTTTCAAATTTTTAGGTGTTTTTTGAAAAAATTTCGACAAAAGAAACAAAACTAACACACAAAAGAGAAAATAAAAAATGACAACACATATTCACAAGGAGCAACATAACCAAACTATGTCCAACATCCCAACACAACACATATTTACAACAAAATCACACCACCAAATCCACAATTCCACCAAAATCGATCCAACCACGATCCGATAAGCAACAAATTAAACTCTCCCCCACACTTAAGCGAAACATTGTCCTCAATGTTAAGACTAGGGAGGGAGAAAAGAAAGGGTGGGCGAAGAATTTACCATTTCAAGCTTGACCTTTCATCACTTGGTGAGTGATTCTTGATCTTTTCTCTTCATCCATCATCTTGATGTTCATTTTTCAAGATCATAAGTGGACACCTACACATAAGAAGAAAACAACACAAAAACACACACAAAAAAAAAGAAATATATACACTAAACACAAATCAAACAAGTCATCTAAATACCCTACCAAAGATCTCATTAACTTGTCATATGCATTTGAACAATCCTCACCAACATGATCATAGTGAGGCAAGCTAGAGAATCCGCAAAACCAAGATATAAGAGTGGTAGTGTACGGTTTGTGGAAAGGATGGGTACTTGGGAGCTCAAAATTCCAACATTTATCACTCGACTCCAAATTCACAAGAGGAGAGGCACTCACACAATCATTCTCCCCATTTTCACTCATATTGGGGGTCTTAATCATCTCTCCATCCTCAAGTGCTTCAATCAAAGAACCATCAAGTGACAAACCAAAAACCAACAAAAACTCTTCTAAAAGAGTTTCAAGATTCTCATCTATGGGCATGGATTCAAACAAAGGAGTAAGAGAAATAAGATCCAAATCATCAAGGGGTGAAAGAGACTCAAAATCCACACAAGGGAAAGGCACAAATTTCTCAAAAATTGGTTCCTCAAAGAAATCGATCTCACAATCCCAAGTATCCTCTATCTAAATACTCCCATCACTCAAATCAACATCCAATATCTCATTATCCTCTCTTTGCTCCTTCCTTTCAACCTCAAGAGTCTCTCTTTTCCTCAACTCCCTTTCCAAGCTCTCATAATCAACCTCAAAAGATATGCCCTCCAACTCACACAAGCTAAGATCTTCGTGGTTTTCCTCTCTACAAAGATCATAAAACTTATCCAAGCACACATTTTCCTCAAAAATTACACATTCCAACTCACAATCATTAAGATTCACAAAAAGAGGTGCAAGTTGGACAAAGGGATATGGAAGTTGTGTTGAAGGAAGGCAAGTCGGTTCACAAGAGGCAATAGTATGCAAATCATCATTGACATTAAGCACCATATTAGCATTCAAAGGGATTTGGGGAACATAATGAATAACATGCAAATCATCATCATCATCATCATCATCATCCTCATCATCAATAAGAGGTGGAAATGAACAAGAAGGAAGAGCATTAAGAGTAATTCCCAAATCACCACAAGAAGCATAAGTAGATGAAATAGCATGCATAGCATTCACATTCACAAAGGGATGAGAAACTTGACAAGAATAAGAATCATGCACATTATTAAGAGAATAAGAGTCTACCCTAGCACTCAACTCATGTTGCAAAGAAAGCATAGGTGGGTTATCTCTAGGTTCTCTCACTTGAGGTCTCACTCTCACAAATCCCCATTGATCATTTAAACTAGCCACTCTTTCAATTAATCCAGAAACTTCATCATCATTAACTCATTGAATTTTCTCTTGGACGAAAAGATGATTAAGTTTTGATGGTGAGGAAGCAAACCTTGAAGAAAGGTCGAAGTGGTTAGCCAAAGTAGGATTCCATGAACTGGACAAGCTCTCAATAAACCCTTAAACCTAACCCAAAACTCACTCAAACTCTCAAACTCGCCTTGTTCAAAGTTAAGAATCTCATCTCTAAACTTGGCAATCTTCGAGGGAGAGAAAAATTTCCTAAGAAATGCAAGGGCTAGTGGGTTCCAAGAGGTGAACGTGTTAGGAGGGTGTGAACGAAACCATCTCTTAGCTTCATCCTTAAGGAAAAAGGGAAACAATATAAGCTTAATGGTATCAAGGGGCACTCCATCCCTTTTAAACACACAACACAAGTCCACAAAAATCTCAAGAAGACCATAAACATCCTCACTCTCAAGCCCATGAAAGGCATCCCGCTCCACCAAATCAATATAATAAGGCTCAATATCGAAGCAAGGACCCTCAAAAACCCCAATATTAATGGGTGAGGCAAACAAGTCGGGATCCGGTCTACTATGGTCGGCAAGACAATGTATTATAGATAAGAAGGAGAAGAAGGTTCAAGAAAGGTCACAAGAAAGTACAAAAACACACAAGTATATACAAAACAACCTACCAACTATTAATAAAAAAACAATGAAAGACTAACTCCAAAACTAAACTAAGACAAATATCTAACTTAGCACCGTCCCCGGCAACGGCGCCAAATTGATAGTGGGATTTGTCGTCAATCATACCATCAAATAAACCAACTATCCTAAACTTGGTAGTCGAGGGTAAGTCGGGTCGAATTCCACAGGGACAGTCTAGCTAGATAAGGGTCTCGGTCTAGGTAAGGTATTAGTCCAGAAAAGAAATATTTTTGGGTTGGAGAGAGGTCTAAACTAGTGAACTAAACTAGTCAAACAAACAAATGAAATAAATACGATGAAATGGACTAGGGTCAAGGTCAACGAGGTAGTCTCAAGAGAGTTATTGGAGTTCACAAACGAGTCGATTACGGTCGGTAATTGGAGAGATAAAGAGTCTCTCTCGAGTCTCTATCTACCCGGGACGGTCCTAATAACGGGCTCTCACACTTATTACTAGGTCGACCCACTCCAAAGAAAGCTCAACGAAATACGATTCACCTATCGCGGCCAAGACTAGCAAACCATACAAAAATTGCAATCAAAGGAGAATACCAACAATAAGTCGACAAAGTCCGTAAACACACAACAAACCCACAAAACGAGACCAACCAAGTCTTCCTCAACCCTAGAAATTAACTACTCAAACATAATTAAAAGTAAACTAATTAAGTTACCCACTACTCTAATCATAATAATAAACATGAATAAAAAGTAAAGATGGAAACTTTAGACTAATTAAGCAATAAAATTAACTTAAACTAATAAACAATAAAGATGGACAATAATGAAAAAGGGAGAAGAAATTACCAAATAAAATTTGAGGAATTGCATAAATGAAGGAGAGGTTAGTACAAAAAGCTTAATCCAACTAATTAACACTAATAATCTAAATAAAACTAGTTCCAATCAAGGGATAAATAGACAAAATCCAAGCAATCTAATCCTAATCCTCTACTCCCACTGCCGCGCCCCCTAAATGAGGGTTTCATTATCTCTTTTATACTGCTCCCCCTACAATCTCCCTTCAGCTGTCAACGTAGTCAACAAAAGTCCAAGTGACACCTCATAAATGAAGGGTAAAATAGTCTATTAACCCAATTCAATCCTCAAACATCAACTGAATCCAATTCGATGGACCCAACACCAGAACGGAGATGCTTCGCCGGAGTCGGACCTGGTCTGAGATGAGTCGACGCCGGAGTGATCGTCGGAGCAGGGGTGGCGCAGGGTGGTCGTTCGGTGAGGAATGAACGGTGGAGCGGGTCTCGCCGGTGCTAAACTGTTGACGGAGTAGGCGCGCGCAAGGCTCGAATCATAGGAGGGCGGAGCCTTGTCGCGCTATGGAGGATGGAGATGGGCTGGTCGGAGCTCGGCGAAGTCGGAGCAGAAAAGGTTCGCCGAAGTTCTGGGCGTGGCGAGCTCGACGGTGGCTGGGCAGGTCCGTGCGGTGAAGACGGTGGTGGAGCTTCGCCGGAATGATGCGCGACGGCGGAGATAAGGCAGGGGAGACGGAGTTTCAAGGATGACAGTGGCTGAGCACGGAGGTTCGTCGGAGCTGCTGGAGGTTGATGACGGTGGTGCGCGGTGGTCTGAAATGGTGGGTTGGAGTATGGGACAGCAGGTGAATTAGATTAGTGATGGAGGTTGGAGGGTGATGGATTTTAATGGAGGTTGAATGTTGATTGAGACTTGAATTGAGTTTAATGGAGGAATTGAATGTGATGGAGGATGATTGTTAATTGTGAAAAATGGAATGATAATGACAGGTGATAAGATAAATGATGGTTATGGAAGATGATTTTGATTGTGAACAATAGAACGAAGCTGAATTGGAAATGGATTGAGGAATTAATGGTGGATTGGAGTTTGGAGTACAGGAGCTTGGAATTGAAGTTGGGTCAGTCAACCTTTGATATCTCTTTTAAGCCTTCACCCATCTTGACACATTTTGTTCCGTCTATATGCATTATTCCCGAGAAGGTACCTATAAAATACAAACGAGACAAAGCAGTACCAAATCTACGAGAAATAATAATTATTACGATAATTATTACTAAAACGACTAATTAACACATATTGTCCTATAATGAGCTATAATAACGATTAAGCACACAAAATCGACTCGAATAAGTAAATAAATGTGGGTAAAATAATGACTAAAATGCGGTCTATCAGACCGTCAAGCATATACAGTTTTCAGTCTATTAGCTAGAGTCTTAGAAATAACCTTGTATATCACGTTACATAGACTAATAGGCCTAAACTCGGACATCTTCCGTGGAGAACCACATTTAGGAATTAAAATGACAACCGTCTTATTAATCTCACTTAAATCGGAACTACCCTCCCACCAGTTCCGAATAAAAGTACAAACTTCGCGACCTACAATATCCCAATATTTTTGGAAAAATAAAGCGCTCATACTGTCCAATCCTGGGGCTTTGTTGGGATACATTTGAAAAAGAGCTGCATGAATCTCCTCTTCAGACACAGGCTTATCGAGTTCTGCATTCATATTCACCGTCAGGGACCATGGGACACAATCTAGGGCCTCGTCTAAGTCAGTAGGGCTGCTGGAAGCAAAATGATCGGAGAAATAGCCCGAGACAATTCGTTGAATATCGAACTCATCTATGCACCATACTCCGTTCTCATCCTCAAGACCAGCAATCACGTTCCTTCGCCTCCTTTGCTTCGCTTTGTGATGAAAATAGGCAGCATTTTTGTCCACATCTCGAAGTTCATGGATTTTAGCCCTCGTCCTCCAAAAAGTTTCGACTTGGGTGCGTAAAGTAGCTACCTCCTGACTAAGTTGCTGATAGTTTAGCAACATGTCGGCCGAGGCAGGTTTACGCTACCAATAGGTCAGGTCTTCCTCTACCCGTCGTAATCTACGATTCACATCACCGAACTTCTCTTTTGCCCATTTTTTCAGGCTAGACGAACAATGATCAATTTTCTCTAGCACACCCGCTCCGCTCTCCCCTTCCCACGCCTCACGAACCACATCACCACATTGATTTTCTGACAGCCACATTGGTTCAAACTTGAAAAGCCGCTTACGGGGACCACCCAGGATGCGTGTCTGTTCTTGGATCAACAAAGGTGCGTGGTCAGAAACGAAAATAGGAAGAACCCACACCTCCATATTTGGAAACAAATCGCTCCAATCAGTCGAGGCGATGGCTCGATCAAGCCTTTCCCGAATAAACTTATTTACATTCTGGCCCCTTTGCCAGGTGAATTTATTGCCCGTAAACCCCAAGTCATAGAGTGTCACTACTACAAACTCCTTGATTTCTAGACACTTCAAGGTCGACACCTTTGTAAGCGTCGACCCTATTTTATACCATATTTTCACTCTCGACCCTTTTAAACGTCACGGGCTATAAAATAATCATAATTTAATCATTAAAAAACCCACTTATCCTCTCCCAAATTAAAAAAATATACGCGCTCATCAAATAAGGGATGAAAATTTCATCTCGCGCCTCATCTCCAAATTAACAAAATAACCGCAATACCTACTATTGCTTCCTCTTAATATTGATTAATCCTAACCTAATTGCCGCATCACTGTTCCCAAATAATTGATTATGGAGAATTCATTTGGTTCATTGCTTAGACTTTGATTTCTAATGGGTAATCGTTAGATTATTGGTAAAAGTTTTGTTCTTGAAGTTTGACTTCTAGGTTTTGAAGAAATTAGCCCTTTTTTTGTGAGAATTCATTTGGTGAGTTGCTTAGGCTTCGATTTCTAATGGGTACTTGTTAGATTGTATGGATTTCATATATGCAGTTTGATTTGTGGGTTCTTTTAAAATCAGCAAATTATTCTAGTCCATCTAGTAATATAAAGGTTTTTACAAAAAAAAAAGGAGAAATCAATTTATTCGTGTAAGCATCACTAGTAACGAAGTCACTTTCTTTTGCGTTCTCTTGCTTTGTCCCTCTCTACTGTTCAATTTCTTACTTTCTTAGTCTTGTAGAATATGTTTTAACACTGATAGCAAACTATGCCTACATCTACAACACAGCTCTGTGGTACTTATTTATTTTTAACGCTTTTGGTGTGTCTCCTATAGCTTTGTTGCCCCACCAAAAGGTCTATGTTTTTGGCGATGCGTCACCTTTGAAGATCTGTGCGTCATCATATGATTTTGTTGCATGTTAATTTATTTATATTTTCATATATGTGAAAGACTGACCTTCAAAAGAGTTGATGTCAGTATATATTTCGCCCATATGCATGGCCGATCTTATGACAACCGATAGCCCATATGCGTTTCCTACTTTCTTTTTATTGTCAAGTTGCTGCTAGTAGGGGTATGGAGGATAACATGACAAGGGTCAGATGCCACCCTTTGATGAATGCAATAATAAAACCCATTGCATATTAAATGAGTACAGTGAAGAAAGTTGATAATGAAGTTTCCCTCCTCTTCGCGCTTTAGCTTACTAGCTACAATAGTTCTGCAAGTAGTCAAGTACATATTTACTTAAAAGCAGTAGATAAGTATAGACAGAGTACCACTGGATAGCATATATGCATATAACCATACACTAGCTAGAACTTCATTTGTAACCACACACATACATACTCTACCAGTAGTTAAGTAATGGATTAAATGATGAGTTGTGATGAGACTATTTGGTTTGGTCATTACACACCAGAATTTCATCTACTACAAGTGTTTTTAGTAACTAATTATGTTGTACAAAATCTAACTTTTTGTTGTGCTAATTACTTCAGGTTCACTAAAATCTCAGCTTTTTGTCAGGTATTTATTCTCAGTCTGTTATGTTTTTTTTATATCACACATTCTTTGTTTGTTTTTTTGTTCGAAAACCTTCTTTGTTGAGCAAAATTCAAAGTATATAATTTTACTGTAATTCTCCTTGGTTTATTGTTTAGATCTTGTCATTGTTTGAGTTTTTGACGTGTATCAAATTTATTAGGATGCCAATATAATGCTTGCCACTTATCTGTGTGAAAGCGTATGCCAATAATAACTGTTAAATGCGAATGACCAATTATAAGAATGATATATGATCATAACGTGAATGACTAGAACAGACCATAACATCATCAGAACAGAACATTAGGGAAGAATAGTACATTATAGTTATAAATGATAAATTCTTAAGCAGTAAAACAAATAAGCAGTAACTACAATGCTCGTTATTTCTGTCATATGAATGTCTTTTTTATGTGTCCCTAAACATTATCCGTTCAATTTTCTGGTTGTTGCCTCCTCCCTTTGCAGTTCCAATATGCATTTGATATTAGTTAATCTTAATTCTTAATTAGTGGCTATCTGGAGCTACGAGATATATGTTATTGGCTGTTAAAATCCTAAATAGTTTGTAGTTGCATATACAGGTGGAAGAGTCAATTTTCTATCGCAGAGAAAATAAAAGTGAACAATTGACTATGTTGGAGTAATATTCTAAAACCGTAACAGCATATGAATTAGGGAATATAAAATTGAGCTTCTTTAATATATTGACATTGCTAAATCCCACTTTTTGGGTTTTCTATTTTTATTTATATGTAAATCTAGTTTGGGATTGAAGCCCTTATGGTATAACCTCATGCTATATATGAAGGAATTCGCTGATCAGACAACGAGACATTGATAAAGTACTTTACTGCTAAAGGAGGTATAATTTTGATGTACGGAAGAATGATGTAAGTGGATTTTTCACGTTGTAATTTAGTTGTTGACTTTCTGGGATTATATCTTTGAGGGGGATTCTCAGTAAGTTATTTAATTAACAGTCTTCATCGACTAAATTTTGTTAGTTTTAATGTGTGTTTTTATTATGTTATATATGTGTGCCGATTTTGGTTTTGATTTTGATTTTGGTGAAATTTATGAAGAATCTTGTTTGGCTAATAAACTGAATTTCTTCTAGTATGACTATGTAGATATGAACAGTTGAACCTTTTTATTATGATGGGGATTTGCTTAAAGACGACCCTTGCAAAACTTCACCTTTGGTTTTAAATTTGCTTAAAGACAATCCATTCATGTATGGAAGGTGAGGAACTATTCATAAACTACATAGTTGACTGATTTAGTGACTGAAAGGTGCAAAATGTATCTACTTCTCTAAGTATCTTCTTGAGTGTGCACATCAGGATTGGAGATGCGAATAACAATGACATTATCAGGATTGGAGATGCCATTAATTTGCTTAATACTATCCATACAACCCCAAACATACTAGCGAAAGAGGGTCACAAGAAATATTCTTTTTCATAATCATGTAATTTTTTAAAGCTATTTTCAACTGTTATATCCTTTGGTTACATATCAAACATGCTTTGGAATAGGTGGAGCATCTAATTTGATGTGGATAGAGCTATGAATGCAGAAAACGGTCTACTGTTTTCAGAACAGTTGATAGCTTCGATTGATTTTGCTTTTGGGCGTAAAATGAGGAATATATAATGAAGTAACACAGAATTTTTTTGTGTGGTATTATCTGATGTAAACCTTCTTTGTGAAACATGTGTCGTCGTTTTTTCTGCAATCCTGCAATAGGTCTGATGTTGAACATCATGGTGAGAATGTACAGTATATCTGAATACAGAAGACAGAAACATTATACTGTGGACTTAGTGGAGCGAGCTATCTAAACGTGCTGAAGAAAGTCTTTGTTGTCAAACCAAAGATGGGTGATGCCTCACTTCTTTCTAGTTCCATCAAGCTTGTATGGTTAGTTCTTTCATAATGATGTCTGGTTACCAATTTTACATGTAAATTATAATTTTCAATAGTTAATCCACCTCTTCCGTCATTGGGTTCATGGGGTAAGGCCCAATTAGTTTCTTTTCTGTCTACGCAACTACATATATTACGAGAAGTATGACCCCTAGTTCGTGTTAGGCTGATACAAAATACCAAGTATGAAGTAGCAGATTCTGTTTTGCATTGATGTAAGCCGAGCTTGATGCATATTAGGTTGTTGTTTTGGATAGACTTCATACCTGATGCGAATGCAAGGGTATTGGATAGTAAAGCAGTCCGCTGTGGTATTTGGTTTAACTTGGCAGGTGTTGAAGGCAATACCTCACAACATAAACCACTTACTTGCTGAAATAGAGTTGTCAGCGATTTCTGGATATACTCTTCTCACATTAATCATGGAACACGACATTTGCAAAAACATCCCCGTTATAAGTATGCCCCCTGCTTTTCCAATCAGATTATTAATTATTGCTCTTGCTATATAAAGTGATATCCAAATATTACTCGATTATCATGGTATATAAATACATGACAAAGGGAGCAGTTGACTTTCTCGTTAAATCTATTAGGATAAACGAGCTGGAAAATCTGTGGTAGCATGTTTGGAGGAAGCCACCAGTATGTTCATTTCACTGAATCTCTTACAATGCTGTTCTCTGAACCGTATTTGACATTAGAAGTTCGATAACTAACTGTTTATTGCAGGCCAATAGAGAACCTGGCCCTACAGATGAAAGCATTGCTCAGGAGAAGTTATAAGCCACTGCTAAAAATAATACTGCTACTTGTGATCGGTCATTCGGGTCTAAAGCTTGTGCCCCGATGCAACAGGACCGTTTCAAGAAAGGAAGCAACGCATAGGTTTGAAAACTTGCTATTGAACTGTTTAGAGTATAATATCATTCATAGGCCTCCAATCATGACCAAACGGTTTGTGTGTATCTTGTGCTAGTTTTAAAAAATGCATCAATCCGCAATAATACGGTAAGATGCAGCCAGAAGTCGAGAGAAATTGTAAATTATAAATTTAATGACCTAGGAGTATAAACAAGTTAAATATTACTCATGTTCCTTTCCATTTCATCTATCCAAAGCTGGTCTGTTTCCTTCAAAGGTACTTTGATAAGCTCTTTGCGTCTTTGGTGGACTATGTGAGTAATCACATGGCACACCTTCCTAGGTATCTCAAGTTTCAGGTCATGCCTCGTAGCGTTTCTCTGCTGCCAAATCAGATACTAGTAAGCATTCAACATCGTTCTAATTATTTTCCTCTGAAGTCTCGAGAATCTGCTGCTATTTATCCAGTTCAAACAATCATACTTTTTTACCATTGCAGGGAATTCTAGAACACAAAAAGGGAGACGACGAAATTGATGGATGACAAAATCGGTTGACTTTTTGAACTTGGACGTTAAATAGATTTTTATTTTTTATTTTGAGAGGAAACCACACGTACCCTTTTTTTTTAAAATTTTGAGTATTAATTGTTTAGGATATTTTTAATGTTACTTCGGATTGCGAAATATATGATTGAAGATTATTCTAGGTGTTCATCTTATGAACATTATTTGATTATGAAATATATGATCGGAGATTATTTTAATTAAGTGATTGGTTTATGAATCTTCGTTAATTTGTAAGTGGCTCTTGTTTTAATTGTTAACAATAAGGCCAACTCGATCTTTGTGTATTATTGATATAAATTCAGTAAATGTAGTATTGCGCTTATTTGAGAACATATATCTGCAATTGTAAGGAGTTCGATGTTGGATCGCAATATAATATTAATATATTTTATGATCAGATTCTCGACGTTGTTACGATGTCAAAGTGTTGATAAATGAATTTTATATTATTATTTCTAGACTCTATTAACCGTAGAAAGTCCAGCGCTTAGAAAAAAGTTTAGCCGGGAAAAAAATACCGTGACATAGAAAAGCGTCGAGGTTGCATATTTTAGTATACATGTGGTGACGCAAAAAAGCGTCATGAGTAATATATTCAACATTTTAATGCGCCGAGAATGACGACACAACGAAGCGTCGAGAACTCCTGACGCCCATAATCTCCACGCTTTTACGAAGTGTCGAGAATTAAATTTGCGACACTTTAAAGCGTCGAGAACCTACATTTAAAGCGACAAAAAACCAAGGGATTTGTAGTAGTACACGCATCAATATTATTACGGAAGGCATCTATGCAGCTCTCGCTTCTAATACTACCCCCTCGTTCTCGTCCTGACTGAGAATTTCATTGAAATCGCCAAACAAGATTATGGGAACCAGTGAAGCTCTTCGGATTCGTCTAATCAGCTCCCATGTCTTGTGCTTATTTTCACTCTCGGGCCAGCCATACACTCCCGCCGCACGCCATTGAGCCACACCCTCCTGATCGAATATTTCCACAACGACATGGTTATTATCATAAGAAACGAGTTGCGCATTGATATCCTTCCACCAAAAACCTAAACCACCTGATCTACCACGACTACTAAGACAAATACCGTCCCGATAGCCACAGCGACCACGTATCGTAGTGAGATCACTCCCACTCATCATCATCTCCATAACGAAGACGATGTTTGGGCACTCCCTCCAGCGACGCACAGTAAGGGAGCCAACCGTCAGGGGGTTGCCCAACCCTTGACAGTTCCAACTGAAGATTTTCATTGTTCTTCGCGGTGCTCGTCCTCGCCAGACATCGCTACTTGAGTTTGCATCTCCATGTCATCAGTAACACCCCATCTCCGTTTACTAACATAGTCATCAATATCCCCCTGCTCACCCGGTATGACCATGTCCTCTCCTTTCCGTTTCGCTCCCACCTGTGGTCCGGTTTCCGAATCACAGCCAGATTCCCCAGACCCCCCCTTTACCCCTAAAAATTTTCATAAATATGCGTGCCTTAGTCTTCCCCTCCTTAGTACCCACTTGCCTAGATTCCTCCCTAGAAGAAGCATCGTTTCGCTGAGATAAACAACTTACATTAGTGTTCTGGAGACTTGTAGAATTGGGTACTTCACTGGTGACACTTAGTTGGTTGATGACCAAGGGGGATTTTTTTATTTTCACCCCTCTCAGCCTATCAACCATACGAGCTAGGACTTCATCTTCAGCGCGTTTTGTGTCCTCCTCCACAAACAATTTCCTGGCACACAAACCGTTCCCCTTCTCCCCCTCACCCCACTATCAGCAACAACGCGCCATGGTGAAGCCTTTAGCCACACACCAAAACTCCTCCCTTCCCCTACGGGCCCTCTCCGTTCCCCACACTCCTTCTCCCCATGACCCAAGCGGCCACAGACGTAACAGAATATAGGTAAATTCTCGTAACAAACCTTGACCCGCCATTGTTTCCCACCCTTTGAACGCAAAGTAATCCCATCGAAAAGAGGTTTACGCTTGTCGATACTGACTTTCATACGCATGGACCTATTTATTTCCGGGTTCCCCGAATTATCCACCTTCACGAAGAGACCCAGCGTATTGCTAATATTACTAGCATTTTCCGCATTTAGACGCCCTAGGATGGGTAAATCATACACTCGAACCCAAGTTGGAGAAAAGAAAAGAGGTACCTCTGTCGGAATAGCATCATCTGGAAGATCAACCAACAACATGCGGTGTCGATCAAGGTACCATGGCTGCTCCGAGAGAATAAACTCTTTATCGTCCACACTATCAAACTTGAAAGTGATGAGTTTCGCCTTTCGATCAACCACTTCCCCCACCACCCCATATTTTGTCTTCCAACTAGTGATCAGCGTGTCGATTAAAGCCCTACAATTGACCTGACGTTCGGTCCATAACCGCCCCATCACACACTTTCCCTGGCTATCCGTATTCTCCTCACCGTTCACCACCCATTCCACCGATGCCTCCTCGCCCTCCGGAATCTGATCTCTAATCGCCCCAACCGCCACCGTATTTAAATCAAGGGCGCGATTATCCATAACACGTCCAAAAGAAAAGAAAAACTAGGGCAAAAACCCCAGTCGAAAAGAAGCAAAAACCGTAATGCGAAATGCGTAAAAAAGAAAGAGAGAAATCTCAAATGGAGACAGAGAATCGAAGTCCTGGCAATGTCAGGGGCCGATCCCTAGGATAAAACTAGGGGCAACCCTCCAAGGAAGAAAACCTAGAGGAGCTTGTAAGTTACATTGCCTCATCTATATATTATATTAAAAGGAAAACAAAGCATTTTCTATCCTCCATTTCCCTAAATCTCAAAGCTAAAACAAGCCACGTGTCATGATACTATTGGATGGAAGATGAAAAGGTATGAAGCTAAAGCAAGCCACGTGTCGCGATACTATTGGATGGAAGATGAAAAGGTATGAAGTGGAAAATGAAAATGAGGAAGGAGTTATGGAGGAAGTTATGACGTGGAAGATGAAAAGGTAGGAGTTATTAAGTGGAAGATGAAAAGGAGGGAGTTATGAAAAAGATGAAAATGTATGAAGTGGAAGATGAAAAGAAGGAGGGAGTTATGGTTGAAAGCTTAACACATATAATTCACCACCTATATCAATGGATGCTTCCCTTCTCATTACACCATCCAAGTGTTTCCTGCAACGAGCATGATCAATTCCCACCCTATTACCGTTGAGAAATTAAATCGCATGATCCGAAGATGTGTAGTCGTCGAGACAAGAATCCAAAACAACCTTCACCCACCTACGTTCTATTTGATACGTCTTCCACATCAACGATACTCGGGTGTAGTAGTGAACGTAACTTTATGGGGTGATGCGTCCGACTACATTATAGAGGAAATTAGCCGACAAAATGGACATAACATAGTCGTAGTCATCACATCTGTAAGGGTCATTAATTATGAAGGTAATAAACTATTCTTTATCAACTTTTATCGTTCATCTCTTTGAATATATGTAAATTTACATGCTCAAGTTTGACACATATGATTTCTCCGCATTCCGTCTTAACACTAAATAGTACTTCTCCATTCGTCTTGATGGTTTATAACCCCGTGGTTTAGTACAACTATAGAAAGTTATATTCATTCAATTTCAATTACTGGCTTCAAGTTGGAATTTGGCGTACTTCAGTAGTATCTACTGTATCTCACTTCTCACCTCACCAGTATGGCGGTATGAATGATGAATCTCTTGATTTTGACTAAAGATAGTTATTCATTTGTAACTGCAAGTTTGGAGCTTAATTGAAACATCAGATGGCTATATACGCTAACGACTTTTCTAACATGTTTCTACTGGACACACGTTAATATACTAATCTATATCTGTATATTATATTAAATAGAAAACAAAGCATTCTCCATGCTCTATACAACCGATAATCAATTCTAAGGTAACACACTTGGCATGATGTGATTGGGTAGAAATTGAAAAAGAGAGAGTTGAATACATAATCAATGCCAAAGTCGGTTATTATTAGTTAGAACCATTCAACTTCTTCCTCATTGATTATGTAGAATCCAAGGTGAAGCACCCATCAACTTCTTCCTCATTAGAACCCTTCAACTTCTTCCTCTTTGATTAGGTAGAATCCAAAGTGAAGAACCCATCAACTTCTTCCTCATTAGAACCCTTCAACTTCTTCCTCATTGATTAGGTAGAATCCAAAGTGAAGAACCCATCAACTTCTTCCTCATTGATTATGTAGAATCCAAACGAAACCAATAAATTTCTACCACCTCTCATCCTCTTCATCTTCCTCCCTTATAATCCACCACCTATAACAATGGGTGCTTGCCTTTCCCATTACACCATCCAAGTGTACAACGAAATCGAGCTGATTCCCGCCGACAAACATCGTCTTACTGTTGTCGTTGGATGCAGATGACCCCGATTTTTTCCACCGCCCAGACTAACTCGGTATGTGCATGGCTATCAATTCGTTCCTGCTTCATTGGGTTCATGCTTGCATTAGACTCATCTTAATGTTACTCATTATTACTAGGAGTCAATCGATACAACCCCATTCTCACATAATTGACATAGTATTGTTATTGTAATAATAAGTTGATCGATGAGTTGATGTAGTATCATATCAACACGTCGATCATAGATTTAGAGGCATCTCTACATCAATCATAATCTAATACACAACTAATAATGGAAAATAATAGAAGAACACTAACACAGAAAACAACAAATGTGAAACATCAAAATTAGAAACAAGCACAACAAAGGATAAGAGCAATAATAGATTGTTATGTGTGTTGGACTTTGTTTTCCAGCTTGCTATATAGTGGTACTATGTATTAAAGCGCTAAAATTGTTATCCCATGTATATGTCACCTTTTGTCTATGATATAATAATACCTCACATTTTACCAAAAAAAAGGGCAAGAGCAACAAACTCAACAATGTAGACAAGAGAAAACAAAGGAGAAACTAGCATAAGATCGAACAATAAAATACGATATCTCACTATTTGTATAATTCACGTAAAAACAAATCACGCACAAAAGTTGAGAAAGCAAAAAATATAAAATAGGAGAAAAGAAAAATGTAGAGAGAGAGGGGGGATGTTAGAGCACTATCTTATCTATTTATTACTCCCTCCTCCCCACATTGATGTTCCCATTTCAATATGGCACATTGATTAAGAAATCGATAATGAATGGTGGTAAATTGTTTGGTGGGGTTCAAGAAGTCAAATCACAAAAAGTAACTAATAGAAAGAGAGTAAATTGGATGAATAAGGAAACTTTAAAGTGGGAAAATCATAGTGGTGTTTCCTTATTAGGAAAGTGGAATAATCATAGTGGGGTGGAGGGAGTAATTTATTAAAATTCAAACAAACCACCATCATCCATCATTTATCTAAGGGCAATAGCAGCAATAATTGTAGTTCCATACACCATATTTTCATTGTCATGAAGGTACATCTAACCATGTTTGAAACTTTCAATTTCACCGATCAATGGTAAAAGTTTCGTATATTTATTGTGGATCCCCTTTTTTCTCTCAATTTACATGTATGAAATCGATTCCTTACTCTAGAAACCGATTTCATATAAGGCACTTTATTCTCTAACTCAATGACATGAAATTCCTTATATGTTATCATTGCTATTGCCCTAATACTATCTTATACTCCTTCTGTTCATAATCTTTTGCCCAATTTCATCATTATTTGTAAGAGTATTTTAATGAAACGGGGCAAAAGATAGTGAAAGGAAGAAGTAATAAAGTCATGTGTTCTGCTCTGTTTAGGCCAAGCAACTAAACCAACCGACAAATAATATTAAGAAACGAGGGAGTCTGTTAAAAAACAAAGACAATCAATTAACAAAATTTTTAATTAAAAAAAAACTCAATCAATTAAGAAAGAAAAGAGAAAAGAGGAAAAACTTATCAAATCCACCTTGCTTCATCATCCTCTTCCATTCATCTTCCCCTTCCATAGTTCATAATTGTATTATCACCTACAACAATGGATACAAAAGTTATTATAGAGCATGAACCTCAATATGTCACCCAAGTGTACAACCAAAGCGACCCGATTAGACCTACAACCAAACCTCAATATCAACCTCAGTGTACCACCCAAATAGAATTAGAGTTTCGTGGTAAACACACCAATTAAAAAGGAGAAGAGAAGGCTAGACAAGAGGTAAGCGAACAATTATTATATACATCAACTACGAGCACTTCATAATGCATTGCTTATATTTTAAGAACAAAACTAACACACCCAATGTGTTATAAGTCTGAAGTGGTAGTAAAAGAAGCATCCGTAACAATAGAAACCATAGAAGAAAAGAGGCCAATATTAGATTTGAAAATCTCAACTAAAGACGCGAGGAAAAACTAAGAAAGATCAAAGTCATAATTCAAGAGGATTACGTTCTCAAATAAAAGTTAAAAAATGAATTATTAGTTATGCATTACATCTTATAGCGTTATATCTCATTTTCGCCAATAATCACTTGCTTAAGTTTTTACAAACACACTTTCAGTCTAATTCACCTTGCTACACTTGTGGTGGCATGTTTGATATATGTTTCGACACTTTTGCTCCCCTTTTTTTCCCACCATTCATTTAACATACATGTCATATATATTTCTGTAACTTGAATCGTTCAATCTTTCTAACCTCCATCTTATTCAGAATTTAGGAATGTCTGTGGAAGTAACTAAAATTACAAAGACATGAAATCAAAACAAAAAATGCATAAATTAATAATAAAATAAATATTGGACAATGAAGCAAAAAGACAGAATTGCGATTTACAAAGGTCATAAAACAATATATTCCCGTGCGGTGCACGGGTATGGCGACTAGTTTATTGTTGTACAGCTTTTTACTCTCACCTCATTATTGTTGGAAATCTCACATGAACGGATTAGGATGGAGTGTTGATTATATAAATGCCTTGTTTCATACAGAGGCGAATCCACCTTGTAGCAAGGAGTGGCCCATGCTACCCCAAGCCCAATAATTGTAGTTTGAATGATCTCTTCTTGCTACCCCAAATAATACTATAAAAGCTATAATAAGTAACATTTAATACTCTAAATAAATATAAAATTTGTGGTGGTGTATTGGTAAAACCTAATGTCTATCATCCTTTAGGCTAGGGTTCGAATCTTGTATGAAACGAAATTGTTTCTTTCATTTTTTAGTTTATTTTGCTTCTATTGTCCCATCATGGAATTAGATCGCACAAGTACCTTCCCTATCTTCACACTAGTTTTTTTTTGGTTAAAAAATTAATTTTACATGATGAATTATTTATATAAGTGAATTTTTTTCAAGCAAATTATAATGAAATAAAAAATAATATTATGATTTTAATTATGCTCCGCTTTATTGAATATTTATTTTGAATTTAAGATATGCTTCTTTAAATCGTGATTTTAAATTTTTTAGACGATGAAAAAAATCCGCTACCCCATCCTTCAATTCCTAGATTCGCCCCCGATTTCATACTCGTATTACTCATGTGAAACCTATTTTACGTAAAGCATATGAGTATTGTTTTGTTGTTTCATTGTTTTATTTTAGTCCGTACGTAAACTAATTGATCACAAGATGCACATATATCAGATTTATATCAGATCACAAGATATTTATAATATTGCGATACAAATTTTGTTGTTAGCCAAAAATTTATAACAACAAATTTTGTATCGCAATATTCTAAATATCTGTAATATAAAACCAGAGAAACAAATTAAAGTATCAGAAAAGTTTAAGTGTTCAATTTCTCTATTCTTACCATGATTCTATTACGTCGCTTTAGGTATGCTTCAACGGTCTTCGTGAGGCACTTCATTGACTTTAGCTTCTTCGGGAGGATCGCGATGACTTCAGTCTTCTTTTGATGCTTGATGTTGATTTGATTTCCTTAAGTATGCGACACGATTTGATAGTGCTTGTTGCTACTTGGAAGGAGGGATGTTAAGAGAATTTCAGAGCTTTTTATAGTCTTTCTTTCGCTTCACTTCTTTTAGTAATTTTGTGTTGTATTTTTTTGTTGTGTTCAAAAATGTTGGAGAAACCCTCTATTTAAAGATTTTCTCATCATTCTTTTCGGACTTTGAAGTTGTGCTTGTTTGAGAGCTTGACTTCTTTTCGAACCCAATTGACCGTTTCTTGACTTTTGTCCAAATTTAGTCATAAATGACAATTGAGTCAAATTAACAATTTCTTGAGATTTGGGCTAGATTGACTATTGCTTAACTTTTGGGTCAATTTGTTATTTACTGACTTTTGGCCCAAGTAAACACTTTCTTGACTTTTGGGTCAAGTTTACGACTTTTTTACTTTTGGGTCAAATAACTCAGTTTGGAAATTGACTGCCCTGGATTTGAATTTTATGGGACGAGTATAATTAAACTAAGTCAAAATTTATTATTGACTTAGAATAGTTAGTTTCTTGTATTTCGACACATAATTAAATTTTCCGTGTCTACAAATTGCTCCCTCGGGACCTTGTCGCGTAGACGATTTGACCGTCTATAGACACCCATATTTAGACCTGGTAGCTGCAGAAGCGTCCAACAAACACCCGATGACGATCGAACTGCAACGCGACGCGAGTTTGCGATGTTTTAGATAGTTTTTCTATAGAACGGATCAAATAATTACTCGGAAAAATTAAAATAATATCAGGGCAGGCTTAGTCGTGTTATTATGGTCACATAGACACTAATTAGAGTTAATTCCGACACCGGGACTCCGAATTGGTCCCGAAACACGAACCGAGTCAGCACCGCGTGTAACAACCCGGTTCTTCTAATGACATTAATTAACAAGGCGGAAAATAATTAAGTCGTAAAAAGGGGTAAAAATTAAAAACCGTCGACTCAGTGAGTCTTTTACCGATAAATGAACCGTTTGTTAAAATACAACAACTGAAACCCGAATTACAAGTTTCTAAATACAATAGTCTGACAAAATTTGTGTTATAAGATTTATAGTTTGACACTCTCATCTGCCACACTGTATCTCTTGCACTCAAGCATGACCCCATGTCCAGTCTTGAGGGTTCGTCAACCTGAATGCATATTTAAATATACATGTCCCACTTAGTGGGAGTAACCTAACCGTCCTTCTAACACGGCCTCGAATAATCAATGTAGTAAAACGTTTAGGTTATCTAATTAACAGATAAGCAGGCATGTCACATTACAAATCGACAAGTATAAAATGTGAGATACACATGAAGTGATTTCAGTTAACACGCGAATCAATTTAAATATGTAAGACATGTATGTTATATAGCTAGAATAAAGTAATACATACATCATATGAGTATCATGTGTATAATACAGTAAAGCATAGATCATAAATTCGCAGAGGTGTCTTGTGAATATAGAGTAAGACATACATAATCCAAATCGTATGAAACATAATATCAATCATAATCAATATTCAAGCAAGACATATAACAAAACATAACTTCCTATTATCAAGCATTTCAATCACATCATTAGTCATAAGAGTATAGAACAGTAACAAAGCATACTAGCACATGTAATTTAGAAAACTGTAGTCATTTACTTTTAAAAACAATGGTTTCCGTTCACATAATGCACGGGACGTGACTACTAATGTCACATGCACACTTAAGGCTTGCATCTCACCATAAGTGCGGATGGGAACATCAATCCCGCCAATCATATTGATACTAGGAGGTTTACATCTCACCCATAGTGCTCAATAGGATCGAACACCTAAATTGACTCTGTTTAGTCGACTGACATACGGAGAAGAAGGACTGCAAGTGCATGGACTCAGAGGCCCCGCTAAACCGAACATGTTTCATACACTGCTAAGGCAAAGGTCGGAAGGTATTCCGCCCCCAAAGATATCCGATATAGAGAGTGAGAGCTGATCAGTGCCCTTGTCTATGTATGCGCACACACCCAATCCATACTCTTGGTATCGGGAAATAGAAACTTTACACAACCGAGCACCTCAATGGCAACTGGACGACTACTACTCTACCGACAAACTCATAAAGAGCTGCCTGCCCATTTACTTCTTAGCATTTTCTCGCACCGGCAGGATGCATCATGGCCTCCCATGAGCAGTGACTCCGAGTGTCGTAGTCTACTTTCGAAGCTGTCTTCTATCGCATCGTCTTCTAAACTTTACCAAGATAGCGCCCAACACGAAACGTGGGCTGAATTTGGGTGTCTTATAAAGACAGAGTCTCTGGAATATCGAGCTCAGCGGTCATCGTGGGGCACATGTCTGATGTCCAGAGGGATGAAACAATACCGGGTTCCATAAGGATGACCGGTCTGTGGGGGTGTGTTTTGACTCGGAACAAGTCATTACAACATGGAATGGTGAAGATAACTCAGAGGGTACTGCCAGGGCACATGTTCATTTTCACCATGATTGGTGTCGATAACATCGTTCGTGAAAAACGTGTCTGATCACCGGCTTAGGTAACACACCGACTAGAAGTACGGTTGTTCCTATGGAATTTGAGTGTGTCGATTTTAAGATTAACAAATAATATCAATCGTCGTAAGATTTATCTTAACTGATAGTTTTAGTATACTGATGTAAGAGATTTGGAACATTTTATTTGAGATATATAATTTGAAGCGTTCATTAGTTGAGATTTGATTAAAGATTCAATTATTTCTAAGTAAATTATTTAAGATGGGTTCCTTTATCTTGACTTGGTCTATGTTGACTTAGAGAGCCAAAGTTTGACCAAGATAGACTAGTCAACCTTTAGTTTTGACTTAGTCTCTAATTAGTCCTTAAGTGCTTATTATAAAGTTTAAGTGTTGTTTTGCACATTTAAGCATTGTTTAGCTTAGTACTTTTGGGTTATTCGTCTTTTAGCACTCTATACTTTTTGGGCACAAGTATTTAGTACATTTATTGTTCAAGTGTACGTATATAGTATTTTTATCCGGTTTCGTATTTGTACAAGTATACTTATCTCTTAAAGCATATTTATACATAATAAAATATTTCAAACATCAAATAAATCTATAATAATTGTAAAAATCATTTTAAACCTTATTAGGTATCATATTTCTCAAAACATAGAGTTTTACAAAAATAACTTTAAGTAATAACGAAATCGATAATATTTTTAAGGATACTAAATGAGTCATTTTTCAAATATCATTTTTAACTTTCGATTTTCGTACTCAACATACTGTTATGAGTTAGGTTTCCAGATATAAAGTCATTTTTCAAAAATAATAAGGTTTATTATTTTTAAAAAATTAAAAACGAAAATAGTACGGTTTTCAATACTTTCTTTTAAATCGTTTAAAATACTTAAACATCATTAAAGTGAACCAAAATTTTATTTTAGATACCTATTCTTGTACATAACTTATACCCATAAATTTAGATTAAAATACTTTATGAATGTTCTTTAACAAAATATGCTTTCCAAATCTGACCCATTTTAGTGCAAGTTTTATAAATGAAAATATATATGATGGATTTATATGAAATTTGACATACACATCATAGGCATCATCAGGAACATAAAACAAATTTTCCAAGTCCAAAAGAAATGTTTAACATCACGAAACATATTATTTTCTCAGAGAGTACATAAAATCCTACATTACCAGTTTACGAAATAAATCATTACTAAATATATATTTTCATAAAAACTTACTTTTAATATTTTTATCATATTCTAGACATTTAGATCTACAACTTTCAAGAAGGAATCTAAGGCGAATTCGCAAAATATTTTACACAGAAAAATCGTGAACATACATCATACATCACAGAATCCATTTTACAGCATGTATTGTTAAGTGATAAATCAACAAATAGTTAACTTTAAACTTGGTGATCTAATGATTTAGTCTTAAACATGATGTTATATGTTAGTTAGAGTCTAAAAACTATACTACGTGATTTGAGGGCGAAGAAAAGTTAGGTTACCTCAAGCAAAAATAATCGATTCTACAACATATATGAAAACGAAGATCGATGCTCCTTTTCTCTTGCTCCTCTTCATAAATTAGTTAGAATGACACAAAAACTAAATAAGTTAGTAGTTATACTATTAAATAACTTTGAAAATAAGTAGTATAAGATAAGAGAAAGAAGGAATGAGAGCCCTTGAAAAATGGTGGTTTAAAGGCTTAAGAACTTAGGATTATTTTGATGGTTTTTCTTTGGTTTTTAGAAAGGATTTTAAGGAGGATGCTAGGTGGATGACAATATGAGTTTAAGGGTCATATGAAGGTGTTTATAAGGGCACTTGGTCGTGCCTTTGGTGAGGGAGCACGAAATGGACAAAGAGATGACAATTGCTTCAAATGGCTAGTCATACTTTTGAAGGTACATTACCATATTTGGTGTTTTTGATTAGAAAAGCATTTTTTTGGCTCTTGGACTTCAAGGTGACGGTGTGGAGTGTTTAAGGATGATATTTTGGAGTTATTTTGGTTCCACAAAGGTTAGGAAAGAAGTACGGAAGTCGAAAGTCGAGAAACGATTCGTCGGGTGACGATTTTCGATGCAAAGGAGCTGTCCAGTACAATATTCTTATAATTCAATTAGAAATTGAAATTTTGAATATCACCATTGTTTAGATCTTGGAAGATTAATAAAGTTAGGCTTTTGAAACGCCTCAATCGGAGTCCGTATGAGAAAATAAAAACCGTTTTACGAAATCGCGCAGAATTGCGATAACGATAGAAATTTCAGTTTTGCAAACAATGAAGTGAAATAGAAAGGTTCCAAAGGCACAAGAATTGAATATTACTATTTATATTTAAAATAGTTTGTCGAGACTCGATTTATTAATATTAATCGTTATTAGAAATAACTAAAATGGTCAAAAACATGGGGTGTTACAGACTACCCCCTTAAGGAAATTTCGTCCCCGAAATTCACAACTACTAGGTTGGTACGGTATATATTTCCTAAGGTTAGGCTAAGGTTTTCCTTTTATTTAATTTTTTTTGGTGGTTCTTATATATCCATAGGATATTATCAAGTTCTCAAAAGTAGAACAATCTCGGGTCATTTCGAGATTTGGTTCACTATTGGCTCTACCTCCAAAACCAGATAATACCTAAATTCCTTAAAAATGATATAACATGTTTTTTTTTTCTTGGAGAAATGTTGGTTTGGCTTAAGGTATAATCCATTCAAATAAAGGTTGTCCTAATTTCCACAAAATTTAAAAACGTTTAGTAGTTTTGATCTCTTTAGGTTTATCTGGACTTTCACTCGTAAATCCTCCCTTATCAATCATATCAAAATTCATGGTACTCATGGCATTCTCAATATTTATCATCTAAACAGTTGATCTCCTAGGGTTGCTTAGTTCTTTCAGTGATAACCTCTTAGGGTTACTCCAAAACTCTTGTATTGATTTCTATAAAGTTTCTAATTTTTTTTAATTGTTTCCTTGTTTCTTGATTCCTCGATTGGTAGATTATTCCAAAACTTCAAATTGACAATCTGTGGGTTTTGAAGTGCCCGTCATCATTACAACATTCAGGGTTGTAATATTATCATCCATCATCCAAAATAGAAATAAGTCACCAAAATAGATATAGTTTTCATAGGGATTCAAAAAATTATAGGTTATAAATCAGCAAATCCAGAAATTTCTGGAGATCTGCTAAGCCTTGTTGACAATCTATTCTCCGAAATAGCTTTTGAAGTCAATAAAGAAAATCCTCAAATAATTTGATCATTGGTCGTTCTCATACTTCTTTCGAACACTTAATTCCACAAATATAAGGTAACGACATCTCGAATATCTCTCGACCTCAAAGGTGTTCTAACTTTGTTATAACAGGGTAGTTAAGATTTTGACTGGAAACTATCACTAGTAGAAAATTATCCTTTGGAACCGGTTGTAAACTACCCTTTTGAACCTTTTTCATAGGTTCTACTGCCACAGATTCCTTAGGTCCGGAGCTTTGGAACCGGTTGTAGGAAGGTTCCAAAGATGACCTTTGGAACCGGTGGTTGGTGGAACTGGTTCCAAAGGGTGTACCATTGGAACCTGTTGTAATTACAACCGGTTCCAAAGGTGTCCCATTGAAACCTGTTGTAATTACAACCGGTTCCAAATAGGGATGGCAACGGATCCGGGATCCGATCCGGATCCGCAAGATCCGGTCCGCACGGATCGGATATGGATCCTAAATTTTGAGATCCGTTGGATATGGATCCGGATCCGGATCCGCTATCTTTAAACGGATCTGGATCTGGATCTTAATAAGTAAATCCGGATCCGGATCCGCAAATCCGTTTTATTAAAAAATTAACAATAATAAAAAACTTAGTACTTTAATTTGTGTTTTTTTGTTATTTCTAAAACTTTTTTCTTTTAGTTTATTAATATTTGATTATGAATCTTTATATTCGATTTTATTTGTAAAATTATGAAAATTAATATGGTCACAAATACATATTAATTAAAAATTTTGTATAATTTAAGTAAGAAATTGGATCCGGGGATCGGATCCGGATCCGGTCCAGATCCGGCGGATCTGGATCTGGATCTACATTTTTAGGATCCGTCGGATCCGGACCGGATCCGGATCCGCTACTAGGGGTGCGGATCTGGATCTGGATCCATGCGGATCCGGTCCGGATCCGGTCCGTTGCCTTCCCTAGTTCCAAAAGTATCCCATTGGAACCTTTTGTAATTACCAACCGGTTCCAAAGGGTATAACTTCGGAACCTGCTGTAATTCACAACCGGTTCCAAAGGGTGTTATTTTTTTTAAAAAAAATTGCATATTCAAATCCACGACAAATCGACAATAGTATACAAAAGATAATAATCGCACGTCAACCATATATTTACATACTTGATAACTTAATTAAATAAAAGATCGCCGAAAAATTTAAAAAATAATATTTTTATTAATATTTATTAAACTAAAATTACAACGTATATCGCCATCGTAAATACTGCAATCTTCTTCACATCGATTAGTTGGTCATTCACACATCATACATATTACAATCTTCTTTATATTTGTGCTTCCTTCCTTGGAATAAGGAAGCTCTCCCCTCGACACCTTAGTAGTCTCTTCAGCTTGTAGAAAAATAAACAATGGAAGAGAATTGCCACGCATAGTCCCTTTTTATATCGTGTGATTCTTGTATTTCATTTTTATCTTCGGATGACTGAGAGACCTTGGCACAGGATCGAGTTCCATAGGTGGGAAAGATATACGAAGGGAAGGTGTCGAGTCCGATATCGGAGGAGCCATGGATATAGCAGCGTAATCCATACTGTCGTTACTGTGTACAGAGTTGTCTCTGAAGTCTGAACAATTTCTCAGGCCATGAAGACGGGTTTTCATAACATTGTTAGGTTAGGAATAAGAATTATCAACACCCCTAAGACATCCACCTTCGTTATATTCTCGACAACAACTTATATGAATAATTAGGCCAACTTCTGTGAAAATCCAATATCGGGGTCTTCCAGTAATTACTGATGCAGAATCAGAATAGAGGAAAAACAAGGACATGCTGTAATAAATGGTTGAAATTCAAGAATTGCTAACTAAACTCCAGGAAAAAAAAAGAGAAAAAAAGAAGAGACTTACCAGCAAACTGCTCACTGCAGCCGATGTCTGCTTGTCGAATCTCGACTACGGAAAGGTCCTGCCCTGTCATGACATTACTTCTAACCTTCAGAAACCGATAAAATTGAAAGAGAAACAATGCTTCAATGCACACATCACAGACAACTATAAAATGCAAAAATATTTGTTTATGTTATAAAAAAATAATGACCTTTAAATCTTGCTTCTGTCTCCATCTCGACATTTTGCTCCTGATTTATCTGTTCAAAAATCGGAAGAAGCAATGTGATCAAGTACTACAACTGCTGAAACTTGCTTCCCTCGCTAGTGCGCTTCACATTTTTCTAAAATAATTCGTGCAGTGGCACCATCAGAATATAGACAACAAAAAAAGAAAAAGGACATAAAAGGTTCGTTGACATCCCGAGTGCTAGCATTTTTTGTTTGCGTCGGACATGCAACAAGAACTTGTGATTATGAAGAGTCGGCAGGTTATACGTATACACAAGAGAATGGCTTACAAGGCCAATACCCATGTCCTACAAAAATCTAAACATATATCAAGACCTACTTCTCTTCACGGGACAATACTCAAACAATAGTTTCAATGTCAATGCTCATGAGTTAGTACACTCATACATATAGACCATATGTTACTCATAATCGCCTGCAAATGTTGCAGTACAAGATCCTCTTTTCATGTAAAAACATTGATAATTGATATATATATATATATATATATTATGACCAAAGATGAGGTGCAAGTGTCAAGTCAAACAGAGTTGTCGTGTGTACAAGTAACACCATAGCTAAAATCAAGTGTCAGAGTAACATGCTCACACCACCGCCACTAAGGTAATGAAAGTATGAAACTATGTAGCATCTACGCAAATTCAACAACATATTCCAAGCATAGAATAATAGAATAGGTTCACTGACCACAAGGAGCTTTGATTTATTATTCTATCCTCTTTGAAGGGTCATTTGGGTCAACCTAAGCCCCAGCACCTGACCAAAAGTATCACATAAGTAAGTTGCCCATAAGTTAAGACTGCAAAAATATTATGACAACTAAAAATTGCATACCTTTCCCATATCTTCCTGCAGCTTGGTGTTTGCTTCTCTGCGTGCAACAGATGCAGCAACAGCTACCCAAACATCGCCTGCATTAACTCCTGCAATCGACATATCAGCACATATGCCATTTTGAGAGAGATGTGGATATGTAGAACCAGAGTCATGGTATTAGACTATTAGGACAACTTATACCAGAAATAGCAAATCTTATACATAAATCCGGCAGTGACAAAACAAAATTAAAAATGAATTAACTAAGTCAGAGCTTCTCCCTCCAAGCACAAACATGTACTTTCGCCATGTAGATGATGACTCGATTGTTTTACCGACAGCTTAAGGAAAAAATCAAATGATAAGTAACATCACCTAGAATTAATCGAAAATTGGCTGTGTTACTAACAGAATAAATAAAAGCTATTAAAATCACCTGAGGAAGCCAACACAATCAACTAATATACTTCGTATGATGTACGGAGTACGTAGTATTACCTACGAGTAACATTCTTCATCACCTCGCATGCAGGTGACTACTATCATACTCAAGGTTGATGTGATTGCTGTCAATGCAACAAGATTTCTGGAAAGGGGAAGATGAAATGCTCGGCTGTAGCGGGATTCCATACAGCAAGGCCAGGTGTAGAAGAGTCTTCATCACACAGTAGAGACCGTCTACAGGTCCACAAATGGATTGCCATTGTAGAGAAACTCTATAGACATTCGTAGACTCTGCGAGGGTAAAATGAGTGCCCACCAAAACCTCGGCACTGCCATCTTGATCAAGCAAACGTACAGAGCCTAGTAGAATTGGACTCACAATCAACTGGCCCGACACTTTGTTGTTGAGACGTGAGAGACAAAGGTGTCGACGAATAAAAACCCGACTGCTATTTAACGAATGATAATATTTTTACCCACAAATCATTAGGTGGTATCGATTTTTTTTGGTGGACAGGAGTGTCAACGTCAAGCAAAACGTAAAAAGCGAGAAACCAAACAAAATAAAAGCGAAACTAAGCTAGAACTACAGTAGACTACGATGGAACCGGAACTAGCCGAGACCACGAAATTTGTTGAAATACCAAATGGGGTCGCAGACTGACATATCACTCACATTACATTAGTAGTTTAAGGAACAAAATATTGAGAGAACCGAATACCTTAAAACGAATTAAAAAACTTGAATCGATTTAGGATTAGAGTTAGGTCTTGCTTCGTATACTTATAAATCGAATTGCAATCTCTTCAATTCGTCGTTCTCTTCGTGTTCTTCGTTTCCTTCCTCACTTCATTAAGTTTTTGTGTCCTTTGATGGCCGGAAATTGAACGGGGAAAGAGAACGGAGGAAGAAGGAGAACGCTGAAGGTGGCCGGAGCTAGGTGAATTGATCCTGCTTTCTGTTTTAACAAAACCCTAATTCGAGAAACTGAATTCAAGCATTAATAAACTAAAGAACGTGAATCAATTGAAGCGTGATCAAACATTGATTTAGGGTTTGTGGGAAAATCAGGGAAAGAAACGAACAAGTAGAGTGAAATCAAAGGAGAAAGGGGAAATGAAATGGGTTAATTATCGAGATTTGGTGAACGTTTCCGAGGTTCTTTATCGAGATTTGGTTAATTATCGAGATGAACAGAAGAAATTTTAGGGGCAGTGGCAGATGGAAGGTGAGGCGAGAGAAAGAAAAGGAAAGGCACTGTTGCCAAGGATCTTATTTTTTTAAGAGTTATACTCTTTAGAACCTTTTGTTGTGAAAAGTGGTTTCATTAATGGACGCTTTGGAACCGGTTGCACCCACAATAGGTACAAAAATATTTTAATAGGGGTCATTTTTGTTACTATCTATCTTTGGCACCTCTTTTTAGTTAACAACCGGTTTTATTGATAAAGTCTTTGGAACCGGTTGAACCTACGAAAGGTGCCAAAGCATTTTAATATGGTCTAAAATTTTAGACACTACCTTTGGCACCTCTTCTGGTGAACAACCGGTTCCATTAATAAGGTCTTTGGAACCGGTTCAATTTATAACAGGTGCCAATCATTTTTTTGGTCATCTAAGGAACCTCTTGTTCTTACAACCGGTTCCTTTTAATAGGTTCCAATGACATTAATTCTACTAGTGTATAGGCTATGTCTCACGATAGGTTATCGCTTACAGAGAATTACACGTCAGACACACACTAATAACTTGACTTAAGGTTCCAAGTCCTAAGGTCGGCAAGTGGTCGGGCAGAACAAAAACAAAAACTAGGTTAGCGAATCTTCGGTCCATGGTTCGCATGACGATCTCGTAGGTCTTCTTTGATTATATGGTCCTTGATCAAGTTTCTGAACTCTATACTTCTTGGTGATTTCCTTCTGGATCAACTTTGAATAGGTTCATCATATTAAGAGTCTTTCTTCTATACGATCCCAGTGAAATCGTTCTCTTGCTCCCAGCAGTTCAAACGTTACATCTACTTGTCTATTTACTAAATCGTTAGGTCAAAGGTTAATAACAATATTCTAGTTGGTTGGGTTAACTCGATCGGAGATGCATAGAAAAGTTCAATGAAAGTATATATGTAGGTATAGTTGATCAAAAAAGTGGGATTAGGTTTCACAAAAGAACGTATATGAAAAGAATTGGTAAGTGAAACCAAAAATTATCATTGGGTTTGTCACATAAAAGAGGTAAGGGAAGTGACACCCAATAGAACATTGTTCCAACCGACCAAAGAGTTTCTCGCCCAATAGAAGGAACGAGAAGATAATTTGAGTTTATATAAGACAACTTCTAGCAAAGTTTGTTTTTCAAAGGAATGAGCAAGGTAAGGATCGAGATAGATCCGTTATTGATGTACTCCTCAATGAGAAGAGTAGAAGTATTAGTGAGTTTTCAAATAACCTATGAGGTTTCAGATAACAAGCAAAGTAGAATTCAAGACCAAAAGGTCATGGTTGAAGATTTGCATAGGTTCTGTTGTGGTACGAAGTCGGGATAAGAAGTGTTACCACGACTCTAGATAATAATTCGAATAGGAATATATAGGATCATAATGGGAACATCACTGATCCATGAAAGGCTTAGTTTAAGGAGTAGCTAGAAAGTATTCCTTACGAAAATTGATATGGAGTGGTTTAACTGATAATGGAAACAACACACCATCAATCAAGAATCTGGTTAGATTGTGTCACTCATGTGTCTATTCTTCATAATTTCATCATTCTACATTCCTTTCTAGTTAATCCTCAAAAATATTTTTCTTTTGTTCCTCCAGTTGTTTCTCTAACCTTTATATTTAGAAGTTTGGTTCCTTAAACTCTCGGCATATTATTCCTCAAGTATTTCATTTGAGTATATCTCGCAGAGGTATACATCTCCAATAGTATATAATAATGTTCTTTATTTGCTCAATTATACTGATTATCTTAATTCTTCCAGTTAACTCCCTGATAACCACTAAGGTAGAATCCATAGGTGTTTCCATTCATCAAGGATTTTTCTCCAAAGGTTACACAATCTTACATCTAATTTTGATTTAAACAATCCCAATAATTTTTATGAGGTTTCATCTATATCCTCGAATTTAAAAATTATAATTAACAAATTCATTGGAAGTCTACCCCACTCAAGTTACAAGTCCTCGGATAATCAGGTTCTCTATACAATCATTGGCTATTGACCTTGATTTACCAATTCTAAAGCTATTCATGATTTACCAAAGAGTTCCATAAATTCATTCAGTCGGAACTATGCATCTTATCATTGGATTACAAGTTTCATTCTTCAAAATTTTCATAAAATTCTCTTAGTCCTCAAAATAACTACCACATGCATTGTTAAATTGTATCCCTTAGTACTCTTTACTAGTTCCTTTCCCCGATATCTTTTCATAAAGGTCAATACTCTCTTGTTATTAGTAACATAATCCGCAAAAACATTGAAAATACAAGGGTTCTAAATTCCACAAAAATCTGTATGACTTAATTTCTCATCAAGTGGTCACTATGTATGTGAATTAGATTTCCATAAATGTCATTCTTTCTTATCTTTCCTTAGCTTACAACCTTAAATCTTCCAATCTTCTGTTATTCTTTAGTATCCTCAAGTTACGATCTCTAAACCTCTCAATCTTGGTTAAAATTAAGAATTCTCAAAATCATTGAATCCAAGATCAACACTCAAAAACATTAGTTGGTTCCCATCTTTTTCCAACCTCTTGTCATTCCAAAAATCAATAGGTTCCTATGTCCAATAATTATAGGTTGACTAAAAGGGTAAAGATTGGTGATCCTAGTGTGGTTGGTTTAGAAGGATATTGGATACTTCCAAGTACATTATACTGGTGAGAATCCTTGGTATAACTATGTCCATTCTGAGTGGTTTATGGGTTCATCGTGCTTTCACTGCGCTCTGATAAGTTTTAACCATGGTTCATTCAAGATGTAGAAATGTACTTAGAAAATGGGTTGAAAGAATAAATATTTAAGAATTTTGAATTGGGTTGATGAGAATAATAACTGAGAGTATTGAGGTTTATCTCCATAGTCAACGGTTATGACAAACTTGGAAAGAGGAAATAGTAACAAGGTAGAGATAAAAGACTATGAATATGTATGATGTTAGCATACATGCTGTTTGATAGCAGTCTAAAAGAATAAGAAGTAAGCTGAAGAAATTAAATGAGAAGGAAATAAGATAGAACGGTAAATATGAAAGGTTCCATCAGATAGGAATATTTCAGACTAAGTTTATCTGAGCAATAATATACGAAGGTGAAATAAGCGAAAGACTTCTTGTCTGACTCAGGATGAGTAGTCAGACCTAAGAACTAGTTCACGAAGGGATCAAAATGAGTTTAGAAACAAAAGTGAAGGTATCAGTTGAGGTTAAAACTTCTTTAGAAAAGATTAGAAGTTTGTTCATGGATAATTCAAAGGTTAGGCTTTAAATGAGTTTTGTCTATGCACCCTGATATATGTTCAAATGTAGGGTCTGATTGATGAACAATTTAACAAAAAAGATAATAATAATGAAAGAGTAAAAGGTGTTCATCGGTTTATGAAGGAATGAATGTTAGACATGAAGGAAAGCTTTGTATGTGATGTTTAAGAATTTCGACAGAAGGATTGAAGATAGTTCGGAATTGAACTCAAATCGTTGCTTGGTTAGATGAAGAAAGTGGGGCAAAGGTAGAAAATAAGGATAAGCTAGCTAGAAAAGTGAATTAGATATGGTGTAAGGTGTTACTGTGAAATGAATATGAGCAAGAAGGGTTCATTTACATGACTACAATTTAGGCTAACAAATGATCTCCGATGTACGAGTTATATAGGTAAGTAGAGTCTCAGTCAAGTCTAAGTCGACACCTAAATAGGACTCGGGGACTGTTATCTTACGTACGTCTGCACTTGATCTTCTTGTATGTTACATCTCGTCTGCATAACTTCACTTGATACATCAACATTGTCCAATTTGATTTGGCTACTATAGTTGATTGGAAAAATGCGTCCATTTGTGCTTGCAATATAATGGTGTTCTACCAGACTTGAGATGTTGATGGCTTCAAGTCCTTTATCTTAGTTGTCACGTCGATCACAAATAAATTAAAACTAGCCAGTAGGCTAAAAATTAGTGCAATCACTCTACATTCAACTATGCAGATAGCATGCAAAAACAAGCAAGGCCCAAAACCTAAATCGGACGGTACGGTAATCCTTAGTAGTTCTACCCATCTAGACATTCTACCCAAGTATATTATTTGATCCTAGGGTTATGTTAGTGAATTTCTCATTTAGTGATCTTAAATGTTCTGCATATTTTGGACACATCAGACACTTTAGACACGTGTCATGAGCTCCAGTCGCGTTCCCTCGATAGGTGATGTAAATATGCATCGCACATAATTACACACGGTCTCAAGGTCGCTCTGATACCGCGTGTAACAACCCGGTTCTTCTAATGACATTAATTAACAAGGCGGAAAATAATTAAGTCGTAAAAAGGGGTAAAAATTAAAAACCGTCGATTCAAGTGAGTGTTTTAACGATAAATGAACCGTTTGTTAAAATACAACAACTGAAACCCGAATTACAAATTTCTAAATACAATAGTCTGACAAAATTTGTGTTACAAGATTTATAATTTGACATTCTCATCTGCCACACTGTATCTCTTGCACTCAAGCATGACCCCATGTCTAGTCTTGAGGGTTCGTCAACCTGAATGCATATTTAAATATACATGTCCCACTTAGTGGGAGTAACCTAACCGTCCTTCTAACACGGCCCCGAATAATCAATGTAGTAAAACGTTTAGGTTATCTAATTAACAGATAAGCAGGCATGTCACATTACAAATCGACATGTTTAAAATGTGAGATACACGTGAAGTGATTTCAGTTAACACGCAAATCAATTTAAATATATAAGACATGTATGTTATATAGCTAGAATAAAGTAATACATACATCATATGAGTATCATGTGAATAATACAGTAAAGCATAGATCATGGATTCGTAGAGGTGTCATGTGAAAATAGAGTAAGACATACATAATACAAATCGTATGAAACATAATATCAATCATAATCAATATTCAAGCAAGACATATAACAAAACATCACTTCCCATTATCAAGCATTTCAATCACATCATTAGTCATAAGAGTATAGAACAGTAACAAAGCATACTAGCACATGTAATTTAGAAAACTATAGTCATTTACTTTTAAAAACAATGGTTTCCGTTCACATAATGCACGGGACGTGACTACTAATGTCTCATACACACTTAAGGCTTGCATCTCACCATAAGTGCGGATGGGAACATCAATCCCGCCAATCATATTAATACTAGGAGGTTTACATCTCACCCATAGTGCTCAATAGGATCGAACACCTAAATTGACTCGGTTTAGTCGACTGACATACGGAGAAGAAGGACTGCAAGTGCATGGACTCTGAGGGCCCGCTAAACCGAACATGTTTCATACACTGCTAAGGCAAAGGTCGGAAGGTATTCCGCCCCCAAAGATATCCGATATAGAGAGTGAGAGCTGATCAGTGCCCTTGTCTATGTATGCGCACACACCCAATCCATACTCTTGGTCTCGGGAAACAGAACCTTTACACAACCGAGCACCTCAATGGCAACTAGACGACTACTACTCTACCGACAAACTGATAAAGAGCTTACTTCTTAGCATTTTCTTGCACCGGCAGGATGCATTATGACCTCCCATGAGCAGTGACTCCGAGTGTCGTAGTCTACTTTCGAAGCTGTCTTCTATCACATCGTCTTCTAAGCTTTACCAAGATAGCGCCCAACACGAAACGTAGGCTGAATTTGGGTGTCTTATAAAGACAGAGTCTCTGGAATATCGAGCTCAGCGGTCATCGTGAGGCACATGTCTGATGTCCAGAGGGATGAAACAATACCGGGTTCCATAAGGATGACCGGTCTGTGGGGTGTGTATTGTCTCGGAAGAAGTCATTACAACATGGAATGGTGAAGACAACTCAGAGAGTATTGCCAGGGCACATGTTTATTTTCACCATGATTGGTGTCGATAACATCGTCGTGAAAAACGTGTCTGATCACCGGCTTAGGTAACACACCGACTAGAAGTACGGTTGTTCCTACGGAATTTGAGTGTGTCGTTTTTAAGACTAACAAACAATATCAATCGTCGTAAAATTTATCTTAACTGATAGTTTTAATATACTGATGTAAGAGATTTGGAACATTTTATTTGAGATATATTATTTGAAGCGTTCATTAGTTGAGATTTGATTAAAGATTCAATTATTTCTAAGTAAATTATTTAAGATGGGTTCCTTTATCTTGACTTGGTCTATGTAGACTTAGAGAGCCAAAGTTTGACCAAGATAGACTAGTCAACCCTTAGTTTTGACTTAGTCCCTAATTAGTCCTTAAGTGTTTATTATAAAGTTTAAGTGTTGTTTTGCACATTTAAGGATTGTTTAGCTTAGTACTTTTGGGTTATTTGTCTTTTAGTACTCTATACTTTTTGGGCACAAGTATTTAGTACATTTATTGTTCAAGGGTACGTATTTATTATTTTTATGCGGTTTCGTATTTGTACAAGTATACTTATCTCTTAAAGCCTATTTATACATAATAAAATATTTCAAACATCAAATAAATCTATAATAATTGTAAAAATCATTTTAAACCTTATTAGGTATCATATTTCTCAAAACATAGAGTTTTACAAAAATAACTTTAAGTAATAACGAAATCGATAATATTTTTAAGGATACTAAATGAGTCATTTTTCAAATATCATTTTTAACATTCGATTTTCGTAATCAACATACTTTTATGAGTTAGGTTTCCAGATATAAAGTCATTTTTCAAAAATAATAAGGTTTATTATTTTTAAAAAATTAAAAACGAAAATAGTACGGTTTTCAATACTTTCTCTTAAATCGTTTAAAATACTTAAACGTCATTAAAGTGAACCAAAATTGTTTTTTGGATACCTATTCTTGTACATAACTTATATCCAGAAATTTAGATTAAAATACTTTATAAATGTTCTTAAATAAAATATGCTTTCCAAATCTGACCCATTTTAGTACAAATTTTATAAATGAAAATATATATGATGGATTTATATGAAATTTGACATACACATCATAGGCATCATCAGGAACATAAAACAAATTTTTTAAGTCCAAAAGAAATGTTTAACATCACGAAACATATTATTTTCTCAGACAGTACATAAAGTCCTACAGTACCAGTTTACTAAATAAATCATTAATAAATATATATTTTTTCATAAAAACTTACTTTTAATATTTTTATCATATTCTAGACATTCAGATCTATAACTTTCATGAAGTAATCTAAGACTAATTCGAAACATATTTTACACATAAAAATCGTGAACATACATCATACATCACAGAATCCATTTTACAACATGTATTGTTAAGTAATAAACCAACAAATAGTTAACTTTAAACTTGGTGATCTAATGATTTAGTTAAACATGATGTTATATTTTAGTTAGAATCTAAACACTATACTACGTGATTTGAGGACGAAGAAAAGTTAGGTTACCTCAAGCGAAAATAATCGATTCTACAACATATATGAAAACGAAGATGGATGCTCCTTTTCTCTTGCTACTCTTCATAAATTAGTTAGAATGACACAAAAACTAAATAAGTTAGTAGTTATACTATTAAATAACTTTGAAAATAAGTAGTATAAGATAAGAGAAAGAAGGAATGAGAGCCCTTGAAAAATGGTGGTTAAAGGCTTAAGAACTTAGGATTATTTTGATGGTTTTTCTTTGGTTTTTAGAAAGTATTTTAAGGAGGATGCTAGGTGGATGACAATATGAGTTTAACGGTCAAATGAAGGTGATTATAAGGGCACTTGGTCGTGCCTTTGGGGAGGGAGCAAGAAATGGACAAAGAGATGACAATTGCTTCAAATGGCTAGTCATACTTTTGAAGGTACATTACCCTATTTGGTGTTTTTGATTAGAAAAGCATTTTTTGGCTCTTGGACTTCAAGGTGACGGTATGGAGTGTTTAAGGATGATATTTTGGGGTTATTTTGGTTCCACAAAGGTTAGGAAAGAAGTACGGAAGTCGAAAGTCGAGAAACGATTCGTCGGGTGACGATTTTCGATGGAAAGGACCTGTCCAGTACAATATTCTTATAATTGAATTAGAAATTGAAACTTTGAATATCACCATTGTGTAGATCTTGGAAAATTAATAAAGTTAGACTTTTTAAACGCCTCAATTGGAGTCCGTATGAGAAAATAGAAACCGTATTACGAAATCGCGCAGAATTGCGATAACGATAGAAATTTCAGTTTTGCAAACAATGAAGTGAAATAGAAAGGTTCCAAAGGCACAAGAATTGAATATTACTATTTAAAATAGTTTGTCGAGACTCGATTTATTAATATTAATCGTTATTAGAAATAACTAAAATGGTCAAAAACATGGGGTGTTACACAGCGCCAAGCGAACCTCGGGATGCACACCCGAGGACCACTCGGCGCAGCGGCGCTAGGTCAAAGGAGAGAAAGCTTAGTCTCCAAGTCACGTATAATACGCACAACTCTCGGTTTTGGAAAGTATCAAAATCGTATCTTCAAATTTCCGGGCGCCTCACGTCGCGCGTCTCGGTCTTCACATGCCCAAACCCAGGCGCCTGAGTTCTGGTGCGCCTAGACTCGGGCATCCATCCGGGTGACGAGAGCCAAAAACGATTATAAATACCCCCTCCACCCCCTTCATTCGACACAACACACATCTTCCCTTCTCTCTTTACTCGTAAGAGTTTCTCGCTTGGGCTCGCACTCTGACACCCAAGCAAACGATCCACTCGATTGTAGTCCCGATAAGCAAAATCGACGCTACTCCTCACCTTTGAGCACTCCACTCGATCTCGAGGTGCCTGTGTTTGGCTAGCTACTCCGAGTCTAGCAACGGAGTTCTGCCGGATTAGCCGCGGAACCTACAAATACTAACGGGGTTATGCCAGATTAAATTAGCCGCATGAAGGGTCAACGGTAACGGAACTCTACCGAAATCACCAGGCAAGCTAGGAGGATCCGCCTTTCGAAGTTGAACCGTCACTAGGTTGTCATCTAAACAAAACTTTACATTTTTGTACTTTTATTATGCACTATGATAATGTCAAATGTGGACACTAGGTCCGCAAAACGTACTACAACACGTAACGTCCCATCTTCAACCATAAACACTAAAACACTCTAAACAGACCCGAGTAATTCCGAGGTCCGTTCTCAGCTATCTGTGCATCGCATCCCGTTTAGCGTATACTCCGAGGGTGCAACTCCTCATTATGTGATTTACTTACATTCACATTTACAGTTTTCGTATGATTTATTGCTTTTATGACCTTATAATCGCATGCTAAATCACCTAACATGAAATCAAAATGTGAACAAGCTAAAACTGAACAAAGCGATGGTCGAGTTCCGTATTAGTCCCTGTGCTCACCTTACAAGGTTCGATGCATCCCTACTAATACCGAGCCGACGCATCTTAAGCAGCATACCAGGTAAGCTATACCACGAGAATGACTAATATCCGTATTATCACGTTAAAACTGATTTCCTAATACCTATAATATTAGTACTCTTTACTCTCCTACGTGCATCTTTTCATGGCCTGCCTGTCACGTGAAATCGGTTGCAAAGAATGTAAACACAACTACTTCGACAACAAAGCTTAATTGTCCTTAAATAACCGACGTAGCAAGGGTATAAGGTTTAAAACAATGGATGTTACAGTACTTCCGCCACAACAAAGGAACAAGGTTATCAGCCCACCGATTGATTAGTAGAGGCCGCTATTGTGCGAGTGGGATTGGGTGTTGATGTCTAGCGGGAGTTGGCTTCCCAATACGTACCCTCACCCCTTACTCAGAATCGACGGTTTTCGGATGTCCGAAACCATTGGCAATGAGAGTCATTCTAGGCATGGAGTGCTTAAGGGTACAAGTCTTTATCTTTAGGTCTCGTGCCACTCAACTTTGGGCCGGTTAGAGATCAAAGTTGACTTGAACGATTTCTGAGTCCCCATAATTGACTCGGTGGCGACTCCACAAATCGGCAAAAAATTTGGTTCACTAAAAAGGTAGCCTTACCAAACATATCGACCTTTAAACATTTAAAACCACGACTCGATCGATCCCAACGGAAACACGAGCGCCTGTGCCTATCTAGTACAAGTCCGGATCGTCATCCGAACCGAGGTCCGACACGTCACCTCGAACGCGAGATCGGACCGGCCCCCAACCGGGAGGGGGCCGCGTGGGTGGCCGCCGTGATAAAACCGGGTCAGTCCCGCGTGGGGCACCGGGCGCTGCGGACGGACGTGCACACCGTCGGAGGACATGGTCTCGATATTTTCTTTCTTTTGACTTGGAAGTCCATAGGTACTTAACTTGTCGTAGGAGTACCATGCAAAAATTTGAGATATCACCCTGTCATTTTGTGACTTGTCGGATGACTACGCAACCTTAATTTTCTTTGATTTGGAAGTCTATAGGTACTTAACTTGTCGTTAAAGAATACCTATACAAACTCTAGACGTCTCCCGATCGTTCTGTTTAACTTGGACGGATAATACGAGTACATCGTCTTGATAATTTAATTAATCCTTAGCTTGTAAAGACGTAAGTTGCATTTCATCCTTGTCCGTCAAAAGAATTTACGTGTAAGACGAGAGCTCCGTCAAAGAGACAATTTTAATAGTCCTGGCCCCGTACTTCAATTTTGGATACTACTCCAGTATTCAGTATCAAAATAAATGATCAATAACTCGTTGTAATCTTGGTTGATTTTGGATTTTAATTGAAATTAATTCCAATTACTCCATCGCTTACCATTTGCAAGTACTTGAACAAGAACCAGACTATATGCATTTCACCACTATTTGGTCGTTTTCTTCATCTTTCATTACAAACATCATCAACGATCTTATCCGCACTAAATGGCATGTATTTATAGCCTTTTTTAATGTCTTCCACCACTATTTATCCCCCATGTAACACTCCTATTTTTGCTCATTCAAACTTGCCAAAAACATAGATAAGGACACGTTTTTTCTTCATAGTCCATACTTCACTATCGTCGTTCCGTCTTTGGTAAATGTATGCTATTGAAGATTTTCTTAGTTTCAGTTTACATCAACTTCACGTATTCTTTTTTTATCAAATAACATGAGTTGTAGTACTGTTCCATTACATTTGGTTCAAAGTTATGGAAAAGTTGCCGTATTTTGATCCTGCTTAGATCAAATTTGACCCTCGGCACATCAACATAGCCTCACACCAACTTTCCTTCATTCATATGAGCTTAACTAAGTATTTTTTTTGTTGTTAGCTAGGTGGAGGTCCGACTATCTCAAAACCAAAGATGACAATCGATGATATCGTAGTCTCGACTAGTTGTACCTACCGTTTTTTTTTTGTGACAAAATAAATATTTCGCGGAGACAAGATTTGAACTCGGTCTACGTACCGGAAATGATAACATTCGAGATTATGAATTAAATCCACAAGAATAAGGTAATTCAAAAGAACAAAAAAGTTATATCCTTTCAATAAAAAATGCATTTTATTTTTAGGGCTACGCTTCGTATTTTTAAAGCCCTTTTAGAAAGTTCGACCGCAGAATTTCTAAAAACTAAAAAAAAGAAATCACTTATTATCCGTGACATCTACGATGAAAAAATTAAAACCTCAAGCCCGAGAGTCATTTCGTCCTACTTGAGTTGTCATGAGGGAAGCCGTCTGGATCATCATGACTTTCTTGTAAGGAACAACGAATTGAAACCATCTGCCAATGGCTCGAGTTTTAGAACTCCGGCGAAGTCATTTTAGTTATCTTTAAGAGACTATGAAATGAACCAATCCTTCGACCGCTGGATACAAGCTGTTCTGAGCCAAATTGCCACACTACTCAACAATTCCATCATGCAATGCAATTTTGAAGATTCCTCGTCAACCTATATGAAGACGTTCGATACAGCTACAAGTGTGCTTGAAGACATGGAGCACGAGGAATGTTGCCGATTGTAGATGAGACAAGAAGCCTGGAGATTATTTATTGATGGAAGGACAATGTCGATCACGGATCACAACTCGAAGAATCTAGGAGATTATTATTTGAAGGAAGGATGATGACGATCATGGATCCCAACCTATTTGATGAATGGAGCACGGTGAATCGCACTTGCAGATCACGATTTAAATAAGAAGCCTGGACATAATTCATTGAAAGAAGAATGACCCGGTCATGGATCACAACCTACTTGAAGTTCAGATCATGGAGAAGAATTTGTGGACAGTACCTGAAGAATGACATTTTCCCTCTAAAACAACCAAGGCTTTTGGGGAGCTGGATGATATGTAGACATCAGTTAATTAACTTGAATCCAACTTATCATTCGATGTCATCCTTGTAGAGCAGCGAAATGCATTTGATTTGAAGTCTATTTAGCCGTTCATAGTGTAAACTCTTGCGGGCCAGGAGTATTTTTTTGAAGCATGGTATTGGTGTGGCTGCACTCCAACAAAGTATTTGCTCGAGCTGCCTACGTACTTGTGAAAGCTGACATAAGAGACAACTTACAAGATCAAGCCAACGTAGTTTATGGAATTTTTTTTGTATGCAGTTTATACTCATGCTTAGGAGCCTTGTTGCAGTTTATCCTCTTGCTTATGAGCATGGTATATAGGGACTCAAGAATAATAGCTCTTCAAAAACTTTCCATTGATCGGTCCTATACGCACACCGTCTTCATCCACAGTTTTGTAAGCACCATTGGAGTACACCTCTTGCACGACATATGGCCTTCTAACTGCGAGCACAATGTCTCGTACTTGAAAAGATCGAGGATTCACCTTTTTATTGAAAGCGAGTGTCATTCTTGCTTGATAACATTGAAGTGTTTGTTGCGCTAGCACCTTCTTTCATCGAGAGCTTCCAATTCTGCCAAACGCAGCTGATCATTATCGTCGCTTGAAAGTTCTTCCTGGATAGCAATACGCAATGATGGAATCTGCAACTCTAACGGTAGCACAGCCGCAACTCCATATACCAATGCGTATGGGGTTGATTGGGTGGGCGTCTTGTATGTTGTACGATATGCCCACAACGCTTCACCAATTCTTTCATGCCAGACACGCGTCGACTTAGCCACCACTTTTCTTAACAAGTTGCAAAGTGTCTTGTTGAAGGTTTTAGCCAAACCATTTGCAAGGGCATTGTACATTGATGATTTGTATTTCTTGAACTTAAAATTTTCAGCTACGTTTGTCATCGGTTTATTGACAAAGGGCGTGCCATTATCAGTTATTATGCGTTGCGGCACACCATATCGTTAGATGATTTGGATACGAAATCAATAACTGTTTCCGTCTTGACTTCACGCACGGAGACAACTTCTACCCACTTGGAGAAATAATCAGTTGCTGCCAGAATGAACGCATGTCCATTGGAGGCTCTTGGAATGATAGGCCCTACCATATCTAGTCCCTAAGCAAGGGCCACGATGATATAGTAGGATGTAAAGGTTCGGGTGGTTGATGTATGAAGTTTGTGTTGAACTGACAAGCATCGCATTTCTTCAAGAAGTCCATACAGTCTCGTACCATTGTTGGCTAGTATCACCCCATCCTCTTGACACGATCATGGGATTTAGGCCAGATTGATGAGTACCACAAATCCCAGAGTGAGCTTCGTACATGGCTCACCTGCTTCTGTTTCATCAAGAAACCTTACCCATTGTCCCAGAAAGGAACGCTTGTACAATGTACCTTTGTAGTAAATTAATCGTGGAGCACGTCGACAAATTTCAACTTTATGTCTTGGATCATCGGTTAATTTTTGGTATTCTAGGATACAAATTGTTGAACCCGACGTGAAGATTTCCGCTTTTCATATTCAATCGCGAACAATCTAGATCTGTAGAAGTCATAGGGGCAAACAAATTTAACTTCAAGTCACTCTACCAAGTTTCGAGACAACGTTGCAGAAGTCTCTACAACAAGTCTCGAGGGGGCATTTGTAGACACCAAAATTTTATATATTTCGGTATCTATTTAGGTAGATTATCTTTAGTATTTAGAGATAATTATCAATAAATATTGTGATAATATACTTGAATATACTCTACAATATTCTACCTTGTCCTCCAAGCTAGCCAACTATAAATATAGGTCTTCTATTAGGGTTTAGGGAGGTCGGATGGATTAAGTTTCTAACGACCCCATCATCCTAAAGACTTTATCTTCCCCCTACGGATCTAAGTCGATAAGACCTCCGTAGTACTATCAAAATCCCTAACCTTCCAGAAGGAATCAAGAGATCTACAGAAGTCGTAGTAACCATCAATCTTTTGATTAGTAAATAAATAAAAGCTCTTGTTTTCATATTATTTTTTATCTATTATTCTATTATCGCAGGTGTGTAATTTTATTGCCTGGTATACAACAAACTAAAAAAAGTGAGTGCTTATATTAATTTCAAATACAATTTTATACAGAATAATAAATATAAAATCATAACCTACAATATATGGTGAACTCAAAAAAGAAGAGAACTTAAATACGGAATTTATCAAAAATAAGGTACTTTTTTTTATATTTATTAGGTTAATACTTAGAAATTAGAATCATAGACGATGTACAATTTATATTTAGGGTTTTTCTACGTGGTAACCCTATGTTTTTGAAAATTTTACGTGGTAACCGTATTTTAAAAAAAACACATGCGGTATTCCTCTACTTTCTTAGTATATAGAAATATGACCCTTAGATTTACTTTCGTCATTTTTGTTTGTATGGGGTAAGTGGACATTTAAAATAGTGTTTGTACAGCGTTTTTTTTTCTCTTTTCTTCACTCGATTTGCGTCCAATTTTTTTTTAAAAAGCATTTAAAATGGTTAGTCAAGGGATTAACCTAAAATTTGCAATTTTGTAAGGTTGAATTACCATTTAGGAGGAATACACGAACATAAGTAACCCTCGTAAAAATTCATAGTTTTCTCTTCACTTACTTAATCATCCCTTATCCACTAAAAGAATAACTCCCTATACAAATTTTTCCTCCAAATGTTCAATCCTATTTATGGAAACAATTAATAATAATAATTCCTATAAAATTATATACAAATTAAATGAAAATAATTCAAATACTACCATATTAATATTTTACAATTGTACGACATTGTAAACAATTACGTAGTATAATTATTATTAGCTTCGTAACGATATAATCATTAAGATTTATAAACTTATATACTTCTCCGTTCAAGTCCAAGCAACCCATATTCGTTTTTCGGAAGCTCAAGTCCAAGCTTACCATTTCCATTTTACTCATTATTTTAAAATTAAACAAATACTTTAAACCTTACATATTATATTTAAAAAATGTCATTATTTACACTACATTTAATAATAACAAATAATTAATCTTTACACATTTGTATCTTTAATAATAAACAATCGGTTTCTTAAAACTTGTGCTAAAAGCAAATGATTAACTTCGACTTGAACGGAGGGAGTATTACTATTCGCTTCATGATCATGAAAAATAAACAAAAATATACGTACATTTCATTACATTACTAATTTCTCTCAATTGGTTTCAAGTTTCAATTTTATTTCTCAAATTAAAAGTTAGGACAGAAATGTTAAAATAAGTACGAGTACTACGTAATACATAAAAAAATATCAACAATTTAAATATATCGTGCAAGTATGCACGAGACTATACTAGTGGTTTAATCAATTATTTAACGAACAAATTTAACGTAATTAAAGTTAAGAGTCATGTCGTAGAGTATTAAGAAAAAAGAGGGTTACCGTATGTGTTTTTAAGAAAGTAGAGGGTTACCGCATGTGTTTTTTAAAAATGAGGGTTACCATGTGAAATTTCCAAAAATACAGAGTTACAACGTAAAAAAATTCTTGTATTTATTATAGCAAGATGTTTAATAAAATATTATAAGATCGTCATATAATTTAGATTTCTTATAAAAAAAATCATAATTTATGGCAATGAGTCTTCAAGTGCACAACTTTAGGTTCTGAATTTATTTTCTATAAAAGAAACTTAATGTAAAACATATAATGAAAAAGAAAATAGAATTAATACCTACGTCTTATGAGAGGTCTCGTAACAACATGCAATATTGAGAGAATGTTTATCTGAAGTTTTTTTTGTATTATAATAAGTAAGACGATCGCCTTAATGTTGACCATTTTATAACTCTATGTCTTACGCAAATTTTAAAACTACTCCCTCCCATTCTTTGAAAACCTACCATTTTCTTTTTTCGCCTCATTTATTCAATTCCTATCATTTCTATGTATGGCAAAAATAAACCCAAAAATAATCTTTTTTACCCTCATCATATTACCACTACCAATCCAAGGTGAGAGAAAAGGGTATCATCTACTTTTGTACCACTATTCTTAACAGTAGGTCCATTTGTAATGGTAGGTTCCCATAAAATGAGAGAGAGTAACACTTAATTTACCAAATAAACGATTGGTGTTTGGTCGTTTATTAAAATTTTGGTTTAAAAATTTTAAAATTAAAAATATTAAATACAGTCAGTTTTGAATAAAAAACCAAATGACATCATTATATGCAATTACTCGTATATAATGTGAAATAACCAAATTCTAAAACATAGTTCGTTCAAGCTTAAAATCTTAAAACCTCTTTTAAAACAATACTTATGAGAATCCAGAGACAAGCAAACAGCTATTACGGTCCTTATAGAACATGTCAAATATGGAATTAAAGTTAGAATGCAAGTAAAATCTTGATGTCGATGGCAGCGAATATGGTTCTTTAATTAAGTAGGTGGATATTACTTTTTGTAAGCATACTCATTGTATTTTTTTGGGGATTTTCTACGTGGTACCCTGTTGTATCCATGTGTTTTGATTATGTCAAAATTTGTTTATCATAGATACTGCTTGGTAGTTTGCAAAATGTTTCCGTAGTTATGAAGGGAGGCTAAGGACCGAAGGACGGGACTCGACAAGACTCAAGACGAAGTACGAAGCATCGTTAGCTTAGGTTATAAATATGTAAAGAGAAAAGTGCAACTATATGAGACAAGGTTAATATAACCTTGGCTAAGGTTAAGTTAACCTTATCATCATAACAAAAAAACACATGCCAAGAATTATGAAAATTATTTCCTTCTTTTTTTTTGAATAAAAGAAAAGAGTTCTCTCGGTAAAAGCAAAATAATAGTTCCCACACATAAATGATCTTCAAAATATCTTATCTTTATAAGATATGAAAGAATCATTTAAATAAAGGAAACTTTGAAGAAAAAGATTTGAAGCTTTGATATCAGGAAAATAAAAGTCTCCACAAATAAATGATCTTCAAAATATCTTACCCTTATAAGATATGAAAGAATCATTTAGATAAAGGAAACTTTGATCTTTTACCTGATTGATATCTTTTTACCTACCATATCTCTTGTTATGGAAACAATTAATATATGATTTTATTCTCTACTTTTGAAATTCTTCACTTATAAATACCGGTGCACTTGTTCTAGCAATGATACGACTCGCACGAACAACTTTTCATTTTTGCAAATATTTACCACGTTTTTAAATCAAAGGCATTTTGCAAAAAAGGTTTGAAAAAGGGTCTTGGCTAATAATTTGTGTTTTATTGTTTATATTTCTCAAAATTATATAGTTGTATTATTCTCTCTAGACAATTGAATTGTATCCTAGCTAGAGAAATATTGTAATCTTAAGTCAAGTAGAGTATACGAGTAGAGCAGTGGTTGCTCAATCGAACGACATATATCGTTCACACCTTGAACGCTTCACATCGTTCAAACACCGAGGGCTTCACATCCCTCACACCGAAGGCTTAACATCCTTCACAATCGAGAGCTTAACATCTCTCAAAAATCGAGTGCTTCACATCACTCACACCGTCATGATTAGAGCTAATAGTGATAGTTTTATTTGTAAGGTAATCCGAAGAAGGTACACTTATAAATAAAAGACACCCGGTGGACGTAGGCTTTTCAATTGGGCCGAACCACGTTAAAATTGCTCGTGTTATTTACTTTACGCATTCTAACTATCTTTGCTATTTCCTACACTTATGCTTTCCAGTAGTAAGTGTAATAGCAAACAAAATTGTGATTTCATTTTATTAGCCGTAACTAATACGTAATACTACACTACATCTTTCATAATTAGATTTGAGTGTAGTATATCGTAAAAATTTTAAAAACAAGGTAATACTCTATTCACCCCCCCTCTAGAGTATTACATAGGGTCGCTAGATTCTACAATTGGTATCAGAGCGTGGTTCTCTTGATTGATTCACATCAAAAGAGTAGATCCAAAACTAGTGACTCTTAATTAATCCATTTCGATCAAATGGATTCCAAAAACGCAAAGTTTCCCACTTTTGATGGTGTAGACTATGGTTTGTGGAAAAACAAAATGATGCATTACATAAAAGGAACGGACTTCGAATGTTGGAAAATCATAGTCAAGGGACCAATCGTAATCCAATCCGTTGATGTTCTTGGGAACATCACCGTAAAGGATGAAGAAGACTATGATGAGAGCGATTATAAAAAGGCCGAAAAGAATTCTCGTGCAATGTCACTATTGCAACGAGGAATTTCGTCTAAAGAATATAATCGACTCACTTCCTGCGTGTCCGCGAAAGAAATCTGGGATAGTCTGGAACTTGCATATGAAGGAACTACCCAAGTTAAAAAATTTAGAATTGATTTACTAACTCAACAATACGAGTTGTTTAAAATGGACAAAGATGAAAGTATCACTGAAATGTCTGCAAGATTCACTAATATCACAAATGAATTAAGGAATCTTGGAAAATCATTTGATATAGAAGATCTTGTGAGAAAAGTCCTGAGAAGTCTTACTGATAAATGGCAACCTAAAGTTACTGCCATTGAGGAACCAAAAGATCTAACCTCACTCAGCTATCAAGAATTACTTGGTAATCTTATGGCACACGAGCTCGCTTTGAATCAACGTCAAAGTGAATCCTCTAAGAGTAAAGGGATAGCTCTAAAAAGTTCTCTCAGTGACGATGAGGAAATTATGAGTGACGACTTAGCCCTTTTTGTTAAACGCTTTCGAAAGAATTTCAAATTCGGACAAAAAAATTCCTTTAGGGACAAAGCAAACACTTCAACCACAAAACCAAGTAATCGAGGATGTTTTAAGTGTGGTGAAGTCGGACACTTAATTAAAGATTGTCCAATGTGGAAAAATATAAGGTCGAAAGGGGAAAGAGAAAGATTTAAGTCTCTTCACAAACAAGCAATGTTGGCTTCATGTGGATGGGGAGATTTGGACTCAGATGAAGAGGATGGATCAGATGATGAAGACGAGGCAAACATTTGTCTAAGTGCTCAATTTGAGAGATCTTCAAAATAAAAAAAAAAAGGTACAAGGATATGTGTCTAATGACTAGAACACACCACTCAAGTTCAGACACAGATGAAGACAATGAAGAGGTAAGTCTTTTAAAGATTAAGAAAAAGTTTCGTAAACTTACCAAAGATAGACTCTTTGCCCATTTTTAGGAATTATTGGAAACATGTCAACAACAAAAGGAAGAGATAAACGAGTTATTAAATCAAATAAACGACATAGCTTTGGAAAATGTTACCTTAAAAGGATTCAACAAAACTCGAACAAACAATGATAAGGAATCCTCTGAAACTTCAAGAAAAATTCTTGAAGCACCGGATGATCCGACGAGTCATTTGAATCAAAGCAATGAATTAGAAAATCCCAACGTGTCTTTAGAAGACGAAGATAAAAGAAAGGCTATGGATACTTTGCATGAAACCAATTCCACTTTAAAATCTGAAAACGAGGAGTTAAAACGATTTATATCAATATCAACAAATGAAATAAATCGTGAAAAGGCGAGTCATGATAAAATCAAGGATTCGCTCACCTCAAAGATTATGGAGTTAATAAAAGAAAAGGGGATAATGCAAAGTAAAATGGAAGAGTATGAGAAAAACGTAAAAACATATGAAAGCATTAACGATCAACTTATTAAGATTACTAAGATGCTTGAAATGAAAGCGAAGCCAAGTCTAAAAAGAAGAAAATCGGAAAAAGGAGATAGAAAATCTGGTAACGATACTAGAAAAGTTCAGCCAGAAAAACTTATGAAGGTCAAGAAGAGGTGGATACGAAAAGATATATTGCCTGATATTAATGAAAGAGGACCCAACTTCGCTTGGGTACCTAAGACCCAGACATAAATTATTTCAGGTATTTAAAAGTTCGCAAGAGAACAAGTGGTATCTGGACAGCGGATGCTCGAGGCATATAACCGGCGACAAGAAGAAATTTGTATCACTTGAAGCATACGATGGTGAAAGTGTGACATTTGGAGACAACAAGAAAGGAAGAATAATCGGCATCGAAAAAATTGGAATTTGCGAATCACATTGTATTGATAACGTGTTGCTTGTTCAGGGGCTGAAGCATAGTCTACTCAGCATATCACAATTATGTGATCGAGGAAACAAGGTTGTTTTCCATGACAACATGTGCCGCATCATCCGAGAAGGTTCTTCAAATGTAATTCTGGAAGGAAAAAGGGTAAATAATGTCTATATTGCAGACATTAAAACCCTACCAGAAAATGCCATCACCTGCATGAGTGTTACGATCACTGATCCTCTATTATGGCACAAACGCTTTGGTCACATCAATCCTTACAGTCTCAACAAGCTTAGGTCACTCGACCTTGTTGAAGGACTTCCCTCTGTAACCTTCGATACAAGTAAAGTATGAGGGACTTGTGTTCGTTGTAAACATGTTCGATCATCCTTCAAGCCAAAGAAATTCATCAGTACGACGAAACCTCTAGAACTTATTCACATGGACCTTTGTGGACCCATGAGAGTGAGTAGCAGAGGAGGAAGTCGATATGTATTTGTTCTTGTGGATGATTTCTCTAGATTTGTTTGGCCCGTCTTCCTTAGCTCGAAAGATCAAACATTTGATGAATTCGAGTGCCTAATGAAGCTAGTCCAAAACAAATACAGTTATAATCTTGTATCCATCAGAACAGATCATGGAACTGAGTTTGACAATCAAGCCTTCATTAATTATTGTCGAGAACATGGGGTTGGACATAACTTTTCGGCTCCACGAACTCCACAACAAAATGGAGTGGTCGAACGTATGAATAGAACTCTTGAAGAAATGGCTCGTACTATGCTACTCTGCAGTGGTCTGCCTAGAAATTTCTGGGCTGAGGCCATAAATACGGCATGCTATATCCACAACCGTGCCATGATTACACCTATGCTGTTGAAGACACCCTATGAATTACTTAGAGGAAGAAAGCCAAAGATATCTCATCTAAGGTGCTTTGGTAGCAAATGTTTCGTTCATAACAACGGAAAAAATAATTTGAGTAAATTCGATCCTCGCAGCGATGAAGCAGTTTTCTTGGGTTATTCGGATCACAGCAAGGCCTATAAAGTTTACAACAAAAGAACACTACGAATGGAGGAGAGTATTCATGTAATTTTTGATGAAACTAATACACTTGATACTCCAAATCTAGATGAAGAAGAGGATGATGAAGATGATCCAGATTTTTGGCTTACAAGAAAAGAATTGCCAAATCTTGAAGAAGAGCCTAAAGAGATTGATGGGTCGGATGCAGAGAATCTTTTGAAAAAGGTAAGAGTTGATCCTAACTTATCTTTGGAAAAAGAAGAACAATCTGAAAGTTCTTCAAAACACTAAGATAAACCGGAATCAACTTCATCCAAGGTTTCAAAGGAATCGCCTAACTCATCCTCTAAGGTTAATATAACCTCCAGCACAGATTCAGGGGGAATCGAAGAGTCTACCAATAAGGTTAAGTTAATCCCGGGCAACAATGCAGGGGGAACAGAAGAGAATGATATCACGGTTAATATAAACTCAGAGGCAGAATCGTCAAGACAAGAAAGAAATATTCCAACAAATCTAAAAAAATGGAAACACCAAAAATCGCATACCACCGATGATATTCTTAGTGATTATCATAAGGGAGTTCAAACTCGAAGATCCTTGAAAAACCATTGTGTGTTTAACTCCTTTCTCTCTACAATAGAACCAACAAACATCAAAATGGCTCTTACAGACTCTGACTGGATCGTAGCAATGCAAGAGGAGCTGGCACAGTTTGAGAGAAATAAAGTGTGGCATTTGGTGCCAAGACCGTCAGAAAGAAAAGTTATAGGAACTCGATGGGTGTTTCGAAATAAACTAGATGTTTCAGGAACTATTGTGAGAAATAAGGCACGATTGGTAGTACAAGGGTATAATCAGCAAGAAGGCATAGACTTTGACGAAACATTCGCCCCGGTGGCAAGACTCGAAGCAATTCGATTGCTTATCGCGTTTGCAGCAACAAAGGCTTCAAATTATTTCAGATGGATGTAAAAACAGCCTTCTTAAATGGATATCTAAAGGAAGAAGTCTTTGTAGAATAGCCACCAGGATTCGAAAGTTCTGAATACCCAAAATATGTGTTCAAGCTGGACAAAGCTCTATATGGACTTAAACAAGCCCCAAGAGCATGGTACGACATATTATCTCAATTCCTGTTACTGAATGAGTTCAAGAGAGGATCAGTAGACAAGACGCTCTTCCTCAAACATGTTGGAACAGATATTTTAATCATTCAGGTTTACGTGGACGATATAATCTTTGGGTTAACAAATGAAAAGCTATGCAGTTACTTCGCAAATCTAATGCAATCCGAGTTTGAAATGAGTATGATGGGAGAATTGGGATTCTTTTTGGGTTTGCAAATCAAACAAACAAAGGAAGGGATTACGGTACATCAGCAGAAATACATAGGAGAACTCTTAAAGAAATTCAGAATGGACAAGGCAAAATCTGCAGTCACTCCAATGGCAATTACTACAAAGCTGGATAAGGATGAGGACGGTAAGTCAGTAGATAATACGGCTTATCGAGGTATGATCGGATCTTTGCTATATTTAACCGCCAGTCGGCCTGATATTATACATAGTGTATGCGTTTGCGCACGTTTTCAATCTGACCCTAAAGAATCACATTTAAGTGCAGTAAAACGTATTTTAAGATACCTGATTGGTACTCAGAATCTTCATCTATTGTATCCCATGCATGATAAATTTGATCTTAAAGGTTACTCAGATGCAAATCATGGAGGATGCTATGTTGATAGAAAAAGTACGTCAGGAACCGTCACATTCTTAGGATCAAGCATAATATCGTGGGGATCAAAGAAACAAGCAACGGTGGCACTTTCCACTACAATATATTGCTGCTTCTCTGGTATCTACTCAACTACTCTAGTTGCGTCAACAACTCAAAGATTACGGAGTATCTTTCGACTCCGTGCCAATTTTATGCGACAATATTAGCACGATCGTCATCTCAAAAAATCCAGCTCAACACTCTCGTACCAAACATATAGATATTCGTCATCATTTATTAAGAGATCATGTTGAAAAGGGAAATATAAAACTTTTATATTGCCCTACCAATTTACAAATAGCTGACATTTTTACCAAGCCTTTGTCCAGGGAACGGTTTGAGAAACTACGGTTAGAGCTCGGTCTAACAAATGGCAACTAACGCTGTGTTTCAGTGGTTCTGTCACTCTCACATGATTGACGAGACCAGGTACGAATCGATAGTGTAGTTTTGCCAAATTTTGGTTGTAATACATAATTGTCTATTTTGGTATATTTGTTATAGATGTGTTCATATTATTCTATACGTGATATTTTCATGATTCATGACATATTCCTCTATATGATATAAAATTATAATTTCATTCCAAAAATATTTAAGTAAGATCTTAAATATTCTGGAATAGTTTATACTTGAACTATTCTATTCATGAAATTATTTTCTTTCCATATTATGTGATATGCTCTCCATGTTTTGCATGTTCTATCAAATCAAATCTAAACAAAATCTTTCATCTCTCTGTCTCCTATAAAACCCTTAATATTCCATCCTCCCCCTTCTTCTCTCCTCATAAACCGCCCCACTCTTTTCTTTTCTCTCTAATTCCTTTCTGTTCACTGCACTCCTAAACACACCAAAAAAAATTCCTCTCTCAACCATGGCCCCTAAAAAGGCCACTCCTTTCGTCCACGTTAAGAAAAACCTCAGGTCCCACACTCGAGATTTGAATATCAAACCACGATCCGCTGATTCTGAGGACACTGTCGAAGTGATTGACGACGTCTCCGTCATTGGGAAGCGAAAACGATCTGTCAAGAACCGTGATAACGAGGAACAAGGGGTGCTTCCTGAGAATGAGCATGTTCTAGCTATGTTCGACAATGTCCGTCTGACCACAAAGGAACACAATCAGATTACAAAGGTACTCTCATATCCCTTGGTTTCAGGAAGGCGGTATTTGACAGCTTGGTTTAATGAAAATCCTTGTCTAGCTATTTTGCATGAGACTTTAGCTAAGCAAAAGTAGGCTGATTTACTTGCCTTAGGAAGTCATGTGTATCCTGTTCAAATCATACAGTTCTGGGCAACTCTTAGGATTGAAAATCATGTTCTGTATGCTAACTTTGGTGATAAGGTCATAAATATCAACATGCATGATTTTGGTCTGGTACTGGGTGTTCCTTGTGAGGGGGTAGAGATTAAAGCTTGGCATGGTTGGAAGGATTATGATGTTGACACCTCTTTAACTATCAAAAGAAAACTGGATCCAAATGCTACTGAAAACTCACCTCTACTTGGAGCTTCTCTGTCACCACTTGCAAAATTGTTGTTTAATGTGTCTTACTCATCCCTCATGCCCCGAAAATCTGGAACAACCAAGTTGCATATTCATGAAATCATTCTTATTTATCATTTGCTTGAGGGAAACCAAGTCAACTTACCGTTTCTGGTTTTCAGTCACATAGAACATGTGTTAACTGAACTTAAGTCATCCAACACAAATGGGTCAATTTGTATTCCCTACACCATGTGGTTGTCTAAGATCCTCAAAGACCCAAAGGAAGTCATTAGCAAAACTTCAATGTATGACGTACCAACGGACGTCATGACCTCCGCTTTTCTCAAACAAATGTCAATTCTGGATGACAATGGTCAGTTTAAGGTCAAGGGGGAGTGCTCGTCTGCTAGGGACAAGGGGAAAGGTATTCTTGGTCAATTTCCGGATACTCAAACTGGTGCTTTGTTGGAACAGTTGGTGAATAAGGTTAATGGTATTGAACATCATTTGCTAAATCAGACTAACATCGGTTCTGAATCAGCCTCTCTTGAAGAGAAAGTAGAAAAGCTTACTACTTTGCTTACTACTTCTCAAACTGATCTAAGGACTGGTTTGATTCGGGTAGAACTTCAACTGGATACCCTAGGTTCTAGGATGCAGACTATGGCTAATGATATCTATGACTTTAAGAACGCTGGACAGCAGTTGGGTGAAGGGTTAAACACGGCTGTGAACTTGATAGATGAAGCAAACTCCAACAGGGGTCCTCTTGGCAGACACGGCGCAATCATGGAGAAGCTGGCTGAGATCATCAACAACACTGCTCGTGCTGTGTACCTTCTGGAAAGGCGTCCTCGGAGTGGATAATCACTTCTCTCTCGGGATTCTGTCAAAACCCTTCTCTAAATAAATAAAAGCTCATAGTATATCTTTAGGGTCATTTTGTCAAAAAACTTCTGTGCTCCAAGCTTTTATATCCTTGATGTCTGAATTATGATTATCATGTTTTGGAAGTACTGGATTATCTATGATGATATGCTTTAGACTAAATGACTTGTGTGTTATGATTATGTTTGATAATCTACTTTGTCTTCGTCCCTTTTCGATGATGTCAAGAGGGGGAAGCAGGGTCGTCGATAGCACAGATTACTTCCATGAGTTAGGTTTGGTTCTTTAACCAACGTTTTTATTACTGCTCTTTTGACCTGGGATGGTTTAAACATACACCGTGACCATTATTCTTTAGTTTGGCTTGACATAATCAAAAAGGGGGAATTTGTTGTATCCATGTGTTTTGATTATGTCAAAATTTGTTTATCATAGATACTGCTTGGTAGTTTGCAAAATGTTTCCGCAGTTATGAAGGGAGGCTAAGGACCGAAGGACGGGACTCGACAAGACTCAAGACGAAGTACGAAGCATCGTTAGCTTAGATTATAAATATGTAAAGAGAAAAGTGCAACTATATGAAACAAGGTTAATATAACCTTGGCTAAGGTTAAGTTAACCTTATCATCATAACAAAAAAACACATGCCAAGAATTATGAAAATTATTTCCTCCATTTTTTTTGAATAAAAGAAAAGAGTTCTCTCGGTAAAAGGAAAATAAAAGTTCCCACACATAAATGATCTTCAAAATATCTTATCTTTATAAGATATGAAAGAATCATTTAAATAAAGGAAACTTTGAAGAAAAAGATTTGAAGCTTTGATATCAGGAAAATAAAAGTCTCCACAAATAATGATCTTCAAAATATCTTACCCTTATAAGATATGAAAGAATCATTTAGATAAAGGAAACTTTGATCTTTTACCTGATTGATATCTTTTTACCTACCATATCTCTTGTTTTGGAAACAATTAATATATGATTTTATTCTCTACTTTTGAAATTCTTCACTTATAAATACCGGTGCACTTGTCTAGCATTGATACGACTCGCACGAACAACTTTTCATTTTTTCAAATATTTACCACGTTTTTAAATCAAAGGCATTTTGCAAAAAAGGTTTGAAAAAGGGTCTTGGCTAATAATTTGTGTTTTATTGTTTATATTTCTCAAAATTATATAGTTGCATTATTCTCTCTAGACAATTGAATTGTATCCTAGCTAGAGAAATATTGTAATCTTAAGTCAAGTAGAGTATACGAGTAGAGCAGTGGTTGCTCAATCGAACGACATATATCGTTCACACCTTGAACGCTTCACATCGTTCAAACACCGAGGGCTTCACATCCCTCACACCGAAGGCTTAACATCCTTCACAATCGAGAGCTTAACATCTCTCAAAAATCGAGTGCTTCACATCACTCACACTGTCCCGATTAGAGCTAATCGTGATAGTTTTATTTGTAAGGTAATCCGGAGAAGGTACACTTATAAATAAAAGACACCCGGTGGACATAGGCTTTTCAATTGAGCCGAACCACGTTAAAATTGCTCATGTTATTTACTTTACGCATTCTAACTATCTTTGCTATTTCCTACACTTATGCTTTCCTGTAGTAAGTGTAATAGCAAACAAAATTGTGATTTCATTTTATTAGCCGTAACTAATACGTAATACTACACTACATCTTTCATAATTAGATTTGAGTGTAGTATATCGTAAAAATTTTAAAAACAAGGTAATACTCTATTCACCCCCCCCCCCCCCCCCCCCCCTCTAGAGTATTACATAGGGTCGCTAGATTCTACATACCCTGAACTTTTTGCTTTTCTACCTGGTACCCCTACCATTTTTACATGTATAAATGGTACCCTTGTACTTAATTAAAAGTTTCTTTGCTACCCTTAAACTTTATTATTATCTTTAATGGTACCCCTAAACTTTTTTTCCCAACAAGTTTTGGCAACAAATTACCTTTTTATGTTCAAGATGAAAAGTTAAAACGTCGTTTAACATACCTACTTAACCGATACTTGAACTTAAACTAACAATTTTGTACGTGTTTGCGGTTATACTCTGAATCTAAAAGGATTATATTTTTGACGTTATATTGTCAAATCAAATGATAACACTTAAATTAAGCTCAATTACTAGTTAATTATCTAAGTTAAATGATATTGAAGTCTTAATCTAGGCTAATAACACAATCTAACGGCAAAAGTTTATGGAAAAAACCTTTTCGGGCGCTAGTTAAATTAATAGTAAACTTCAAGGGTACCATGTATAGACATAGAAAAAGTAGGGGTACCATGTAGAAAAGTGAAAAATATAGGGGTATCGCGTAGAAAATCCCTTTTTTTTCACCTTGATGGATTTAATACAAGAAATGAGAATCAAAATAAATTATTTATGAGAATCAAAATGTTTTTAGTTCAAGGACCAATGATGACTCTTAATTATAGTGATATAATGTTTTTTTTTTATGTGAGGCCATTTTTACTATTTATATACTCCCTCCTAATTAAAGTATTCCTCCCATTTAGTTTTTGGGAGAGACTTAAGAAAAGTGTAAAAAGTAGGGTATAAAGTGTAACAAATGGGGTATAAAGTGTAAAGGTGTTGGGTTTGAGTGTAGAGGAAAAGAATAAAGAATTCAAAGTAGAACAAAAAATGATTAAAAGTATACCAAAAAAAGGAAAATGAAAAGAAAATCAAATTAAAGTCAAAAAGGAAAGTGAGAGGATACTCTTATTAGGAGGGAGTATGAAATAAAAAAAATTCAATGTAGGAAAAACCACTCAAATATTCTTATACTAGTTTTACAACCCGTGAAATTCACGGGTCAGTAATATCAAATTGCGATATGTACTCGTATATAATATCTGAAGTAGTTAGTTGTTAGCCGACGTTGTTGAAGTTAGTTGTCTCCTCAGGTTAAGAAGAAAAAAAATGACTTATGAGTCTTAGACCTGTCAAAATTCGAGCCGACCCGCAAACCCGAACAATTTTTTAGGGTCATGAACCTTTTTTTTACCCGAGACCCGTTTGACCCGAACCCAAAATGGCCCGTTAATTTAGGGTCGAAACCTGTACATTGTTTTTGGGAGAAAATAAAAACAATGAAAATATGTGGAGAAATTCAAAGTAGGAGTAAAATGTGGGATCACAAAAAATGAGAACCCTAGCATGCTCCTAGCATTCCTTTTTTTTTTGTCATACGAAAATTAATGAATTGAAAAACCCTAGCATGCTCCTCAATGGCGAAACCAGTGACGATCAATTCAATCGATCAACCAAGAAGTGCAAAATGATCCCACCAGCAGCACCGATTGAGAATGAAGATATAGTTATGGAATCTCTAGATGACACCATCGTGGTGGGTGAACCCCCGCAAAGGTCATATAGAGATTTGCTTAAAAATGGAGTCGCACCCTCTTATGCAGTTAATCCTAATGCTGAATTGGAGAAAAGTGAACATGGTATGAAGGAGGATGAATCAAATAATGATGAGATTGACGAGGACCACGTCGATGACGCAGCATGCCCGACAATCCTCCTTACCAAAGAGGAAAAGAAAAACATTCGTAAGTATTTGAAAGATACCTTAATTATCAAAATGTTTGATAAAAGCATAGGGTATTACACGCTTGTCAGACAAATTAAGAAGAAATGGGCATTGCTAGGAGACCTTAAGCTTACCGATTTAGGTGCGCTTACTATGTCGTCAGATTCACGAACAAGGAGGATTATGAGTTTGGTCTGACTCAAGGACCGTTGATGATAGGAGACCATTACCTCACTATACGGAAATGGGTACCAAATTTTGTTGCAAATGAAGAACCTATTCGTCACCTTACTACTTGGATTCGCATCCCCAAGCTTTCGGTAGAGTACTATCACGAAGATCTCAAAAAGATAGGCAACAAGGTTGGTAAAATCATTCGCATCGATAGAACTACGACTTTGGCTGAATGAGGACAATTTATTCGTATGAGTGTTGAGGTTGACCTGTCTAAACCTCTTCTATCCAAGTTTCGACTCAATGGTAGGATTTGGTGCATTCAATACGAAGGAATAAAATTGATTCCCACCATTGAGTCATGGAGAGGATAAATGCCCCTCATTCCCACCAGCAACCAGTTGCCCGGAGCCAGTCCTTGAACCAAACACTCTCAAGAATCCCATGGAGGCTGCAGTCAAAGATAATACAACAGCCAACCGCATAAGTGAGACGAGTAAAGCATATGGTGAATGGATGTTGGTTAATAAGAATACTAGGAAAAGACAATGGGGCAATGGCAGGGCAAATCCACTGACTCGAACCTGTCAAAGCAACCAAAAGACACTAATGTGACCAAGGAACAGACCATTACAGGCTCGCGGTTTCGTGTTATCCAACACCAAAGCATCGAAACCAGTAATCCACTCTTGGAGAAACATAATGTCACCCCTAAGGATACCGATGCTACACCAAATCAAACCTCTCACACTCGTATCCTGAACAGCGATACGAGTGACAAACCAATGCCGATTAAAGGGACAGCTAAGCAAATCGGGTCGAAAGTGACGTAATTTGATACCAGCGGTAGTATTGAAAAGCAGGACAAGGTTCCTATGGTTCATAAAAGTATTCCTCAGATGCCAGTTCGAGAAACTAAGGGTGATCAGGTAGTTATGCAGGTCGTGGTAGAACCCATGGTGATTCCCACGTTACTCAAAGCAACCCCTATAGTTTTAGACTCCAAACGTGCTTCTTTTAATTCTGATTGGGGCTTAGCTGCAGCCCAAGGTAGCCCACCCACTCCCCAATCTAATTGTACCCCTGGCCTCGTTCTCTGCTTGATAAGGAAAACCCTAAAAAGGATTCCAACCATCTCAGAGTATCTCGTAGGCAGTCGACTAAACCTACTCATTCCCCATATTTTCTACCTCCTCACCATAATGGACGTGCTTCCGGAGGAATGGTTCCTTTTTCGCACCATGGTTCAGCCCAATCGTCACCTCTGTTTGACATCACAATTGGCTCTACCGATGTTGATGGTAGTACCCAAGGAACTGGTTGCCCTTCGACTGAGTATCGAAATAATATTGTTCCCAATTCTGGAGATGAAGGAAATTTTAGTCCAAGTTGTGAGTTCGATGGACTCGACAACATGGACGGCTCATCCTCTCAGTAAGTCCTCTTACCCGTTTAGGTCTTTGTCTTGCTCTAACCAGTCATTGCCCGAACTCCTGATTATGGCATGGAATGTGCAAGGAGCAGCGAGTAATTCGTTTTTGACAATGTTGAAAGAATTGAATCGAATAAATAAGCCTCATATCTTGGCTGTTAGCTCTTTTTTTAAACCCGTTTAAGTGGGCCTGGAGAACAAAAAATATGTGACAAAATTCATTTTCGGGCAAGACGTACAAGAGTAGATGCCTCGAGATTCAGGGGGGCATCTGGCTTTTCTGGAAGGACGACAAAATTCTAGTTACATCGCTAGTTGAACATGAACATCACATCACAATTGAAATAAGGAGAAGAGGAGAACGACCTTGGAATTTCTCAGCGGTATATGCAAGCCCGGACATTAATAAACGTATGGAACTTTGGGATGAATTAGAGGACATCCAGTTGAATTCTAATCGGCCATGGCTCGCGATGGGTGACTTCAATGATACACGATATCTTAACGAACGCAATGGGCAAAGTAATCATATGCGACTACGTTGCAATCGATTCAATGAGCGGATTGAGAGAAATCAATTGTTGCATATTGACTTCTCGGGGCCAAATCATACCTGGTCTCGGGGTAATTCGCCAACTACTTGATCGTGCTTGTAATCCCCTAGAAATTTTAATGCGATACAGTGGCGGAAACACTGTAGAGTCGGGATTAAAACACGCTGTAACTATGTATTATAAAAATTAAAACGGTAAAGTCAAACAATAGGCCTAAAATAAAATGGCCAAAATTTAAACAATCCACAAAAGGGGGTTTAACATTCCACAAGACATAATTGTTACAAGAAAATGAGCAGGATCCACATTGCCCGCTAGCCCACACCCGGAAACAAGTATACCTGCCATGTTAAACATAACAGCCACAATCAGTGGGGAGCAACGTCAACGTTCTCCCAGCCGTATGACAGGATTTTAAAACTGTAATTACTACTATAAAAAAAATTAGTAAAAATGGAAAACAGTAAAAACAACATATTAAAAATAAGCTTTCAGCGTAAACCAAAGTAATAAAATGGGTTTCCGAAGAAACATAAAATATTTGCCAACCTGCAAACCAATTTATATCGATAATAAATAAATAATCGAAGTGGCGTTATGGATAGGGTTAATGTAGAATCTAGACTTTCACTACGACAATACTAGAAACTATCTTCGAGAACTGTAGACTAAACTCATAACAGAATACCAGTCTCTAACTAGGGAACTCAACTATAACAGGACTGCGTGCAGCGAGGTCCTGGTTTAAGTAGTGCACACCCCTCCTGGATACAAACCATATCCAGTTCAACCCGACGCGACTTATACGATGCGATATCTAAGTTTAAGGTAAATATACACTCTCCTGAACACAAACCATGGTCAGTTCAACAACCAATGCGCCCCATAAAGACACACCAGCATTATAGTTGATGGCAAAACGTACATCCCAGACTATATTACTCTAAACCCACACTTGTCCTTATTCCATAACTCCAAAACAAGGTCATTATCGATACTTAAAAGATATAATCATTGTAAGCAATATGAAGATAAAAGGAGTAATCATAATGTTCTAAAAGAGGAAACTTTCTATTTTAGGAAACTTCTATTTTTAGAAACTTTACTAAAAATAGCATCATATCAAAATAGCGAAAATATTAGTTTATACTAATTCAACATTTTTAGTAAACGATATAGATTTATAAAACTAATACTTTCGGCCTTAACAATATTAATTTCTAAAACGAGAACAATCGGGTTTATGACATTATTAAAATATCGTACGAGTGTTATGAAATGATTAAAAAAATGTCTTAAGCACTATAATACTACTAATCAGGGTGTTTTCAAAAGTTACAAAGCTAAAATTCCCTAATTATTATTAATTTCGACAACACGATTATAAATAGGATTTTACGGCAAATGTTAAATTAAATCTTTTAACGTCTTTTATTTAATTAAACCAATGAATATATTTAGAGTATGTTAAGAGATGATTTAACTCTTAAAGTTTCAGATTTAAATCTTTTCAAAATTGCTGGAAAAATAATTCTTTTAGGTAAGACGAAGCCTTTTAACGATAAATCGTAATTTGTCCAAAAATCGCTACTATTAATTAAAGACTTCAATAAATAGTACAAAAATTACGTAAAATAACTAAAATATATTTATGGACATTCTGTCTAGAAAATAAAATTTTCCAGAATACTTAGACTCGGTTTTTAAAGGGTTTTCTCGTTAATCGTCTAATCTCGACAATAACGATTAATAAAAAAAGTAATTACAATACGATTTACGTATTAATATCCAATATTATTATTAGACTTAAAAATTATTATTTTCCATAAACTACTATTTTTCCAGATTTCCAAAAATTCCAGATTTAATAAATCCCGTTAAAACCGTCTTTTAAACCCGTTTTCACAATTAACGATTCCATTAATAAAACTTATCGTTCCTAACATTTTATTAATGCACTAAAAATTATAAAATTACATTTTATTATGAAATCATCAGAATCATATTTTTTTCCACATTTAATCATAGGACCAGAAATCGAGAATTTAAACGCCAAACGCGGTTTTATCGAGAAACGATTATTTAAATTGATTAATTAATTCATCCACTTATCAATTCGGATAAATCATGAAAAAATTCAGAAAATTATATATCATCAGAAATTTTCGCCACGTCAAAAACCAGATTAAAATAAAATGTTTAAGTACTAGAACTAAAAATCGGCTTTTAATCGTTTTTGTTCGTAAACGGTAATAATTCAATAATCGATAACTAAAACATCAGAAAAATAATAAATTATTAAAAATCATCAAAAAATTCATTTTTAAAGAATATATTCATATATTACAAGTTTAGGCCGAATATTACGATTTTACAAATTAATATAATAACTTAATCGTTAATCTCGTAAAAGCGATAAAAATACCGAAACATGCAAATTTTTAACTTTTAAAAATTTTCCAGGTTATATGACATACATATATTGTCAAAAATGAAATATAAAAATATACATGCAATTACACAATTAAATACACGAAATACCGAGTAACATCGACGTTACCTCTAATCCAAGTCTGAATCGATAATATACTCGTCAGCCTCGGGATCGTCAACGAATCCTACAATATATAAAAATCATGGAAGAAAAATACCATGAGAAAATCTAAAAAAAATCAAGGTAAATAATGATCGAAACGACATCGATTATTACCTTATTGAAGGAATTGGAAAGAGGATTGATTTGACGATAAGAATGCGACGATTAGGACTCGATTTAAACAAAAATCAGCCTAGGGAGGATGGAGAGGGTACACGGCCAAGAGGGAAGGAAGAGAGGAAGTGTTTTAAAAAAAATTGTTAATGCACAAAATGAATGTAGAGTAAAGTAGGAGAAGGAGGTTACTACACTTAAAAAGCATAAATGGCATTAAGGTGAATAAGAATCCAAGGTGTTTATCACCTAAGTTGGCCGGCCAAAATGGATAGGAGAGGAACGAATAGTTTGAGTATTGAAGCCTCAATTCAATGAAAAGAAAAGAATCTTATGTTTACGGTTTATGTGATAAAATGAAACGTATTAATAAAACGTAGTTAAATTATGACAAGAAGCTTTGTCGGTCCAAAATATAAGGAAAAGGTCTCAAATGATTTATAAGTTGCTAAAAAGTATAATCGTAAAATAGTTAAAGGCATTTTAAAGCAATTCGAGTAAACCTCGCGTAAGAAAATAATTATTCGCGAAGCTTCGTAATAAAATCATTAATGGCTAAATTTTCGTATAAAAATATTTACTACTTGAAAATATTATATAAATGTATTTAAACATTTTTAGGAAAAAAAGTAACTTAAATCTGAGCTTTAAAACGTCAATTCAAAGAGAAATAGAATTCCTCGCGGAAAATTAATTAGCTTACGAAGAAAACCAAATAAATGGATTTGAGAGAATTAAAATCTTTAACAATGAAAATTAAATATCATTAACCTCAAAAACAAAAATAAAGCTTGTAAAAATGATGAAACATGAGCCAAAATGTGATAGAGTTATAACGATGTCATAACAGAAAGAATAAAACGCTAGGAAAATAGCGGGTATTACAGTGCTATCTGTAACTCGAGTTGGAGAGTGATGTTTGCCGAAGGCTCGCTACGTCATTTGGTGTGTAATCAATCTGACCATTGTCCCTTACTTCTTAGTACTCATGGATTCGCGCCAATCCCGACTACACTCTGACCTTTCCGATTCCAAGCAGCTTGGCTTTGCAATGATAAGTTCTCAAAATTTGTGGAAGAACAATGGGACAAAACGGCACCACTCTTAATGGGAAGGATTTGCCGTCAATCCTACCAACAAAAAAACCAACTAATCCTAACTAGGTAGTTAGGGCAAGTCGGGTCGATCCACGGAGACGGTAAGAGGTGTCTAGACTAAGGTCTACCCAAATACAAGACTAGGTCAACTAAGCTAAACAACTAGGATAATGAAAGGGATAAAACTATGACTAGGAATGAACTAATTATAACAACTAAAGCTAAATGATTCAACTAACTAGAGAAACAATAACTAAAAGGAAGAGGAAATCAATAAGGAAAGAACTAGGATTAGTCGGGTTCAAGGGGAAGCAAGAATGAAGGGGTAGTCGAGCTATCTAGGTACAATCCAGGCTCTCGCTCCAAAAGCGACCTAGAGGTTCCTCGTTCTCGCGCAAGAACCCATTCTAGCAACATACAAGGTCACAAGAAGAAGGCAAGAAAACATGCATTTGCAACTACAAGTCATTCAAGCATTTCATCAAACATGGTCTATGCATACAACTAGGAAGCAACCCAAACTTCCACCAACAATCTATACAAACCCTTAATCACCCATGTAGACACCCAATTCCCCTACTAATCCTAGCAAGAGACTACTCACACATATTTAATGGAAAAGTAACACAAACATGAGAAACCAACACAAGAACAATCACATTTATGATGAAGAACTAACAAGGAACAATGAACAAAAGATAAAGAATGAAACTTTAATAACAATGGAAGATTAAGAGAAAAGAGAAGAGAAGGATTATACCAAACTACAAAGGAGATGAAAAAGATGAAAACTTGCATATATAGAGAAAACTCAAATACATCCACCAAGGTTGTCAATCTTGATAGAGATCTTCAAGAATTCCAATAATACAAGGATTAAACTAAGATTAAGGAAAGATTAAAGAAAGATTAAGCTAATCTACACTAATCTAAGCTAATCTAACCTAACGTAGTCTAGGGTTTCATAAGATACTCTAACAATACAAGAGGGGGGGGGTATATATAGGGTTTCACGAGTGAAGGAGGCGGAAAAAGCAAAGACGGGTGGCACTGGGCCCTTCTCGACCGGGAAGGGGTTGTTCCCGACCGCGAAGGTCATGATCCCGGCCGGGATGGACCCACAGAAGAGTTGTTTGCTTTCCTAGTTCGTCTCGGTCGTGATGGATGTGATCCCGACCGAGATGTGTCATGTAGGCTTCAAATATGATCTCATAGGTCCCTTCTTGCTCTTCATAGGCTTCTTATCGATTCTCGGTGCTCGGGATCAAGTCTAAGCCACCGAGTCATCGTCGTTTCTCTTCTTTGGCTCCAAATGCGTCGGAAACGAGTCGGAATCGTTCCATTTCTCCAAGATTGGCCTTAGGACCTAGAACAAGCTAGAAGAAGCGTAAGTAGCCTCGAAACCGCTCCAAAGAGCGATTCCACAAGAGAAACCGGGATCAAACATAAGGAATAAGCACTACAAAACACACTTATCAACTCCCCCACACTTAACCCTTACTCGCCCTCGAGTAAGCATGAACTAACTAACTAAGACGAATTAAACTACTAGTCGAGCGGGTATTAGCGCACCCTACGCCCTTTCAACTCATGCGAGAACACTTAGAGGAAAAGTGCTCTCCGCAAGGCAAGTGAGGTATTGCGACAAAACTGTGGATACAACCGAACACGAAAACACATAAACAAACAAACAAACAATCGGTTGCATCCAAAAAGAAACAAATACCGCTTCCCTCAACAAAGCGGTGAAAGAAGCACCGGTTAAGGACTCAAGGCAAGTGACAACGTTCCCAAGCTAATAACACAAATCGATATGGACAAAACCCTAATAGTATGACAACAAAGCAATAAAAACGTTGGTAACTTACCTAGTTCCTCCTAACCTTCTAAGAACGTACTACGGGACGAGAGGCGGGATGGAAAAAGGATGAACCATGGAGTTAGTCGACATTATAGATAAGTGAAACCCCGCCCCCTTTAGCGATGAGCCAAGAGGGTCATCTCATGCTCAGAAATAGCCTAACTAGTCCAAGTAAAAAGGTGGATAATGGTTTCAAAATGAGAGAAGACCGACTATTACCGCTATCATCCTTCCTAGGGACTCGGTCCTTTGGTAGGCTCTTCACGATAACAGTCGGTAAAAGGCTTATTTTTGAGGGGTTGAGAAGTTTTTTGTGAGATTATTTTCTTTGGCATTTTTTTTTGTATTTTGCTTTTTTGAGTTGCTATGCCATTTCTTTTTGTTCTTTTGTATTTTGTTTTTGATTTGTTGTGCCTTTTCTTTTTCTTCTTTCTTTTCTTCCTTTATTTTTCTTTCTCTTTTTGACTTGGTTTGCCTTTTTAATAAATCATGTATTATAGGCATTCAATCACAACCAAGTAAGAAATTTCAACAAATTGCAACTTATTTGTGGAAAATGAGTAGAAGGTAGGGAAATGGGTAAGTCGGGACGGGCCCTTCCCTTCAAACCCACAAAAAAGGGGAAACTTGGACTAATCAAACAATTTCGAACATGGTCACCTAAGAGACGGGACTCGAGAACCAAGGCCTTTTCACTCCGTGGAGGGACAAAGTGGTCAAAATACAAATCCCGCAGTAAATCCCTAGTAGACTAGGTGGACTCAAGGTAAGAAACCAATGAAACTATTGATTTAGAGTCATTCTACTAGACTAAAGTCCAAGAATCGATTCATATCACTAGGAAGGAAAACTAAACACTTGCGCACTAGCCTCAAAACCGGGTTTTCGAAAACCTTTTCTACACTAGACACAAACTACACAACACAAAACAAAGAGAAAAGAAAATGAAACGAAACAAGACAAAACAAAACAAAAACACAAGGAAATAAACAATCACCACCCCGAATCTTCCAAACAAGCAACCACATCAACCACAAACTCCAAAAAGCTCCACCCGAGCACACATCATCAAAAAATCTCCTCCAAACTCCACAAGAGACAAAGAAGGAAAGGGATAAAATGATGTTACCGGATGTCTTGAAAGCCCTCCAAGGTTAATGGTGATCAAGCGACCTACAAGGTAAAAGGGGGAAAAACACACACGCAAAACACAAAAAATACGATACAAAGACACAAAATAAAAAAGACACAAAAGATTTTTTTTTTTATTTTTTTACGAAAATTTTCAAATTTTTAGGGACTTTTTAGATTTTTCGAATGAAACTATAAAAATAAAGCTACACTAGACTAGGATATCGCTCCCCCACACTTAAACCGAGCAATGTCCTCATGCTCGATCGGTAGTGTGTGGAAGACACTAAAAAGGAAAGAAAAATGGAAAATAAAGCTAAAAACGAAGAAAAATGAAAGTGAAGAAAGGGTAGAATGTGTCGGCCGGGGTGTAATCAAGTCACCAAGGGCCGATACGAGAAAAGATATGGAAGGGGGAAGAAATAAAAAGAAGAAAATAAAAGGAAATGGGAGGGGAGGGCTAGGTGTAATCAAGTCACCTAGCCCGGATTCCGACTAAATTCTACCAAAAGGAAATAAAAGATAAACAAATAGTGAAAAGACTTGTCAATTTGGATTTTTCAAATGATTCTCGATGTAATCACGTCATCGAGAATCGGGAGCAATAACTACCAAAGGCCCCGAGGGCCACCATGACAACAAAAAGGATAAAGGGAAGGGGAACATACAAAGGGAGAATAGCAATAAAAGACGGAAAAGAAAGGAGAGTCGCCTACCAAACGGTTAGCAACTCAATGATCTCCATCGCCTCAATGATCGTTATCGGCATTTTGGTTGTCTTCATCATTGTTATTCCTCCTCCTTCTAAATGTAGTCGCATGGTTGAAGTACTAGGCTTGCATTGGTGTAATGAGGGTGGGATTTGAGGGGAAACTCGGTGTGTAGTGATGAGAAGATGCGATGAATGTATATAATTGAAGTGTAAGGGTCAAATGATAGAGGCTAAGGTGAGTAGGGAGGTTGGGTGGGGGTATAATGAGGTAAGGTGGGGCTTAAATGAAGAAAAGAAGGCAAAGGGGGCTGGCTGGGGTCCTTCCCGGCCGTGACGGCCCCATCACGATCGGGAAGACCTCATCCCGGTCGGGAAGACATTGCTCCCGGTCGGGATGGCTAGTCAGAAGCCAGTCTTTTGCAGTGCACTCGTCCCGGGCGTGACGATGGTCATCCCGATCGGGATGACTCTTCTAGCTCTTCAATTCCCTTGATAGATTCACCCACAAGACAACTAACACAAATCAGGGTTTAGAATCCCGTCCCCAAAAGCTTGCCAAAATCACAACAACCGAATTCCTCTACCAAGCTCTAAAGCTGTTATCATACAAATCCCTCTCTAGTTCTTCATCTTCATTCACCTATCAATTAAGCTCAACAGTTTCCATCAAAGATCCCTCCCTCACATCGCTCATCAAAATACCAAATTACAAGAATTCCACAAAACAAATGAAACCTAGATACCAAACAAACAAACACACAAATACAAACACAAAAACTCAAAAGAAGGGGGAAAGAGGAATATACAACATGACGGTTCTTGAGGAACTCCGTCAAACCGAGGATGGTGGGCTCTTCATTCTTATCCATAGCCCTCAAGGGCTCGGAGGAGCAAGTCAAATGCTCGAGCCACATCATAATGAGGGCTCATTGAGTACCCGAGCCAAGCTATCCTCCAAAGCCTCCAAGTTGGAAGCGAGAAGTAGTCATCTAAAGACCCATTGTCATCTTTCATGTGGTATCCGGGGTCTTTCCATCCTACAAGCTTTATCGACCTCTTCCTCCCTAAGCATCGCCTCCAGCCACAAGTAAGCTTCAAATATTTGACACGAGACACAAAAAGCGGTTTTGGCCTCATTTCCCTATAGCACATCCTCATATCTTCCTCAAGTTGTGGTTCCCCATCTTCAAGTCTCAAACCATCACTTGTCCTCATATCATCTTGGATGAGAGAATTGAAACTTCTACCGGCGGTTTCAATCTCTTCCAAACCATTGCTTCGCTTACTTGCAAGAGGCTCTTGATGTTTTCCCACATTTTCACACAAGGGCAACTTGAGCTCATCATTTCCACCCAACGACTTCACAACTTCTACCACCTCATTCAACTCACTAACCTCATCCAATGCTTCACCAATAATGCCGTTATCAAGGATTACTTCCTCATTCGTCTCATCTTGGGTAGACAATTGACGTTCTTCATAGCAAGTCTCGCTTCTCAAAGGGACTTCATCGGCGGCTTCATGATTGGGTCGCTCCTCTTACTCAAGTGAGCACCCTTCGTCAAGTTGTGACGTTCGAGTGAAAAACATTATGGTTTTAGCCGCTATAGCATTTAATCGAGCATCAATCACCTCATTTTCTCTTTGAATTTGGGGCATGATTTCATATTGTTCCTTTTGCATTTGGATGGCCATTTCTTCTTGAATCTTTTGCAATTGAAGAATCGATTGGAATAACTCTAAGTTGGGCATTTGGTGTTCATTGGGGTCTTGTAAAGCTCCTTGCAAATCTTGATGATGCCCAAGGGGTGGGGCATCATATGGTTCGTAATGGGGTTGAGATGATTGGTAGTATTGTGGGTTTTGGGGCACATAATATGGTTGAGGTGAAGGGTAATATGGTGGGTTTTGGGGAAATTGGCTTCCATGTGAAGAAACATGATGAAACATGGTGGATTCACAGTGATAGCTTGAGTAATAGCCACCATGATCATAGGAGTGATAAGCATTCACTTGTTGGTAGCCGTTTCCATGTCCTTGAAACTCATACCCACGAGTGTCTTGATTACCCCAAGAAGCTTGATAGTAGTTAGGAGACGTCATGGCATATTCTTGATTCATAGAGGGAGAAGAGTAATTTATGGCGGCTTCTATAGGTGGGGAGTTTAGATCAATCCTCAAGTTTTGCTCAAAAATCGTGGCTCGTACCCGGTTGAGGACCTCTCAATCTATCAATCGTCCGTTGATGTGGCTCTGAGTTGTAAAGAAGAGGATGGTCACCACCTCTAGGCATAAACTGTAGACTAAGAGCAAACGTGAGAAGTCTAGTGCTTTTTGAGCACTAGACAAGAAGGAAATAAACTTCACACACACAAGAAGCAAAGAAACAAAAAGAAAAACACAAAAACAAAGACAAAGTCAAGTAAATAGGCAAACAAAGTCTAAACTAGCACCGTCCCCGGCAACGGCGCCAAATTGATGGGAAGGATTTGCCGTCAATCCTACCAACAAATAAAACGAACTAATCCCAACTAGGTAGCTAGGGCAAGTCGGGTCAATCCACGGAGACGGTAAGAGGTGTCTAGACTAAGGTCTACCCAAATACAAGACTAGGTCAACTAAGCTAAACAACTAGGATAATGAAAGGGATAAAACTATGACTAGGAATAAACTAAGTATAACAACTAAAGCTAAATGATTCAACTAAATAGAGAAACAATAACTAAAAGGAAGAGGAAATCAATAAGGAAAGAACTAGGATTAGTCGGGTTCAAGGGTATTGAAACAATCAAGAGGAAGCAAGAATGAAGGGGTAGTCGAGCTATCTAGGTACAATCCGGGCTCTCGCTCCAAAAGCGACCTAGTGGTTCCTCGCTCTCGCGCAAGAACCCATCCTAGCAACATACAAGGTCACAAGAAGAAGGCAAGAAAACATGCATTTACAACTACAAGTCATTCAAGCATTTAATCAAACATGGTCTATGCATACAACTAGGAAGCAACCCAAACTTCCACCAACAATCTATACAAACCCTTAATCACCCATGTAGACACCCAATTCCCCTACTAATCCTAGCAAGAGACTACTAACACATATCTAATGGAAAACTAACACAAACATGAGAAACCAACACAAGAACAATCACATTTATGATGAAGAACTAACAAGGAACAATGAACAAAAGATAAAGAATGAAACTTTAATAACAATGGAAGATTAAGAGAAAAGAGAAGAGAAGGATTATACAAAACTACAAAGGAGATGAAAAAGATGAGAACTTGCATATATACAGAAAACTCAAATACATCCACCAAGGTTGTCAATCTTGATAGAGATCTTCAAAGATTCCAATAATACAAGGATTAAACTATGATTAAGGAAAGATTAAAGAAAGATTAAGTTAATCTACACTAATCTAAGCTAATCTAACCTAAAGTAGTCTCGGGTTTCATAAGATACTCTAACAATACAATAGGGGGGGTATATATAGGGTTTCACGAGTGAAGGAGGCGGAAAAAGCAAAGACGGGTGGCACTGGGCCCTTCTCGACCGGGAAGGGGTTTTTACCGACCGGGATGAGGTGGTCCCGACCGCGAAGGTCATGATCCCGGCCGGGATGGACCCACAGAAGAGCTGTTTGCTTTCCTACTTCGTTTCGGTCGTGATGGATGTGATCCCGAACGGGATGGGTCATGTAGGCTTCAAATATGATCTCATAGGTCCCTTCTTGCTCTTTATAGGCTTCTTATTGATTCTCGGTGCTCGGGAATGGGTCCCAAGGACTCGGGATCGAGTCTAAGCCACCGAGTCATCGTCGCTTCTCTTCGTTGGCTCCAAATGCGTCGGAAACGAGTCGGAATCGTTCCATTTCTCCAAGATTGGCCTTAGGAACCTAAAACTAGCTAGAAGAAGCATATGTAGCCTCGAAACCGCTCCAAAGAGCGATTCCACAAGAGAAACCGGGACCAAACACAAGGAATAAGCACTACAAAACACACTTATCAACTCTACCTGTTTTTATCCTAGTTTGCAGACAAGCTCCAATGGTGGAACCATTTGATTTTCCGTAATATCTTCGAGCGGAAAAAGAGTTTATAAAGAAGGTTACTTGTTTTACAGAAATCTTTATCCCGAGGCTGGCCTTATCATTACTATACTTTCGAAGAAAAACGCAAACAACAACTTGATGATGTGCTCAAGGAAGAGGAGATACTTTGGTTCCAAAAATCTCGGATGGAAGCTATTTGTGATGGTGATAGAAACACAAAATACTTCCATCTTAGTACGATAATTCGTCGCAAGTTTAACAGGATCGAAAGTCTGCTTGATGACAATAATGAGTGGCAATGAGGAGCAAGAGAAGTAAAGGAATTTGTGCTATCATATTTCAAAGGTTTGTTTTCAGGTAACAGTGAGAACATCTCCTTGTATCGTATAACGATAGGGAAATTCCCGACCCTGACTTTTGAAGAGTCTGAACGCCTAGCCCGGCCTTACTTGGCCTCCGAGGTCGAACTGGCTCTTAAACAAATGGCCTCTCTTAGAGCACCCGGACCGGATGGGTTTCATGCTGTGTTATACCAATCACAATGGGAGACCATGGGTGGAAATCTGTGTTCTCTTGCCCTTGAGGTACTGAACAATAATATTTTTCCAGAAGCTTTGGGTGAGGCATTTATTGCTTTAAGTCCAATGGTTGAACACCCGCAAAGATCAGCCCAATTCAAAACGATCGGATTATGCAATGTGGCTTACAAGGTAATTACTAAAGCTTTAGTTAACCGCCTTAAGCCTGTCCTCCCCGTCCTTATAGGGCCAACACATACTAGCTTTGTGCCTCGGAGACAAATAATAGATAATATTCTTATCGTCCAAGAAGTTCTCCATACTATGCGGAGCAAAAAAGGAGCCACGGGTTTAATGGCTATTAAACTTGACCTTGAAAAAGCATATGATAAGCTAGACTGGAAATTCATCAAACACACGTTGAAGGATATGCAGCTTCCTAGTAATATGGTTATGACAATCATGAATTGCATTGAGTCCACCAAATTGAATGTCCTGTGGAATGGTGAGAAAACCAAATTTTTCAAACCTACCCGAGGCATTAGACAAGGTGACCCACTTTCACCATATTTATTTACGATGTGTATGGAGAAATTAAGCCAGCTTATAGAAGAACATGTTGAAGGGAACAAATGGAAAGGTATACGAATGAGTCGTCATGGACCGACCCTTACCCATCTTTTCTTCGCGGACGATATCATCTTATTTGGTGAAGCTAGTCTCTCGCAAGCCCAGTCCGTTCAACGATGCCTTGAAGCCTTCTGTGAGGCGTCAGGTCAGCGCATTAGTCGGGATAAATCTCGAGTCCTTTTCTCATCAAATACATCGGATTTCCATGCTGATCAAGTGTTACAGGTTCTCGGCATTGAAAGAACTGAAGATCTAGGCCGTTACTTGGGAATGCTGACAATCAATGGTCGGGTGACGAAGGAAATTTTCGAATTTATTTTGAACAAAGTAGTCAAACGCTTATCGGGTTGGAAAGCTAAGGTATTATCACTATCGGGTCGAACGACTCTAATTCAGTCTACTCTATCGGCTATGTTGGTATACTCCATGCAGACGACCAAACTTCCTCGCTCAATCTGTGACGACCTAGACAAAAAAAATCCCGCAAATTTCTGTGAGGTGGTACTAATGAAAAGAAAGGACTTCATCTAGTCTCCTGGGATAATGTAACTAAAGAGAAGAATGAAGGAGGTCTAGCCATTCGAGCTATGAGACAAGTCAACGCGGCATTTATGGCGAAATTAGGATGGAGGTTGCTGAATGAACCTAATTCGCTATGGGCACGTGTCTTTAGATACAAGTATTGCCATGGACAATGTGACATGGACATGTTCGGGGCAAAAACCAATAGCTCGAATGCATGGAGAGGCATTTGTGAAAGCTTCCCAACGATTAAAAAAGGGGTTAGTTCCTCGATTGGTAACGGACACAAAACCATGTTTTGGAGCCATGTCTGGGACACCTCAGTACCACTTGAAGATCTTACGACAATGGAGATTCCAACCTATCTCAAGGATATCACGGTTAATGAAATGTGGGAAGAGGATGTAGGCTGGAAGTGGGACGTTTTTGGTGACTTTTTCAATGACGAGATAATCAAAACGATATCTTCTTTCGAAGTTGTAATGGGTAATGACAAGACGGATACTCTTTTTTGGAACCCAACTTCGTCAGGCCGTTTCTCGCTCAAAACGGCGATTGCTCTTATTCGGGATGACCACTCGGATCTGGACCAGTCATTTTGGAAACTACCATGGAAAACACCCGCCCCTCAACGTATGCGAGTCTTTCTATGGTTGATACTCCATGATCGGATTATGACAAACGTCAATCGAGCTAAAAGGGGTATGGCAGGTAACCCATGTTGTGGTGAGTATGGAGAGGCAGATGAATCAATCCTACATTTATTTCGGGAGTGTCGTGCGGCCAGGAGAGTTTGGGCAACGATACCCGGGCTAGATGTAGGCGTGGGACAGCAGAATAGCTCAGGAGTGAAATGGGTTATTTCTAATCTTAAAGAATGGACGACTATCTTCACTGTGGTTTTATGGTGGATTTGGAAATGGAGAAATTACAAGATTTTTGGCCGTCGAGATGAAATTCCGGTACATCCCGGGCGTTTTTTTGTGGATACAGGTCAAACACATCAAGAAGGCCTTATCTAGGCCTCAGATTATACATGGTAGACACAAGATGATCAAGAAGGAAATTTTTATACGTTGGATTGCACCACCGGATTCGTGGATAGCACTTAATATAGACGGGGCATCGAAAGGTAATCCGGGACTCTCAGGTGCAGGTGGGATCTTCAGGGATAGCTCAGGTAACCCGCTCTTGGCATTCTAGGAAACACTGGGTATAGCTACAGTTAATAGGGCAGAAATAATGGCTCTAAAACGAGGTCTTATCCTTGTAAAAGAGCACAATTTCCGTCGCATCATTATTCAAACTGATTCATAAGTAGTTACCAAGGTTATTGGGAAAAAAGAAGATCTCACGTCAGCTCACTCCCACATGATCCAAATATGTCGTAGCATGATGGAAGAACATGATGGATTGATTGAGATACACCATATTTATCGAGAGGCTAATTGTTGTGCGGATTGGTTGGCCAATAAAGGGGTGGTTCAACCTATGAGACTCTCGGTACTGGACTGGAACGAAATCCATGTCGATTTATTTCGGTTGTGCCAGAGTGACATTGGAGGGGTGTCTTGGCTCCGTCTTGTTCCCTTCCCGCTTTAGTTTCGGTAGTTTTGATTTATTTCGGTAGAGTATTGTGGTCGTCTTGTTTTTCTTTCGTTGTCTCGTTTTATTTGACGTTTGTTGCTTCGTATTACCAAAAAAAATTAAAAAAAAATGAGAACCACAAATCATATACCGAAAAGGAATGTGGAAGCTCTTTGTGAGAGTCCCAAAATGAAAATGTGGAAAATTTTTGAGAAGGGGAGTGAGTACATATGGATTTATAATAAAAAGAAATTAATAATAAACTTTAAAATTAAAAAAATTAGAATATACAGGGATTTTTTTTGACAAAAAATTAGGCTTTCGAAAATATTTATGACCTGTATTCTGAGCCTAACCTGACCCATGATCCGTATAACCCGACCTGTATGACCCGACCCGCACGACCTTTTTAACAGTTCTACTTGTGATATCTAGTTAAAAGTAAATCAGATATATCACTCATTATTAGTGTAACTCGATATTATACACATTCATGTCATATATTTCACATTTTCACTCATAAGTAATTCTAGTAAATCCCTTTCAAAGCGACGTTCACATATTCGATCACATTTCAACCCCATTCGGATGTAACTTGGGCTTGGAGGAAAATTTGTCAGGCTAAGGATAAGATTAAACATCAGTTCGTTAATGATAAATGGCATGGTTCGGATTTACGGTACTCCATATCGAAGGCTTATGACGAATTACGAGGACAAAGGCCGCAGGTAACGTGGTGGAGGCTAGTTTGGAGCAATTGGAGTGAACCGAAACACAGATTCATTTCGTGGTTAGTGTTTCGGGGTGCTTTGAATACGAGAGTGAAGCTTTTGAAGTTCGGGGGGTTGACTCGAACTTGTGTTATTTGTGTGAGGCACATTCGGAGGATATAGATCACCTATTCTTTGGGTGTTGCTGGAGCACGAGGATTATGGCTATTTTGAGTGATTGGATTCAGAAAACTATACCGGCGGTGGATGGTCTTGTATGGGCGAAGAAGGTGAGGGGTACGAAACTTCAGTGCAATATAATTTGGGCTATGATGAATGCAGCAATTTACCACATTTGGAGGCAACGAAATTTATGTAGGCTCGAAGGGTTCGTACCGGTACCACACAGATCACGACTAAGATGATTAAAAAAGCTGTGTTAAATAGAATAAGGTGTAAGATTAAATACCCCATTCATTCTCGAGACGCTAATTGGTTACATAAATTGATGTAATCAGTTGGTGTTTTTTGTATTTGGTTACACATTCTTTATATATATACTTACCTTTCACCAAAAAAAAAAAAAAAAAAAACTATACAGTCCTAAGTATTTTTTTTTTACTTTATTAAATGGTATTCTTGTTACTTTATTAACAAAATACGTCACTTTAATTGTGATATCTATTAGTGAAAATTAAATAAAAAGTACGGAGTATAATATTTTTTATAATAGGTCAATTATAAAAAAATATATGAGATCATTTATGTACCCCTAATCACATAAAATATTATTATTGATACACAATTCAGTATTATCAACATATAACCCCTCCGTTTTTTAATGTTTGTCCCGTTTGAATAACATATTGCTCATATATATTGGGGCAAACATTAAAAAATGGAGGAGTATAACATTGTGCTCGAAACAAACTGAGTTTTTCCCTCAAGAAAACCTCACAAATCAGCCATCTGTATTGTGCTCTCAAATCATCTCTCTGTCCTAATTAACCTAGAAACTAGTTAGGTCTTTATATAATATTATTCCACCTAAACTAGCTACCTAAATTAATTAGAAAACAAATGTCAATCTATCCTAAAACCAAACAATCTTATGTAACAATATTGTTACCAAAACAAGAAGATCAAATTTAGGAAAGATATCAGAAACAAATCAATTCAAGGCCCAAAAGAATAATTGCTAGACACTATTTCCTAACAACTATAAATATGTTACTTCTTATTTATAAGACTAACTGAATATCACACATTCTTATTTAATTTGTAACGCATGTAGTTACCCATTTAGATAATCATTAGTGGTGTAAATAATATTTGACCCATAATAAGAATACGATGAATAACCAGTCCCATGGAAACTAATTGTTCAAATATATAGTGTACATGTCAGGAAAGTTACTACGGAGTATTTTTCTAAGATTTACAATAAAATCATCTCCTATTTGTATTCCTTATTGTTAATAAAACAATTGCAACATAATAAGTTTAAAAATTATTCTACGGAATGTCATGTGTTTGTCAAGTTATTGGTGTATGGAAAAGGATAATTCATGTAATTATAGGTGGGTGGGGCCACTGATAGGGATGACAATGATCCCGACTTGCTATTCTTGCCTTGGACCAAACTCGTAAAAAAAATATTATTTATAGATAAAATGAAGAGTGTGTTCAAAATCATGTAAAATTCTTTTAAAAAAATATAATGAAATAATTTATATAACACTAATCAGTACTATTATTAAATAATTTAATAATATCAACATATATAGCATTATTACTAATAAAAATTTTATAATAATTAATTTACGTAAAAAAATCACAGCAGATTGTGTGATCTCATTTCATATATTGAATTAAGTGTTTCGTTAATGACGTGATGTTGTAGAGATTCTACTTTTAAGATGGTTCAGCTTGATGTATGTAGTTGATGGCGTTTGTGTTGAAAAAAAATAATTTAAAACTACTGAAAAGTGAAAACGATGAATAAACTCCTGTTATTTCTTGCAAATATATATTACATACAATGAACCAAAACTGTTATACAATAACTGATTAATTCTTTTAAAATATCTTGATATCGATCCAATTTTTATCAATCATAATAAGTTTATAACTTTATGAGTAAATGAATTAATGAGAAATTTTGTAATATATATATATATATATATATATATATATATATATATAGAAGTAGGATCTTTTACCCATATCAAATTGTGTACAATTTACCTATCTTTAGTTGCCATTAGATTTAATTATATCAAAGGCCAAGATTAAAACTTGATGTTAAGCGTCAAACCTCAAACCCCAAACCCTATTCAATTTCTTCCAGTTTGAAAAGCAGTCACGCACAAGCCCCTCTCCAAACCTCACAAAATCTCTCACGAACAAACCTATATTTCTACTACGATATTTCAAAATCCCTCACGAAATTAAAATGTACAATCAAAAATCCTTCACGCACGATTATGCTAGTTTAGGACCGAATTGCTCGTCTTCAATTTGACACCCAAATAATGTAGAATTTCACGCCCAGATTGCTCTTTTTTTTTCATAATGTTGGTGTATTCGAAAACAATCTCAATTTGTTCAAATTCACGCCCAAATTAAATTTATTAATTTCGTAATCTGATTTCAAATTCGTTATTTGACAATTTTGTGTTTTGATTGCAATTATGATTTCAAATTCACGCCCAAATTGAATTTTTCAATTTCTGTTTTTGATGGGTAACGTCATCTTGGTATATGTTTTTGATTTATGTTCTTGATTTCGTGTGATTTTGATTTCTGTTTTTGCTGCTATAATTAATGATAAAAAAAAGCATAAATATGAAGCCTGATACATAGAACTGTAAAGCAACTTCATTTTTTATGTGCATTGTCGAATACAGTTATTGTAAGGAGCTAGATATTGTAAGATGTTTAGTCAGTTATTTTATAGTTTTAATTCAGTTATTTTATAGTATTCAATTAGTTATTTTAAAGCTTAAATCAGGTTATTGATTTATTAGTTAATTTGTTTTATAAACAATTATTTTATAGTGTTTTTACAGTTATTATATCGTCCACATGTGATTATTGTATTTTAACTAACCCCTTTTTTTGTGTTTCAGTGAAGTTTTGTTGTTTGCTGGATGTTGGATGCGCGTTCAATAATATGCAAGAATTTTCAATTATATATATAAACTGTAAAATTGTCCCACGTTGAAAAATTATAATTATAGAATCTTGTTACATTATAATAATTTTCAAATGTGGGACAGTTCTACTGTTTCTATTATATACCCAGTATGTTAAAAATATAATAAAAAATTACTCCCTTCAAAGATGCACTAATTAAATTTTTCTCCCTTTTAAAAAAAATTACTCGTACTATTTAACACCCAAAAGGATGTCAAAGTTCAAAAATTGCTTGCATCTCTTAATCCGACAAGTTTAAGTGTATCTTTACCGAAACACCCCTCCTGAAAAATAACGACTCTCACATCTCCTTTCTTCTTCCTTCATTTCCGTCCCAATCCTATTAAAAAAGGCCCAAAAAAATACCTAAATCGACAATCATCTTAATAAAAAAAAAATTAAAAGGAGAAGAATTTTTTATAGTGATGAGGAGGATATAAGGGGAGGGGTACTCTTGTGCATTTTACGTATTTTCGGGTAGTTTTCCTATTTATTTTGATAGGATTCGTCTCCAAGAGCGTGTATGAGTTTCCATGAGCACAAGAGAGTGAAATACCGTTCAGAAGCATCGCACAAAGCCAAAAGTCAAAACAACAAGGAGCGACACAAGAAAGGAGGTCTAAGAATCCATCGGGTGAAGTTTCACCCGATGAGATCTCGTCGGGATATATTTTGCCGGACAACATATCTGCCTCCCCGAAGATCTTCAGGAAAGTAAAGTCCACCGGGCAAAATGACCAGGCAAAACTTTCAACCACTAGGTGAAGTTTCGCCCGACAGTATTGGTGTCCCCAATTTCAAAATCTAGAAGAAAATTTCACCGGACAAAATCACTGGGTGAAGTTTGACTCGACGGAAATGTCTCATGAAGCTCAGAAATCTGCGGGGCGAAATTTCACCCTTTGAAGATACAAGGGCAAAAGTTTCACTCAAGTGCAAAAATAAGATTTTGGATTGGTTTAGTGATCCATTAAGGAACTCTTAAATATAGCTAAACCTAGATTAGATGAAGGAGGCACACACATACACATTCACATTAGGGAAACTTCATAGTTTTCATCAATCTTCATTTTCTTCCTCTATCTTTAGATCAAAAGTATTGTAATCAATTCTAGATTTAATCAAAAAGTTTTTTGGAAGATTATCAAAGGATTAATTACAAATCCATTGTTTTCTTCTTCAAGGCTTCATCTTTATTTTTATGCATATTCATCTTCTTCATCCTTATTTTTCTCCATTGTTGGTATACTTCTCTTCCTCTCCCTTTTCTCTAGTTTAGTTTTTACTCTTACTCCTTCTCTATTGCATTTTTTCCTTTGATGTTTCTTGCATTGTTTTTGGATAGTTGAGTAGTTTCATTTGTTGGTTTTACTTTCTTCCATTTTGATAGATTTAATTCCTCTAGTTTTTATCACCATGCATGTTATTAGTACAATTTTCTTAGTTGTTGTTCTTGATAAATTACCCATGAATTGTGAATAGACTCTTGTTAGAGGGTTAAGGGAGGAGAATTTTGGGTGATAGGAATTGAGGAATTGTGGATTGGTTGCATATTTGTTGATCTATCTTGTTCAAGGTTTTTGTGTCTTTGTTGACTTAGTTTTGCCAACTCGATTGAACTTGACTCACTCTTATCAATATGGGGAAACTCAGGGTAGGAGTACCTTGACTTGAGACTTATCTTTTTCGCCGCGAAAACGGGATTTAGCTAAGTTGGGTGAAAAAATCGAAAGATGGCTTTTTCCTTTTATCGACCATGTGACCTACCCCATAATTCCTTGATTTGTAAAACCCGATTTTCGAATCCCCGACTCCCCCTAACGCTTTCTTCTTATTGATTACTTCTTGTTATTAATCGCATCATTAGTTTAGTTCCAACTCAAAATCCCCCTAAAAGATCTCAATCACTAGTAGACTCAAACTCATTAGCTTAAATGTTCATCTCTTGGATCAATCACAACCTACCACTACTATATTAATTTGTTTTGTGATTAGTCGGTGTTATAAATATTGTTTAAATGTGGGCTCGCGATGGCCCACATCAAATGTTTATCTGCTTTTTACAGGTTAAGGCGGGCTTTGATCACAACACCTATTATTCAGGCTCTAGACTGGGAGCTACCGTTAAAGATTATGTGTGACGCTAGTGACTATGCAATCGGCGTGGTGCTCGGTCAAAGGAAGGAAAAGGCGATAAATGCCATCAATTATTCGAGCTGAACTCTGGATGACACTCAGGTGAAATCTACCACTACGGAGAACGAGATTCTAGTCATGCTCTATGCATTATAGAAGTTTTGGTCTTATTTAATAGGATCGAAAGTTACAATTTATATCGAACATGCGGCTTTGAAGTGTCTTCTCGCGAAGCAAAAAGCCAAAGCTAGATTACTGCGATGGGTCCTCCTACTTCTGGAGTTCGATCTGGAAATAAAAGACAAGAAGGGCACTGAAAATTTTATGGCGGACCACCTTTCTCGATTCCCATTGCAGGATGGAGGCGATACTTTACCAATAGATGAATTTTTCCTGATGATAATCTGACTACAATTGGTGTAATGGATTGATAAGTGTGGTTTGTAGTGCCTATTTCGTAGTGTTTTGGTCCCATTTTCCTTGTGGAATCGCTCCTTGGGAGCGGTTTATGGGCTACTTTTGCTTCCTTTAGCTCGTTTCAGGTTCCCGAGACCATTCATGAAGAGTTGGAGCGATTTCGACTCAATACATACAATTTTTGGAGCCAACGAAGCTAAGGAACGATCACTTGATGCCTTGGAGTCGACCCCGAGACCTTGGAACCCAATCCCGAGCCTCCGAGACCCGATCCCGAGTCCCGAGAATCGGTGAGAAGCCCATGAGAACCAAGGAGGGACCTAAAAGATCATAATGGAGGCCTACAAGGTCCTTCCCGGGCGGGATAGTGGCCTTCCCGACCGGGAAGGAGTGCACAAACCAACCAGCTCCTGACTTGAGCCCGTCCCGGCCGAGAAGGACTCGTCTCGGGCGGGACCATCACGTCCCGGGCGAGACCATCTCGTCCCGGGCGAGACCATCTCGTCCCGGGCGGGATGAGTGAGCTGCAGCTCCGCCTTGTTTTCTTTCTTCTCCTTTCCACTTGTAACCCTATATATACTCTTCCCTTGTTTTGTTAAGCTTAGGTTAGACACTTCCCCTTAAACCCTAGACTATTTTAGGTTAGATTAGCTTAGATTAGAGTATATTAGTCGGTAATTAGTAGCTAATCTTAGTTTACTCTTGTATTATTGGATCTCTTGAAGAATCCATCCAAGATTGACAACCTTGGTGGAAATTTTTTTTTTTCTTCTTTTTGTTCCTTGCTTCTTGTGTGTGTGAAGTTTATTTCTCTCTTGTCTAGTGCCCAAAAAGCACTAGACTTCTCACGTTTGCTCTTAGTCTACAGTTTGTGCTTAGAGGTGGTGACCATCTTCTTCTTGCAACTTAGAGCCACTTTAACGGACGATTGCTAGATTGAGAAGTCATCAACCGGGTATGAGCTACGATTTTCGAGCGAGCATGGGGTTTGATCTAAACTCCCCACACATGGAAGCCGATATGAGCTACTCCTCTTATTCTATGAACCAAAGCTATGACATGATGACTCCTAATTACTATCAAGCTTCTTGGGGGGATCAAGACTCTAGTGGGTATGAACTTCAAGGTTATGGAAATGGCTACCAACAAGTGAATGACTATCAATCCTACAATCATGGTGACTACTACTCGAGTTATCAATGTGAACCCACCATGTACACTCAAGATTCACCTTATGGAAACCAATACCCCCAAAACCCACCATATTACCCTCCACCCCAACCACAATATGAAACCCATGACCCACAATACTACCAACCACCTCAACCTCACTACCAACAATATGATGCCCCACCCCTTGGGCATCATCAAGATTATCAAGGAGCTTTACAAGACCCCAATGACCACCAATCGTCAAACTTGGAGTTGTATCATTCGATTCTTCAATTGCAAAGGAGCACACAAGAAATGGCCATTCAAATGCAAAAGGAGCAAGATGAATTCATGGCCCAATTTCGAAGGGAAAACGAGGCGAGGGATGCTCGATTAAATGCAATATCGGTTCAAACCGTAATGTTTTTATCCCGAACATCACAATTAGATGAAGGGTGCCCACTTGAGAAAGAGGAGCAACCTAACCATGAAGTCGCCGATGTAGTTCCCTTTGGAGGAGAGATTTGCTTTGAAGAACCTCAATCGTCTACCCAAAAAGTGACGAATGAGGATATGACCCTTGGTGAAGACAACATTGGTGAGGAATTGGAGGAGGGTAGTGGGTTGGATGGTTTGGTGGAGTTTGTGAAGTTGTTGGGTGAAATTGATGAGCCCAAGTTGCCCATGTCTGAGAATGTGGATAAGCATCAAGAGCCCCTAGCTAGTGAACCAAGCAATGACTTGGAAGAGATTGAAACCACCGGTAGAAGTTTCGATCCTCTTCTCCAAGATGATGTGGGGACGAATGATGAAGATGGGGAACCACAACTTGAGGAAAGTGTGGGGGTGTGCAATGAGGAGATGAGGCCAAAGCCGTTTTTTGTGCCTCGTTTCTTAGAAATGAAGCTTGCTTGTGATTGGAGGTGATGCCTAGGGAGGAAGAGGTCGGTTAAGCTCGTAGGATGGATAGACCCCGGAGACAACATGAATGATGACGTTGGGTCTTGGGATTCCTACTTCTTGCCTCCACCTTGGAGGCCGTGGAGGTTAGCTAGGCTCGAGCGCTTCTTGGGCCTTCATTATGATGTCGGTAGCGCGTTCGACTTGCTCCTCCATGCCCTTGAGGGCTACGGTTGACGAAGAGTCCACCATCCTCGGTTTGACGGAGTTCCTAAAGAACCGTCATGTCGTATATTCCCCCTTCCTCTTCTTTAGAGTACTTGTGCTTGTATTTGTGATTTTGTTTCTAGGACTCTTTTGTTTTGTGATATTCTTGTTATTTGGATTTTTGATGAGCAATGTGAGGGAGCGAATTTGATGTGTATATGAGCTTTGTTTGATATGTGAAGTGAAGATGATTCCTAGAGAGGAATGGCCATGATAGAGCTTGGATAGTATGCATGAGGATCGGGTTTTTGAAGCTTGGAGTGAGCTTTTGGGATTGTGGAAGGTCAAGAAGACCCATCCCGACCGGGAAGAAGGCTTCCCGACCGGGAAGGGTGCGGAATCCCGACCGGGAAGGAGCCATCCTGATCGGGATGAGTGCACCAAAGTTCGAGCTCACTGGAGGTCCGTCCCGACCGGGATGAGGGCGTCCCGACCGGGACGAGTGAGACATCCCGACCGGGACCATCCATCCCGACCGGGATGGTCCCCTGCTCCCCTTTGTGTTCCTTCTTCGACTTATGAGTCCACCCAACCATTATATACCCCCTCCCAACCTCCCTAACTTTCCTTGCTCATACCATATGACCCGTACACGTCATTTACATACCCTCACCTCATTTTCTCTTCACTTTACACCGAGATTCACATCAAATCCTACCCACCCTCATACCATTACTACTTCTACCATGCGATACTTTCAAGCTTGAAGAAGGATGACAATGAAGACAACAAGCAAGTGCCTATATTGATCATTGAGACGATGGAGCGAGTGAGTTGCTAACCGGTCGGTATGGCAACTATCCTTTCTTTTCCGTCTTTTATTGCTTGTTTTCCTCATGTTTATCCCCTTCCCCTTGTACACTTGTGTGTCGTGACGTCATGGTGGCCTTCGAGGCCTTGGTAGTTCTTGCTCCCGACTCTCGATGATGTGACTGCATCGAGAGTCATTTTCAAAATCCAAATTTTACAAGATTTTCACTTTCTTTTTTGAGGATTTAGTCGGATTTAGGCGGAATCCGGGCTAGGTGACTTGATTACACCTAGCCCTCCCCTCCCATTTCCTTTTATTTCCTTCTTTTATTTCTTCCCCCATCCATATCTTTTTCTCGTCTCGGCCCATGGTGACTTGACTACACCCCGGCCGGACACTTTCTACCCTTTTCTTCATCTTCATTTTTTATTTTTAGCTTTATTTTCGTAGTTTGTTTTCTTTTTCTTTTGTCTCTCCGCACACTACGATCGAGCATGAGGACATTGCTCGGTTTAAGTGTGGGGGAGTGATATTCTAGCGTAGTTAGTTTTATTTTCTTAGTTTTTCGAAAAATCTTCAAAAATCCTAAAAATTTGAAAAATTTCGCAAAAATCAAAAAGATTTTCTTTTGTGTCTTTTCCTTTTGTGTCGTTATGTCGTATTTTTGTTTTGTTGTGCGTGTTTTGCCTCCCTTTTTTCTTATAGGTTGCTTAAATCACCAATAGCTTTGGAGAGCTTTCATGACTTCCGGTAACATCTTTTCACCCCTTTTTCCTCTTTGTCCCTTGTGGATTTTGGAGGAGATGTGTGTTGTGGCGTGCTCGGGTGGAGCCTTGTAAAGTTGTGGTTGATTTGGTGATTCGTTTGGAAGCTAGGGGTGGTGTTTGTGTTCGTTTTGTGTTGTTTTTGTTTTGTTGCTTTTGCTTCTTTTTCTTTCGTTCTCGTTGAGTCTTTGTTTTGTGTGTGTATTCGTGTCTTGTGTGTAAATGGTTTTCGAAAACCCGGTTTAGAGGCTAGTGTGCAAGTGTTTATTTTCCCTTCCTAGTTGTATAAATCGAGTCTTGGACTTTGGCCTAGTAGAATGACCCTAAATCAATGATTTCGTTGGTCCTTTACCTTGAGTCCACCTAGCTTACTAGGGATTTACTGCGGGATTTGCACTTTTGACCATTATGACCACCCACGGTGTGAAAAGGCCTTGGTTACCGAGTCTCGTCCCCTAGGTGACCGTGTTTAGGATCGTTTGATTAGTCCAAGTTTTCCCCTTTTTGTGGGTTTGAAGGGAAGGACGCTCCCCGACTCACCCATTTGCCTACCTCCTACACATATCCACACAATAAGTTGCAATTTGTTGAATTCTACCTTTCTTGTCATACAAAGAAATGCCAAAATGCCAAATCAAGCCAAAAAGGGCAAAGAAAAGAAAAAAAATGAAAGAAAGAAAATAATGAAGAAAAAAAAAAGGCACAAAAGCCAAAAAGAAAATAGAAAAGAAAAAAAAGAATGGCATGGCAAAACAAGGCAAAAATGCGAAAGAAAAGAGAAAATGCCAAAAGAAAACCCGACTCACAAAAATAACCCCTACCTCTCAAAATAAGCCTTTTTCCGACTTTTGACGTGAAGAGCCTACCAAAGGACCGAGTCCCTAGGAAGGATGATAGCGGCATTAGTCGGTCTTCCCTCATTTTGAATTTATTTCCACCTTTTTACTTGGACTAGTTAGGTGATTTTGGACATGGGACGACCCTCTTGGCTCATGGCTAAAGGGGGCGGGCTCTCACTTACCTACAGTGTCGACTAACACCGTGGTTCATCACTTTTCCACTTCGCCGATCGTCCCGTAATACGTTCTTAGAAAGTTAGAAGGACCTAGGAAAGTTACCAACGTTTTTGTTGCTTTATCGTCATACTATTAGGGTTTAGTTCATCTCGATTTGTATGATTAGCTTGGGAACGTTGTCACTTGCCTCGAGTCCTAAACCGGTGCTTCATTCACCGCTTTTAGAGGGAAGCGGTATTTGTTTTTCTTTGGGTGCAACCTTGTGTTTGTTTGTTTGTGTGTTTGTTTGTTTGTTTATGTGTTTTGTGTCCGGTTGCATCCACGGTTTTGTCGCAAGCCTTACTTTCCTTGCGGAGTGCACTTTTCCTCTAAGTGTACTCGCGTGAGTTGAAAGGGCGCAGGGTGCGCTAATACCCACTCGACTAGTTTAGTAGATAGTATGTGCTTACTCGAGGGCGAGTAAGGGTTAAGTGTGGGGGAGTTGATAAGTGTGGTTTGTAGTGCCTATTTTGTAGTGTTTTGGTCCCATTTTCCTTGTGGAATCGCTCCTTGGGAGCGGTTTATGGGCTACTTATGCTTCCTTTAGCTCGTTTCAGGTTCCCGAGACCATTCATGAAGAGTTGGAGCGATTCCGACTCAATACATACACTTTTTGGAGCCAACGAAGCTAAGGAACGATCACTTGATGCCTTGGAGTCGACCCCGAGACCTTGGGACCCAATCCTGAGCCTCCGAGACCCGATCCCGAGTCCCGAGAATCGGTGAGAAGCCCATGAGAACCAAGGAGAGACCAAAAAGATCATAATGGAGGCCTACAAGGTCCTTCCCGGGCGGGATAGTGGCCTTCCCGACCGGGAAGGAGTGCACAAACCAACCAGCTCCTGACTTGAGCCCGTCCCGGCCGAGAAGGACTCGTCTCGGGCGGGACCATCACGTCCCGGGCGAGACCATCTCGTCCCGGGCGGGATGAGTGAGCTGCAGCTCCGCCTTGTTTTCTTTCTTCTCCTTTCCACTTGTAACCCTATATATACTCTTCCCTTGTTTTGTTAAACTTAGGTTAGACACTTCCCCTTAAACCCTAGACTATTTTAGGTTAGATTAGCTTAGATTAGAGTAGATTAGTCGGTAATTAGTAGCTAATCTTAGTTTACTCTTGTATTATTGGATCTCTTGAAGAATCCATCCAAGATTGACAACCTTGGTGGAATTATTTGGGTTTTCTTCTATGCAAGTGTTCTCGTTTTCCATTTCCTTTGTAGTTTGGTACAATCTTCTTCTCCTTTTACTCTTAATCCTTTATTGTTATTCAAGTTCTCATCTTTATTCATTGTTTGTTGTTTATCCTTGTTTTCCATTATGTATGTGTTGGATTCTTATGTTGATTCCTCTTGTTCTTGTTAGTTGTAGTTTGATTATGTTTGAGTAGATTCTTGCTAGGGTTAGTAGGGTGATTTGGGTGTTAATTGGGTGATTAAGGGTTTGTTAGAGATGTTGGTGGAAGATTTGGGTTTCCTCTTGGTTTGATGCATATCACATGTTTGTTGAAATGCTTGAATGACATGTTGATGTAAATCCTTGTTTTTCTTGCCTTTCTCTTGTGGGTGATAGTTTGTTTGTGGGTTTGGTTCCCTCACTACGTAGCGAGAGCCCGGTGAGGATGACCCCTAGGTCGGTCTACGTAGCGAGAGCCCGGATGCGACCTAGGCCACTATAGCGTGCTAGTAACCCCGTTTGTCATGTGTGTCGCCGAGATGGGTTTTAGGATGAACCTCTAGGTCGGTCTACGTAGCGAGAGCCCGGACCTCACCTAGATTACCCTACTACTCCCTTCACTCTAGTTCTTCCTCGACCATTCCATTGCCCCTTTGACCCCGACCTAATCCTAGCCCGTTTTCCTTATTTGTTTTTATCGTCACCTTAGTCATAGTCTAGCTTTCTCCTCTTCTTATCATTGTTTTGTTTAGCTTAGCTCGTTGACTTAGTCTCGTATTTAGGCGACCTTAGTCTAGACGCCTCTTACCGTCCCCGTGGATTCGACCCGACTTACCCTATCTACCCTAGTTAGGAGTAGCCGGTTTATTTATTGATCGGTTGGGACGTGACAAATCCCTACCATCATGGATACTCCATGGTAGGCTGACTATGCTAATTTTCTTGTAGGTAAATTACTGTCGCCTGATTTATCATATCAACAGAAAAAGCGGTTCCTACATGACATTCGGCAATATTTCTGAGACCATCCATATCTTTTCAAGGAGTATGCCGACGCTCTTTTCAGACGATGCATACCGCAATGGGAAACCAATTCTATCTTCGAAGTCTGTCATTCCTTATCTTATCGTGGTCACCAGAATCCCGCTAGGACCGTGTCTAAGGTACTTCAGTCAGGTTTTTATTGGTCATCCTTGTTTTCTGATGCTAAGTCATATGTTTCAGGTTATGATGCTTGTCGGAGGATAGGAAATATCTCCCGGAGGCATGAAATACCTCAGGTCAGTATTTTGGAGGTAGAGATTTTCGATGTTTGGGGCATCGACTATCAATGTCCCTTCCCAACAAGTCGAGGTAATAGGTACATTTTAATGACGCTAAAACCGTCATCCAAATTTTCAAGAAGATTATATTTCCACGTTTTGGCATCCCCTCAGTCGTCATTAGTAATGGAGGTATGCACTTTAAAGAAAAACAACTTACTGCTTTATTGTCTAAACATGGTGTTATGCATTGCAGAGGTTTGAGGTATCACCCTCAAACTAGTGGACAGGTCAAAATTCCCAACCGGGAGCTTAAAGACGTATTGGAAAAAGTTGTCTCAAAGTCATGAAAAGATTGGAACCTAAAATTAGATGACACTCTATGAGCATATAGGACCGCCTATAAAATGTTGATTGGTACATCGCCGTATCGATTGGCTTATGGGAAGTCCTGCCACTTACCCGTAGAGTTGGAGCATAAAGCTTGGTAGGCCATCAAAGAGCTGAATTTTGACCCGAAGTTGTGTGGCGAAAAACGCCTTTTGCAGCTAGATTAGCTCGTGGAGTTCCGGATGAATGCCTATAATATTGTCAGTATACAAAGAAAAGAAGAAACGGTGACAAGATAAGCGTATCATTCTGCGGGAGTTTAAAGCATGCAAAAAGGTATTATTATTTAATTCTCGTATTCGTCTTTTTCCTCGAAAACTAAAATCCAGATGGTCCGGTCCCTATACGGTGATTTCGGTCTCTAAGTTTGGGTCGGTCAAGCTTGAAAACTCCACCACGGGAATGGTCATCAAGTGAAGCATTATCATAAAGATAAGATAGAAAGAGATGTCGAGGCTTTGTTCCTCGACACCATCACCGACTAATCAAGGTGACTACGGTCGTGCGAGACCTTAAATCAGCCCTAACCGAGAGGTAACCCGGGTTGTTAAAACATTTGTACTTGCATTTAGTTAGATAGAGAATATTTAATTTTCTGCATTGTAAATTTTGTGTGGGTGAGAATGAGGGTCTAATTAAAAGCTAAATTCTGAGTTTGTGCAGAGAAACAGGTTATTGTCTATGGAAAATATGGAATGAATGAACAATAGTCGACCGACTGTTTGGATGGTCGGACGACTATTTCGGACAATTTAGTTGATTATTTTCTGGACAAAGGCCAACTCTCTCCCATCACTCTCTTAATTCAGTTTTGAGTTTTTCAAAAAAAACGAACCCCTTTTTCTCTCTTTCACTCCTCCCAACTACCTCCCTACAATCTTCATTTTCTATATCTCTATCTTCATCTTCGACCTCTTGCATCCTCTTCTTTTCTCCAGCACTTCCTAAAGCATTCTCACTTTCACTCTTTTCTTATCTCCACAGAAGTTGCTACTGCTTTTCCTGCCAACCAAGTATCTTTCCGATACACTTTATGGCTGTATTCCCTCCCGACCGTCGGAGTAGTCGCCGACTATCACAATAGTCGGTCGATTATCAGAATAGTCACGCGACTATTCGAGCCTCTTACGCGACTGTTCGTGATCGGATTTTGGTTTAATTGTTGTTTCAGATTTTTGTTCTTGCTTAATCTTTACCCAAGTTTAATTGATTTCTCTTCATCTTATTATGTTTTTACCCAAATTTCTGATTTATGAAATTAGGGTTTTGGTTTCAATCAATTTGGGGCTTTTGTTTAAGTAGCACACAAATTTGATTTTTGCTATCTAAGGTCTGAATGAATGGACGAAAAAGACAATGCCCGAATAGGGGAAGCACTCGACATCGGGTCGACCACAACCGGGAGACTGCACCCACTCAGGCTTTAGTTCCCTATTCTTCGCATAATGTACCAGATTATTCTAACGTTTGGTTCACGTCGGATGATCAGCGGAAGCGTTTCGTACCCCTATCAGCCACTAAGGTAACCCTACACGATTTCTAAACCGTGAGGTTTTGAACATGTTAGGAGTTTATTCTGCTGTTGTGGATTTACTCAACGGTACTGGTATGAGCGGATTGATTTTCATGCTTGAATTTATTTATAAGAGTCCGACCTTAGAGTTTTTTATCAGTTTCAACTTCTTTAGCGATATTGATTGGGACACGCCTTGCATCTTCTTTAGACTCTTTAATCAGAGTTTTTTTAAGACTGATCGCGACTTCGGGCTTCTTTTAGGTGTCACTAGCGAGGGAGACTCGATAAATCCTCCTCCCTGCCTAGCCAAAGAACTTTGGCCATGTATTTCTGATCGTCATACGTGTCGGAAATGTTCCGACCATCTGATACTAACTTCGTTTGTTAGGGTGCACTATTTATGGGCGTACGGAGCCGAATAATGTTAATGGCAATGAATTGTAAAGTCTAGCGGGTTATCTTAACATCGATAGCGAACGACCCTTTGTCATGAATGTGGCCGCCCTTGTTGCCCACCATTTCCATTCACTGTGGGGGTCTCGTTTCACACAACGGTCGTCAGCTGTCTCACGACTTCCCGTGCGATCACGACCCTATAGGACAGAATCTACCACTTGCCACGCGACTCGATAGTCGCCTTATTAGCTTTTTTGTCCTTAGGGGTCTACATTGGATAGGTCCATATATGCGATGGCACATAGCGAAAGATGAGTCGGTCATTCTCCCTTACCCCCTACCACCTCTTATCCTCTTCCCCCAGCTCCCTGTTAGTCCCGACATGGACTATCCACCGTACCCCTTCTATTTGCTACCACTTAGGAGAGTTCTTCAGACCTCCACACACTTCACACCCGAGACAGGCGGACCGTCTCAGCCGCCTCGACGATCTCAAGAGGTAGCCCGCCCATCGACCAGTCGCACGTCTCATACACCGTCTCTTGCGCCTGGGCCTTCGGACCTACCACGGCCTCTTTATGCATTTCCTTACACTGACTATTCAAATGTACCTGCATATACGGCCCACTTCGTGCCTCCTCCACCATATACTCCACCTCTAGTCATCAACCAAGCGGCAGTCCTTGGGATGCTTAATGAGTTGTGTCACCGAGTAGCCACGGTGCAGCTTAATCAGGCACTGTACGGCTTTCCGCTTTACGACAATTTAGTGGAAGTCGGTCAGACCCTTCCTACATGCAGCTTGGCACTCGACCTACGACCCTTATCCCACGAGAGGCTATTCTGATAATGCCCGCAACGAGAATATGCCCGAAAATGAGGGAAACGAGGATGATGATTACAATGAAAACTATAGTGGAAGTGGTAGCCACGAAAAGAGTGGCGAAGGCATCAATGTGCAGTTTGAGGACTCTGATTAGGATGGTTTGGGGAAGTGTCCACTTATATATATCTTGTAAGTAGTTTCTATTATTCTTTCTTTTACACTTCTATTGTCTCGTATTTCTTCCCCGCATTTCTTGTTGTCTCTTATTGTCTGTTGTACACAATGAGGGCATTGAGTGGTTTGGGTTAGGGAGGTTATGCTTCTGTCTGTTTTCATCCATTTGCATATTTCTTGCATTTCCGCATGCATAAAAAAATCACAAAAATAAGTTTTTGCATATAGTCGAGTCAGAATGTTATGTAGCGGTGATGATAATGCCTGTATGTCTTCATTTAGTTGCTTATGCTCGTACGCCGTTCGAGTTTAGGTCCAAGATCACACGCGTCATTCTTGCATCTTTGGTTCACCATACTAAACAAATAAACTTGACCCATTGTTGGCAAACTACTCGGATTTGTAAGGATTTAAAGCCTTAAACTGATGACATTCATGATCAGTTTCATTTAGGTTGAGAGTATTACTTCTTATGAGACATGTAATATCAAATTGCATAAGCATGACATTCGTCTCTTAAGTACCTTTACGTATTTGACTCATGGTTTTGACATGTGCGGAAATAGCAAACCCTTTTCTTTTATTTAATTCCCATGAACCTCACATAGCCAAATTGACCCGTTTGACCCGGTTATCAACTGCATGCCATAAATTGCGTACCCTAGTCAAGCTAGTTGGTTGTTTAAACGGAATTGTTTTTTTTTCGGGTTGATTTTGGTACCATGATAATTTGAGAAGGGAATGAGAAAAAAAAAAGAGAAGAAAAAAAACATTGAAAAAGAAAAAAAAAAGGAAAGAATTGAAAGAAAAAAATGAAGTTAAACAAGAAGAAGAATATGTTTTTGCTATGAGAAAAAAATTGATCTCTCTATTTTCATAGTTGTTAGTGGAAAGCGGTTTTGATAAGGTGCTTGTTACTATGCCTGGCCTAATTTCTTCGACTGTTGTTTGGTGATTACAGAATGATTATAATGTTTGGTGTAAACAAAATATGTAAGAATTGATCTCTCTGTAATGGTTGTTACTTTCTTGGCTTTTACCTCCTCATGTTCATATCGTTTTGCCCCTTCTTACCCGATTAGCCTCACTTCATACCATATGTAACTCCTTGGCAAGTGTCTTCACCCGATAGAATGTGTATGCACTGTTAGTAGAGATTGATTTATTGTTAGATTGCATGCATGTTCTCGTAGGTCATAGTTAGGTGAGTGTTTTGTCTTTCCGATTCTACATATATTCACAATATCGCCCATAATTGAGTGATGAGCGGCCCGTGAGAGTCCGACATAGACGAGTCTTGCAAGGTTGAAGGTTCAATATTGTTGTCATCGGTCAAGCTTGTTGTATGTGGTTGTTTGCATTAACTTTAATCGTTACACATTGGTTTGGGTAACTTTGGAGCATACTCCGCTATGAGCTATATACATTCCATTAGGTTGAATCTATCATTTTGTGCTTGCTTGAGGACAAGCAAGGGTTTGGTTTGGGGAGGTTTAATGCGTGTATTTTATATACACTTATTATGTCTTTTATACAGGCATTCCCGTATTTATCGAGTAGTGTAAGCTACCATTTTGCCCCGAATTGGCTACTTTGTGTTGTACTTTATCCTTTCGCAGGGATGGATGCAACAGGAGCTGAAATGAATCAAATCCGAACCAAAATGAAGTTGGAACGAGCTAAACGCTAAATTACGTCAGGAATAGTCGACTGACTATTTAGTTAGTCGGCCGACCATCAGCATGGTTCACCGACTATTGCAATAGTCGGTCGACAATTTTGGAAGATGCAGAAGCCAAATGAATCAATCTTAGTCGACCCACTATTAAAATAGTCAGCCGACTATTTTTAGGGTCGCGGACAGTTCACATGCTAATCAAGTTGTTTTCTTAATTACTTGTAGTTTTGCTGAAGTGTATTTAAGGAGGGGTTAAACCAGAATGAAGCTCTCTCTCACAAGTTTTACTCTCTTAATACTTCTCCCTGAACTTTTAGGTTTACGTACTTTGCATCTAAGAATTGAATATTGATGTGTGCTAAATTTAGCTCAATTTCCTTCCATTTAGACTCGTTTTCCTCCGTTTTTGTGAGATTAGAACGCGATTATCGCCCTATTCTTAGTCTTTCTCGCGTTAGCGCCTCTCTTGTGTATTTCATGTGTTTTTGGTAGTTTTTCTATCTATTTTGATAGGATTCGTCGCCAAGAGCATGTCCAAGCTTTCACGAGCACAAGAGAGTGGAATACCGTCCAAAAGCAACATACGAAGCCTAAAGTCCAAACAATCAAACGATAAAGAGCGAAACCCGAAAAGATGTCAAAGAACCCATCGGGTGAAGTTTCACCCGATGAGGAATTGTCGGGCGAAGTTTCGCCCGACGACATACCGACCTCCCCGAAGATCTTCAGGAAATTGAACCTACCAGGAGAAACCACCGGGCAAAACATTCACTCACCGGATGAAGTTTCACCTGACGGTAGTGAGGCTCCTAAACGCAGAATCTGAAAGAAAAGTCCATCGGGTGAAACCACCGGGTGAAGTTTCACCCAACGGAAATGGTTCGTGAAAGTCAGAAATCCGCAAGGCAAAGTTTCACCCTTTGAAGATATATAGGGAAAAAGTTTCACTCAAAGTGCAAAAATCAGATTTGGGCTTGGTTTAGTGATCCATTAAGCTACTACTATATATAGTTTAACCTAATTAGATGAAGCATTATATTCAAAGACCTGAGGTTGTGGTGCTGCGGATCAAACAAGAGATGAAGGCTAAAATTTGAACTTGTACTAATGGTAAATTGACTACTAGTGATAAGTTGGATTGAGGAAGATCTCAGGGTCATAAACTTTGTATATTCATTCATTTATTCAATTTTTTACCATTTACCAAAAAAAATTAGATGAAGGGAGAACAATTTTTACATTAAACTTTAGGAAGCCATTAGGCAACACTTAGAAGGCTACATAGTTTTCATCAACCTTCATCTTCTTCCTCTAGCTTTAGATTCAATTTATTGTAATCAATTCTAGATTTAATCAAGAAGTTCTTTGGAGATCGATCATCAAAGGATTACTGACAAATCCATTTTTTTTCTTCATCAAGGCTTCACCTTTATTTACATGCATCTTATCTTCTTCATTCCTATTTTTTCTCCATTGTTGGTATAACTCTCTTCCTCTCCCTTTTCTCTAGATTAGTTTTTATTCTTAATCTCTTTTTAATGCATCGTTTTCTTTGATTTTTCTTGCATTGTTTTTGGATTGCTTGGTCGTTTCATTTGTTGATCTTAGTTTCTTTCATTGTTTTAGACTAAATTCCTCTAGTTTTCATCATTATGCATGTTGTTCCTATGATCACCATTGTTATTGTTCTTGATACTTCCTCCATGAATTGTTAATAGATTCTTGTTAGGAGGTTAAGGAAGGAAGATCTTGGGTAATATGAATTGATAAATTTTGGTTTGGTTGCATATTTTTTGATCTATCTTGTTTAAGGTTGTTGTGTCTTTGTTGACTTAGTTTGGCTAACTAGATTGACCTTGACTCACGCCTATCAATATGGAGAAACTTGGGGTAGGAGTTACCTTGACTTGAGACTTAGCATTTTCACTGCGAAAGCGGGATTTAGCTAAGTTGGGTGAAGAAATTGAAAGGTGGCTTTCTCCCTTTATCGACTTTGTGACGGACCCCATAATTCCTTGATTTGTAGAACCCGATTTCCGATTCCCCGACCCCTCCTAACGCCTTTTACTTATTGATTACTATTTGTCATTAATCGCATTATTCGTATAAACTCGACTCAAAACCCCCATTAATTAAGACCCCAAATGAATTCGCTTTTTTTCAATCAACTCACCGTCATCCCTGTGGACGACCTCGACTTACCACATGTACATTTTTTTTGTTTTTGTGTTCTTTGTCGAGTCTTATAAATATTGTTTGATCCTCTATCCAACCGTTAACGACCGATTCTAGATAGGTGGAGATCAAATATTTCGAATCTCTTCCTTTTCCCTTGGTAATTAAATCTTTACTCGTTCTTCCTCTCTTCCTCCTTCGTTCTTAATTGCACTTCGTTCTTAATTGTTCTTAATCTCTTTAGATTGCTTATGCTTGTTTCTATCTTATTAATATTCACTATGTTCAATCTAGTAATCTCCTTCATTATTATTGTTGTTACTAATTTATCTATGAGTAGTTAATTTCTTTGCTAGGATTTAGGGGATCCATGAATTGAATGGGGTTGCTTATAGTTTTATAGATCTGTCAACGATACTGCATCTGAGTTGTTAATTGTAGCATATTATCGTGATTAGTAAGTTAATGTGCATGATTGATTAATTGGATTCGGTAAACTTGAACATAAGATCATAATCCCGGTGAAAGTTAGACCTGCTACAACACATTAGTGTGCCCTAATAAGATCGGAAGCCTTTAGACGCATGCTAGGGTGAATAGAGAACCGGAAGACCTTTTCACTACCCCTTTGACCAATATCTGCGATAGATCTATAGCCTAGACCGTGACCATATGAAATTTGTGGTGAACCAACAATCCTAGTTTTCTCTCCATATCTTTTCATCTTTATTCATCTTATTCGATTTACTTATTCTTCTCTTTAATTTCTCTTCCCCTCACAACTTTTAGACTAGTCAAACACATAAAAACCCTCGATTTGTTACTTAGATAGACTTTGATTAAAAGTAGAATATATTTGTCTCCCAGTGGATTCGATCCTGACTTCCCTAACTATATTTTTAGTTAGACCTAAGTTGGTTATCTTAGATAGGTGGACGATTAGCTCATCAAATTTTGGTGCCGTTGTCGGGGAGATGATGTAATTTTACTTGTCATTTTAGTTTATCTCTTGTCTCAAAGAACTTTTGTTCCTTGAGATAGTTGTCATATTTTTCTTCTTAGTTCTGTTTACGCTCAGGTCTAACAGGTTCGAGATTCATTCCTTTGATCCCGACCCGAAAGGACTTTACGAGCTAGACGGAGTTTTTGGAGGGAAATTCGTCAGGCGGAAAAGTCTAATTTGCATCAGACGTGGAATTCTAATTTCCACTAACCTTGAAGTGGAATATTCGTCCCACGAAGAGGACGATTCTATTTCTGCATCAGACGCCGAGTCATATACTACTCTTCCGATCATGCCGCCGAAGCTTTCTACTCACTCTGAGCCGCCTCAGGCTAACATCCAGAAAGGATGGAAGCTACCGACTCCTACCACCGGCTTGTTTGATATTCGTCCCGCTTATATCACTTTGGTGGAGAAAAACACTTTCTCAGACAAGAAGGATGAAGAGCCCGGGCAAAATGTGGAGATATTCACTGATTATTGTTGCTCCATTTTGGATACTGCAGGGGTGACACAAGAACAAGTAATGGAGTCTATATTTACATTCTCTAGCAGGTCCAGCCTGTCGATAGTATCGAGACCTTAATAAGGAAGTTGCCGATATTAATGACTGGAATTCTTTCGCGTTAGCCTTCTACAAGCATTATTACCCCTCTCAGCGCACCAATGCCATACGTAGTCAAATAACCAGTTTCAAGCAAGGACCTTTGAAAGACTTAACTGAAGCATGGACTCGATTCAAAGATCTAGTCCGTTCTATCCCTCATCATGGCTATGAACCATTGTTCTTATGGAATCAGTACTATAATGGGTTATTTGATGATAATCGAGCAATCCTCGATGGTGCTGCTAACGGACGATTCAAGAATAATATTGATGATGATAAGAGTTGGAAGGTAATTGACAAAATGGCAACACACCGAGCCGAGTATGGGAATCCAAGGGATAGTGTTCGGGTAGCCGGGGTTGGGTGTCCTTCGTGGGCTTCCCAACACGTACCTTCACCTCTTACTCAGAACCTTTGGTTTCCAGATACCCAAAACCATTGGCAACGAGAGTCATTCGATGCACGATACTCGATAACTCGACATCGGTATCGCTAGGCAAAGGGACGAACCCCACAAGCTCTAGTACTAAAGTGGGTCGTGCTTTGTGCGCGATACGCTCAAGTATAGAGTGGGTTCGAAGGGGCCCGAACTCCCATAAAGTTTGGTGGCGACTCCAACTTTAATTTAAATTTCAACCCGAGAACAATCTCACCACGAGATTCATTAGCCTACCCTAACCTGCGCGTGGCCAGATCGGGGTGGACTTTGCCATGTCCACAGACACAATACCGGAAAATCCAGAAGAGGAGAAAAATAGTCGACCGATTATTGATAATAGTCGACCGACTATGAACAGTATTCGACCGACTATTCCAGAGACAAGGTCCAAAACTGAGACGCTTACTGCTGATATGGCGTCCAATATAGAGCTGACAACGATTGCGAAGGGGAAGGAAAAAGCTTTTGATCCGACAATTAAAATTCAAGTTTCGTTTCCTAGTAGTTTGAAGAATAAGAAGACCAAGAAGTAATTCACTAAGTTTATGGAGGTCGTCAAAAATCTCCAAGTAACTGTTCCCTTCACCGAGTTGATTACCCAGGTACCTTTTTATGCGAAATTCATGAAAGACATTTTGACCCATAAGAGGAACTTTAATGAACATGAGACGATTGCTTTTACTGCTGAGTGTCGTGCTCTAATTCAAAGTAAGTCTCCACCCAAACTGAAAGACCCGGGTTGTTTTTCCATACCATGTACCAAAGGCACCCATGTGATCCATAAAGCTCTATGCGATTTGGGTGCGAGTGTCAATGTCATATCCTATTCAGTTTGCGAGAAACTGAATATGTATCAGCTTAAAGTTACAAGTGTGACTCTTTAGATGGCTGACAGGTCAGTCAAACGTCCCCAAGGAGTCGTAAAGGATGTCCTCGTTAAGACAGGTAAATTCTTTATACATGTCGATTTTATTTAAATATGGCCGAGGATACCCAAATTCCTATAGTCTTGGGTATGTCCTTTCTACATACTGCAGGGGCAATTATCTATGTCAAGCACGGACACTTGACTCTCGAGGTGGGGGATGATAAGGTGACCTTTAACTTGGCTAATAACAGATTAGCTAAGCCTATGATCGAGGACACGTGTTATGCACTCGATATTGTTGATGATGCCATTTTTTATGTTTATACGGGTTCCCTGAGTAGGGACCTGCTCGAGGCTTTGATGTGTTTAGACAGTTGTGCAGGTGATTAAACTAACGATGATGCTGTATGGGATATGTTAGGAGATACACAAAATTTGACGAACATCGACGAAGAAGTGGTAAATAGATTGGTAGATACCTCTTATGCTGTAGAGGTAACTAAACTCAACCTGAAACCTCTTCCGTCCCATCTCAAGTATGTAGTTCTAGACAATTCTGAGTCTTATCCAGTTATCGTGAGTAATAAACTGGATGAAAACCAACTTTCTACTTTGTTGGTGTAATCCCCTAGAAACTCTAACGCAATACAGTGGCGAAAACACTCTAGAGTTGGGATTAAAATACACTGATAAACTATATCTTATTAAAAGAAATGGTAAGTCAATACAAAGGCCTCTTTTTACAAAAGGGCTAAAAAGGAAATTCTTCAAAACAGGTTTATAGAAATCCATAAATCGTCTCCAAAAATTAAAATGATATAATAAAAATAAGTTTTCAGCGAAACTTAAAGCACTTGCCAACCTGCAAGTCAAAATCAACCGATAATAATAATATTATTAAATAAATGGCATTATGGATAGGATTAGTGATGAAGGCTAGACTTTCACTAGGAGAATATTAAAAACTAGCTTCGAGAACTTAGTTCAAACAAATCAAACTTCGATCTCTAGCCAAGCTACTCAACCATAATAGGACGGCGACTTATAAATGTGTGGCCCTAATTTAAGACACTGCACACCCCTTCTGGGATTACTTGTCACTCAATTCAACTTATGACGGCGACTTACTGCGAGACCTAAGCTTAAGGTCAAAATGTACACAACTCCCGGGATACCTGTCATCCGGTTCAACTACTAATGTACCGATTCCTGATACACTAGCCTTACAGTTGATGGCAAAAATGTAAACCCCAGAATATATTACTCTAAACCTCACACGTGTCCTTATTCCATAACTTCAAAACAACGTCATTATCGATATATACAAAAGATATAATCATTATAAATAATATGAGGATAAAAGAAATAAACATTTTATATTAAAAGAGAAATTTTCTATAATAGAAACTTACTTAAAATAGAAATAGTCTTATAGAAAATACGTAAGTTATTAAAATAAGTGAAATGTATAAAAATAGCATTTCTTACGAAATTAACATTTTATTATTATCGTCGTTATCGTAACTTTAATATATTTCAAAATTCGTTACTCAAAATAAACTATACTAAGTCAATATATAGTATTTTATAAATAATTTAAAAATCGAGGTAAAACTATAAATTTTTTGAAAAAAGATATTTTAAGAAAAAGATATCAAAATTAATTGAGTCGCCGGATTTTATAAATGAAACGAGATTTTACAACCCTTTGAAATTATTTTTAACAAATAAATTTTATTAATAAATAATAAAGAATTTTTTAATAAAAATAATCAATAGTAAAAACATAAGAAATTATTAGTGAAAATAGTCTCGACTAAAAATGTATTTCAAACAAAATGACTATCTTCTAGTTAATTAGTATAAATCGTAAAACGAAATTTAATTTATTAAATGACTTTATAATTCTCGATTATAATATTTAAAGTACTATCTGAGTTGAAAATATGACGAACACATGAGTATAAATTAACGAAATATGACGAAAACATGAAATCAATATTATTTAGTTATTAGTGTCACGATAATCAACAAAATATTATAACGATCATAAATAAGTAAATTACTAACGATTTATAAAACGATATCGAAAATTGTAAAATATTTATAAGATTCACGGTTTAAAATTAAACCTTTGGTGAATACGGAGTAATAGATAGAAAAATGTTAGAAAAGCGAAGGTAAAGTATTTAGTACACACTACTACTCAAACATACGATATAAAATCGAGAAACATCCAAAAGTTACCTTAAGTCGATATCCGAACGATCATGTACTTGTCCTCGGTTGGGTCTTCACAAAATCCTACGAAACAAAAATATAGGGTATAAAACACCATCTAAAAAAATGAGTCGGACAATTTGGATAAGATCTGAAATCAATTTATCCAAAAGACACAAAAACCTTGAACAAGATAGATCAATAAATATGCAACCAATCCACAATTCCTCAATTCATATCACCCAAAATCCTCCTCCCTTAACCCTCTAAGAAGAGTCTACTCACAATTCATGGATAATTTATAAAGAACAATAACTAAGGAAATTGTACTAATAACATGCATGGTGATTAAAACTAGAGGAATTAAATCTATCACAATGGAAGAAATTATAACCAACAAATGAAACTACTCACCTATCCAAAAACAATGCAAGAATAATCAAAGGAAAAGATGCAATAGAGAAGGAGTAAGAGTAAAAACTAAACTAGAGAAAAGGGAGAGGAAGAGAAGTATACCAACAATGGAGGAAAATAAGGATGAAGAAGATGAAGATGCATAAAAATAAAGATGAAGCCTTGAAGAAGAAAATAATGGATTTGTCACTAATCCTTTGATAATCTCCCAAAAACATCTTGATTAAATCTATAATTGATTATACTCCCTCCGTTTCTATGATTTCTTCCACCTTAAAAGTGGCACGTTTCTTAAGAAAAACAATAAAATATGTAAAAGTAGAGAGGGAGTAAAGTAAGTGGGCTACCTAGGTAAGAGAGAAGTGTGATAGAAAAAAAGAAAGTGGAAGAAATCAAAGAAATGGTTGAAAAAGGAAATGTGGAAGATATCAAAGAAACAGAGGGAGTAATAATTTTGATCTAAGGCTAGAGGAAGGAGATGAAGATTGATGAAAACTATGAAGTTTCCCTAATCTGAATATGTATGTGTGTGCCTCCTTCTTCTAATCTAGGTTTAGCTATATATAGGAGTTGCTTAATGGATCACTACACCAAACCCAAATCTAATTTTTGCACTTGAGTGAAACTTTTGCCCTATATATCTTCAAAGGGTGAAACTTCGCCCCGTGGATTTCTTCACGAGACAATTCCTTCGGGTGAAACTTCACCTAATGGTTTCGCCCGATGGAATTTTCTACCATATTTTGAAATTGGGGATACCAATACCGTCGAGCAAAACTTTACCCGATGGGTGAAACTTTTGCCCTGTCATTTCACCCGGTGGACTTTCCTGAAGATCTTCGGGGATGCAGATATGTTGTCGGGCAAAATATATCCCGACGAGATCTCATCGGGTGAAACTTCACCCGATGGATTCTTAGACATCTTTTCTTGTTTCGCTTCTTGTTGTTTGGACTTTTGGCTTCGTGCGATGCTTCTGGACGGTAATTCATTCTCTTGTGCTCGTGGAAACTCAAACATGCTCTTGGAAAACTATCCGAAAACACATAAAATGCACATGAGAGACGCTAATGTGGGAAAGACTAAGAATAAAGCGTTAATCGCAATCTAATCTCACAAGAACGGAGGAAAACGAGTCTAAATGGAAGTAAAAAATGGGCTAAATTTATTACATATCAAATCCCGCACACTAGACCGTTGCTCGTCCTTGAGCAAAGACCCAAAAAGAAAATAAGTACTACTACTATTGAGCTAGACTTTGCTAAGCTGATACGGGGCAATTAACGGGCACTCTGTCCCTTTAACTCACATTGGAATACCTATGAGGTAAGGTACTTCTATGCAAGGCAAGTTGGGTCTTGCTCAAAATGGTGGATGCGACTAAATACACAAAAACACATAAGCACATGAAGAATAGGCGCATCCAAAGAGAAAATAAAGCACTGAATCCCTCATCGAGAGGGCGGGAAAGACACCGATTACTTACTCAAACAATAATAAACATTCCAAACTAGATCACCCAAGTGGAGATGGACCGAAGTCTAATAGTATGACATTAAAGCAATAAAAGTGTTGATGAATTAGCTAGGTCCTCCTAATCTTCTAAAGGGGTATGGCGGGGTGTTAAACGAAACGAAAATGAGTGAACCATCGAGTCATTCGACACTGTAGGTAGATGCAATCCTTCTCTCTTTAGCTAAGGCTAAGAGGGTCGTTCCAAACTCAAATTACCCGAATTAGTCCAAACAAAGAGTGGAGAAATGTTTAAAAATGTGGTGGATTGACTAATCACCTCTATATTCCTTCCTCGAGAGTCAGTCCTCTAGTAGGCACTTCAAGACGAAAAACCGATCAAAGGGCTTTTTTTAAAAGAAGAGGATGTTTTTTTTTGGTGATACGATTTTCATGAATGTTGCTTTCCTCTTCTTTGATTTTCATTTGTTTGTGCCCTTTTTTCTTTTGCTTTGGTTTGCTCTATTTGGTATTTTGATGTGGTTCACAAACAAGCATGGAGGTTTATTTTTTAAAACTTATTGTGATGATGTATATGTGGAAGGGAAAATAGGTATCCAAGAAAGCACGCCATCCCCGAATAACCCACAAAAAGATGAGGAGAATTTGGACTAAGGGTGCCATGGACATTCGAGCAAGGTCACCTAGAAAATGGGATGCGGTAACCAGGGCCTAACTCCTCCATGAGTGGTCAAGGTGTGTGGACATGACATAGGTCCACCCCGACGCGGCCACGCGCGGTTTTGAGTTGCGTGGGTTTGGGCGACGGTATATTCTCGTGATGAGATGATTTTGGAGTCGAAATTTAAATCGAAGTTGGAGTCGCCACCGAACATAGTGGGAGTTCGGGCCCGTTCGAACTCACTCTATACTTGGGCGTATCGCGCACAAAGCACGGTCCGCTTTAGTACTAGAGAAAAATAGAATTTTAGGAGTTTGAAACGATTAAACGAAAAATTCGTTTTATAATAATTTTAAGAATTACGAGTTAAATCGTATACAAAAATAAAAATACAAACACAACTTTAATTTAATTTAATTTATAAAATCATGGGTGTTACAGTTGCTCATTCTTAAGAAGAACAAAAAGGCTATAGGATATAGTCTAGATGACCTTAAGGGAATTAGTCCCAACATTTGCATGCATCGAGTTGAGCTTGAGGAAGATCACCGACCTTTCAGATAGGATCAACGTAAGTTGAACCCGAAAATGCAAAAAGTGGTGATGAAAGAAGTGATGAAATTGTTAGATGCAGATATAATTTATTCTGTCGGTCACTCTAAATGGGTGAGTTCTGTTCAGGTCATCCCGAAGAAAGTCGGGACTACCGTGGTCAAAAACGATTAAAAATGAATTAATACCTACTAGAATTGTAACGGAATGGCGGATGTGCATTGATTACAGACAATTAAATGCCGCCACAAAAAATATCACTTCCCTCTTCCATTTATCGATCAAACGGTAGAATGGTTAGCCTCACATAAATTTTTCTGTTACTTAGATGGGTACTCAGGGTTCTGTCAAATCCCGGTCCATCCTAAAGATCAGGAAAAAGATGACCTTTACTTGTGCCCATAGTGTTTTCGCTTATCGCAGGATGCCTTTCGGGTTGTGTAATGCCCCCGTCACCTTTCAAAGGTGCATGATGGGGATATTCTCCGAGTATATTGAGTTTATTATGGAGGTATTCATGTGTGATTTTAGTGTCTACGGTAGTAGTTTCACTGATTGTTTAACAAACCTTGATAAAGTGATGCAACAATGTATTGAGGTCAATCTAGTGTTGGATTGGGGGAAGTGCCACTTTATGGTCAACGAGAGAGTTGTCCTTGGGCAGTTAATATCTGATCGAGGTATCAAAGTAGATAAAGCTAAGGTGGAAGTGGTCGAGCAATTTCCCTCTCCCGTTAACGTGAAGGGGTTTAAGAGGTTTCTTGGACATGCCGGATTTTGTCGCCGGTTTATCAAAGATTTCACCACTTACACAACTGCTCCTCAAGGATGCCCCATTCATTTTTAACTGATGAATGTTGATATGTGCTAAATTTAGCCCATTTTTCTTTCCATTTAGACTCGTTTTCCTCCGTTCTTGTGAGATTAGATTGCGATTAACGCTTTATTCTTGGTCTTTCTCACATTAGCGTCTCTAATGTGCATTTTACGTGTTTTCAATAGTTTTCCAAGAGCATGTTTGAGTTTCCACGAGTACAAGAGAATGGAATACCGTCCAGAAGCATCGCACGAAGCTAAAAGTCCAAACAACAAGGAGCGAAACAAGAAAAGATGTCTAAGAATTCATCGGGTGAAGTTTCACCCGATGAGATCTCGTCAGGATATATTTTGCCCGACAACATATATGCCTCCCCGAAGATCTTCTGGAAAGTCCACCGGGTGAAATGACAGGGCAAAAGTTTCACCCACCGGATAAAGTTTCGCCCGGCGGTATTCCCCAATTTCAAAATCTGGTAGAAAATTCCATCGGGCGAAACCACCGGGTGAAGTTTCACCCGACGGAAATGTCTCGTGAAGCTCAGAAATCCGTGGGGCGAAGTTTCACCCTTTGAAGATACATAGGGCAAAAGTTTCACTCAAGTGCAAAAATTAGATTTGGGTTTGGTTTAGTGATCCATTAAGCAACTCCTATATATACCTAAACCTAGATTAGAAGAAGGAGGCACACAGATACACATTCACCTTAGGGAAACTTCATAGTTTTCATCAATCTTCATCTTCTTCCTCTAACTTTAGATCAAAATTATTATAATCAATTATAGATTTAATCAAGAAGTTTTTGGGAGATTATCAAAGGATTAGTGACAAATCCATTATTTTCTTCTTCAAGGCATCATCTTTATTTTTATGCATCTTCATCTTCTTCATCCTTATTTTCCTCCATTGTTGGTATACTTCTCTTTCTCTCCATTTTCTCTAGTTTAGTTTTAACTCTTACTCCTTCTCTATTGCATCTTTTCCTTTGATTTTTCTTGCATTGTTTTTGGATAGTTGAGTAGTTTCATTTGTTGGTTATAATTTCTTCCATTGTGATAGATTTAATTCCTCTAGTTTTTATCACCATGCATGTTATTAGTACAATTTCCTTAGTTATTTTTCTTGATAAATTACCCATGAATTGTGAGTAGACTCTTGTTAGGGGTTAAGGGAGAAGGATTTTGGGTGATATGAATTGAGGAATTGTGGATTGGTTGCATATTTATTGATCTATCTTGTTCAAGGTTTTTGTGTCTTTGTTAACTTAATTTGGCCAACTAGATTGACCTTGACTTACTCTTATCAATATGGGGAAACTCGGGGTAGGAGTTACCTTGACTTGAGACTTATCCTTTTCGCCGCGAAAATGGGATTTAGCGAAGTTGGGTGAAGAAATCGAAATGTGGCTTTCTCCCTTTATCAATCTTGTGACCGACCCCATAATTCCTTGATTTGTAAAACCCGATTTTTGAATCCCTGACTCCACCTAACGCCCAGACCGAGATATCGCCGAACATCGAATCTCAATTAAACCTGGGCTTAAGCCAGTAAAACAAAAACTACGCCATATGCGACCCGAAGGGCCCTTAAGGTCAAGGAGGAAGTAGACAAACAATTCAAACCCCAATTCATTCACATTTCCGAGTACTCCGACTAAGTAGCCAACATAGTCCCCGTTCCCAAAAAGGATGGAAGAATTCGGGCTTGTGTTGACTTCAGGGACCTCTACAAAGCCAGCCCAAAGGATGACTGCCCCTTACCTCACATAGACATCCTAGTAGACACTACTACAAAACATCAAATAGACAACTGTTTTTTTTGCAATAGACAACTGACTTACAACAGTTGAGTAGTTTGGAGTTGTATATTACTCTGAGCATAGACATCTGTTTTAAAACAGTTGTCTATTGGTTAATAAACAACTGTTTTTGTAAAACAACAGTTGTTTATTACGTATATAGACAACTGTTTTTCCAAAACAACAGTTGTCTATTACGTATATAGACAACTGTTTTTCCAAAACAACAGTTGTCTATATATATATAGATATGTGCTTATATACATATTCATATTTTATGTTTTTTAATAATTCTGAAATACGTACATATTAACAAACCGTAAAAAAGGAATACCATAGCGAATAATTGAACAAAAGAAGTTACATTTTTATAAAATCCAACATCCAAAATCTAAAAGATACGTAAAATCATTATCCAAAATCCAAAAGATACACATAAAATCATTATCCAATGTCCAAAAGTACCTAAAACCATAATCCAACTAATTATTAAGAAAATAATCCGCCCATAATCCACGAACCTCGTCAATATCTTCTTGAGAATATGGCATCATATCGTTGAAATGCTACAAAATCAATAATATAAATGAACTAATTATTTTGTTTCAATTATGTGCATAAAACAAATGGTTGAAACAAGAGAAAGTGTGAAAACCAAAGTCTTACCTCATTGACGGTTCTCTTCAAATCAGAACGAGTGATAATTTCAATCGTATATCTCATCACGTAATAACCGCACTCTGTTTTCCGAGCATGAGGAGCCAACTACATTGCAACAAGTATAACAAAGTGTAAGAGTCGTACAAATGACAAAATACAAGATACAACAACATAATCAGCTGAACAATTATAAAAAATAATGCTTAAACAAACGACGCTTATAATGCATAACAAAAGTTTCTCACAAAATTTATCGAAACAAAACTGAAATGAACTTTCTCATAAACTCGATTTCACAAGGTAAGAATGTAAGATCAACCAGAGCAGCGTGCAAATAAAAAACTAACTGGCAATGTAATGCAATAACAACAATCGGCAAGATACAACATGATAATAAGACTGATAATTATCGAAAATAATACTCAAAACAACGAGCTAAATAAAAACAATTAAATATCATACGGAAAGAAGGGAGTTTGAATACACCATGTAGAGTAAGCAAAAAGTCTAATTTCAGCATTAAAGTGAAGGGTTAATTACGACTTCGGCCCTTTTGACATACTTTGTTGCTCTACCGTCTTCCTCTGCCCTCTGCTCTCCGTCTCTCTCCACATAATAATAATAATAATAATAATAATAATACTTGTATCCAATTCGAAACTAAATCACATTGATATACTGTACGAGTAAAATTTAATAACGAAAATAATACGAGCAATTACCATATTGATGGTTGGTTTTGTGAGTAAGACCAAAATTGCAGCGATTAGTTTTGAACTTGAAAATTAAATCACCCAGTGACATTGAGATTGGGGTCATTGTCCAGTGCGGTAAATCGTCCACAAAGACGGCATTCTAGAGGTCTGAAACAATCAAATATGGGACTACTGTTGTTGTTGCTTTCATCGAGCAATTCCTGTGGAGGAGCAGGCATATCCATCTGTGAAATGGGTAGAAAATCAACAACAAAGTAACACTCCAGAGATTAAAAGACTACAAGTTGAAAGAAAAGGAAAATGATAACAAAAACAATGAGCTAACAATATGAGTACTGTATATAGCAAGAAATTAGCAGTAAATTAGAAAACCTGGCATTTCAATCAATTTCATGGAAAAACACACAGACACACAAATTAATTAAAAAAAACTGAAGGCTAAGTGAGTGGGGGGTTTGGGTTTGGTTTACCTAGAAACAATTGAGGGGCAATGGCGATAGAGAGGGTTGGCATCAACAAAGTTGTTGTAGGATAAACAAGTGGATATCAAACATGAGAATGAGATGAACACTGCAGCTGCTGCTGTGAGGAATAATGAAGAAGAATAATAATGTAATGCTAACATTATTATATTTGCAGTCGTATGTATGTATGTATGTGTGTCGTACAGCAGCAGCAGCACTAGTAGTGATGTAGTAGAGTAATAAGTAGAGATATGTGTGCTAAATAGAATATATGAAAAGTACTAGTCGTATGAAGAAACAAGCAAAAGCCAAGTGGAAGTGGATCTAGTAGTGCAAATGATTTGCAAAAAATCTACGTAAACTCATTGGATAATAAATTTCAGCTATCCCAATTTTTTTTTGTTTTTGTCTTACGACCAAAATTCAAATAGCATCTTCCGTGGCGTGGGAAAATGATTCACATCTTAATTAACCATATACAGCAAGAGATTCGCTAACCTTTTGTTTAAGCAGTTCCTGTAATTAATTTCTCTCTTTGATCCAATCTCTTGACCTTAAGAACACCCAATAAGGTCGAAAAGTGCACAGACTGTAAAAACAGTAATAGCAGGCACCTGAATTGGGCAAGTAGATTCGATTATTTGAGTTCGACACTTCTGTTAAGTGGCAATGAGAAACCGTAGAATTCTCAAAACGATCACTTACTCGGATTGAGTGAAGACTCGGGTTGAGAGTTTTGAAGAAGTTGAAGTTGAAGATGAAGAAGAAGAAGAAGAAGAAGAAGAAGAAGAAGAAGAAGAAGAAGAAGAAGAAGAAGAAGAAGAAGAAGAAGAAGAAGAAGAAGAAGAGGGGTGTGTTTGTGTTATGGGGTGAGATCAGATCCATCGCCTGTGAGTTCTGGAGCTGGTGTTTCCTCCAAACCACCTCTCCCACCTTACATCCACTGGTCCCTTTGTCCTCCACATTTCACATTACCCAATTAATCTTAATCTAAATCAAAATCAATAATGAGAATGATAGGAGTATTTATTATACTAGAAGGAGTAATAATGAAGGTTACACGGGGAGAAGAGGGTCGGGGGTAGATTCAACTCCTGATATTAACCTGCAGCATCAGATTAGATTAGATTAGATAAGAGGGGAATTAAGGAAGGAAGCAAGGTAGGTAAATGAAATGAAGAAAATGAGGAGGAGGAGGAGATTGGTAAAGAAGAAGCAAGGTACTGATTGCAAACTGTAGAGGGGCCATCAACGGAATCAAGCTCATCTAATTCATCCTACAACCACCACCACCACCAAATATCAAGCACTAATCATCATTAATCTAATATTTCGGAGTATTATTAATGTAATCCCTTAATGAATGAATGAATAACCTAACCTGGAACATCTGGATTTGTTGATCGAGATGGGAACTCGGAGGGAGTACTCCGTACATAAACATCGATTCGAACTTAGTAGTAATAAGTAATCCCAAACATAGATTGAAACATTGATTTTCGATAAATCTTGAAACATAGCAGCTACTGCAATCTGATGCAATTCAATTATAATCATAAACACGAATTCAACGCAAATCATCGAAGCTTCGGTAAAATTACTGTGATGTAATTATAGTTTATAGTTCATAGTTCATAGTTCAGCACAAATCATCCAAACTTCAGTAAAATGAAACATCAATCAAACACGGATTCAGACATCACTATAATTGACAAACAAGTTCAACGAAACAAAGGTCAACAACTTCAAATTCGAACAAATCAGTGCGATTACAGAAAGGAAAAACTACTCAAATTCAAGAGCCAATTCGATAAATCTGATGCTATCAAAATCATAACAAACGAATTCGACACAAATCATCAAAACTTCAGTAAAATCGAACAATAATACTACGCAAATCCAAACACCAATTCGAAAAATCAATACAATCACAAATTCAACAAATCAACGCGATTACAGAAAGGAAAATCTACCCAGAAACGTAGGATTTTCGAGAAAGGTGGTCTTCAAGAGACTTGAGACCAGATTCGATGTGAAGATCCTTGAAAATCACAGCCATTTGCTTTGATTGATTTGACGAATTTGAAAGGAAATCGAGGTGAAGGTGCTGGTATAGTGAAGGATAGGAAATTTTAGGGTTTAGATGGTATTTTAGGGATGAAGCTGCTGGTGTTGTTACTCATACTATGGGTTATTGCCTTATTGGGTTATTAGATTAAATATTAGATTAAATACAAAAAAAATGTTGATATGGGTTATATTGGGTAACAACTAGACCTGTCAAAAACTGACCCGATTCGAAACCCGACCCAAAATCGCCCAAAAAAAAACCCGAAATAACCCCCCCGAAAATAACCGAAACCCGAAAGTGACCCGACCCGATAATAACCCGAATATATTGGGTCAAAACCCGCCCGAACCCGTTACCCGCCCGAAAATAGATAAATTAAAAAAATATTGCTATTATACAATAAAGTTTCTCAAAAACACGAAGAAATATTTTTTTTCCCTCAAAATTTAAGAAATAATATTTATATAGACATCTTTAAAATCATATTTTTATCAGATGATAATTATAATGAGAAGAAAAATCAATAAATCGAGTCAAAGTTCGTCATATATATTCGTACTTCCTATAGAAATAAAATATCAATGTAAATTAAAATATATATTAAATAAAGCATGTTTATTCCCACTGATATCATATATTAAATGAGATGATTAAGAAAATGAAGAATAAAATTGTATTTATGATTTAAAAAAAGTAAAGAAAATTAATGTTTTTAAAGTGCGTTAATAACCCGTATTTGACCCGAACCCGACCCGAAACCCGTATAAAACCCGTATTTTCAAACCCGAAATACACCCGACCCGTATTTTACCCGAACCCGAAATGACCGAACCTGAAACCCGACCGCCCGACCCGTTTGACAGGTCTTAGTAACAACCAATTTTTAGTGGTCCTAAATATTAGAATAGACAACTGAGATTAATTAAAACAGTTGTATAATATATAGACAACTGTTTTTATAAAACTCAGTTGTCTATTATCAGATAAAGACAACTGTTTGTCAAACAAAACAGTTGTCTATATATTATACATCAGTTGTTAAGAATATCTGATGTCTATTAGGAGTTGTCTATTTGATGTTTTGTAGTAGTGAGACAACACCACCGACCACGCCCTACTCTCCTTTATGGACGGATATGCCGGCTACAACCAAATAAAAATGGCCAAGATCGACATGTCCTAAATCGCCTTTACAACGCCTTGGGGAACATATTATTACTCACTCATGCCTTTCGGGCTTAAGAACGTCGGGGCAACCTACCAACGAACCGCCACCACACTCTTACATGACATGATGCACAAAGAAGTCGAAGTGTATGTAGATGATATGATAGTCAAATCCCAAAAACGAGAAGGACACGTCCCCGCTCTCGAAAAATTCTTCAAACGCCTACGCCAATATAACATGAGACTTAACCCTCAGAAATGTGCCTTTGGGGTTACATCCGGGAAACTTTTAGGTCATGTCTTAAGCCAGCGAGGGATCGAGATAGACCCGTCAGGGGTGTTACATCATGCCCTTCATTTTTAAGCAAATGACAAGTGTTTAGAAGATTAGTAATCAATTTAATTATAGTACAATATGTTTTAACTAAATAATTGCTGAAAGTTCTAACACTATTTTTTAAAGGGCCCAACCGCAACCCCGATCCAAATTCTCGAGAAGACAAAGAAGGGGAAGGACGGGAAGTGGATAGGCCCCCGAGCGCCGGAGCTGATTTTGAGTACTTCAACTATTCTTTTTGAAAAATTATGATGTGGAAGTATATGATGTTTTATGTGGTAACAATGATGTTTCCTATTGTTATTTCAGAATAACATTGACAAAGCTATGGAGGAAGCGCGAGCGTCTGAGCAGACACCAAACACCTTAAAGATATTCCACGATGTCTCAGGCGGCTACAACCAAAAGCAACGATTCCGGGGAATATGCAGCGCGGTGAAAGAGTTGTTTCGCCCCTGCTTGAGTCGTGGTAGAGGCCCAACCGCCGACACTTAATTCCCCACCGCCGCCTCCCAAGAACGTAAAGCTAACGAGCGCATTGAGGAAAACCTGAAGAAATTAGAAGAGCGCCAACATACGTTAGAAGAGACAATAGGATCACAACATACAGAAGAGGTTGGAGGACCATGACAAGTTCATAGAGATGATGAAGGAGAGGTGGGCCATGGAGAATGAAAGCTGCAGTGGTGGACCACGTAGTAGCAGGCGCGATGACAACAACGAAGATGGTCATCTTTTTGGATCTTCGCAACTTCAACTCATTGCTTAGGTAGTCCGTCATCTCTTTGGTACTTTTCATTATAATCATGTATATTCCTAAGTCACTAACTTGTAGATGGAATTGTGAACTCAATACTTGTTCTTTGTAATATATTTTAAGTTTCTATATAAGTATTGTGGTTGAGATTTAGAAAGTTTTGTGAATGAGATATGTGTATGTGAGCTTTAATGGGTGAGTTTTGTGGCGGAGGTGCTGCTACTTTGGTTGTTTGTGGGAGATATGTATGTCGCTGCTTGGTTGTTTGTTGCGCATTTGGGGAGCTCAAAAGAAACGAAACATTTTTTTCAATGATTATTGCGTCGGAATATCCGACACAAATGGGAAACGCGTACAAGACATTTGTGTCGATTTACCCGACGCAAATCAGATGTCAGCGTTGACATCACGTCGGATTACCCGACGCAAATGAACTCCACTTGTCGAATTTTGTGTAGGATGATAATCCAACGCACCCGTCAGAGAGCGTCACATTTGTGTCAAATAATCCGACGCAAGCGTAATCCGATATGCGAGCTTTGCGTCGGATTATCCGACGCAACCACCAAATAGTGTCGTCTTAGCGTCGGATAATAATCTGATGCAGTGGGGTTTGACTTACACGTTTGACCCTCGAAGGATGCGTCGGATTATCCCACGCAGAGGCGACACAATCGATGTTGCGTCGGACTATCCGACGCAAAAAACTCTCTATGCATCAAAAAAACATGGTGGTAGATAATAGAATACATTTCAACAGAAAAATAAACTGGAAAGTAGCGTTGGTAGACTGAGACGAGTTAATGGTGCCCTGAAGAATGGGAACGAGCTTTCTTATCTACCTCATCCTATCAGCGGTCATATCTCAAAGACCAATGATACTATTGAGTCGCAAAGTGACAATAGCAAGGTACACTTACGCTCTTACGAAAAGGAGTAGAAAGAAAAGGTGGAGAGCAGACCTGCCTTCGGAGGAGAAAAAAACTCATACACTTTGATGATCGATCTTTACAGTTAGAATGCGAATGGACAAACGGCTCCAGCAAGCAGAGAATCGAAGATAATAAAGCTAGTCCCTTAACCAATCTCCTGAAGAAAGACACCATGCATACAAGACCAATATATAATCATGACAACCCACATTGATCGGGACACATCAAACACAACCCTATAGGGGCTATTATTCGTACTACAATAAATTTTGAAACTATTAGAACGACTAAAGAAGATGCGAGAGCGATTGAGAAACTTAATAAAAGTACCACCCCAACTGTGGACATGACATAGGTCCACCCCGATGCGGCCACGCGCGGGTTTGGGGAGGCGAATGAATCTCCATATGAGAATGGATCGAATTGAAATTTAGGTCTATGTGGAGTCGCCACCGAATTTTGTGCTTATTCGGACCATTCGAGCCCACTCTATGTCGTAGTGGGCCGTATACAAAATACGGCCCATTTCCGATGTCAGAGTTTATTGGGCTCGTCCCTTTGCATTTGATACCGATACCGACATTATCGAATATCGTGTATTGAATGACTCTCGTGCGCCAACGGTTTCGGGCATCCGGAAACCGAGGTTCTGATTAAGGGGTGAGGGTACGTGTTGGGAAGCCCACAAAGGACACCCAACCCCGCCCGCATATTATTGGCCTCTACTAAGAATTCGAATGACTTTCCAATACGCGCGTTAGTTGAACGGGAAAATGATATGCAAAGATTATTTTCCTAGGCATGTGAGAAATTGAAAAGAGGGTTTCTACGTCAATTTAATGCAATTAATTCTACGTCAAAGTGGAATTTTAGCATGTGGGTTCATTTTAGTAAAATAAAATAAACAAGCAAAATTGACAAAAGAAATAACAAACGCGTTAGCAATGATATAACGAAGAATAACGGTTTGTGCAAATATTGAATTGAATTGAATGATAAACAAGATGATGCATGGTTTGAAAAGATGGTAAATACACATGATTGATTAAGCACGTGCTGACCTAAGTCGTAAAATACTATCGAATTTAGAAAATAGAAGAATGTACGACTCGTAGCTTTGGTCGTGATGAGGCCACTCGATCGAGTGGTCGATGGACTCGATCGGGTGGACCTTAAAAAAGGGGGTTCTGTTTTGCGTTTTAGACCATACTCGTCCGAGTTATTGACCAACTCGGTCGAGTACATAGCCACTCGACCGAGTCACTGTGTGACTCGATCGAGTGGGGGTCGTAATAGACATTCTGACCTGATTTTGGGGTGCCACTCGACCGAGTGGGCTAGGCACTCGGTCGAGTGCCCCCTATACGAATTGTAATTCGTTTGCAAATTGTATTGATTTCGAAATTGCTCTTGATTTTTGATAAATCGACAGTTTTACCGAATTGGGCATAAATATTGTATGATTTATGCTCAATTCGGATTTTTATAAATCATTAATTTCGACGAATCGAATATAAATATTGCGGGATTTATATTCGATTCTGATTTTGAATACTCGTAGTATCCCATATTCGATTATTGAATCGATATGGAATACTAGAGTGAAAGTAAAAGAAAATAAATTGATTTTAGTCGTTTTAAATTAATTATCGCGATATGGATAAATCGCGTTAATTAATTTATGTGACTAGATCGCTAGATTCGACATCTAATTAGAGAATTGGTATCGAATCTAATAGATCGACCCTTATTAAATAGAATACTTGTTTTTGAAAATCGATATGAATATGCGACTTGAATAATGCTGCAAACGAAAATAAACGAATTATTGTTTAAGTTAACTTATTTCAATAATCAAACGATCGGGGTGATGGGATAAGCGACCGTCAACGCGTGTGCAGTACACTTGTATGTTCGGTTTTCCTTATCCCACCATCACTCACATTCGACACAAATCAATAAGTATTTTAATGCTTTGATATTAACGATAAAATAAAATAAATAAATAAATAAACGTAAAAAAAAGAGGAAGATGACGAGAGAAAGAGAAGAAGGAGAGAATGGGGTTTTGACACCCTCAACCTACATGTTCTTGTCTCGGATAAGGCTCGTAGTCGCGGCTTTAACACGGGAGCTTCGAGGTGTATGAAGGTTGAGTTATGGTGGCTCGGGTTTTGATTCCTAAAACTAGGTTTAGGGTTTGAATTTGATCTTGATTAGGGTTGAACTTGATGTTGATTAGGGTTTGAATTTGATCTTGATTAGGGTTTGAGAAGTTGTGTAAAGTTGTTTAGGGTTGTGTAGAGATGTGTAAAAGAGGTCCCTGATTGTATGTGCATGGGGTTGCTTATATAGGCAAAGCTAGGGTACCCGGTTAGGGTTACTCGACCGAGTAGGTGGCTAACTCGGTCGAGTGGCCCGTTAAGCTTGCAACCGGGCTCGAAACAGGCCCACTCGATCGAGTGGGTAGGTCACTCGATCGAGTGGCCTAGCTGGGTCGCGTGGGTCAGTCTTTTGGACCTTGACGTTGGATGTTTGATGGGTTTTGTGTTTGACTTGAACTTTTGATGATGTGAGGGGCTGTTTTGTGTGTTTCGGAAATGACTTTGACCGGGGTTGACCCAATCGCTAAAAGTTGGTTTTATTTTCGGTGTCGATTTCGGCCCGAATTAGTCTTGTTTGACTCGTAATGGTCCACTGGGCCTGGAATCGAGGTTGATTTTGTGAGGTTTGTACTCCGTAAGTGCGTCAGCCAGCAACTAATGGATTTGAGCCCGTATCCGAGCGCATAGAAACACGTTAGCGTCCGATCATCATCGGGTGTTTTTTGGAAACTGCCATAGACACTTGGCAGTCAAAATGCGGGTGTCTACAGAGCCCCCACTCTGACTGAGGCTTGGACAGGGCGAAATTCAGAGTAGCTACCAAGCCAATTAAGACCTGGTAGACTTCCGGTCGGGTCGTTTATAGTCCATTAGACTCGCGTGAAGGGCTCGCCAGCCATAAGACAGAAATCATACCTGAGCTTGATGATAGTACCTCCGTGGGGAATTTGGACTTGTCGCGTAAGTCCTGGGTGCGCCTGTGTGTAGGCCCATCCCGTGAAAATGCTGGGAGATTTAGAGATTTGCATGTCCCTGTTTGAGTCGTACCTGTATGAGTCACATAAAAATGCATGCAACACGTAGGTAGTAAAATGACTAGTGCTGGGGAAAATGAATTTTGAATTTTTGAATCTTTGAAAATTTTGAAGTTTTTGAATTTTTTGAAATTGAAATCCTGAAAGCAGCTCACGGGCTAGGTTTTCAAAATGGAAAGGGGTAGAAAAGAAATTTGCAGTTTAAATAGACCGAAATTTGACCTTGTCGAAAAGGACTATTTCAAATGGCTAAATTTTGCAAATTTCAAAGTGGAATTTGAAGAGAGAGGCCTATCGACAGACTCGACTCTGAACGTGACCGGACGATTTGACAGACACGACTGGACTCTCGAGGGGTTGGACCGTGACTCGGTAGGGGGTAGGCCACCTAACAAGGCTCTTGAGTTGCGCGAATCCGTAGCTTAGGCGAGTGGCAACACGGTCGTACATCGAAATGGGATAGATATGCTATAGGGGACTTGCAGTAGTCTGTAATGAGACTGTTTTAGTCTGGTGCCCTTCTGGATTTCTGATTTTAGGGTACAGTCCAAAATGGGTATTGCTTCGAGTCCTAACTGATTCTCGTCTTCGACTGAGCCGAGTACTAGGACACACAGTAGAAAGGAGGCTAGATTTTGAAAGTATTTGGATTATGTGAGTGGATGGAGAACCTCTATCTAAGAGAAGCCCCCAGGACGACAAAGCTAGCTGCTGAGAACACGACAGTGTCGTGACCGGAATGATAGTGCTTTTTGAATGTGTGTCAATGTGGGTGGTTGTGCCTCTGTTGAAAAGCTGCCTACGTATTCACGTGTAGTGAAATCAAACCGTGTCGTAGTTCAATGTTGAAAGATATATTATGGTGCCTAGTCTAATAGGACTTTGTGTGTAACTAGCCATATTGACGGTGCAGGCTAGGTGCATTCCCAATAATGTCTTGATCAAAGGGCTAGAATGGTTAGGATGTTGATCCTGTGACTGTGAGCGTTCTCCAGGGTAGCCCCCAGAGGTGGTGTGAACTATTTGGGCATATTCTATGCCGACCGCAAGTTGAGTACCCGTGTTTGGGGTTGGTAACTGGATTAGATGTTTTTGGAAATGTGGTGCTAGGTCACAAGTGGCTTTGATGTTCGAAATCTGGAGCTCGATTTTGTGGAGCTAAGGCTTCGAGGGTAAGGTATTGTAATGTGGTAGGAAAGGGGGAAGTCGAGTAAAAATGGCTCGAACTTCGATTTGGTTGGTTTGATAATGCGGGAACTGGTTTCCATGTCTGGCCCTAATGGTTAGGGGTATCCTATGGAGCTTGAATCCTCAAAATTCCGGGCTGTCTCTAGCCTAGGTCTCGAGGAAGTCTTGAGGGTTGTAATGTGGGAAGGCTGAGTGTGGTGTTAGCTAACCAGCTTGATTGTTACTCCCTTATTGATAATTTTGAATTTGACCGTACCCCGATCAAAGGATTTTCACTTGAGTTGATCGTTGACCACGGTCATGGGTATTTGATTTTTTTTTTTTGATTGACCTCTTAGCCCCGGTCATGAGTTTTTTTTTTTGAATTTTTGCTGGTTGACCTCTTAGCCCCGGTCATGGGTTTTTTGAACTTTGGTTGACCTCTCAGCCCCGGTCATGGGTTTTTTGATTTTTTTTTCGTCCAGCTTTTTTTTTGTCAGACTAACACCAAAGGTAGGGGTCGGTTGATCTTATCGGATGGATGTTTGTTGTGGGAAATGAGCTTGCCTCCCGTCTTGGACCCAAACTAGGAGACTACCCAGATTTGTCATAGGATTTGATATGCTCCTGCTAGGGGTAGTTATGTGGCTTTTCTATATCAGACATGGACTAGGTAAAAGGAAAACACGGGCTTGGTTTCCTGCAGTCATTATAGATGTGCCTATAATAGTCACGTGCATGTGCTCACAGTGTATGATGGTGTTCATCATGTTCTCAGAAACACATAAGGAAAGTATATATGAGAAAGAATACTGAAAGCTGATGATTTTATTGAATTTTGAAAAAAAAAAGAGGACAGAATACAGTTGACTCTGACTCTGACTTTGACTTTGACTTTGACTTTGAAAGAAATGGTACATCCTAGACTCGGACTCAGACTCAGACTTAAACCAAATCTGGACTCTCGGATGATGTTGTCATTAGACGTCGGCTTCTAAGGACTCGAGTTGATGTCCGGTATAGCCTTCAGTAGAAGCTTCGCCCAGATCTTTGATGGTAAGGGATTTGTCACGTCCCTAGCCAATCAATAAAACACCGACTAACCTAGTGGGTAGTTAGGGTAAGTCGGGATCGTATCCACGAGGACGGTATATCAAAGTTTAGACTAGGTCGGCCTACAACGAGACTAGGTCACCGAACAAACACAAAGAAGCAATGAATGGAAAACTATTAAGGAGGAGGAATAAGAACTAGACTAATGATGAACTAAGCTAATGATCGAACTAACGAGTAAACTAGAGCAAATGAAGACTAACTAGGAGGATTAACACAAATATGGAAAGAAGTGGGGTAGGTCGGGTTCATAGGAGTAGAAAGGTAATTGGGGTGATCAAGGGTATAGGTGTCTCCTAGTTACTAGAGTCGGTCCGGGCTCTCGCAACTTAGACCGATGTCAAGGTGGGTCCGGGCTCTCGCAACTTAGACCCTAGTCCGCGCTCTCGCGACTAGACTATTCTCAACATTTCCACAAAATAAGCAATCAATGAGAAGATGAACACAAGTATGGGAAGCATGGCCACTACAACTCACACAAGCATATCGACAAACACATAGAGTGCCTACAATGTGACTAACAACAAAGATGTAACCTTTTCCCCTTAATCAACCCTAATCATCCATAATCTACCCCTAATCCCCCTACTAACCCCACAAGATCACTACTCACTCATTATAAAGAGAAAACTAACATTCACAAGAGAAATCAATACTACAAAACCAACATCCATAATGAATAACAAGAACAATAATACTAACAATATGAAAAAGATTCAAACAAGATTAAATAAACAAGATTAAGAGTAAGAAAGGTTATACCAACACTAAGAGGATGAAAAGATGCAATCTTGTATAAATAAGAACCCAAATAAAACTCAAGGTTGTCAATCTTGGAGAATTCTTCAAGTATCCTCTTAATACAAGAACTAATTACAATAATTAACTAAGGATTAAAGAGAGATTAAAACTAATGAGAGTAGCAATAATAATCTAGGGTTATGAATGATAATGGAGGCTTAAACTAATCTAGGGTAAGATAAGATCTCTTAAAATTACAAGAAGAGAGTATATATATGGGTACAAGAATGAAGGAGAAGAAAAGAAGAAATGCGGGTGAGCTGTAGCCCATCCCGATCGGGACGGATCATCCCGATCGGGAAGGGTTCTGTCATCCCGATCGGGAAGGGCTCAACCCGACCGGGAAGGACCCACAGTGGCGCTTCTAAATGTGCCTCCCTTCCCGATCGGGAAGGCTATTATCCCGACCGGGAAGGGTCTTGTACGCCTTCAATAAGAGCTCTAGGGTCCCTCCTTGTATCATATGGGCTTCCCGTCGATTTTCGGGACTCGGGATCGGGTCTCGGAGGCTCGGGATTGGGACCCAAGGTCTCGGGGTCGATTCCAAGGCCTCGAGTCATCGTTCCTTTATCTCGTTGGCTCCAAAATGTGTATGTATTGAGTCGGAATCACTCCAACTCTTCCAAATCGGGCTCGGGAACCTGAAACGGACTAAAGGAAGCATAAGAAGCCCATGAACGATTCCAAAAGGAAAAAGGGACCAAAACACAACAAATAGGCACTACAAACTACACTTATCAACTCCCCCACACTTAACCCTTACTCGCCCTCGAGTAAGCACATACTAACCACTACACTAACCGAACGGGTATTAGCGCACCCTACGCCCCTTCAACTCATGCGAGTGCACTTAGAGGACAAGTGCACTCCGCAAGGCAAGTTGGGTCTTGCGACAAAACTGTGGATGCAACCGGACAGAAGACACATAAACAAACAAACACACAAACAAACACATAGACGGTTGCACCCGAAACAAAAGAAATACCGCTTCCCTCTAAAAGCGGTGAATGAAACAGCGGCATAGGACTCGAGGTAAGCGACAACGTTCCCAAGCTAGCAATACAAACCAAGGTGGACTAAACCCTAATAGTATGACGATAAATCAACAAAAACGTTGGTAACTTACCTAGGTCCTCCTAACTTTCTAAAAACGTATTACAGGACGATCGGCGGAGTGGAAAGTGAAGAACCACGGTGTTAGTCGACACTGTAGGTAAGTGAGACCCCGCCCCCTTTAGCGTGAGCCAAGAGGGTCGTCCCGTGTCCAAAACCGCCTAACTAGTCCAAGTAAAAAGGTGAAAAACATGCAAAATGAAGGAAGACCGACTAATGTCGCTATCATCCTTCCTAGGGACTCGGTCCTTTGGTAGGCTCTTCACGGCAAAAGTCGGAAAAAGGCTTATTTTTGTGGGGATTTGTTTTTGTGAGATGGGTTTTCTTTTGGCATTTTCTATCTTTTCGACGTTTTTGCTTTGTTTGTTGTCATGCCAATTCTTTTTCTTCTTTTCTATTTTATTTTTGGCTTTTGTGCTTTTTTCTTTTTCTTCATTCTTTTCTTTCTTTCATTTTTTTTTCTTTCTTTTTCTTTACTTTGCCCTTTTGGCAAGATTTGGCATTTTTGGCATTTTCATTGTATAACGAGAAAGAGAGAATTCATCAAATCGCATTTTATTGTGTGGATATGTGTAGGAGGTAGGGAAATGAGTATGTCGGGACGGGCCCTTTCCTTCAAACCCACAAAAATTGGAGAACTTGGACTAATCAAACGACCCTAAACACGGTCACCTAGGGGACGAGACTCGGTAACCAAGGCCTTTTCACACCGTGGGTGGTCATAATGGTCAAAAGTGCAAATCCCGTAGTAAATTCCTAGTAAGCTAGGTGGACTCGAGGTAAAGGACCAACGAATTCATTGATTTAGGGTCATTCTACTAGGCTAAAGTCCAAGACTCGATTTACACTACTAAAAAGGGAAAGTACACACTCACACACTAGCCTCTAAACCGGGTTTTCGAAAACGGTTTACACACATGACATACAACACAACATAACATAAAATTAAAGACAAGACGAAAACGAGAGGGAAAGAAACAAAGGCAACAAGAACAAAACATAACGAAAGAAACATAAAACAAACACCACCCTGATATTCCATACAAGCCACCAAATCATCCACCAATATGCACAAAGCTCCACCCGAGCACACCTCAACACAACCTTCTCCAAACATCACAAGGAAGAAAGGAGAAAAAGGGATAAGATGTTACCGGAAGTCTTTAGAGCTTTCCAAAGTCATTGGCGATTAAAGCAACCTATAAGAACAAAGGGAGGCGAAACACGCACACAAGACAAATGTACGACACAAAGACACAAAATGAAAACACAAAAGAGAAAATCTTTTTGATTTTTGTGAAAAAATTTCAAATTTTTAGGATTTTTAAAGGTTTTTCGAAAAACTATGAAAATAAAACTACTACGATAGAATATCGCTCCCCCACACTTAAATCGAGCAATGTCCTCATATGCTCAATCGTAGTGTGTGGAGAGACAAAAGAAAAGAAAATAAACTACGAAAATAAAGCTAAAATTAAAAACAAAGTGGAGAAAAAGGTAGAAGGTGTCCGGCCGGGGTGTAATCAAGTCACCAAGGGCCGAGACGAGAAAAAGAAATGGAAGGGGGAAGAAAATAAAAAGAAGGAAATAAAAGGAAATGGGAGGGGAGGGCTGGGTGTAATCAAGTCACCTAGCCCGGATTCCGCCTAAATCCGACTAAATCCTCAAAAAAAGAAAGTGAAAATCTTGTAAAATTTGGATGGTTGAAATGACTTCGATGTAGTCACATCATCGAGAGTCGGGAGCAACCAAACTATGGCCTCGAAGGCCACCATGACATCAAGACACGAAAGTGTATAAGGGGAAGGGAATAAACAAAGGAAAACAAACAACAACAAAAACGGAAAAGAAAGGATAGTTGCCGTACCATAGGTTAACAACTCACTCTCTCCATCGTCTCATAGATCGATAAAGGTGCTTGCCTGTCTTCATCATTGCTTTTCCGCTTCATTCCCGATAACATCGCATGGTAGAGGTAGTAATGGTGCGAGGGGTTGGAATTTGATGCGAATCACGGTGTAAAGTGAAGAGGAGATGAGGTGAAGGTATGACAATGAAGTACATGGGACATATGGTAAAGCTAGGGTAGCTAGGGAGGTTGGGAGGGGGCATAAAACGGTTGGGTGGACTCGATTTGCGAAGAAGAATCACAAAGGGGGAGCAGAGGACCTTCCCGGTCGGGAAGATTGATCCCGATCGGGTTACCTCACCCGTCCCGATCGGGACGCCCTCATCCCAGTCTGGAAGGGCTCACAGGAAGCTCGAAATATGGTGCACCCTTCCCGATTGGGAAGGCACCCTTCCCGGTCGGGAAGCCTTACCCTTCCCGGTCGGGACGCCTCATCCCGGCCGGGATGGGTCTTCTTCGACCTCCACGATCCCAAAAACTTGTTCCAAGCTTCAAAAACCCAATCCTCTTGCTCACAACCCAAGGTAAACCTTAGCCAATCTCCTCTAGGAGCATTTTCACTTCACCTATCAAGCAATACTCAAACATACATCAAACTCTCTCCCTCACAACGCTCATCAATCAATCCAAATAACAAGAATTCACAAAAATCCAACTAACTACAAGAAAGAGATATATACAATGAGACGGTTCTTGTGGAACTCCGTCAAACCAAGGTGGTGCTTTCTTCAATCTTTTTCAACAACCAAAACTAGTTCCATCTCCATCAAGGGCACGTAAGAACAAGTCGAAGGCCCTAGAGAAGTCTTCAATCAAGCTCGTAATGTAACCGACCACATCCCAAGGCTCCTCATGGCCTTGCCTTGACGTTCCCGGGGCATCCCGCTCTTCCAAGTTCAACGACTCGAACTTGTACTTTTGGTCCTTGGGGATATACCCAAATGTCCACCGGTCCTCATGCGGCCCCAAGGGAGGTTCATCTTCTTCCTTGTCATTGCACTTCAACTTGTCATCAAGCCCATGACATGGGCGCTCGTCCTCCTCACTCTCGGAGTCATAATCATCAAGTACATAAGAGTACTTCTTCAAGCTTTGTTCCGGTTCACCCCCTAGATCGATGTCTTTCTTGGCTTGGATCATATTACATGATTCATCCGTAGTAGGCGTAGTGTTGTCTTGGAGGTCGAACACTATCTTTTCCTCGCCTAACTCAAATGTGATCCTACCGTTCTTCACATCGATCATGGCACCCGCGGTGTGTAGAAATGGGCGTCCAAGGATGATGGGAGTGTTGGCATCCTCCGGCATGTCAAGCACAATAAAGTCGACCGGAATGAAGTATTTCCCCACTCGTACCGGTACGTCCTCTAACATTCCTAATGGTCGATTGAATGATTTATCGGCCATTTGGAGGGTGAGGGACGTACATTTCAACTCCTTCATTCCGAGTCGGCAACAAATAGAATAGGGGATGATGCTCACACTCGCGCCCAAGTCACATAACGCATTCTTGATCAAGAAGTTGCCTATGGTGCAAGGGATCGAAAAACTACCCGGATCCTTCAACTTCAGAAGCGTGGAACCTTGTATGAGCTCGCTCACCACCCTCGTGAACGCTACGGTCTCTTCCTTGTCGACGGATATCTTCCTAGCTAGGATTTCTCTCATAAATCTTCCATATGCCGGGATTTGGATAAGTAGTTCGGTGAACGGGACGCTAACATCTAATTTCTTCACAATACTAAGGAACTTGTCGTAATGAGTGTCCACCTTAGTCTTCATTTGCCTCGATGGGTAAGGCAACTTGATTTGGTACTTGTTTTGATCATTAAGGGTGGACTCTTCAAAGGACACTTTCCTTTTTCCCTTGTCTTTCTCTTGAAGAGGAGGAGGGTTGTCTTCTTGAGGTTTCTTGACCTCCCATAAGACTTGCTCCTCAATTGGCATGTCAAAGCTTGGCTCTTCTTGATTCGGAGATGTCATTTCCATTGTCGGTTCTTGCATCGGCTCTTGCTCATTCGGATATGGAGGGGAGTTGTAGGATGTACCTCTCCTTGTGGTGATAGCATTTACATGCTCAAATATCGGTGTTTCACCTTGAGAAGGTAGTTGCCCCTTTTGTCTTGAGGAGCTCCCCGAAGCAAGTTGAGATACTTGAGTTTCAAGCATCTTCATACGAGCATCTCTTACCGCATTTTCCCCTTGAACATAAGCAAAGAGCTCTTGTTGGGTTTTCGACATATCCATTTGACATTTTTGCACATCTTGAGTATTCTTTTGCATATCTTGATTACTCCTTTGAATTTCCATCAAAGTCTTTTGAATGTCAAAATCTCGAGGTGGGGATGATGGATTATGTGGAGTGTCGGTGATGGCGAGAGGAATGCCATAATCATGAGTAGGAGACCGGCTCCTAGGCTTGCTTTGTTGTTGTTGATTTTGAGTTGCTTGTTGACGGTTCCCTTGGAACCCATGAGAATTTCCTTGACTAAGGCCTTGATTGTGGTTTTGTTGTTGTTGGAAGCCTTTGTTTCCTTTGAAACCGCCTTGATTGAAGTTCCCTTGTTGGAACCCTTGATTGTTGTTGTGAAAGGTACCTTGGTTATTTTTCTTGAAGTTGTTAAAGGGTCTTTGGTTACCCACATAACCTTGGTAACTTTCATTGTTGTCCCGTAAAGGAGGTGGAACATAGGGACGATGTTGTTGTTGATGTTGAAAGGCTTGTTGTTGAGGGACTTGATTGGAAGCTTGGTATTGATTAGAGTAGGAGGCACCTTGCTTGAACGCTTGAAAGGCGTTCACTTGCTCAATACTCCCTCTACAATTCGTAGGGTCATGACCAACGATTCCACAAGTGTCGCACATCCCAAAGTAAGGTGTAGGAGGTGCGAACCCCAAAGCATTCACTTCTTGAATCGGTTGATGGTGGGATGAACTCGAGCCTTGGACTTGGTTGAGGTGGCTTTGGAGCTTCTTGTCAATAGTCTCCATGTGTGTTTTAAGTTGAGCTCCAAGGTCAATGCTTAACTTAGTGATGGCATCGACCTCATGTATGCCTCCTCGATGTGCCTTCCTAGGCCTAGAGTATTGCGAATTATGCACCGCCATCTCTTCGATTCTCGCCCATGTTTGGTCGTCATCGACCTCGGTAAACCTACCATTGGAGCCCATGTTGAGAATGGCTCTCGAGTCCTCATAAAGTCCATTCCAAAATTGTTGCACCAAGAACCATTGTGAGAGTCCATGATGAGGGCACGATCTTACCAAAGACTTAAACCGCTCCCAAGCTTCATATAGGCTCTCTTCATCCCTTTGTTGGAACCCGGTGATGGAGGCCCTAAGCAAGTTCGTCTTTTCCGGAGGGTAAAAATTTTGGTAGAACGCCAAGGCAAGCTTTTTCCAAGTATCGATCCCCATGGTTGCCCTATCGAGACTCTTGATCCATTGCTTCGCTTTTCCAATAAGAGAAAACGGGAAGAGTACCCATCGAATTTGATCTTGAGTAACCCCGGTTTGAGAGATAGCGTCACAATAATCGGAGAAAGTCTCCATATGTTGGTGCGGGTCTTCGGTGGGCAAACCACTAAATGGGCTTCTCTCCACAAGTTGGATAAATTGAGTCTTTGCCACAAAATTCCCGGTATAGGTTTCCAGTAATGCACTCGGTCCCGGCAAGACATCTTCCGTAAAAGTGGAGTGAGAGGAAAACTTAGGCATTCTTGGATGTAAGGGAGAAGATGGTGGTGTAGAGAGTGTTGATGTAGATGAAGAGGGGGAACTAGGAGAAGAATCACCGAAGGGATTGATGAAGGTCCCTCTGGCCGTCTCTCGAGGTGAAATGTTCAAGTCGGCTCCTTGGGCTTGCCCTTGATGAGTATTGCTTGCACTTGGTTGAGAGATCCTAACCCGATTAATCGTCCGTTGGCGAAAGGCTCTAAAGAGTCTCTCCGGCTCTGGATTAAAGAGATAGAAGTCGCCTCCCCTCCTAGGCATACACTACACACTTAGAACAAACGTAAGAGCGCCTAGTGCTTTATGGGCACTAGGCAACGACAATAACAAACACAACTAGAGACAAAGATAAAAGAAAGCTAAGGAAAGAAGAGAAACTAGAAGATATTCACAAGAGAAGATGGGAGAACACAAAGAAGGGTAACTAAGTCTAGAGATAAGCAAACTAAGTCTAAACAATGCACCGTCCCCGGCAACGGCGCCAAATTGATGGTAAGGGATTTGTCACGTCCCTAGCCAATCAATAAAACACCGACTAACCTAGTGGGTAGTTAGGGTAAGTCGGGATCGTATCCACGAGGACGGTATATCAAAGCTTAGACTAGGTCGGCCTACAACGAGACTAGGTCACCGAACAAACACAAAGAAGCAATGAATGGAAAACTATTAAGGAGGAGGAATAAGAACTAGACTAATGATGAACTAAGCTAATGATCGAACTAACGAGTAAACTAGAGCAAATGAAGACTAACTAGGAGGATTAACACAAATATGGAAAGAAGTGGGGTAGGTCGGGTTCATAGGAGTAGAAGGGTAATTGGGGTGATCAAGGGTATAGGTGTCTCCTAGTTACTAGAGTCGGTCCGGGCTCTCGCAACTTAGACCGATGTCAAGGTGGGTCCGGGCTCTCGCAACTTAGACCCTAGTCCGCGCTCTCGCGACTAGACTATTCTCAACATTTCCACAAAATAAGCAATCAATGAGAAGATGAACACAAGTATGGGAAGCATGGCCACTACAACTCACACAAGCATATCGACAAACACATAGAGTGCCTACAATGTGACTAACAACAAAGATGTAACCTTTTCCCCTTAATCAACCCTAATCGTCCATAATCTACCCCTAATCCCCCTACTAACCCCACAAGATCACTACTCACTCATTATAAAGAGAAAACTAACATTCACAAGACAAATCAATACTACAAAACCGACATCCATAATGAATAACAAGAACAATAATACTAACAATATGAAAAAGATTCAAACAAGATTAAATAAACAAGATTAAGAGTAAGAAAGGTTATACCAACACTAAGAGGATGAAAAGATGCAATCTTGTATAAATAAGAACCCAAATAAAACCCAAGGTTGTCAATCTTGGAGAATTCTTCAAGTATCCTCTTAATACAAGAACTAATTACAATAATTAACTAAGGATTAAAGAGAGATTAAAACTAATGAGAGTGGCAATAATCTAGGGTTATGAATGATAATGGAGGCTTAAACTAATCTAGGGTAAGATAAGATCTCTTAAAATTACAAGAAATGCGGGTGAGCTGTAGCCCATCCCGACCGGGACGGATCATCCCGATCGGGAAGGGTTCTGCCATCCCGATCGAGAAGGGCTCAACCCGACCGGGAAGGACCCACAGTGGCGCTTCTAAATGTGCCTCCCTTCCCGATCGGGAAGGCTATTATCCCGACCGGGAAGGGTCTTGTACGCCTTCAATAAGAGCTCTAGGGTCCCTCCTTGTATCTTATGGGCTTCCCGTCGATTCTTGGGACTCGGGATCGGGTCTCGGAGGCTCGGGATTGGGACCCAAGGTCTCGGGGTCGATTCCAAGGCCTCGAGTCATCGTTCCTTTATCTCGTTGGCTCCAAAATGTGTATGTATTGAGTCGGAATCACTCCAACTCTTCCAAATCGGGCTCGGGAACCTGAAACGGACTAAAGGAAGCATAAGAAGCCCATGAAGCGCTCCAAAGGAGCGATTCCAAAAGGAAAAAGGGACCAAAACACAACAAATAGGCACTACAAACTACACTTATCAATCTTCATTATATCGAAGATCGTCTTCAATTCTAATGCCCATTTCGCTAAGTACGACAAAGTTTGAAATGCCGGCATACCTAAGATGGACGCGGTAAGAAGGTAGGAGGTTGTTGACGAACGCCTCCACTAGTGTCTTCTCGTTGGGCTTGTTTACCAACTTTACACTCTCGGCCCTCCATCTTTGAAGATATTTAGTGAACCCTTCTTTGGACTCTTGGGCCATGACTTCCGGAGTACGCATTGTAGTCTGGATCTCGATATTATCAGCGTAGTTTCGAGCGAACTCTGTTGCCACGTCATCCCAAGTCGGGTATTTCTTGGAATCGAGCCTGTAGTACCAGGCTTTGGGGTGTTTCTCGAGGGAGGAAGGGAATAAGTGCTTAAACATGGTGGACTTTACCCCCTTTGACCGCCATGAAATCTTTGAAAGCCCGGATGTGATGGACCGGGTCTTCAGTACCCTCAAACATTGGAATTCCCGTAAGGTTGAGGTTAGCAGGTAGCTCGTCATTCAAAGGTGAGTAGGAACGAGCATTTTCAGTGTGGATCGAATTGTTCGTCGACAGATGAACCTGTTCTTCGAGCCTGCGAACAACGCTGATTAGTTCAGGTGTGGGCCCAATGGGCTTAGATCCTTCAACAGGGGCCGTCTTCTCTACGGCGCTCAGGCGGGTGGCTAAAGTTGCTTGGTTAGCCTGGATGGTAGTCAGTTGAGTCTCGATCTTGGTCAGAGCATCCTTCAATTCGTCCATCTTGCATTGGTATCTAGTTACGGGTGGCCTGTCTGTAAGAATACCGCGTAATCAGAAAGGTTGCTTCGGAACTCAAACTCACCGAGGCATAGGAAATAGCGCAAGAGGAGAGACGACTCCAGTTCGACTCGGTGTTAGACTCCCCTAAGACAAATGTGTAGGGCACGATTCTTGGAGTGACTGTGATTAATCACTCCGTCGGAGAATAGCCCCCAATGTGAGACTAAGGACTTTGATAGGACTCAGATGGTATGACATCTAAGTGACTCGAAAGTGGGGTACGTGACACACGTGTAAGACATGACCCTTAGAGCAACCGTGGTTGATCGCTCTGCTAAGGACTTTGAAATGACGGTTTTTGAAAACGACACGGAAACCAAGTAGCACGTAGTCAAGCATTATAACGACGCCATGTATGTTTTACACTAAGTCTCGGTCGGTCTATAGAGGGTCTACACCAGTGTACATAGTCTAGACGTTGATCGGGACGGACTTCCTAAGTCGAGTTGATCTTAGAACATGCCGCGAAACCCACTCGAATCGACTATGGACACCTTTTGACATATCCATATTAAAGTACATCAACGGTATAGTGGGACGTCGGTCGCGAGTACCGGCCCGGGAAAATATGGGTTATGCATGAACCGTAAAACTAAAACGTGTATTGTATTCGTCAAACGATTTCTATTCGAGTCTCACCCTGAGGATGCCGATGGTAAGTCACGCATCAGTTAATCCCCTGTGGAGTCGCTAAATTGTGGACATGACATAGGTCCACCCCGACGCGGCCACGCGCGGGTTTGGGGAGGCGAATGAATCTCCATATGAGAATGGATCGAATTGAATCTCCACGCGCAGGTTTAGGTCTATGTGGAGTCGCCACCGAATTTTGTGGTTATTCGGAACCATTCGAGCCCACTCTATGTCGTAGTGGGCCGTATACAAAATACGGCCCATTTCCGATGTCAGAATTTATTGGGCTCGTCCCTTTGCATTTGATACCGATACCGACATTATCGAATATCGTGTATTGAATGACTCTCGTGCGCCAACGGTTTCGGGCATCCGGAAACCGAGGTTCTGAGTAAGGGGTGAGAGTACGTGTTGGGAAGCCCACAAAGGACACCCAACCCCGCCCGCACATTAGCGGCCTCTACTAAGAATTCGAATAACTTTCCAATACGCGCGTTAGTTGAACGGGAAAATGATATGCAAAGATTATTTTCCTAGGCATGTTTGAAATTGAAAAGAGAGTTTCTACGTCAATTTAATGCAATTAATTCTACGTCAAAGTGGAATTTTAGCATGTGGGTTCATTTTAGTAAAATAAAATAAACAAGCAAAATTGACAAAAGAAATAACAAACGCGTTAGCAATGATATAACGAAGAATAACAGTTTGTGCAAATATTGAATTGAATTGAATGATAAACAAGTTTGTGCAAATATTGAATTGAACGAAGAATAACAGCTTAGCCCAATTTCTCTTGGAATAAATGATTGCATTTGATTTCATATCACTTTAAAAGTTGTAAAATTTTCTTTTACAGCAAAATTTTTATGCGAAATTTATATCCTCATCTTTTCGAGTGGGGTAATCTTGACTCCTTTTTGCTTATTCTTAGTTTCGAGGACGAAACTTTCTTTTAGTGGGGAGGATTGTAACACCCGCTAATTTTCTAGGCGTTGTTATCTATTCTGTTATGACTCCGTCATGACTCTGTGATTTTTTTTCTGCCTTCAGTATCCTTCATTTTCAAACTTCATAATATTTTCGAGTCAAATATTATTTATTTTCATTAAAATATTTTAAATATTTTATTTTCCTTTAATAAATCTATTTATTAAATTTTCGTCGCAAACTATTTATTTAATTCACAAAGAATCTCATTTTATACGAACTATCATTTTAAGCTTGAATTTGGGTTATTTATTTTTCTAAAAGGGCCCAAATACGTTTATATAATATTTCTAACTAAGAAAATATTTTTATTTATGAAAATCTATCATTTAATGATTTTATTACGAAGTTTCGTAATTAATTATTTTCGGACGCGCGGTTTACTTGAATTGCTTTGAAATACCTTTAATAATTTTACGATTCTTCTTTTTATCAACTTACAATTATTTTGGAACCTTTTCTCACATGTTGGACCGTGACAACCCTTGTCACACCCCTTACTACACATTTTATTACACATTTCATTTTATGATGTTTAAGCCTTAGATATTTTTTTTTCTCACCCATTTATTTTTGGCCTTAAACACAAACTCTTCACACTCCCTTCCTCTCTCATTTTGGCTGAATTGTGCATGTATTATGACATAGTTTTCATCAAAATTTACTTATCATTTATGCTTTAGAAAACCATCCACTTTCTTATCATTCTTTTTACAAAAAATTAAACATTTCCTCCCTTTGTCTCTCTTGGCTGAGATTTTCCAGCAGCTTTTCTAGCCAAATTTTGTCTCAAAGTGAGTCTTGATCGTCTCATTTTCATCTCCAAATTAATCGTCACTCCGATCCCTTCGTTAAGGTAATAATCGATGTTGTTTTCGATCGATATTTGCCTTCATTTTCTTAGTTTTCTCATGGTATTTTTTCACCATGTTTTTCATGTGTTGAAGGATTTTTGAATGATCCCGAAGCCGAGGAATATATTATCGATTCAGACTTGGGGTAGAGGTAACGTCGATGTTACTCGGTATATCATGATTTTAATTGTGTATTTGCATGTATATATTTTTATATTTTATTTTGACAATATATGTATGTCACAAAATCTGGAAAATTTTCAAAAGTTGAAAATTTGCATGTTTCTGTATTTTTATAGCTTTTACGAGATTAACGATTAAATCGTCATATTAATTTGTAAAATCATAATATTCGGCCTAAACATGTAATATATGTTTATATTCTGTAAAATTGATATTTTTGATGATTTATAATAATTTAGGATTTTTCTGATATTTTAAATATCGATTATTGAATTATTACCGTTTACGGACAAAAACGATTAAAATCCGATTTTTAGTTCTAGTACCTAAACATTTTATTTTAATCTGATTTTTGGCGTGGTGAAACTTTCTGGTGAAATAGAATTTTCTGAATGTTTTCATAAATTTTCGGAATTGTTAAGTGGATGAATTAATTAATCACTTTAAATCATCGTTTATCATTAAAACCGTGTTTGTTGTTTAAATTCTCGAATTCTGGCCTTTGGTTTGAATCTGGAAAAAAATGTGATTCTGATGATTTCATATTAATATATATTTTTATGATTTTTAGTGCCTTAATAAAATGTTAGGAACGATAAGTTTATTAATGAAATCGTTAATTGTGAAAACGGGTTTAAGTGACGGTTTTGTTGGAATTTGTTAAATCTGGAATTTTGGAAAAATCTGAAAAATTTATATTCTGGAAAATCATGATTTTTAAGTTTAATAATAATTTTTGGATATTAATACTTAAATCGTTTTGTAATTACTATTTTTATTAATCGTTATTGTCGAGATTAGACGATTAACGGCAAAACGCTTTAAAAACCGAGTTTTATGATTCTGGAAAATTTTCTTTTCTGGACAGAATGTCCATAAATATGTTTTAACTATTTTACGTAATTTTTGTACTATTTATTAAAAGTCTTTAATTAATAATTATGGATTTTCGGACAAATTGTGCTTTATCGTTAAAATTCTTCGTCTTACATAAAAGAATTATTTTTCCAGCAATTTTGAAAATATTTAAATCTGAAACTTTAAGAGTTAAATCATCCTTTAACATACTCTAAATATATTCATTGGTTTAATTAAATAAAAGACGTTAAAGATTTAATTTGACCTTTTGCCGTAAAATCCTATTTATAATCGTATTGTCGTAACTAATAATAATTGGGGAATTTTAGTTTTATAAATTTTGGAAACACCCTAATTAGTAGTACTAAAGTGTTTAAGACATTTTTAATTATTTTGTAAACACTTGTATGGTTTTTCAATAATTTCATAAATCTAAATACTCTCACTTTGATAAGTAATATCGTTAAGGCCGAAAGTACTAGTTTTTATAAATCTATATCGTTTACTAAAATGTCAAATTAGTATAAACTAATATTTTCACTATTTTGATATAATGCTATTTTTAGTAAAGTTTCTAAAAATAGAAGTTTCCTAGAATAGAAAGTTTCCTCTTTTAGAATATAAATGTTTACTTCTTTTATCCTCATATTATTTATATTGATTATATCTTTTGAATATCGATAATGGCTTTGTTTCGGAGTTATGGAATAAGGACAAGTGTGAGGTTAGAGTAATATATTCTAGGGCTTACGGTTTTGCCATCAACTATAAGGCTAGTGTATCAGGAATCGGTACATTGGTTGTTGAACCGGGTGACAGGTATCCCGGGAGTTGTGTACATTTTGACCTTAAGCTTAGGCCTCGCAGTAAGTCGCCGTCATAAGTTGAACTGGGTGACAGGTAATCCCAGGAGGGGTGTGCATTGTCTTAAACTAGGGCCACGCATTTATAAGTCGTCGCTATATTATAGTTGAGTAGCCTAGTTAGAGATCGAAGTTTGATTTGTTTGAACTAAGTTCTCGAAGCTAGTTTTTAGTATTCTCCTAGTGAAAGTCTAGCCGTCTACATTACTCCTATCCATAACGCCATTTTGAATATTTTTATTATTATCGATATATTTTCATTTGCAGGTTGGCAAATGTTTTATGTTTTCTTCGGAAAACTCATTTTATTTATATTGTTTCGTTACGTGAAATTTTTCACTGAATGCTTATTTTTAATATGTTGTTTTACTATTTTCCATTTTTACTATTTTTCTATAATAGTAATTACAGTTTTAGAATCCTGTTATACGGCTGGGAGAACGTTGGCGTTGCTCCCCACTGATTATGGCTGTTATGTTTTTAACATGGCAGGTATATGTGTTTTCCTTCGGGTGGGCTAGCGAGCAGTTATGGATCCTGCTTGTTTTAATCAGATCACTGTATTATGGATTGTTAAAACCCTTTTTATGGATTTTATTTATTTATTTATTTTTGTAGCCATTTTTTATTTTATGGCTTATGTATTGACTTACCATTATTATTTAATCAAGACATAGCTACAGTGTGTTATAATCCCACTTCTACAGTGTTTCCGCCACTGTATTGCGTTAGAATTTCTAGGGGATTACATGATTAAGCATGTGTTGACCTAAGTCGTAAAATACTATCGAATTTAGAAAATAGAAGAATGTACGACTCGTAGCTTTGGTCGTGATGAGGTCACTCGATCGAGTGGTCGATGGACTCGATCGGGTGGACCTTAAAAAAGGGGTTCTGTTTTGCGTTTTAGACCATACTCGGCCGAGTTATTGACCAACTCGGTCGAGTACATAGCCACTCGACCGAGTCACTGTGAGACTCGATCGAGTGGGGGTCGTAATAGACATTCTGACCTGATTTTTGGGTGCCACTCGACCGAGTGGGCTAGGCACTCGGTCGAGTGCCCCCTGTACGAATTGTAATTCGTTTGCAAATTGTATTGATTTCGAAATTGCTCTTGATTTTTGATAAATCGACGATTTTACCGAATTGGGCATAAATATTGTATGATTTATGCTCAATTCGGATTTTTATAAATCATTAATTTCGACGAATCGAATATAAATATTGCGGGATTTATATTCGATTCTGATTTTGAATACTCGTAGTATCCCATATTCGATTATTGAATCGATATGGAATACTAGAGTGAAAGTAAAAGAAAATAAATTGATTTTAGTCGTTTTAAATTAATTATCGCGATATGGATGAATCGCGTTAATTAATTTATGTGACTAGATCGCTAGATTCGACATCCAATTAGAGAATTGGTATCGAATCTAATAGATCGACCCTTATTAAATAGAATACTTGTTTTTGAAAATCGATATGAATATGCGACTTGAATAATGATGCAAACGAAAATAAACGAATTATTGTTTAAGTTAACTTATTTCAATAATCAAACGATCGGGGTGATGGGATAAGCGACCGTCAACGCGTGTGCAGTACACTTGTATGTTCGGTTTTCCTTATCCCACCATCACTCACATTCGACACAAATCAATAAGTATTTTAATGCTTTGATATTAACGATAAAATAAAATAAATAAATAAACGTAAAAAAAGAGGAAGATGACGAGAGAAAGAGAAGGAGAGAAAGGGGTTTTGACACCCTCAACCTACATGTTCTTGTCTCGGATAAGGCTCGTAGTCGCGGCTTTAACACGGGAGCTTGGAGGTGTATGAAGGTTGAGTTATGGTGGCTCGGGTTTTGATTCCTAAAACTAGGTTTAGGGTTTGAATTTGATCTTGATTAGGGTTGAACTTGATGTTGATTAGGGTTTGAATTTGATCTTGATTAGGGTTTGAGAAGTTGTGTAAAGTTGTTTAGGGTTGTGTAGAGATGTGTAAAAGAGGTCCCTGATTGTATGTGCATGGGGTTGCTTATATAGGCAAAGCTAGGGTTCCCGGTTAGGGTTACTCGACCGAGTAGGTGGCTAACTCGGTCGAGTGGCCCGTTAAGCTTGCAGCCGGGCTCGAAACAGGCCCACTCGATCGAGTGGGTAGGTCACTCGATCGAGTGGCCTAGCTGGGTCGCGTGGGTCAGTCTTTTGGACCTTGACGTTGGATGTTTGATGGGTTTTGTGTTTGACTTGAACTTTTGATGATGTGAGGGGTTGTTTTGTGTGTTTCGGAAATGACTTTGACCGGGGTTGACCCAATCGCTAAAAGTCGGTTTTATTTCCGGTGTCGATTTCGGCCCGAATTAGTCTTGTTTGACACGTAATGGTCCACTGGGCCTGGATTCGAGGTTGATTTTGTGAGGTTTGTACTCCGTAAGTGCGTCAGCCAGCAACTAATGGATTTGAGCCCGTATCCGAGCGCATAGAAACACGTTAGCGTCCGATCATCATCGGGTGTTTTTTGGAAACTGCCATAGACACCTGGCAGTCAAAATGCGGGTGTCTACACCAACCAACCTACAGCACAACACTCACGCATCCAATCAAAACGGCTCAAGGTCAATCTTAACCAAAGAAAAATTACCCATAACCAACAAACCACGGGCTCGAACGGGAGAGAGAACGTCAATCATAACATCCGCACAAAGTTAGAAATATCAGCCAAAAGAACCAACAAACATAAAGAAGGTCGTCCCCGAAATCAAACGACCCAACAATGACAGAGAGAAAAACCAATGAAAAATGAGATGAAAACACAAGGGTTATTTCATGGGAATAATACCAACTATGCGTGTCCTTCTTAAAATAATCAAAACTATACTAATCTCATTTTAATATGAACTACGCATTCACTAATCTCGCTTTGCTATGTATGAAATTATGACTTGCTATTACCGGTCATAGTGAATTGTTGTAACTTTATAGGATTTTATTAGGTCTGTTACAGTCATCGTGAAAGCCAAAATTACAATCAAAATATTTTTTTTCATAGCTTCTATAAGACTAATTGAAAAATAAATAAAAGATGACTTTCCGGAAAATTTATTTTTTTTTATCAATGTCCGAAAATGAACACGAACTGTGAATCAGAAGAATAAGAGCTACAGGAAGAGTTGTATAAGGGAGGTCCAATAGGTAGCCGGTTACCCATAGCAAAACGAGGTTAATAAAGGCGTAGTTCGTATTAAAATAAGATTACGTACAGTTTGGATTAATTTAAGAAGTACACGCATAGGTGATATTATTCTCATGAAATAGCCCAACACAAAATTCATGAATTTGTCAGGTGGGGAAAGGGGTCAAGTGGAATGGGGGAGAGGGGCAAACACCAAACAAATTCATGAGAAGATAAAGAGAACGAAACCTAGCCCGACACAGACGGAGAGGCCAACGAACCATCCCGACACCAAGTGGAAACTGAATGGCGTGGGGGAGAGGGCGAAGCCCCATACATAACCAACGAACGGGAGAACAAAAGAACAAACGGACTCAGCCAAAACAAAGTTAAAAGAAAAACCCAAGACGGCATCTAGAGGCGAAAAACAAAAAGAAAGCAAGGCCACTTTTCATAAATGGCAGAAGACCAAACAAAAGGCATCATGCAAAGGGCAAATGGCAAACACAAGCAAAGAGCAAAGACCATGGACGACCAACCCCACAAACATAAGAAGACCGGATCAAACCGAAATTAAAGAAAGAAAGAAAGAGCAAAAAGAGAAAACCAAAAGAACAGATATCAAGCATGACATGCAAGATCAAGGATCGATGATCAAACTCACAAAACGATCAAAAACATGCGATTAGTGGATAAAACTAAAAGAGAAGAGAGACCACCGAAGACGAGCGTAGAGTCGACAGAACCATATCCGGTGAAAGACAACAAGAAAGGGAGTCAGGATGTGGGAGGCATCTGAGGTAAAATAAGGGTGATTTTTTAGGGGTTTTAAGAGACAAAGGAGGAAAGTTAGAGGGAGAAAGTGGGAAAAAATCAAGACAAAAGAATTAATAATACAACATTAGGGAATTATTAAATGAGGTATCTATAGGTTTTAAAAATGAATAAAAAAAAGGGAATCCTTGAATACTACGTACAAAGCTTAGGTTGTATCAAGTCGTGCCTAGACTCACCTGTCTGACCTAAGCTTAGGTTGTGTCAAGCCGTGCCTAGACTCACCTATCTGACCTATCATTCCTTGGACCAAGACGTGAGTAAGGGTGTTCAAAAAGTAACCCGGACTGGCAAACCCCGACCGACCCAGACCGTACGGTCCGGTCCGCGGGTCTCCAAAACTTGGTTGCCGGTTCGCGGTCCGGTCCGGTCCACACGTAAAAATAATAATCAAATTTAGTATATTTTCCCGGTCCGGTCCGGACTTACGAGGGTCTGGTCCGATCCGGTCCGGGTTTCTTTGTTAACCGATCCGGTCCGCGGGTTTGGATTTTTGGGTTGCCGGTCCGGTCCGGTCCGATCCGGGTTTGGACCGGTGAACACTCCTAGACGTGAGACAACGTTTTCAACAAAATACAGTCGTGGCCGGACATCATCCCATCGTGCCGGGCCCGTGCTGACCACAGGATACCCAGCCCCTGTTCCACAGGATCTGAAACCATCATTCCTGTTATCCTTGGTTATGAAACCAATCAATCTTATTATCCTTCCAAAGTTCCAATCCAACTCAATCAATTTGCCAATCATCAAAGGTAGACGGATTAAGAAGATAACCCGACCAATTAAGAAGAACCCATCATGAGTACGTTCTACATGTTGGGAAAGGAATTCGCATCATTAGTAACTCTTACCCACACTAATGGGGAACAATTTTGGCCAAAATAGGCCCTGAAATCAATTAGCCTTGATTAGTAAGAGTTACATAAATACTCGTATGTTTCAACTCAATGCTTCGGGAAATATACAAACTAAAGGAACCTTCATTAAGAGGCATCTTGGGAAATGAAAACAAAAACTGATGCCAATGCCAATGCCGAAACCACCAAAATGAAATCTACAGCAAGACGAGGATACAATAGTATTACAAACAAATGATAAAAATCACAAAAAATAGTCAGGAGTCTTCCGAGTGGTGTCAGGCTCAATTTGTCGTGGTGCCGGGTCAAATTGGAGAAAGTTCTGTTCCATGTTCTCGCCTATCTCGAGAATAGCGGCCATATTCCCGCATCGGTAGCAGTAGTTGGGAGCGCTAAAAACCGTCACTACATTTTTGTCCTGTAGAATCATATTTCTATTAATTGGACGGACCAGAAGCTCTTTTATACGCCAATTTTACAATAATATATTGTTAAATAAAATAGGATTATTTAATTAACAATAATCAAAACTATCGATCCTCCCATAATAATCCAGATTTTACTTTAACTAAAAATAAACTACACTATTACCCCCACATCTTCCCAGTGGTCAGTTTTAACCTGCAAAATCGGGTAAACAGTTGGGCCCCTTTTCCATTTACCCAGACAACCACCAAACCGTAGAAAAAAAATCCGACCATGGCTACCATATCTTAATCAGTTAAAGGTAAAGCATGCACTCGGTAGCGTATGTACTGGTTAGCATTTATCACTCTATATAGTCTATTCCTTAGGTCAAAAGAAAGCATGGTTTACCAGACTCTTCTAGGTCTCATATCCGACACCATGTTAGAGTATAGGACACGGCTATTTTCTGCAAATCTTTCAATTTCTTCGTCTAAATTGAAGTATCAAAGTGTCCGTCGGTGTCGGACACGCAACATGTTACCCAAGTGAAGTGTCAGAGTAACATAGCGGTTCACCATAATGCTTACACAAGATGATTTTACAAAGAATGGTTTGTTGAAGCAACAGAAACCCAACTGTTGAATGTCAAGGATAAAATCAATGTAGTAACAATGTAGAATTTTACAAACCTGACACCAATTAAAACCCTCCATCACAAGCTGGTGGGCTCTAGAAATAAGAGTAAGCCCATTAGTATGATTAAAATTGGCTGCTATATCCTGCCCAAAAGTGTAGCCGGCTCCGCGAGGTGAAATTCCCCAGCCACAACGATCATCAGGATCTGACCATAACAGGTCACACATAGGCCCTTCGTGGGGAACCTGATCACAATCATAGTACACCATACGTAAAAACATGAGTTTGCATTGAAAAATGCACCTGACAAACGCAAATGCCACGACCAGGACGCCAAGACATCTACAACTAATCTCCTTTATGACAGTCCAATAGTGTGAGAACAGCCTTCCAAAAGAATAGTTTTCAAAAGAAAAATACTCCCTCATTTCTCTTGATTTAGCCCCATACGGGGTTGGCACCAATTTTAAGACAAATGAAATATTTACCAGAATAACCCTCCTGATTTCCTTTCCCTCTAACTTACTTTTCCCTTTCACTCCTCTACTGCAAATTAGTAACCCTTGAGGCCCCACCAGCAATGACCTCCACCACTGCTACCTACCACCATTCGACCTCCACCACACCATTGTTCATCACCAGTCATCACCATTCAACCGCCTCCGTAAACCGCTCCGGCGCACCACTAACCTTCACTTGCACACCGCTGTCTACACTGCCTCATTTACATCACCACGTCCACCATCACCCTACCACTCCAAAATTCCAAATCTAGCTGGTGACATGGCGTGTAGTGGTGGTGTGAAGGTAGTAGGGCTGTCATGCATTAGTGGTGGCGATGGTGGGAACCGATGCGAAATACTGGTGGTTTAAGGAAATGTAAGGTCCGGTGATGGGTTTCGGTGGTGGGGTGAGATTCATAGTAGCTAGTGGTGTTTGGTGGGTGGAGACACTAAGATGGAACAATAATGGTCGTGATAGGTATCGTGTTTGAGACTTTGAGGGATGAAAGTTGGGGTATCAGTGATGCTGAGAGTGATTTGATGTTTAAGGTTGATAATTTGTTCTTAATTAAAGATAAACTGTATTATAAACTTAATGTAAGAGTATTCTAGACTTGTGCATTCTTTGTAAAACCGGATCTATTAGTAATGACAACTGATGTACGATATATTGGTCATTTACTTAGAAAATGCTTACTATAACAAGCAATGGGGCTAAGTCAAAAAAATCCCTCAAAAGGAAAGTGGGGCTAACTCACAAAGGAGAGAGTATTTGATACTAGTATTTTCTAATATTGATGAAAAAAATATACTAAAATATCTTTGTCGAAAACACAACTGCATAAGATATAGTAGTACTCCGTATTCAATAAGCATAGATGGAATTAATTATTAAATGGGTTGGTCTTCCTAATGCAAGTGTCCAGTACAACTAGTGTGACCTCTAAGCACCTGTATGGCGAAAAGGATCAATCAACTATACAACATCTAGACACTGATGTTCCCAAGAGACACCAGCAGGTTAAGGTTATGAAATTCAAACATACCTCTTGTATGCGATCAAGGGCACGTATGTTATCCAGTGTGTCTAAAGATGGGGAAAGGCCTCCATGCAAACAGAAGATCTATCATAGAAGACAGAATTAGTCTCATTTTTTACACTCCGATCATAACAAAGCTGCTCGAAAACTAGAAATCATCTACAAATTGCAACTCCTACCTGACTCTCAATAAGAGCTGTGAGAGGTAGATAATCAAAAAGATCAGTAAAATGTTTCCAGACATTCGCATTCCCATATTTCCTTAAGCATTCATCATAGAAACCATACCTGAAAGTTCAATAACAAACCCTTAGACATTAGGAGTGAGTAAATAATTTACTACAGCCATAGCATAGTTTAAGCTAACTCCGAATGTTTTCACTTATATAACAAGTTTTCTTAGAATCACTATTTCGAAGAGAGGATCGTGGAAGTTCAAAAAAGATAAAATCAAGAATAAAAACCACAGAACAGCAATAAAAAAATAAAAAAAAAAATTGGTAGCCAACATATGCAACACAATCACAACAAACTCAGCACTAAATTCAACTGGACATATGGTAGACTAAAGTGAAAAAAAAATTCAAATAAAGAAAAGTTGAAAAATAAATAAATGTGGAGTGCATAGTACTCCATAATAAACCAATAGTAGTAAAAAAAAACAGACAGCTGTAAGAAAATAGGAAAAAAGGATTCTCCCATGTAACTGAAAATAAAAGGATTTTCCCATTTCGCAGCGAATAAGCCAATGATTACAGTCAAATACATACATAGCCCATACAATACCATGCTAAGTATTGCATAAACTTAATGAAGCCGGAATACAAATACAGACTGATTGATCCTCAGATGAAAGGCACCAGGGACCTACACTTGGGTTATTTGACGGCTTTCATGATTTCCGCGGAGGATCGTAATCCTGTCCCTATAACGAACCTTCAAGGCAACCAGAAGGGTGACAGTCTCAACTGAATAATATCCACGATCTGAGAAAGTAGAACACAATAAGCAATTGCGTCAGGAAAAGGAACAAACAAAGAAAAAAGTTAAGCTATTGAGTGACAACCCACGTTAGTTTTTTCCATTTTGTCAATTCTGATTGAGGAAAAGAAACATAAGCACATAACAACTTTTAGGTTTTCAGTGGTATATCTGATTGCCAGCGCAAACAAGTAAAGTATCGTCCCCAATTCAATGAAGCATAACAATTAAATTAGGGGAATAAAAACAATCAAGATGCTCCTAGAGTTTCAGAGCAGGAAAAAAAGGAACCAAGTATCGCGGTGTCAAATAACAGTAACAGACACAACTTGCAGTAGCCTGCCCTGAAGTTGTGCCCAGGCAAGAAGCAGAAGATATGGAACCATACATTAACAGTCATATCTACAATATTAGCATCAGACACAGATCAAATATGATCTCATTTATCAGTTATCATTCTTAAAATTCAAAAGGTGGCCATGCATAAGTACAAAGGATGATGGCCAGGAATTTTTTTATATAAGTAAGAGCGTGAGAAAGAGGCTGACTGAGTTATGACATTGCTCTTTGACACCCAAAACTGATGCTACTTTAACACTCTCCCTTGCTGCGTATACATGTCAATGTGACCCGACCTCCAACGTGAGTACAGGAAGCTTTGCCTCAGGATTTTTATGAAATTTTACAAAGAAAACCTGTGTCCTACACTCAGATGGGCACTGCCTCTGACATCAACAGTTAAGCTTGGTAACAATAGCACATTTTTACAAATCAACCTTCGTCTCAATCTCATAAAAAGTCTGCTTCCATTAGTGATAATAGATTGACCTTTACAAGAGCTACTGGCTACCGGCAAAAAAAAGGCAACCAACTAGTTTATTCGTGTAAAGATATCTCACATACCTACTTATCACGAGACCGTGTAATACAAGAATTTGTGAAATAACAAAACCCATCCTACTCATAAAGCGCCTTTTTTCAAGAAAGCAAATAAGAGATCCCATGAACAATTTGATGATACTAACCTAATTTGATAACCACGAAATGTCAGCATGATACACCCAATATATAAGAGAGAGGGGGGGAAGGTAATAAGGTACAAACCTACATAATCACCCATAAACAGATAATTAGTATCAGGAGCATTGCCACCAATACGAAATAACTCGATTAAATCGTAAAATTGACCATGAATGTCCCCACAAACGGTGACCGGACACTTAACCGGCTGAACATTCCACTCTTCTACCAATATTGCCTTCGCTTGTTCACACAATGTCTTCACATCCATTTCCGATAATGGCTTGCACTCCATCAATTGCTCGATTTGCCGATCTATATCCCCGTGCGACGGCATCCTTTCGTCCTCTTTCGATCTACACCTGAACCTCCCCTACACTTATGTTTCAATCAATTTTTTAGGGTTAGGGTTTTCTGTTCACATCAGGGGAGAAATTACTGTGAAAAACGATCGGGTTTTTTCAATTGATTTGGGATTCTACGGCTCGTGGATTAAAAGGTGGTGGACCATTGAAGCGGAAAATGGAAAATATGAAAACGATGATTTGCTTCGCTCTCTAAATTTGGGGAATAATTTCTCTCTCTACAAATGCAAAACTCGGCGAGAATGAGAGAGGGGGAGTATTTCTATGTGGTGGAAAAGGAGATCAGTATATGAAGAATGGCACTATGGTCCGTGGATATTCATTTACGAGTACGAGTTTTTTTTACTCGTACTTCCTCCGTTTTAACAAGATCTTCATGTTTGCTTTTCGGTACCGTTCATAAAGTGGGAGGATTGTCGATATAACTTCTAATATGCAGTCATGTGAGATCTTCTTTAAATTATCTAATTGAGTACGTTATAAACATCAAACTTTTAATTTTTTTAGACCATCCCCAAGCAAGTGTCAAGTTAATTAGGTCACCACCTTTTTTCCTTGTAATCTTATCTTATTTATCTTGATCCAACTACACTCTCTCATCCAGAAGGTCACGACCTAATGTCATCACCCAAATCATTTCTCAACCTTTTCACTTTATTAATTGTGCCAACCAATAATATTGTGCCACATGTAAGGTCATGGAAAAAGTGAAGGTCATGACCTTGGGTCATTCTATGACCTTTTCTTCCCTTGGTTCATGCTAATTATTTGCTTAATTGATGTTTAGCATGACCTTGGGGGTCATGACCTCCCCATCCACCTTGCTTGGGGATGGTCTTAGAAATATGTAACTAGATATGGACAAAAGAAATTCACATAAATTTATATTACCGGTAAATTACAAAAAATTTCTTTGGTTGTCACATGAGAAATAAATTCATGTGAGAAGTTGTACACAATGAGGGGGATTAGGTGAGCAACTTCGCCCATAATGCAGGATTTGAAGTTCCTTGGGAAGTTGCAATTCCCATGAAATGAGCAAACCAAACACCGTCGCAATTATCAAATCATGAGAAGTTCTATTTCCCATGATTTAAGAGGGCAACCAAACGACTCCTAAAATAAAATAATTATCAATATGGATTTGTAGGAAATAATTATCAAAAATGGGTTCACGTCATCGTTGGAATGAGGTTCGGTTCGGTTCAAAGTCGCTGGCCACCCTAGCGAAAACATACTTGTAGATACCCGCATTTTGCCTGCTAGTGTCTATAGCAGTCTCCGACAAAACACCCGATGATGATCGGACTTAAACATGCTTTAATGCGCTCGAATACGGGACTCGGAATCAATAGTATCTGATATGGGCACTTAGCGAGTACAAATCTCTCAAAACCGACCTCAAATTCAGACTTAGCGGGTCGTTCCCAATAAAATAAAGCTAATTTGAGCCAAAACCGCCACCGGGGACAAAACAGTCTTTTGCGACCGAGTCAAAACCCGGTCAAAGTCGAAACCCGAGACGAAACCAGCCTCACGCTGTGTCTAAATGCAAAGTCAAAACAAACAAGGTCAAAGGTCAAAACAGAATCTCAACCTTCCCCATTTGTCTCACCCGCCTAGACACACTCGATCGAGTGTCTAAGGGCCACTCGATCGAGTGCACCCCACAAATCAAGCAAGCACCTTTTTTGAGGCCACTCGATCGAGTGCACATAGGGCCACTCGATCGAGTGAACCCTAGCCCGGGGGTAAAATCTATAAATACCCCCCTTGACTCATCATTTCACAACCTTTTTTCAACCTTTAGAACCCTCACATTTTCACCCTCTCCTTCACACTTTGAGAGCTTCACACACAAAAAGCATCCCGAGACCGAACCTCCCGACAACCGAGAAAACCGTCTCTCCAATCACACCCTAACTCACCCTACATTCTCGGGCGCTCCCGTGCCTACGCCGACACTCGACGAGCTCATTTTCCGAGAATATCTTACCACGAGATTCATTCGCCTACCCAAGTCCACGCGTCGGAGTGGACCTATGTCATGTCCACAATTTGGCGACTCCACTGGGGATACCTGATGTACTACTTGTCATCGAGATTCTCAGGGTGAGACTCGAAGAGAAATCATTCGGTTATTAACGTGCGCGCATTAGTTCGATGGTTCATGCATAACCCATTTTTGCCCGGGCCGGTTACTTGTGACCGATGTCTCACTATACCGCGGTGCATTACTACATGGGTGCGCTAAAGACATCTATGGCCGAACTCGTAGGGTTTCACGGCATGTTCTAAGTCCAATTCGGCTTAGGAAGTTCGTCCTGATTTACGAGAGAGTCAACGGTGTCGGTGTAGACCCTAGTTCGACCGACCGAGACTTAGTTTAAAGTGCACATGCTGTCGTCATAATGCTTGTTTGACTATATGCTACTTGGTTTCGTGTCATTTTTCAAAAACCATCATTTCAAAAATGCATCCTTTCAAAATGTCAAGTTTTCAAAAACTCGGAATGCTGCCGAAATTTAGACTTAGGATTTGACTCAAAATAGCCTATTTTTAGCTAGCATGCTGCCCATTTCGAAACTCAAAAATTCTCGACTTTTCAAAAAAATACGGTCCTGTCGACACGCCGCCAATTTCAAAAGTCGGGACCGTTCTCCGAATTTTTTTCTTAAAATTCAACCTTTTTCAAAAACCTTCCTATAGGACCTACCGTTATCCGTGTATCGGGTCTTTTCATATTATGTCGAAGATTTATAGCGTCGAAACTCGGTTGATCCTACATCACGGGTTTCCTCCCCATCCCAAGTCTGCCTTGTCTTAAAGGCATGACCAACCTATGTAGGGCATACCCATACAAGGGAAGGTCCATTTAGACACTCGAGTCCAAAGTCTGGGGAAATCTCACGTGGTCCTTCCTTCGAACGGGATCCGGCACATAGCCCAATTCTAATAAGGGAGGCACACCACCCACGAGTCACCCGTCTAGGCATCTTTCTCGAGTCGTTTTCTCGTTCAGTCTTTTCCTTGCTCGGAATGTACTGTTTTGTGGGCTCAAGGTTTCTGATTACTTGATATTTTTCCAGACAGGCCACCTTCAACCAGGCTCAGAATGGAGCAAGCCTTCAACGATTTGAAAGCCACGATGGAAACCTTGGTCATCAAGCAAACTGAAATCGGAGCTCAACTGATAGCAATAAGGGCCGATCAAACAGCCATAAAATGCTCATCTGACCGTTGTGGAGCAAGGTACTCCTAACTCCGGGACCGAAAACATTGGACCCATGGCTGAACTAGTTAGCGCGGTGCACCGACTAGAGGAACAGGCCCGCCTGTCCGGGGGTAACAACATCCATAGGGAAAATTCCCGTGACTACTCCTTGGTGAACGACAAGCTACCCGCAAACCTGAATCATACATGCTTGCCTATGTTCGAGGGAACTGAAGACCCGTTACTACATGTACGGACCTTCAAAGAGTTGATGGCTATTAAGGGGGTAGATTCTACCATGTTCAAGAATTTGTTTGCTGCATCCCTTGAGAAGCACCCACGAGTCTGGTACTACAGGCTAGACCCGAAAAAATACCCAACCTAAGATGATGTGGCTACAAAATTTGTTCGGAACTGTAACACCCCTAATTTTTATAAAATAAATTAAATAAAATTATGTTCGTATTTTTATTTTTACGATTTAACTCGTAAATCTTAAAATTATTATAAAACGAATTTATCTTTTAATCGTCTCAAACTCCTAAAATTCTATTTGTCTCAGAGACTCTTCTTATATTTAAAACATATTTTTATTTCTGTTTCGATTCATTTTATACATTTAATTTAATTCTTATCGAAAGTCTATTTCGACAATTTAAACTCTAAATTCTTTTTATTTATTTTATTTAAGCTCGAATTTTTATTTTCGGCTCGAAGTTCATTTATATTGAGTTTCGTCAAAACATTTATTACATTTCCTCGAGAAATCAATTTAGTTCACTTTGTCGAAAATTTATTATTTATCGGGAAATACTATTTGATCGTCTAATTATTTATATTTATTAACTTCGATTTCATCCCGAATAATTTATTTACTCATTTTATTAGACGGACAGATTATTTATTAATTTTATTGACTCGATTTTAATTCGATTTCGTGGGTCGGTCAACTTATTGTCTCGGAATTCGTACACTTTTTGGTGAGTTGAATTTAACCACACCTATTATTACATAATTCCCCTTTACATTTCATCTCCACCGTTTTCATCATTCTTTCCCACTTGTTTTAACGTAATCTCTTCCATTCCCCTGTCATCCACCGCTTCACCTTTTCTCCTTATTTTATCGGGTCATCCATCTTTCTTCTTCCTTTCTTTGCCTCACGCATTCCTCTTTGCTTCTCTTCGTCCCATCTGGATCACAAGGCTGCCCAATTGTCGTCTCCTAGACTCCGGCAAGCAACTTCGACCCCAGTCCTCATTTTTCTGGTTCGATCACGACTTATTCGTTGCTGCTGTGTTTTATCCGCTGCCCTTTGCCTGAAGGCGTGAAGGTAACTCTTTTTCCCCTTCTGTCTTTGTCGTTCGATTTCTGTCCTATTGCTGCTTCTATGTCGATTCTTTCTCCCTCTCCTGCTGTTGCGTTTTCTCGTCGTTGATCATCATTTGAGTCCGCTGCCGCTCTTCATTAATACTACTGCTCGTTTTCAATATCGGTTCTTGTTCGCTATTCTTCTGTTCTTCTTCCTCCTCGTTCTTCTTCTTCTTCTTCTTCTTCTTCTTCTTCTTCTTCTTCTTCTTCTTACCTTTCTGTTGCTGCTACTCTCGTTACATTGCTGCTGTAATGTCGATCCGTACTGCTACTGCTGTCTTTTCTTCTCTTCTTCGCATCTTTTCGTTCCGTCATCGTTGTTGTTTCTCGTGGCTGCTGTCTGTATGCTGTTTTTGATGTTCGATACTGCGCTATTTCTCCGTCATTTGTTCCTGATCATCATAACACTACTACTATTGGTCGTATGTCACACAGTTCCTGCTGTTTTTATTCATTTTCGAACTATGCTACGTTTTGTTGCTGCTGCTAGCTGCGTGTGTCTCGTTTCCCTTCCTTTTCTTCTCGTATTCTCTTGTTCATTTCGTGGTCGTGTTACCTTAATTGCTGTCCACGGTTTACTGGCCTGTTGTGCACCGTTTTTTTTCTTCTTATTTTTCGTTCTTCTTCTCTTCCCTTCTTTTTCAACTGTTTCTGCGCGCTGTTACAATTCGTGATCCGTCACCTTACTGTCTTCTTCTTTCGTCACTTCTTTGTTCTACTTCCTTCAAGTTGTTCGTCCTGTTATGCTGTCGTCTTAACGCTTCCGCTGTTTCATCCTAATTTGTGACTCGTTCGTTCCTCTATTCTTTTTATCAATCCCTAATCCGATTCCTTTATTTCTGTTTCTTTCCCGTTTCTGTTGGAGTATGACGTCTTACTAGAACGTGTGTTCAAGACGATTGGAATTCAAGATTTGAGGTCGGGCTGTTGGACGAGCAAATGATTTGAGGTTATCAATTCGACACAAGGTAACTTTAGGACGTTACTCGATTTTATATCGTATGTTTGAGTAGTAGTATGTAGTAAATATTTTTAACTTCGGTTTTCTAATTTTAGCTATTTATTATTTGCTAATGTTTTTTTAAAATTGTGTACCTTATAAATATTTTACGAATTTTCGATATCGTTTTATAAATCGTTAGTATTTTAATTATTTACGATCATTATAATATTTTGTTGGTTATCGTGACACTAGTAACTAAATAATATCGATTTCATATTTTTGTCATATTTTGTTAATTTATACTGTAATTTTTAACTCAAAATCGTATGTTTATATTATAATCGAGATTTGTATATTTGTTCAATAAATTAATTTCGTTTTACGACTTATATTAATAAATGAGAAAGTAGTCGATTTTGTTTTAAATACTTTTTTTAGTCGAGACTATTTTCCCTAATAATTTCTCATTTGTCTACGATTGATTATTTTTAGTAAGATCAATATTATTTATTGATAAAATCTATTTGCTAAAATTAATTCGAAAGCTTTATAAAGTTCCGTTTAATTTATAAAATTCGGCGACTCAATTAATTTTGATATCGTTTTTCTTAAAACATCTCTTTTCTAGAATTTATAGTTTTAACTTGATTACCTAATTATTTATAAAACTAGATTAAAGCCCGTGCGTTGCACGGGTTAGTTGGCTTCGGGTTAATTGGCTTAATTACATTGGTGATGTATATTCGTTAAATAAGACACTTGATCAATCTATATCATTATAATAAATAAGATGATCACATGATATTAGTAATCAAACTTAATTTCAACTAAGTTTATAGTCTTAAGATCTTATTCTAAAACTCAAAAGAATACATGCGAATAATTTTTTTTGATTGATAATATAAGATTCTATCGCCTCATCATAATTTTTCGATATAGGATAATTTACTCAAGGTTTATAGTTTTAAGATATGCTTTAAAGATCCAGAAAAACGCATGATTTTTCTTATTTATAATATAGAATCATTACCTTATTTTAATTTTTTCGATGTGGGATAATTTTAGGTTTCTAGTCCTTTTAAAAGCTTTTTAAGACTCAAAATTTGTTGGTTGATATTTAAAACCATAAGATTACTCACTTATGATATAAAATTTCATCACCTCATCATACTTTTTCGATGTGGTATAATTTAATTACTTGTTTAAGTTTATAATTTTAAGAGCTATTTTGAAGACATAAAAGAGTTTGTTTTTATATCTATGTTAGATGATAGACGATTACTCTTTATTTATATAATCGAATTTGATCATCTTGTTGGAGTATATACTTTTGATGAATGATTACTCTTATTTATATAATAAAAAAATCTACCTTATTATAATTTTTCGATGTGGGATAATTTTAATTAAGTTTATTTAAGTTTAGATAGAGTCTAATTAAGAACTTTTATTTATAAACGGATGCGTGATTACTCTTATTTATAATACATAGAATTTCATCACACCATCTTAATTTCGATGCGGGATAATTATACATTAACTATATACTTTAATTATACATTTTTTTAAGTTCAAAAGATTGTTGGTTAATATCTAAGAACGAAAGATTACATAGAATTATATCACCTCATTATAATTTTTTGATATGTGATAATTTTAATTTAACTTTATTTGTAGTCTTATTAATAACTTTTTTTAAGACTAAAAGTTTTTTTGTTGACATCTAAGGATGAATAATTAGTCTTGTTTATAATATAGAATTTCATTACCATAGAATTTCATCGTCTTATTATGGTCTTAAGAGTTTTTTGAAGACTCAAAAGATTTTGATTGATATAATATCTAAGAACAAATAATTAGTCTTATTTATAATATAGAACCATAATCATATTATAATTTGTCGATGTGAGATAATTAAGTAAAATTTGTAGTCTTATTTATAATATAGAATCACCACCGTACCTTATTTTAATTGTTTCAATGTGGGATAATTTTAATTTTGTAGTCTTATTAATTAAGACTTTTTTAAACTCAAAATATTCTTGGTTGATGTCTAAGGAAAAAATTATAATTAGTCTTTTGTGTATAGTCTTAAGAACCTTTCTAAGACTCAAAAGATTTTTGTTTGATAAAACTTTATAATTTTTTGGATGTTGGATAGTTTTACTTTACTTAAGTTTCACCTTATTATAATCTTTCTTATTAAGAGACTTTTTAAGACTTAGAATTTTTTATTGATATTTAATAACGAATGATTAGTCTTATTTATACTATAAAGTTTCATCACCTTATCATAACTTTTCGATGTGGGATGATTTATTTAAATTTATAGTCTTCCATCAGCTCGTCAATTTTTTTTCGATGTGAGATAATTTATTTCAGCTTATAGTCTTAAAAGCTCTTTTTAAGTATAATAAAAGCTTTTTTAAGATTCAAAATTTTTTTTGTCGGTATTTAACTAATAGGGTTGTATTTAAACATTTAAAATATTCCACTTTTAGTATAAACATATGGATTATCATATTTGTGGACATGACGTAGGTCCACCCCGACGCGGCGAAGCGCGGGTTTGGGTAGGCGAATGAATCTCGTGGTAAGATTGTTCTCGGGTTCGAAATTTAAGTCAAAATGGAGTCGCCACCGAATTTTGTGGTTATTCGGAACCATACGAGCCCACTCTATGTCGTCATGGGCTATACACAAAGTAAGCCCACTCCGATTTCAGAATTTATGGGGCTCGTCCCTTTGCATTGCGATACCGATACCATCTATACCGGTAATCGTGTAAAGAATGACTCTCGTGCGCCAAGGGTTTCGGACATCCGGAAACCAAAGGTTCTGAGTAAGGGGTGAGGGTACGTGTTGGGAAGCCCACTAAGGACACCCAACCCCGCCCGCACATGGCGGCCTCTACTAAGACATCGTTCGTGTTCGTGATACGCGCGCTAGTAAAATAATTAAATGATATGCAAACAACGTTTTGTCTAAGCATGTGAATTTTGCGTTAACTACGTCATTTAATGCATCTTATTACTTGTCGAAGTGATTTAGCATGCGAGGTTCATTTATAAAGCGTAAAAGCAAGTAAATAAACAAAGCTCGAAAATAAATAAATAACGTACAAGTTACACGGGCGGAAATACAACCCGGAATTCACAATACGACAATACGTGTAAATAATAAACGAAATGACAATAACGCGATATAATGAAAGGGACGGACCCGTATGTAAACTAGACCGCGAAATATGTAGATGGACTAACCCCGATTAAATACGCATTATGTCGCATATTAAACGAAGGACGGAAACATGAGACTGCGGCATATTGCTAGCCTAATCTCACATCCCGTAGTCTTATCCCGACTTATCACGTCAAAGTGGTCAAAGTCGTTCTACGTGTCGTGATGTGTATAGTTTTGAAAATAGGATGGTCGGATGATGGTCTAAAGTCGATAAAGAACGGGGCTCGAAATATGTGTCCAAGCCCTCGGTATTGTGGGTTATGAGACCCACTCGATCGAGTCATTGACTGACTCGGTCGAGTGTGTTATTAGCGTGGCTACTGACCACTTTTTGGGGTGCTACTCGATCGAGTGGCCTATGGCACTCAGTCGAGTGCCCCCTGTACGAGTGGTAACTCGCTTTGTTTTATGACTTGAAATTGATGAACGGCCAAACCAAATACAAATATCGCACGATTTGTATTTAATTCGGCCTCCGATACTATAATCGTGTATGAACGATTATAATACCGTCATCGGAGTTTTAGGAAAACGTTTACGTTAGATTAGAAAATTTTGAATTAGTGACGAAATGTATCCCTCTACGTCACGACATCGGAACTAACCCTTTCGGGTTACGTGATGTCGGTTTTCGTGTCAACGGGTTTCGTACCAATTATGGAAATGGGATTAAATGCGTTCAACTACGACCGATCGCGATCACATCACGCCCTTGAGTACATTGGGGCGGGGCTCCTCGAAAGGGCTCCACCTCCGTCGTTGCTCGTAAAGGGATTAGATGGATCTTAGGCGATCATCGTAGTCAAACGAATTCAAAACCGAATTTTTATACTAGTTTATATGTACACGGTATAATAATGTTAGTGATGATAAAATGATACAAAAAAAATGAAAATGCAAAAGTTATAATAATACTAGTGTTAGTGTTACTACTACGATATTAATTACGATGCAAAATACGATAAATTGAATAAAAAATGCGACGAGATAAAAGAGATCGAAAATGGGGTTTAGGACACCGTCAACATACATGCTTAGTAAGGACCTCGGAAATGGACTCGTAATAGCGGCACGGGCTCGGGAGTATCGAGGATGTATGCGAGTTATGGTGTGTATAGGTGTGTGTGTTGCGTCGGTTTATCGAGGGACGAAAGCTCGGTTTTTGTGTTTTTTTGCTTAGGATTTCTAAGGCTTTGATGTGTGATGAAGTGGTTGAAGTAGGGTAGAATGTAGGTTAAAATGTAGGGTGAAAGTGATTGTCAAGAGTCTTCAAAATGAGAGGGGGGTCGTGGGGTATTTATAGGCATTACCCCACGACATAGGGGCACTCGATCGAGTGGCCCTAGTGCACTCGATCGAGTGCCTTTGCAAACGGGCCAAACCCGGTTTTTGACGCTCCACTCGACCGAGTGGGTCAATCCACTCGATCGAGTGGGTCAAGCAAATCGAGACAAAATAGGAAAGAATTGATTTTGTTGTTTTGATTTGATTTGTTTGTTTTATTTTGAATGCTGATTTTGTGCGCCAACTTCCGAGAATGAATGTGGCTTATTTATGAGACGGTTTCGTCTTTGACCGGGTTTTGACCCGGTCGCCAAAAGATGGGAATTATTTTTGGTGTCGGTTTTGGCCCAAATTAGTCTTATTTGACTCGGAACGACCCACTGGGCCTGAATTTGAGGTCTGTTTTGTGAGATTTTTACTCCGCTAAAAGTCCATGTCGGATATTATGAATTCCGAGCCCAAACCTGAGTATACTAAGTCACGTTGACGTCCAATCATCATCGGGTGTTTTTCGGAGACTACCATAGACACGTGGCAGTCAAAATGCGGGTGTCTACAGAGCCCCCACTCTGACTGAGGCTTGAACAAGGCGAAAGTCAGAGTAGCTACCAAGCCCGTTAAGACCTGGTAGACTTCCGGTCGGGTCGTTTATAGTCCAGTGGACTCGCGTGAAGGGCTCGCCAGCCATAAGCAGAGGGTCATACCTGTCCTGATGATGATAGCTTCGCGGGGAGTCAGACTTGTAGCATAAGTCCTGGGCGCGCCTATGCGTGGGCCCATCCCGTATCATTTTGGGGAAAATGCCGCCTTGGGCGTTCCGCTGGGGAAATACAGGAGCTATACGGGCTTGCTTCCGAAGCCTTGGGTCGTATTCGAGCTGATGATGATGCTCCGTGGGGAGTAAAGCCTGCCTCTTTTGGGGAGTAGGTGTACCCGTATGCCGACACATCGCACTTTGGATGTAGCACACCGGGGAAAGCTGACTCCATTGGGGAAATTAAATAGTTTCGCGGGGACTTGCTTCTAAAGTCTGGAGTGTACCTGTATGCTGACACATAACAACTTGTATGTAACACATAGACAAAACACCGACTCTCGCTGGGGAGAAAAGTAGCTGCGCGGGGACTTGCTTCTGAAGTCTTGGGTGTACCCGTATGCCGACACATCACGTCTTGGATGTAGCATTCCAGGAGAAACACCGCCTTTGTTGTTCCGTTGGGAAGCACTAGCTGGCACCTGAAATGTTAGATACATAGACAGAAATAGCAGGCATAGCAAGATAGCACATAGGAAATGCAGTTAGCATCTATAGACTGGCTTGCGCTGGGGAAAATGGTTTTTGCTTCATTTTGAAATCGAAGTCCTGAAAGCAACTCATGTGCTAGGATATAGGTTTTCAAAATTGAAAGGGGTAGAAAAGAATTTTGCAGTTTAAATAGACCGAAATTTGACCTTGTCGAAAAGGATTTTCTCAAATGGCTAAGTTTTGCAAATTTCAAAACAAGAATTTTGAAGAGAGACATACCGACAGACTCGACTCTGGACGTAACCGGACGAGTTGACAGACACGACTGAACTCTCGAGGGTTGGACCGTGACTCGGTAGGGGGGTGGGCACCTAACAAGACTCTTAAGTTGCGTTATTCCGTAGCCTAGGCGAGAGGCAACACGGTCAAACTTCAAACTGGGAAGGATCCGGTATAGGAGAACCGCAGTAGTCGTTAATAAGACTGTTACTGCACGGCAGGACTTAGCAGTGGCAATGTTGTAGCCTAGTGCTCTTTGCATTTTTGGTTTTGGGGTACATTCCCGAAGTGGGTGCCGCATCGAGTCCCGACAGATTCTCGTCTTCGACCGAGCCGAGTACTAGGACACACTATAGAAAGGAGGCTAGTTTTTTTTTTTTGAAAATTTTTGGATTTTGTAAGTGGATGGAGGTCTTCTGTCTGAGAGAAGCCCCAGGACGACAAAGCTAGCTGCTGAGAACATGACAGTGTCGTGACCGGAATGACGGTGCTTTTTTTTCGAACTTGTGTCAATGTGGGTGGTTGTGCCTTTGTTGAAAGGCTGCCTACGTATTCACGTGTAGTGAAATCAAACCAAGCCGTAGTTCAGTGATTTGAAAGACATGTTATTGTGCCTAGTTTATTAGGGCTTTGTGTGTAACTAGCCATAGCGATAGTGTAGGCTAGGTGTGTTCCCAATGATGTCTTGATCAAAGGGCTGGAACAGTTAGGATGTTGATCCCGTGACTGTGAGCGTTATCCGGGGTAGCCCCCAGAGGTGGTGTGAACTATTTGGGCATGTTCTATGCCGACCGCAGGTTGAGTTCCCGTGTTTGGGGCTGGTAACTGGTTTGGACGTTTTTGAAAATGTGGAGCCAGGCAGTGAGTGGCTTTGATGTTTTGACATCTGGAGCTTATTTTTGTGGAGCTTAGGCTTTGAGGGTAAGGTATTGCAATGTGGTAGGAAAGGGGGAAGTCGAGTAAAAGTGACTCGAACTTCGATCAGGATAAGTTTGATAATGTGGGATCTGATTTCCATGTTTGGCCCTAATGGTTACGGTGTATCCTATGGAGCTTGGATCCTCAAAATTCCGGCCTGTCTCTTAGCCTAGGTCTCGAGAAGGTCTTGAGGGTTGTAATGTGGGAAGGCTAAGTGTGGTGTTAGCTGACCAGCTTGATTGTCTCTCCCCTATTTGATGGTATGGGCATCGAAATTTTTTGAATTGACCGGACGCTAGTTAACAGACTTTCAATTGTGTTGACCATTGACCACGGTGATGGGTACTTGAATCTTTTGTATTTTTTTGTTTTTTTTTTGGGTTGACCTCTTAGCCCCGGTCATGGGATTGACCGTATCTGGTCGTGGGATGTTAATCATGGCCAGCTCTTTTGTTTTGGCCTTTTGCTTTTTTTCTTGGACTTTTGATTTTTCTTTTTTTGTCCAACTCTCTCTCTTTTTTTTACGGCTATCCCTACAACGGTGTTGTGGGTGGATATGGGGGTGGGCCCATCGGTTGGATTAGGCTTGTGGAGCTAAACCTTTGTAAGGTGTAAGCCTAGTTGGTGTTTGTGTGAGTGCAACTCGCGGTGGAGTACTCTATGGTAAGCATGGTGATTTGGATCTCGGTATTGTCATCATAATTCCGAGCAGGCTTAGTGGGAGCATCGTCCCGAGTTGGGTATTTTTGGCATCAAGCCTATAGAGTCACGATGCTTCTTTTTTTTGCTTCTGGTCAGACTAAACGCCTAAGGTAGGGATTGGTTAGTCTTATTGGATGGGTGTTTATTGTGGGAAATGGGCTTGCCTCCCGTCTTGAACCTAAACTAGGAGACTACCTAGATTTATCATAGGATTCGATACCGCTCCTGCTAAGGGTAGTTATGTGGCTGTCTATGCCAGACATGGAACAGGTAAAGGAAAACATGGGTCTCAGTTCCTGCAGTCATTATAGATGTGCCTATAATAGTCACGTGCATGTGCTCACAGTGTATGATGGTGTTCATCATGTTCTCGGAAATACAAAAGGGAAGCATATATGAGAGACTGAAAAAAAAAGCTGATTTTATTGGATTGAAAAAGAGGACAGAATATAGTTGACTCTGACTCTGACTTTGAAATTGAAAGAGATAGAACATCCTAGACTCGGACTCATACTCGGATCCAAATCAAATCTGGACTCTTGGATGAGGTTGTCAGTAGTCTTCGGCTTCTAAGGACTCAAGTGGATGTCCAGTGTAGTCTTCGGCTTCTAAGGACTCAAGTGGATGTCCAGTATAGCCTTCGGTAGAGGCTTCACCCAAATCTTCGTTATGTCGAAGATCGTCTTCAATCCTAGTGCCCATTTCGGTAAGCACAGCAACGTTTGAGATGCCGGCATACCTAAGATGGACGCGGTAGGAGGGTAGGAGGTTGTTGATGAATGCATCCACTAGTGTCTTCTCGCTGGGCTTGTCTACCAGCTTAACACTCTCAGCCCGCCAACGTTGAAGGTATTTGGTGAAACCCTCTGTTGGATCTTGGGCCATGACTTCTAAAGTCCGCATGGTAGTCTGAAGTTCAGCATTATCAGAATAGTTTTTAGCGAACTCGGTAGCCACATCTTCCCAAGTGGGGAATCTTTTTGCATTAAGCCTATAGAACCAGGCTTTTGGATATTTCCCGAGGGATGCGCCGAACAAATTGATGAACATGTCGGCTTTGACCCCCTTGATCGCCATAAATGCTTTGAAGGCTCGGAGGTGTAGTAATGGATACTCCGTCCCTTCGAATATGGGTAACCCCTCTAAGTTGAGATCTGTTGGTAGTTTCTCACTGATGGGTGTATAGTCTCGGGAGTTTTCAATATAAATGTTGTTCCCTCGGGAGGCATGGAACTGTTGTTCGAGCTCACGCACCGTGCTGATCAATTTGGCAAATGGCCCAGTATTGACCGATTCAGAATTGAAGTCTTGCCGTTCAATGACAGTTAAACGAGCATTCATGGCCTCTTGGTTGGTTTTCAGGAACCCTATATGGGTTTCGGTTATGGCCTGCCTACTAACCATTGTTTCCAGCGAAGCCTTTATTCCATTGATGGTGTTTTCCATGTCCCTATTCCCGGTTGTGGGTGCCATACTCTGCGAGAATACCCACGTAATCAGAAATGTTGCTTCGGAACTCGAACACGCCAAGGCATAGGAAATAGCGCGGGAGGAAAGACAACTCGGGTTTGACTCGGGTTAGACTCTCCTAAAAAAGTGTAAGGTGCGATTCTCGAAGCGACTGTGATTAATCACTCCATCGGAGAATAGCCCCCAGGTGAGACTAAGGACTCTTATAGGACTCAGATGGTGTGGCATCTAAGTGACTCAAAAGTGGGGTACGTGTAAGACATGACCCTTAGAGCAACCGTGATTGATCGCTCTCCTAAAGGGTAGCCCCCCGAGTGAGATTGTAGGTTTTGCTAAAACTCGAGTGATGGACGAGTGACCCTTAGATGTAAGGATCACGAACCTTTTGTTATAGGCTATGCCTTGTAAAAGGTTGACTCGGCCTTGATGAAGGCAGACGGGTAAGGGAAGAAACTTGCGATGTAAGATCGGCGGAGTTTTGACGCTAGAGACCCTTGACTTGACTTGAATAAGGATGACCCTGTGATTAGGGTAGACCCTTAAGTTAAAGGATTTTTGAATTGGGATGACTCGACTAACGGATTGAAAGACGGGCAAAATTTCCTTAGGAAAGGTCGTGGGGACCGTCCTGTCGGAGGGAAAATTGCGTGTGACTTTCTAGTTAGGACTCGAGTGTTTGTGAACCTTCCATTTACGAGTGTATGACTCGTGTTGGTCGGTTGTGCCTTTAGAAAAAGGCGGACTAGGATGGGGAAGAAACCCGTGATGTAGGATCGACGGAGTTTCAACGCTATTGACCTTCGACAAATCATGAAAAGACCCGACACACGGATTACGGTAGGTCCTATAATAAGGAAGGTTTTTGAAAGATGATTGAATTTTTGAAAATTGAGAGGACGGTCCAGAAATTGGTAGTGGGCCAATAGGACCGGGCATTTTGAAATGTTGGAATGGTTGCGAGTAAATTCGCGTTTTGAAAAATTGGGAGACGGTCCCGTTTTTTTGAAATTGGCAGCATGCCGACAGGACCGGTTTTTTGAAAAGTTGAATTTTTGGAATTTTGAAAATTTGAATATCGAAATTAAATTTCCGAAAATTTGAAAATTGAAGATGAGATCCGGAAGATTTGAAAATCGAAAACGACATCTCGGAGATTTGAAAATCGAGAATGGAATCTCGAGGATTTGAAAATCGCAAATGGCATCACGAAGATTTGAAAATTGAATTTTGAAAATTCGAAAATCGAATGGTGGATCGAAAATTCGAATTGAAATGGATAGCATGCCGGCTAAAAAAATGGCTTGTTTTGAGTCAAATCGTAAGTCTAATTTTCGGCAGCATTCCGAGTTTTTTTTTTGAAATTGGATATTTTGAAAAGACGGGTCCCGAAACGGACAGTATTTTGGGTTTTTTGAAATTTGGTATTTTGGAAAGATGCAATTTTGAAATGACGGTTTTTGAAAAATGACACGGAAACCACATAGCATGTAGTCAAACAAGCATTATGACGACGCTCATGTATGCTTTACGCTAAGTCTCGGTCGGTCAAAATAGGGTCTATACCAACAACGATGGCTTTCTCGTGTGATGGACGGACTCCCTAAGCCGAGTTGGTCTTAGGACATGCCGCAAAACCGAGACGAGTTCCACCATCGATGTCTTTAGCGCACCCATGTAGGAATGCACCGTGGTATAGTGGGACGTCGGTCACAAGTAACCGGCCCGGGCAAATTTGGGTTATGCATGAATCATTAAACTAATGCGCGCACACTAATCTACGAACGATTTCTCTTCGAGTCTCACCCTAGGAACCCCGATGACATGTGGTACATCAGGTATCCCCAGCGGAGTCGCCAAATTGTGGACATGACGTAGGTCCACCCCGACCAGCTTAACACTCTCAGCCCGCCAACGTTGAAGGTATTTGGTGAAACCCTCTGTTGGATCTTGGGCCATGACTTCTAAAATCCGCATGGTAGTCTGAAGTTCAGCATTATCAGAATAGTTTTTAGCGAACTCGGTAGCCACATCTTCCCAAGTGGGGAATCTTTTTGCATTAAGCCTATAGAACCAGGCTTTTGGATATTTCCCGAGGGATGCGCCGAACAAATTGATGAACATGTCGGCTTTGACCCCCTTGATCGCCATAAATGCTTTGAAGGCTCGGAGGTGTAGTAATGGATCCTCCGTCCCTTCGAATATGGGTAACCCCTCTAAGTTGAGATCTGTTGGTAGTTTCTCACTGATGGGTGTATAGTCTCGGGAGTTTTCAATATAAATGTTGTTCCCTCGGGAGGCATGGAACTGTTGTTCGAGCTCACGCACCGTGCTGATCAATTTGGCAAATGGCCCAGTATTGACCGATTCAGAATTGAAGTCTTGCCGTTCAATGACAGTTAAACGAGCATTCATGGCCTCTTGGTTGGTTTTCAGGAACCCTATATGGGTTTCGGTTATGGCCTGCCTACTAACCATTGTTTCCAGCGAAGCCTTTATTCCATTGATGGTGTTTTCCATGTCCCTATTCCCGGTTGTGGGTGCCATACTCTGCGAGAATACCCACGTAATCAGAAATGTTGCTTCGGAACTCGAACACGCCAAGGCATAGGAAATAGCGCGGGAGGAAAGACAACTCGGGTTTGACTCGGGTTAGACTCTCCTAAAAAAGTGTAAGGTGCGATTCTCGAAGCGACTGTGATTAATCACTCCATCGGAGAATAGCCCCCAGGTGAGACTAAGGACTCTTATAGGACTCAGATGGTGTGGCATCTAAGTGACTCAAAAGTGGGGTACGTGTAAGACATGACCCTTAGAGCAACCGTGATTGATCGCTCTCCTAAAGGGTAGCCCCCCGAGTGAGATTGTAGGTTTTGCTAAAACTCGAGTGATGGACGAGTGACCCTTAGATGTAAGGATCACGAACCTTTTGTTATAGGCTATGCCTTGTAAAAGGTTGACTCGGCCTTGATGAAGGCAGACGGGTAAGGGAAGAAACTTGCGATGTAAGATCGGCGGAGTTTTGACGCTAGAGACCCTTGACTTGACTTGAATAAGGATGACCCTGTGATTAGGGTAGACCCTTAAGTTAAAGGATTTTTGAATTGGGATGACTCGACTAACGGATTGAAAGACGGGCAAAATTTCCTTAGGAAAGGTCGTGGGGACCGTCCTGTCGGAGGGAAAATTGCGTGTGACTTTCTAGTTAGGACTCGAGTGTTTGTGAACCTTCCATTTACGAGTGTATGACTCGTGTTGGTCGGTTGTGCCTTTAGAAAAAGGCAGACTAGGATGGGGAAGAAACCCGTGATGTAGGATCGACGGAGTTTCAACGCTATTGACCTTCGACAAATCATGAAAAGACCCGACACACGGATTACGGTAGGTCCTATAATAAGGAAGGTTTTTGAAAGATGATTGAATTTTTGAAAATTGAGAGGACGGTCCAGAAATTGGTAGTGGGCCAATAGGACCGGGCATTTTGAAATGTTGGAATGGTTGCGAGTAAATTCGCGTTTTGAAAAATTGGGAGACGGTCCCGTTTTTTTGAAATTGGCAGCATGCCGACAGGACCGGTTTTTTGAAAAGTTGAATTTTTGGAATTTTGAAAATTTGAATATCGAAATTAAATTTCCGAAAATTTGAAAATTGAAGATGAGATCCGGAAGATTTGAAAATCGAAAACGACATCTCGGAGATTTGAAAATCGAGAATGGAATCTCGAGGATTTGAAAATCGCAAATGGCATCACGAAGATTTGAAAATTGAATTTTGAAAATTCGAAAATCGAATGGTGGATCGGAAATTCGAATTGAAATGGATAGCATGCCGGCTAAAAAAATGGCTTGTTTTGAGTCAAATCGTAAGTCTAATTTTCGGCAGCATTCCGAGTTTTTTTTTTGAAATTGGATATTTTGAAAAGACGGGTCCCGAAACGGACAGTATTTCGGGTTTTTTGAAATTTGGTATTTTGGAAAGATGCAATTTTGAAATGACGGTTTTTGAAAAATGACACGGAAACCACATAGCATGTAGTCAAACAAGCATTATGACGACGCTCATGTATGCTTTACGCTAAGTCTCGGTCGGTCAAAATAGGGTCTATACCAACAACGATGGCTTTCTCGTGTGATGGACGGACTCCCTAAGCCGAGTTGGTCTTAGGACATGCCGCAAAACCGAGACGAGTTCCACCATCGATGTCTTTAGCGCACCCATGTAGGAATGCACCGTGGTATAGTGGGACGTCGGTCACAAGTAACCGGCCCGGGCAAATTTGGGTTATGCATGAATCATTAAACTAATGCGCGCACACTAATCTACGAACGATTTCTCTTCGAGTCTCACCCTAGGAACCCCGATGACATGTGGTACATCAGGTATCCCCAGCGGAGTCGCCAAATTGTGGACATGACGTAGGTCCACCCCGACGCGGCGAAGCGCGGGTTTGGGTAGGCGAATGAATCTCGTGGTAAGATTGTTCTCGGGTTCGAAATTTAAGTCAAAATGGAGTCGCCACCGAATTTTGTGGTTATTCGGAACCATACGAGCCCACTCTATGTCGTCATGGGCTATACACAAAGTAAGCCCACTCCGATTTCAGAATTTATGGGGCTCGTCCCTTTGCATTGCGATACCGATACCATCTATACCGGTAATCGTGTAAAGAATGACTCTCGTGCGCCAAGGATTTCGGACATCCGGAAACCAAAGGTTCTGAGTAAGGGGTGAGGGTACGTGTTGGGAAGCCCACTAAGGACACCCAACCCCGCCCGCACATGGCGGCCTCTACTAAGACATCGTTCGTGTTCGTGATACGCGCGCTAGTAAAATAATTAAATGATATGCAAACAACGTTTTGTCTAAGCATGTGAATTTTGCGTTAACTACGTCATTTAATGCATCTTATTACTTGTCGAAGTGATTTAGCATGCGAGGTTCATTTATAAAGCGTAAAAGCAAGTAAATAAACAAAGCTCGAAAATAAATAAATAACGTACAAGTTACACGGGCGGAAATACAACCCGGAATTCACAATACGGCAATACGTGTAAATAATAAACGAAATGACAATAACGCGATATAATGAAAGGGACGGACCCGTATGTAAACTAGACCGCGAAATATGTAGATGGACTAACCCCGATTAAATACGCATTATGTCGCATATTAAACGAAGGACGGAAACATGAGACTGCGGCATATTGCTAGCCTAATCTCACATCCCGTAGTCTTGTCCCGACTTATCACGTCAAAGTGGTCAAAGTCGTTCTACGTGTCGTGATGTATATAGTTTTGAAAATAGGATAGTCGGATGATGGTCTAAAGTCGATAAAGAACGGGGCTCGAAATATGTGTCCAAGCCCTCGGTATTGTGGGTTATGAGACCCACTCGATCGAGTCATTGACTGACTCGGTCGAGTGTGTTATTAGCGTGGCTACTGACCACTTTTTGGGGTGCTACTCGATCGAGTGGCCTATGGCACTCGGTCGAGTGCCCCCTGTACGAGTGGTAACTCGCTTTGTTTTATGACTTGAAATTGATGAACGGCCAAACCAAATACAAATATCGCACGATTTGTATTTAATTCGGCCTCCGATACTATAATCGTGTATGAACGATTATAATACCGTCATCGGAGTTTTAGGAAAACGTTTACGTTAGATTAGAAAATTTTGAATTAGTGACGAAATGTATCCCTCTACGTCACGACATCGGAACTAACCCTTTCGGGTTACGTGATGTCGGTTTTCGTGTCAACGGGTTTCGTACCAATTATGGAAATGGGATTAAATGCGTTCAACTACGACCGGTCGCGATCACATCACGCCCTTGAGTACATTGGGGCGGGGCTCCTCGAAAGGGCTCCACCTCCGTCGTTGCTCGTAAAGGGATTAGATGGATCGTAGGCGATCATCGTAGTCAAACGAATTCAAAACCGAATTTTTATACTAGTTTATATGTACACGGTATAATAATGTTAGTGATGATAAAATGATACAAAAAAAAAATTAAAATGCAAAAGTTATAATAATACTAGTGTTAGTGTTACTACTACGATATTAATTACGATGCAAAATACGATAAATTGAATAAAAAATGCGACGAGTTAAAATAGATCGAAAATGAGGTTTAGGACACCCTCAACATACATGCTTAGTAAGGACCTCGGAAATGGACTCGTAATAGCGGCACGGGCTCGGGAGTATTGAGGATGTATGCGAGTTATGGTGTGTATAGGTGTGTGTGTTGCGTCGGTTTATCGAGGGACGAAAGCTCGGTTTTTGTGTTTTTTTGCTTAGGATTTCTAAGGCTTTGATGTGTGATGAAGTGGTTGAAGTAGGGTAGAATGTAGGTTAAAATGTAGGGTGAAAGTGATTGTCAAGAGTCTTCAAAATGAGAGGGGGGTCGTGGGGTATTTATAGGCATTACCCCACGACATAGGGGCACTCGATCGAGTGGCCCTAGTGCACTCGATCGAGTGCCTTTGCAAACGGGCCAAACCCGGTTTTTGACGCTCCACTCGACCGAGTGGGTCAATCCACTCGATCGAGTGGGTCAAGCAAATCGAGACAAAATAGGAAAGAATTGATTTTGTTGTTTTGATTTGATTTGTTTGTTTTATTTTGAATGCTGATTTTGTGCGCCAACTTCCGAGAATGAATGTGGCTTATTTATGAGACGGTTTCGTCTTTGACCGGGTTTTGACCCGGTCGCCAAAAGACGGGAATTATTTTTGGTGTCGGTTTTGGCCCAAATTAGTCTTATTTGACTCGGAACGACCCACTGGGCCTGAATTTGAGGTCTGTTTTGTGAGATTTTTACTCCGCTAAAAGTCCATGTCGGATATTATGAATTCCGAGCCCAAACCCGAGTATACTAAGTCACGTTGACGTCCAATCATCATCGGGTGTTTTTCGGAGACTACCATAGACACGTGGCAGTCAAAATGCGGGTGTCTACAATATTATATATTTTGAATGAATGATTACTCTTATTTATATAATAATAAAAATTCACGTTATTATAATTTTTTGATGTGGGATAAGTTTAGATATAGTCTAATTAAGAACTTTTATTCATAGACGAATGATTACACTTATTTATAATATTTGGAGAAATAACTACTTTTATTTATATAATAGAATTTCATAGTGACCGAAGGGAGTATAATTTTTTGATGTGGGATATAATTTACTTAAATTTATAGTCTTAAGAGTGTTTTAAGACTCAAAAGAGAGGGGTATAATTTTTCGATGTGGGATAATTTACTTTAAGTTTATATTCTTAATAGTTTCTAAAGACTCAAAAGATTTTGATTGATATCTAAGAATTTAAGAACAAATAATTAGTCTTATTTATAATAAAAAATCCATCACCTTATTATAATTTGTCGATGTGGGATAAATTTAACTAAATTTGTTGTCTTATTTATAATATAGAATCATTACCGTAACTTATTTTAATTGTTTCGATGTGAGATAATTTTAAGTTTGTAGTCATATTAAGACCCTTTATAAACTCAAGACTACAAATTATGACTTCATCCTAATTTAAAAAACAATGACATAGAATTCTATCATAGTTTTTTTTAAAAAAATAAAATAAAATTGTTGGTTAATAACTAAAAACGATGATTACTCTTCTTTAGTACAAATTCATAAGCTCATCACAATTTTTCGATGTGGGAGAATTACTTAACTTCGCTGATGTCTAAAGATTTTTTTTAGTTTTATTTATAATATAGAATTTTATCACCTTATTATATTTTTTTTATTTAAGTGTATAGTCTTGACAACTATTTTAAGACTCAAAATATTTATGTTTGATGAAACTTTATAATTTTTTAAATGTGAGATAGTTTTAGTTAAGTTTATAGTCTTAATATATATTTTAAGATTCAAAATATTTTTGTTAATATCTAAGAGCACATGGTTACTATGGAGTATATTATTTATAATATAAAGTTTCATCACCTTATTATCATTTTTCGATGTGGGATTATTTTTACTTTAAGTTTGTAGTCTTATTAAGAGACTTTTTAAGACTTAAAAGTTTGTTTTGATTGGTATTTAATAACGAATGATTAGTCTTATTTATAATATAGAATTCATCAACTTATCATATTTTTCGATGTGAAATAATTTATTTAAGTTTATAGTATTTCATCCGCTCTTTTTAAGATTAAAAAAATACATCATTACACTTGTTGATAATATAGAATTTCATCAACTCACTGTAATTTTGTAAATACGGGATGATTTTAAATTTGCAGTCTTATATATCAAAAGTTTTTTAGTCGATATTTAAAACCGAATGATTACTAATATTTATAATATAGAATTCCATCGCCCCATCATAATTTTTCGATGTGGGATAATTTAAAAGTTTTTATTGGTCGATATTTAAAACGATTACTTTTATTACTTTTATTTCTAATATAAAATTTCATCATCTCGATGTAGGATAATTACTTAAGTTTATAGTCTTAGAAACTCTTTTTGAGATTCAAAAGACTTTTGATAGATATCGAAGAACGAATTATTACTTTTTATTTATAATATAGAATTTCATTATCATATTGTAATTTGTCGATGTGGATAATTTTAAAACTGTTATATGTTATAAATTCATCATGAAACAAACGATATGAAATTTATACTCTAATGAAAGTATTTTTTAACACGAATCTAATTATTTCATTTTTATAATTTATTTTACGATAATGTTTAAAAAAAATGAACTATAAATGTTTTCACGTCAGAATTGTAAAATATCACATTAATATAATAAATTAATATATATTGTAATAATCAAAAGATTCTCTAATTGATTTTTTATTATTATTTATGATACTTTCCTAATTTGAAGTTTGATTGAACGGACCAATGAGATCGCTCGAAAAAAGCCTAAAATATATATCATTGATGAGGTTTTTTAGATTAAAGCCCGTGCGCTGCACGGGTTAATGGGCTTAATTACATTGATGAGGTATATTCGTTAAATAAGAAACTTAATTAATCTATATCATTATAAATAATAAACTTAATCAATCTATATCATTATAATAAATAAGATGATCACGTGATATTAGTAATCAAACTTAATTTCAGCTAAGTTTATAGTCTTAATAGCTTATCAACTATTATTTATAATATACAATTTCATCAAATTATTATAATTTTTCGATGTGAAAATAATTTTACGTTTGTTGTCTTATTAAGAGATTTTTTTAAGACTCGGAAGTTTTTTTATTGATATCTAAGAACGAATGAATTTTTTGGTTGATATCTAAGAATGAAATATTACTCTTATTTATAATATAAGATTTTATCGACTCATCATAATTTTTCGATGTAGGATAACTTACTCAAGGTTTATAGTTTTAAGATCCACTTTTAAGATCCTAAAAAACGCACGATTACTCTTATTTATAATATAAAATCATCATCTTATTTTAATTTTTTCGATGTGAGATAATTTTAGGTTTGTAGAGTTTTAAAAAACTTTTTAAGACTCAAAAGATTGTTGGTTGATATTTAAAACCGAAAGATTACTCATTTATGATATAAAATTTCAGCACCTCATCATAATTTTTCGATGTGGTATAATTTACTTAATTGTTCGTTTTTATATCTAAGTTAAAGGATAGACGATTACTTTTTATTTATATAATCGAATTTGATCATCTTATTGGAGTATATGTTTTTGATGAATGATTAGTCTTATTATATAATAAAAAAATTCACCTTATTATAATTTTTCGATGTGGGATAATTTTACTTAAGTTTTTTTAAGTTTGGATATAGTCTAATTCAGAACTTTTATTTATAGTGGAATAATTACTCTTATTTATAATATATAGAATTCCAACTTTAACTATATAGTCTTAGTCTTAGGAACTGTTTTTTAAGTCTCAAAAGATTGTTGGTTACGTAGAATTCTTATTTAGTCTATCACCTTATTTAGTCTATCACAAAAGATTGTTCAGAACTTTTATTTATAGAGGAATAATTACTCTTATTTATAATATATAAAATTCCAACTTTAACTATATAGTCTTAGTCTTAGTAACTGTTTTTTAAGTCTCAAAAGATTGTTGGTTACGTAGAATTCTATCACCTCATTATAATTTTTCGATATGTGATAATTGTTTATAATATAGAATTTTCTCATCTCATCATAATTTGGAGAAATTGTTACTTTTATTTATAATAGAATTCCATCGTCTTATTATAGTCTCAAAAGTTTTTTAAAACTCAAAAGGGAGGGAGTATAATTTTTCGATGTGCGATACTTTACTTGAGTATATAGTCTAACAAATAATTAGTCTTATTTATAATGTAGAAATCCATCATCTTATTATAATTTGTCGATGTGGGATAATTTAACTAAAATTTGTAGTCTTATTTATAATATAGAATCATCACCGTACCTTATTTTGATTGTTTCGATGTGGGATAATTTTAAATTTTTAGTCTTATTAAGACCTTTTTATACTCAAAATATTGTTGGTTGATATTTGAAAATAATAATTATTCTTATTTAGTAGAAATTCATAATACTTAAAGTTGATTGTGGTTTATGTTTAAGGAAGAATTATTATAAGTTTGATTTACAATATAAAATTTCATCATCTTGTTATAATTTTTTTTCCTTAAGTGTTTGGTCTTAAGAAATTTTTTAAAACTCAAAAGATTTTTGTTTGATGAAACTTTATAATTTTTCGAATGTGGGATAGTTTTGCTTAAGTTTATGATCTTAATATATTTTTAAGACTCATTAGATTTTTGGTTAATATCTAAGAGCACAGAATTATCTTATTTATAATATAAAGTTTCATCACCTTATTATACTTTTTCGATGTGAGATTATTTTACTTAAGTTTGCAGTCTTATTAAGAGATTTGTAAGACGTAAAAGTTTTTTTTGATTGATATTTAAGAACACATACATGATTAGTCATCACCTCGTAATAATTTTTCGATGTGAGATAATTACTTATGCTTATAGTCTTAAGAGCTCTTTTTAAAAAGAAAAAAAACACATGATACTCTGACATTACTCTTGATTATAATATAAAAGTTCATCACATCACTATAATTTTTCAATGTGGGATGATTTTAAGTTTGTAGTCTTATACTCCCTCCGTTCGAATGAATTGTTTGCCTTTGCTTTTGGCATCAAGAAAAAGAGAACCAATGGGAAAGTCACATGTGGACCCAATGGTCAATTTACATATAAAAAACATTTCTAAAATAGAAAGGCAAACAATTCATTGAGACGTCCCAATATGGAATAGGCAAACAATTCATTGGAACGGAGGGGGTATATTAAAAGCTTTTTTAATACTAAAAAGTTATTTTGTCGATATTTAAAATTGAATGATTACTCTTGTTTATAATATAATAAGTTTCATCACCTTATTATAATTTTTTGACGTGAGATTATTTTTACTTAGGTGTGTAGTCTTATTAAGAGACTTTCTAATACTTAAATGTTTTTTTATTAATATTTAAGAACGAATCTTATTTATAGAATTCATCAATTTATCATAACTTTTCGATGTGGGATAATTTATTTAAGTTTATAGTGTTAAGAGCTCTTTTTAAAATTTAAAAAAATACATCATGAATTACTCTTGATTATAATACGAAGTATAGAATTTCATCACTCATTATAATTTTTCAATGTGGGATGATTTTAAGTTTGAAGTCTTATATATTAAAAGCTTTTTTAAGACTCAAAAGTTGTTTTGTCGATATTTAAAACCGAATGATTACTATTACTTACGGAGTATAATATAAAATTTCATCACCCCATCATAATTTTTCAATGTGGGATAATTTAAAAGTTTTTCTTGGTCGATATTGAAAACCAAATGATTACTCTTATTTATAATATAAAATTTCAATCACCTTATCCTAATTTTTCCATGTAGGATAATTACTAAGGTTTATAGTCATAAAAACTCTTTTTGAGATTCAAAAGACTTTTGGTAGATATCAAAAAACAAATGATTACTCATATTTATAATATAGAATTTCATCATCATATTATAATTTGTCGATGTGGGATAGTTTTACCCCTGTGATATTATATAATAGATTCATCACATAATGTGAAACAAATAATATGAAATTTATACTCTAATGAAAACATTTTTTTACCACGAATCTAAATATTTCATTTTTATAATTTATTTTACGATAATGTTTTTAAAAAATGAACTCTAAAGGTTTTTACCTCAGAATTGTAAAACACCATATTAATATATAATAAATTAAATATATATTATAATAATTAAAAGATTCTCTAATTGATTTTTTATTTAGTTATGATACTTTCCTAATTTGAGGTTTGATGGAACGGACCAATGAGATCGCTCGAAAAAAGCCTAAAATATATATATATATATATATATATATATATATATATTATATATATATATATATATATGTTGATACTATATAATGACTTATTAGATTTTATATATATTTTGAGTAACGAATTTAGAATTATATTAAAGTTACGATAACGACGATAATAATAAGATGTTAATTTCGTCAGAAATGCTAATTTTATACTCCCTCCGTTTCTATGATTTCTTCCACCTTAAAAGTGGCACATTTCTTAAGAAAAATAATAAAATAAGTAAGAGTAGAGAGGGAGTAAAGTGAGTGGGCCACCTAGGTAAGAGAGAAGTGTGATAGAAAAAAGGAAAGTGGAAGAAATCAAAGAAATGATTGAAAAAGGAAATATGGAAGATATCAAAGAAACAGAGGGAGTACATTTCACTTATTTTAATCACTTACGTATTTTCGATAAAACTTTCTATTTTAAGTAACTTTCTAAAATTAGTAAGTTTCTATTTATAGAAAGCTTCCCTTTTAATACAAAAGGTTTATTTATTTTATTTACATATTGTTTACGATGATTATTTATTTTCAATATCGATAATGGCTGTTTTGGAGTTATGGAATAAAGTCAAGTGTGGGGTTAGAGTAATATAGTCCGGGATGTACGTTTTTGCCATCAGCTATAAAGCCGGTGTGCCCATTTGGGGCACATTTGGTCGTTGAACTGGGCGTAGTTTCGCCCAGGAGAGTGTGCATTGTGCCCTTAAGCTAGATATCGCATCGTGTTAGTCGCCGTCAGTTGAACTGGATATTTTTGGTATCCAAGAGGGGTGTATACTACTTAAACCAGGACCTCGCTGCACGCAGTCCTGTTATAGTTGAGTTGCCTAGTTAAAGACCGGATTCTGTTATGAGTTAAGTCTACAGTTCTCGAAGCTAGTTTCCAGTATTATCCTAGTGAAAGTCTAGCCTTGTGCACACCGATCGAATTTTCATAACACCATTTTCGAATATTTATATTATCGATTGATTTTGACTTGCAGGTTGGCAAGTGTTTTAAGTTTCGCTGAAAACTTATTTTTATTATATCGTTTTAATGTTTTCTTTTTAAATATTTTGATATAGTAATACTATTATTTTTCCATATGATATAATATGGCTGGGAGAACGTCCGAGTTACTCCCCACTGACGTGACTGTTATGTTTATAACATGACAGGTTTTGCTGCTGGGTTTTGGGTGTGAGCTAGCGAGTAGCGTGGATCCTACATACTCTTTTATTCATTATGTAATTTATGGTTTTGTATTAACCTGTTTGGAGATTTTTCTTTTAGCCCTTTTGTAAAAAGAGGCCTTTGTATTGACTTACCATTTCTTTTAATAAGATATAGTTTGTCAGTGTGTTTTAATCCCACTCTATAGTGTTTCCGCCACTGTATTGCGTTAGAATTTCTAGGGGATTACAGTTGGTATCAGAGCATTGTTGCTCCCGACGCTTACACCTGATTTTAGGAAAAATACTCGTAAATGATATGAACATTAAAGAAATATTAGTGAGAGATGGGTAGAAACAAAATAAGGACTTAACTGTTAGGTTTATATGTTCTTGTAACTCAATGACTAGCATTGAATATTTGTTTCTTTTATCGAGAAGAAGATGAATGAACAAGATGTTGATATGATGCTGCTCCAGATCGGGACAAGACCCGCTTAGAACTCTCAATGCCTGCTGACTCGAGTGGACAACTTAGTGCTTCATGAAAGATGCCGATAGGGACTTTTCAAGCTCCGGTTCAGTTTGCTCAAACTTCAGGTTAGATGATCAAGAGTAGAGTCATGTTCTATGATGTTGCAGTAGATCCAGATGGAGCGACCCAACACTGGCGTGCTCGTTCCTCTACAAGAAGATGAAGTAATCCATTTTGTTCCCTCGTGAACTCTGGAGGCCCGAAGATTCCCCTCTGGTTCAAGAACTTAGTATTATAGGATCATCGATTCTTTTCTCTCTGCCTCTGCTTCTTCTAATACTTCTCTTACTAATTCTCGTCTTCATTCTTGTGATAAATCTTCGATTAATTCTCCTACTTTACCATCTTTCCTCTTGAGATTCTTGATTTGACCGAATTCCGTCTTAGTGAACCCCGTGAAAAGTCATGTTTGTGTAGACACCCACATTTTGCCTGCTAGTGTCTATAGCAGTTCCCGACAAAACACCCGATGATAATCGGATGCAAACGTGACTTAGTATACTCGAATATGGGCTTGGAATCAATAATATCCGACGTGGACATTTAGCGGAGTACAAATCTCTCAAAACCGACCTCAAATTCAGGTCCAGTGGGTCGTTCCGAGTAAAATAAGACTAATTTGGGCCAAAACCGACACCAAAAATAAAAACCGTCTTTTTGCGACCGGGTCAAAACCCGATCAAAGACGAATCCGTCTTCAAAAACAGCCTGATGCGCTTCTAGAAGATGGCGCCCAAATATAATTTTCAAAAAATCAAAAAGTCAACCATTTCCTAAAATGGCTCGCCAACCCTATCCACTCGATCGAGTGGATTGACCTCACTCGATCAAGTGGAGCCAAAAAATCCGGAACAGACCCGTTTTCTAGGGCACTCGACCGAGTGCACTAGGGCCACTCGATCGAGTGACCCTAGGTCGAGGGGTAAACTCTATAAATACCCCTCCTTGTGCTCTTCATTTCAAGTTTTGCCAACCCTACATTTTGACTCTATGCTCTACATTCTCTCTACACTACCACCCTAAGCAATCCTAATCAAAAACCGAGTCCCTGTCCCTCGAAAAACCGACAAAACCATCCACATACACACACACACACACCATAACTTCGCATACATCCTCGATACTCCCGCGTTCACGTCGCTATTACGAGTCCACTACCGAGGCCTTACTAAGCATGTATGTTGAGGGTGTCATAAACCCCGTCTCAATCTTTACTATCTCGAACTTTATATATACGTTTTCGTACCTTATATTGTAATCATATTAGTATACTAACACTAACACTTTTACAATTTTCGCATTTTAATTCTAGTTCTTTTTTATCGTTAATTTATATACCGTGTATATATATAGTAGTAAAAGTTCGGATCCTAACACGTTTGACTATGACGACCATCCAAAGTCCGTTTAATCCCTTTACGAGTCACGACGGAGATGACACACTTTCGAGGAGCGCCGCCCCAATGTACTCAAGGGCGTAACGAGATCGTGGTCGTTCGTAGTTGAACGTGCAGGACTCCATTTCTAAGATTAGTGCGAAATCCGTTGATGCGAAAATCGACATCACATAATCCGTTAGGATTAGCATCGATGTCGTGACGCGGAGGGCTACCATTTCGTCACTAATCAAATTTTTCAATACCATAATAACATATTTTCATAAAATCCCGATGACGGTCTCATAATCGTATAGTACACGATTATGGCACCGAAAACCGAGTTGAATTTCAATAATGCAATATTTTTATTTAACTCGGTCAACCATCGACTTTAAACAAATAAAAAACGAAACGAGTCATTCCTCGTACAGGGGGCACTCGACCGAGTGCCATGGGCCACTCGATCGAGTAGCACCCCAAAAACTGGGCAGTAGCCACCTTAAAGGCAAACTTGATCGAGTCCAGGTCATGACTCGATCGAGTGGGTCCTGTAGTCTGAAAAAACCGAGAGCTTTAATGCATATTTCGAGCCTCGTCTTTTTTTACGACTTTAGTCGTCAAGTGCAAAGTCAATCACGTGATCCTCCTTTTCAAAACTCATGCATATCATTTCACTTAAACGACTTTGATCGAAGTCTTTCACGATTAGTCTTATATCGACGACTCTTTAGTCGTGTCCGATATATGGCTAATCTAGACGCCATTTTTCGATGTGATAAGTCGGGACAAGGCATTGAGATTCAGGACGGGCTAGCATCACGCCTAGGTCCTACGTCTCCGTCCTTCGTTTAATACACAACATAATGCGTATTTAATCGAAGTTCGTCCATCTATTTAACTTACGGTCTAGTTTATATTTATTATATACTGGTCCGTTTCTAGTTATTAGTTATCATTTTGTGCATTCCGATTTATTCTATCTTTTATTGTTTGTATTTTTTTGTATTGGCCGGGTTGTATTTCCGCCCGTGTATTTTGTACGTATTTACGAGTTTTGTTTATTTTGATGATTATCGCTTTAAACAATTCGACTATGATTTTGATGCATTAAAATGACGTAGTTAACCAATAATTCGCATGCTTAGCCAAAAAACGCTGTTTGCATATCATTTAGTCATTTTACTAGCGCGCGTACACGAACACGAATGATGTCTTAGTAGAGGCCGCTAAGTGCGGGTGGGGTTGGGTGTCCTTAGTGGGCTTCCCAACACGTACCCTCACCCCTTACTCAGAACCTCGGTTTCCGGATGTCCGAAACCGTTGGCGCACGAGAGTCATTCTATACACGATAACCGGTGCAGATGGTATCGGTATTGCAATGCAAAGGGACGAGCCCCATAAGCTCTGAAATCGAAATGGGCCATACTTTGTGTACGGTCCATGACGACATAGAGTGGGCTCGAATGGGTCCGAATTCCCATAAATTCGGTGGCGACTCCAACTTTGACTTAAATTTCGAACCCGAGATCAATCTTACCACGAGATTTATTCGCCTACCCAAACCCGCGCGTGGCCGCGTCAGGGTGGACCTACGTCATGTCCACAATTTGGCGACTCCGCTGGGGACACCTGATGTACCACTAGTCATCGGGGTTCCTAGGGTGAGACTCGAAGAGAAATCGTTCGTATATTAGTGTGCGCGCATTAGTTTAATGATTGATGCATAACCCAAATTTGCCCAGGCCGGTTACTTGTGACCGACGTCCCACTATACCGCGGTGCATTCCTAAATGGGTCTGCTAAAGACTTCTATGGCCGAACTCGTATGGGTTTCGCGGCATGTCCTAAGACCAACTCGGCTTAGTGAGTCCGTCCTGTTTTATGAGAGAGCCATCGTTGTTGGTATAGACCCTATTTTGACCGACCAAGACTTAGTGTAAAGCATACATAAGCGTCGTTATAATGCTTGTTTGACTACGTGCTAATTGGTTTCCGTGTCATTTTTCAAAAACCGTCATTTCAAAAAATGCATCTTTCCAAAATACCAAATTTTGAAAAACCCGAAATACTGTCCTTTTCGGGACCCATCTTTCCAAAAATACCAAATTTTGAAAAACCCGAAATATTGCCCGTTTCGGGACCTGTCTTTTTTTCAGATATCCAATTTTCAAAATTCGGAATACCGTCGAAATTTAGGATTAACGATTTGACTCAAAATATCCTTTTCTTTCATCGGCATGCTGCCCGTTTTGATTCTCGAATTTTCGACACCACCTCGATTTTCTGAATTTTCAAAATTCTAATCTCGGTTTTCGAAATTCCGTTTTCTATTTTTCAAACCTTCGGAAATTCGTTCATTCTGCATTCAAATTTCAAAATATCAAACATCCGACTTTCCTAAATAAATCTTCCTTATTATAGGACCTCCCGTCTATCCGTGTGTCGGGTCTTTGCATAGTATGTCGAAGGTTTATAGCGTCGAAACTCCGTCGATCTTACATCACGAGTTTCCTCCCTTTCCCGAGTCCGCCTTATTTGTCAAGGCACGACCAACCCGCGTAGGGCATACCCCTACAAAAGAAAGTCCGTCTATACACTCGAGTCAAAAGATTGGGGAAAAGTCTCACGGGGACCTTCCTTCGAACGGGACTAAGCCCACAAGACCGAGTCCTAAGGAAGTCATACCACCTACGAGTCATCCGTCTAGGTGTCTTTCTCGAGTCTTTTTCACTTGATCTTTTCTTTTTCGTCGCTCGGGATGTACTATTTATGATTCCGAGATCTGGGTTCGGTTTCTGATTACAAGGTGTTCTTACAGACAGGCCATCGTCCACCAGACACAGCCGCAAAATGGAAGTAGCTTTGAACAATCTGAAGACCTCCGTGGACGCGCCATGGTCGTCAAACAGACCGACATTGAAGCCCAACTGACAGAAATGAGGGTCGGTCAAGTGGCTATCGTTGCTCGTATGGCTGCAGTGGAGCAAAGGACTCCTAATACCGAGGTTACTAGGTCTCTAGCTGAACTACTTAGTGCGGTGCACCGACTAGAGGAACAAGTTCATTTAGCTGGGAGTAACAACATCCATCAAGAAAATAGCCGTGAGTATGCCCCGGTGAACGACAAGCTGCCCCCAAACCTGAACCTCACTGGCCTGCCGATGTTTGAGGGGACCGAAGACCCGTTACTACATGTACGAGCCTTCAAAGAATTCATGGCCATCAAGGGAGTAGATTCTACAATGTTCAAGAATCTTTTTGTTGCGTCCCTTGAGAAGCACCCACGGGCCTGGTACTACAGGCTAAACCCGAAAAAATACCCTACTTGGGATGATGTGGCCACCGAGTTTGCTCGGAACTATGCTGACAACACCGAGATCCAAACCACAATGCGATCTTTGGAGGTTGTGGCCCAAGAGCCAAAGGAAGGTTTTACTAAGTACCTTCAACGCTGGAGGGCCGAGAGCGTGAAACTGGTCGATAAGCCCAGTGAGAAGACTTTGGTGGAGGCTTTCGTCAAGAATCTCCTCCCCTCATACCGGGTTCATCTCCGGTACGCTGTCATACCCAATTTCACCACCCTTATTGAAATGGGTATGAGAATTGAAGATGACCTGAGACTGGAGGGCCTTACTAGGGCTTCTAGTAAAGGATACCAAGGGGCTTCCTCTTCCTCTACTAAGCCCCAAGCTGCAACCCGCAGCATTTTTGACGCGGTTAATCTACTAGATGCCTCGTCCAAGAAGAACACCCCACCTCGGGTTTTCACTGATATAGGTACCACCTATACATATGCCGTACAAAGGCTATCCTCAAAGGGCCTAATCCAACCGATAGGCCCAACTCCTGAAGTTCCGGTCGAGCGACGCTCCAAGAACTACAATGCCCAAACTTATTGCCAATACCACCGAGGCAATGGGCATGATACCGAAGTGCTGGAAGCTTAAGCACTTGATCCAAGACTTGATTCAGAGCGGTAAAATCCCGCTACCTGGAGATAAGCCAAGTAACAAGGAGAATCCTTTTAGCTCCCATGCCATCTTTGCCGGGGAGGTGATTGATTGCTCTCATCTTATCTCTCCATTCATCCCGCAAGTAAACGGGATCTGGTTTGACGACGAGGACGATGTCTACCTCGCTAAAGGGGAAACTGTCCCCATCACCTCCGAGGAGATTCGTAAGACTAAATCCCGAGTCTTAGCCAGTAACCACCTTGGTCGTCCCTATCAAGCCACTAGCTCTAGGGACACCCCTATCCCGACAACCGTCATTGAGCCACTCAGAACGGAAGTCGCCCCTTAGGAGCTGACTGCTGAAACGGCTCTCGTGAAGCAACTAAAGAAGACCCGAGTTGACCTCACCATATGGCAACTCCTAGTTAGCTCATAGGAACATCGAGAAGCACTCACTAAGACTCTCGATCAAATCATGATCAACTCTTTGGTTACCCCTGCTGAAATGGTAGCCACGGTCCTCCCCATTTGAAGGGCAAATATAAGGAAGGAGGCCCGATGATCACTTTCTCGGAAGCCGACCTACCGCCGTTCGGGGCCTCCCATAATCTGGTCCTCTACATTACGGTGATCTGCCGAGGGAAATACCTCCCGATGACCCTAGTTGATGATGGGTCTGCTGTGAATGTCCTTCCTTTAAGGACCGCCAAAGCCCTCGGCATTACCGAGGCCGATTATATCCCGACAGCTCAGACCATCCAAGCCTTTGATGGGAGCCCAAAGTCGGTGGCTGAGGCCATAAAGCTGACCATTATAACGGGCCCGATAGAAAAGGAGCTTGAGTTCCAGGTGATCGATGTCACCTCATCCTTCAACTTGCTTCTAGGGAGGCCATGGATTCACGCAGTCAAAGCGGTGTCCTCCACCCTCCACCGAAAGATCAAGATGCCTTTGCTCGACAATGTCATTACTTTGGAGGCAACCCCAATGACTGTGGCTAGCTGTAATGCCACGGGCCGCACGGACCTCTGGGGGTTCGATTTTGTGGGGATGATCGAGGAAGAGTTCCTTTTTAGGCCCTACTTCACTACGAGTATCGACACGATGCTCCAAAACCTAGGATACTTTCCGGGGGCTACCTCTCGGCCCAATCTTCCAGCTGGGAAGATTATCGAGGTCCTTAAGGACGAAGACTCTCACTTCGGCCTTGGTTATGCTGCCACTCCGGGCAACGTTGTCCTAGCAGGAATCGAAAAGGCCTGCAACATCATTAAGGGTATCCACTTGAGCCCTTACAGCCCACGGTTGACTGACTACTTTGTCACACCGGTGTTTGGGGCTATTCAGGTTGGTCTATACCAACCCAATGCTGTGCACCTCGGGACCCAATCGGCCCGGGACTGCAACTATATCCCGGATGATGTGTTCGCCCTCATCCAGTCCGATGGAGCTGAAAATGCTGAGCCCGCGCTGGGGCTACTCTTCGGGGAAGACACCATAGCCCCGACTCCAAAGGAAGACTTGGTTAACCTGATTCTCCACAGCAACAGGTTTGACCCGACCAAGCTGATCTCGGATGTTGGCTCCGAGACGGGAAACAGGGCCTGGAGGAAGACTGTCAAGTGGACTGAGAGTCAAGGAAGGATCTACAAGCTGGTCACTGGAGAGGGAGACATGCCTGAGTCTGAGTCCGTGTCTGAGTCGGAGTCTGAGTCAGAGTCTGAGGTCGAGTCTAGGGAAGTCGGTGCTAGAGTCACTCCTGTAACCCCTCTCTCTTTTGTCATTCCTGCTGCTGGCACTTCGGGGTCTATCCCGAGTGCCTTACCAATTCCGCCACTGACCAATGATCAGATGGCTGCTCTTTTTGAGTTGTTTTCAAAGTTTTCAATCAATAATAACAACCGTTCTGTTTACGACTTGTCTCTTTTAAATTCTGCTTTCAAAAATATTTTATGCAATGACATTGAGAAACCCGACGAACAAGTACCCTTACCTCCACATCTGATCGAGCAACTAGAGCAAAGGGAATCCCGGAATCCGGTAATCGAAGAGACCGAGTCCATTAATGTGGGAACAACCTTAGAGCCCCAGATACTTAAGATAGAGTTATCCTTAGATCCCGAGGAGAAACAAAAATTTACGAACCTCCTCCAAGAGTTCAAAGATGTCTTCGCATGGTCCTACAAGGACATGCCGGGGATAGACCGGGAAATAGCCGAGCACCGCATACCGATTAAAGACGGGTGCAAACCGGTTAAGCAAAAGCTCCGTCGCATGAGGCCCGAGTGGTCTCTCAAGGTAAAAGAAGAAGTCGATAAACAGTTCAAAGCCGGTTTCATACAAGTGTCCGAATATCCGGACTGGGTTGCAAACATCGTGCCGGTTCCTAAAAAGGACGGTAAGGTGCGGGTATGTGTGGATTTTCGGGATCTTAACAAGGCAAGCCCGAAAGATGATTTTCCGTTACCACACATCGACATACTGGTAGATAACACAGCCGATCATGCCCTTCTATCATTTATGGACGGGTATGCCGGATACAATCAGATCAAGATGGCGGAAGAAGATATGAGTAAGACTACCTTCACTACACCTTGGGGTACTTACTGCTACACCTTCATGCCATTCGGTCTCATTAATGCCGGGGCCACATACCAACGGACTGCTACGACCTTATTGCACGACATGATGCATAGAGAAGTAGAAGCTTATGTAGACGACATGATCGTCAAATCTAAAGAACGGGACGGTCACATCACCGCCCTAAGAAAATTCTTCACCCGATTACGCAAGTACAACATGAGGCTAAACCCTCAAAAGTGCAGTTTCGGGGTAACATCAGGCAAATTACTGGGTCATATCGTTAGTCAACGAGGTATCGAGGTCGAACCAGCTAAAATTAAAGCCATTACCGAGATGCAACCTCCTAAAACCGAAAAAGAAATAAGGGGATTTCTCGGGAAAGTCCAGTATATCGGTCGGTTCATTTCCAAACTAACCATGGTGTGTGAACCAATTTTTAAGAAGCTGAAAGTAGGGGAACGGGTACTATGGGATGACAAGTGCCAAGCTTCTTTCGACAAGATCAAGGAAATCATGTCTGCTCCGCCAGTCTTAATGCCACCTCAACCCGGTTTGCCTCTGTCGTTATACCTAACGACGACCGAGACAGCTATGGGGGCTATGCTGGCTTAGACAGTTGACTCCGAAGAACGAGTTATTTACTACATCAGCAAAAAGTTTTTAGAGTATGAGTGCAAATATACCATGCTCGAAAAGACGTGCTTGGCTTTGGTTTGGGCCACTAAGAAGCTCCGACACTATATGCTCAGCTACGAGGTCCATGTGCCATCCAAGATAGACCCAATCAAATACCTCTTCGAAAAGCCCGTTCTCAACGGCCGAATTTTTAGATGGACTCTAATGCTGGCAGAGTTCGACCTAAAATTTGTGCCGTTAAAGGCCATTAAGGGGCGAGCAGTAGCTGAATTTCTCGCCGATATCCCGGTAACCGAAGAAGGACACACTGACACCTGGTCCTTCCCAGATGAAGATATTTTCCATACCGATACCGAAACATGGAATTTATACTTCGATGGAGCATCCAATTTTCGAGGGTTCGGAGTCGGGATCCTCCTAATCTCGCCAAAAGGAGAGCATACTCCCGTGTCCATCAAACTGGACTTTGATGTTACCAATAATGCAGCCGAGTACGAAGCATGCATTTACGGGCTACAAGCCGCCGCCAATCTGGGGATCACAAATCTTCGGGTACATGGTGACTCATCTTTGGTAATTAACCAAGCACTTCAAAAATGGAAAACTAGGAACGCTAATCTCGTGGCCTACCAGACACGAGTAAGGGATCTCGAGAAACAATTCCAAAGGGTAGAGTACATATACTTGCCTCGAGAAGAGAATCAGTTTGCAGATGCACTCTCGAAATTGGCATCTTTGCTGAATATTCCCGACCACGTGACCAGTATGCCAATTTACGTCGAAAGACGGTCCGAGCCGGCATACATTCACGACATTGAAGACATTGAGATAACTGATCCTGAACCATGGTATCAGGCTGTATTGACGTACCTGACAAACGGAGAATATCCTCCCGGGACTGAAGGCCGAGCCAAGAAAGCCTTACGGAGGCTAGCCACCTAGTTCGTCCGTACCGATGACGGACAACTGTACAAAAAGACGGCACAGGGGGTTCTTCTCCTTTGTGTCGATAAATATAAGGCCGAAAAGGTTACGGCCGAAGTACATGATGGTGAAAACGGCCCACATATGAATGCTCACATGCTGGTCCGGAAAATCATGAGGCTCGGGTATTACTGGAATACTATGGAAGCCGACTGCCAGTTATATGTCAAACATTGTCATAACTGTCAAATCTTCGCCAATGTGCAACATATGCCGTCATCCTTGCTCTATACCATGACGTCGCCTTGGCCATTCTCGACATGGGGTATCGACATAATTGGGAAAATAAATCCCTCTGGTACCGGCGGACACTGTTTCATTTTAGTAGCTATCGACTATTTCATCAAATGGGTCGAAGCTGAATCATATCGCATTCTCAATGCTAAGCATGTCGCCAAGTTTATCCAGAACAAGATAATATGTCGGTATGGCATCCCACATGAATTTATCAGTGATCACGGAACTCATTTTCAAGCCGAGATCGCGGCCCTGCTGACCAAGTATAAAATTCAAAGGCATACGTCCTCGCCTTATCGTCCCTAAACGAACGGAGCGGTAGAGGCGGCCAATAAAACAATTGTCACCATACTAAAAAAGATGGCTGATAATTACCGGGACTTCCCCGACAAAATACCTTTTGCCCTATGGGGATACCGGACGTCAATTCGCACCGCAACCGGGGCGATGCCGTATTACCTAAATTATGGGATGCAGGCAGTCCAACCAGTTGAATTGGAGGTACCGTCCCTCAGAATTTTGTTAGAAAGTCAAGTACCCGAAGCTGATTGGGTTCGAGCACGGTATGACTCGTTGGTTCTACTAGACGAACGACGATCTCGTGCCCTCAACAACATCCAAATCTACCAGAAGAGGATCCAACGGGCCTTCAATAAAAGAGTAAGGCCCAGGAACATCAAGGAAGGGGATCTGGTCCTTAAGTCGGTTCGAGCTTAATTACCAGTTGACCCAAGGGGAAAATTCAAACCTAATTGGGCTGGGCCATATTTGGTAAAGAAGATCCTATCAGGAGGAGCAGTGATGCTGACGGACCTGGACGGGAATGAGTTTGTCAACCCGATCAACCTGGACCAGCTGAAGCGCTACTACCCTTAGCCTTTTTTCAATGTCATTAGCAAAATTTATCAAAATCATTTTTTTTTTACAAAAGCAAGTCAATGAGCTAGAATTATTTATTCTACTGTCGCAAGCATCTTGAACCAATAGTCTTGGTGTAATTCGAGATTGCAAATCTACTGAGCTTGAACTACGTTTGGTTTGATTCCACTAATTGTGGATACGTAGGCAGCCCCTCAAAAGGGCACAACCCGTGCGATCGAGAAAAGACAGGAACAGTTTAATAATAAACTTCTTTTATTAATTTCTAAAACCCCGATAAATTCGGGAAATTACAAATGCAGTAATTCAAAAATTACAAAAAAAACAACAAGCCACGAAAAAAAGCACACAACAAAAAATAGTAATAATATTTAAATAGTAATAAAACTAAAGACTTGGTATTCAGGGCATCTTGCCCTTCCCCTTGTCCTTGGCCTCCTTTGCCGTCCACTGACGACGACGTGGAGGGGAGCGTTCCCGAATCACCACGGGAACCTCTTTAGCTCGGACTCGCTTCTTTGAGCTCGAGTCCTCAATCACTTCGATGGGCCCAAGTCGGGCCCTCACGGGCTCAGGAAGCCGGTCTCGTGGGCCTACTCGGTCTCTGATCGCCAGTCTTGGCCCAAGTCGTCTCTCCAAGTCAGTCTGGGGGCTTGACTGCCCACGCGTGCTGCTAGCACCAGCATCCCTGGATCGAGTCTTAGTATGTGACTTAAGACCCGATTCTAATCCGACTAAAGTAGCAGGAGTGTCTCCCTCGTCGAAGAAACCCCTGTTGTCCTTCGCCGTCTCCCGACGAACCAGTTCGAAGGCCTGATCAACCTTCAAAACTTTACGAGCTTCCTCGGACTCCTCGGAAGTTCATTTCTGGTAAGCACGTGAAACCCAAGCGGATTGGCAAGGGCTGGGTATGGTCCACGTGGGACGGGTGAACCACCTCTGCAACCATGTGTCACACATAGCGTCCGTCAATTGGAGCGAGACGCTATTGATAGCCTCTGTCTCAGGAATGCGCTGAGACGAACCGAACTGCCTCAGGAGGCGGTCCGGGTAAATGTGAACTGTCCAGTCAAGAGACAAAATCACCAAGTAGCGGGCTTGGTCTCTCTTGGCCAATCCCATTAGTTTGGAGAGGAACCACCAGACGACGGTCCACCTAATTAAGGGTCCACCGTGAAACACCAACTCCTCATCCCAGTAAGCTCGATTTATATGGTGACTCGAGCTTATCCGTCGCCTCCTCGAGCTAATCTGGCTGCTCCGGTAATTGAGTATACTCGGAGGGGACTCTATGATCGACAGACGTTCAGACAACCAAATCTGAAAAATAAAACACAAAATTCGTGACTAATGGGAAGGTTCGCCAGAGCCCACTCGATCGAGTACACCAGCTGACTCGATCGAGTAAGCCCTCTAAAAACAGGCAGTAGCTCGTCGAAGATGTCACTCGATCGAGTAACAGGTCCACTCGATCGAGTGACCTACGTACATCAGAAAATTCGCGGGGAAAAAAAAAACGATAAAATTGCGAGATGTATACCTGCAGAAGGCGAACGCTCCCAGTCAGCTGTCGGTCCGGGTCAAGTCGCCTGGCATCAAGACCCATGATAATCTCCCCGGTGGCTAGCCAAGCAGGGCTATGACCAGTCTCCATCTGGTCAACCACACCAATCAGCCTGATCTGACCCAAGCACGAGTCAGCCTCCATCATCCCTTAAAAAAAATAACGGTGGAACATGCAAAAGGCGAAGGCCCTACGTCAGTGAGTAGGGGTAGCCCTCACATCTTGATTGTTCATAAACTTGTCAGCCAGGTCAAAGAGGGAAACAGTATTTCCCCGCACCATTCGATCTGTCTCAGCATGAGACAGACCCAAGAAATCTCTCAGCCCCCTTCTTGGATCCGGGTAGAACTGAGGGATAGCAGGACGAGCAATAGGGCTCCAACCGCCTATAGCTGCGATCTCCTCAGGTAGAGGGCATATTTCTCCTCGCGGGAACGCGAAAACGTGATGGGTAGTATCCCAAAACGTTAGACAGGCGTCCAAAAAGTGTGAGTCAATTATCAGACGTTGGAGAGGGAATAGACTGATGATTCCCATCTGGGTCAATTGTACCTTTTCCTCGTCCCGGAAATATTGGAACCAAGAAAAAAGCATTGCAGTCAGATGATCGATACCCATGGCAGATGTTTGAGTTTTCTTGAAAGTCTGAGAGATTTTGAGGAGAATGAGGAGTTTATGTTTTGGGATACAGTAAGTTGAAGTAGGGATTCCTATATTTGTAATGGGACAACCTAACTGAACCCTAATTACCATGCCTCCTCAGCAAACATGGGCCCTATGCGCGTGCAAGCCTGATTGCGGTTTAGAACCTAGAATAGGAATCAAGTCGTCCCGAGATTTCCTAAAAATTTCTAAAAAATAAAAAAAAAACTTTCAAAAAAATTTTGCTTTTCAAAAAATCAATATTTTATTTCCCCAGCATGAGTCGGTGTTTCGCCTATGTGTTACATGCAAATTATTATGTGTCAGCATACAGGTACACCCCAGACTTTAGAAGCAAGTCTCCGCGCAGCTCATTTACTCCCCATGGAGCTATCATCATCAAGACAAGTATGACCCTTTACTTATGGCTGGCGAGCACTTCACGCAAGTCTACAGGACTATAAACGACCCGACCGGAAGGCTGCCAGGTCGTAATCTGCGATTGGCCTGGTAGCTACTCTGACTTTTGCCTTGTCCAAGCCTCAGTCAGAGTAGGGGCTCTGTAGACACCCGCATTTTGCCTGCTAGTGTCTATAGCAGTTCCCGACAAAACACCCGATGATGATCGGACGCAAACGTTGCTTAGTATACTCGAATATGGGCTCGGAATCAATAATATCCGACATGGACATTTAGCGGAGTACAAATCTCTCAAAACCGACCTCAAATTCAGACCCACTGGGTCGTTCCGAGTAAAATAAGACTAATTTGGGCCAAAACCGACATCAAAAATAAAAACCGTCTTTTGGCGACCGGGTCAAAACCCGGTCAAAGACGAATCCGTCTTCAAAAACAGCCTGATGCGCTTCTAGAAGATGGCGCCCAAATATAATTTTCAAAAAATCAAAAAGTCAACCATTTCCTAAAATGGCTCCCCAACCCTATCTACTCGATCGAGTGGATTGACCTCACTCGATCGAGTGGAGCCAAAAAATCCGGAACAGACCCATTTTCTAGGGCACTCGACCGAGTGCACTAGGTCCACTCGATCGAGTGACCCTAGGTCGAGGGGTAAACTCTATAAATACCCCTCCTTGTGCTCTTCATTTCAAGTTTTGCCAACCCTACATTTTCACTCTTACGCTCTACATTCTCTCTACACTACCACCCTAAGCAATCCTAATCAAAAACCGAGTCCCTGTCCCTCAAAAAATCGACAAAACCATCCACATACACACACACACACACCATAACTTCGCATACATCCTCGATACTCCCGCGTTCACGTCGCTATTACGAGTTCACTACCGAGGCCTTACTAAGCATGTATGTTGAGAGTGTCATAAACCCCGTCTCAATCTTTACTATCTCGAACTTTATATATACGTTTTCGTACCTTATATTGTAATCATATTAGTATACTAACACTAACACTTTTACAATTTTCGCATTTTAATTCTAGTTCTCTTTTATCGTTAATTTATATACCGTGTATATACATATAGTAGTAAAAGTTCGGATCCTAACACGTTTGACTATGACGACCATCCAAAGTCCGTTTAATCCCTTTACGAGTCACGACGGAGGTGACACCCTTTCGAGGAGCGCCGCCCCAATGTACTCAAGGGCGTAGCGATATCGTGGTCATTCGTAGTTGAACGTGTAGGACTCCATTTCTAAGATTAGTGCGAAATCCGTTGATGCGAAAATCGACATCACATAATCCGTTAGGATTAGCATCGATGTCGTGACGCGGAGGTCTACCATTTCGTCACTAATCAAATTTTTCAATCCCATAATAACATATTTTCATAAAATCCCGATGACGGTCTCATAATCGTATAGTACACGATTATAGCACCGAAAACCGAGTTGAATTTCAATAATGCAATATTTTTGTTTAACTCAGTCAACCATCGACTTTAAACAAATAAAAAACGAAACGAGCCATTCCTCGTACAGGGGGCACTCGACCGAGTGCCATGGGCCACTCGATCTAGTAGCACCCCAAAAACCGGGCAATAGCCACCTTAAAGGTAAACTCGATCGAGTCCAGATCATGACTCGATCGAGTGGGTCCTGTAGCCTGAAAAAACCGAGAGCTTTAATGCATATTTCGAGCCTCGTCTTTTTTTACGACTTTAGTCGTCACGTGCAAAGTCAATCACGTGATCCTCCTTTTCAAAACTCATGCATATCATTTCACTTAAACGACTTTGATCGAAGTCTTTCACGATTAGTCTTATATCGACGACTCTTTAGTCCTGTCCGATATATGGCTAATCTAGACGCCATTTTTCGATGTGATAAGTCGGGACAAGGCATTGAGATTCAGGACGGGCTAGCATCACGCCTAGGTCCTACGTCTCCGTCCTTCGTTTAATACACAACATAATGCGTATTTAATCGAAGTTCGTCCATCTATTTAACTTACGGTCTAGTTTATATTTATTATATACGGGTCCGTTTCTAGTTATTAGTTATCATTTTGTGCATTCCGATTTATTCTATCTTTTATTGTTTGTATTTTTTTTGTATTGGCCGGGTTGTATTTCCGCCCGTGTATTTTGTACGTATTTACGAGTTTTGTTTATTTTGATGTTTATCGCTTTATAAATGAACCTCGCATGCTAAACAATTCGACTATGATTTTGATGCATTAAAATGACGTAGTTAACCAATAATTCGCATGCTTAGCCAAAAAACGCTGTTTGCATATCATTTAGTCATTTTACTAGCGCGCGTACACGAACACGAATGATGTTTTAGTAGAGGCCGCTAAGTGCGGGCGGGGTTGGGTGTCCTTAGTGGGCTTCCCAACACGTACCCTCACCCCTTACTCAGAACCTCGGTTTCCGGATGTCCGAAACCGTTGGCGCACGAGAGTCATTCTATACACGATAACCGGTGCAGATGGTATCGGTATTGCAATGCAAAGGGACGAGCCCCATAAGCTCTGAAATCGAAATGGGCCATACTTTGTGTACGGTCCATGACGACATAGAGTGGGCTCGAATGGGTCCGAATTCCCATAAATTCGGTGGCGACTCCAACTTTGACTTAAATTTCGAACCCGAGATCAATCTTACCACGAGATTCATTCGCCTACCCAAACCCGCGCGTGGCCGTGTCAGGGTGGACCTACGTCAGGTCCGCAGTTTGAGGTTTAGTAAACCCTTGATACATAGTTTGAGGATTGTGAGTTATACTCTGTTATCTATCTTAGTAAGCTTTTGAGGATCGATTTGAATGATAAATTGTCAATTAATGGAATTAGGTTGGTACTTAAGATTTTGAACCTTGGGTTATAGGTTACTGGATTATTTGGAGGACTTAAAGTTGAATAATCTTTTGGAGTAGTAAGAGTATGTCATATTTGATGGATACCTAGTACCTAACCTAGAACCGAACTAAGTGTAACTAATAATATCACTTTGGGATTCTTACCTAATGCTTATTTGATGGATGCATCGTGAATATTTGGGATCATAGAGTATTGTTTAAAATGTGAGTGCTGTGGTACCATAAGAGGTTTTCATTAATACCGTTAGAAATTTTGGTTGACATAGATTACCCGTGTTTCTTAAGGATTAGATCTTGATCATTATTTAAGGTTGTAACCTATGAACTTTGGAGTTGAGTGATCTAACTTGGATAAATTGTTGTTAACCTTGAAGAAGAGAACATATTGCACAATTAGAGGTTGGATTTATCATATTGTTTTGAGGAATACTTAATGCGAATCATCTTGATGGATTTATATTTCAAAACCCTTAGACCAATGAGATTGTAGCTTCATTGAGTTAATAAATATTTTAGTGGTTTCGCTGTTACGATATGAAATTTGATGGAATTTTCAGAAACCTTAGCCCAATGACGTGTTTGAAGATGTGAGTGTTGCTCCATTACCTATAGGTTTGAGCGTGTTTGAAGATTTGTTATACTTTCCCCAACTTCTGTACTTGTGGCATTATAAACATGTTGGTAATCATTTTGAGGATTCTGTTCCCGAGCATTGTTATATTGGTGGACCTTGTTTAGTGTTCCTTAATCGAGAAATTTGGAGTATACCTCGAGTTCAAACATTATGAACTTTGGATTTAGGACCTTATCGATTGCGAGTTTGTGTGTGTTCTGATGTCCTTTGGAGCTTTAATTGATGAGATTAGATTGTAAAACAATTGTGGATTAGTATCGTGTTGTTTGAACGATTGAATAATCACGTAAGACATTTTTGGAGATTGTGACTGAGTAGTGCCACCTAGTGCCTAATATTGGACTTAACGTCTTTGATGAAAATTAGGAACCCGTGTTGTGGGAGTCGTACCGGGAATCTCGGGATGGTTAACTTCTTCTGTAATTCCTTGAGAGCTTCGTTTGACTCTCAATTTCGTTCCTCCCATTAGCTTTTCTTAAATCTTGCTACTTCTCTTCGGCCAATCCCTTTGACTTCTTTATCGGGTTTGAAAACTTATGTTTCGATTTGTCGTTGACTATGACTCTATCTATCCGTTTACCATTTTCCCGAACACTATGTTATGAAAAGTTTGACTAATCTACAAGTTTTAATTTTCATGAAATTTTAACATCTTGAGTTATAAATTTCAAAACTTTGTATTTCGTTTTTGTTTTATTTTGGTCATGTTTCGAAAGGATCTTCATAATTTATTTTAAAGTATTTCGAAATTGTTTAAAATTTTAATTTTGATTTTCGTGTGTTCGAGATTTTATGAAAACTTTCATAATTACAAATATTTTGGTTTCTATAAGATTATTGGGTAAAACGGTTTAAAATTTTAGGAAAACTTGGTATGTTTAAATTTTTATTTTATTGTCGATAAACTTTAAATTTGTTTTTGAAAATGTTAGACAATTGATTCAATTTCTAACCACAAAATTTGATTTCTCAAAATTTTTGTTTGGTCTTAAAACAAAATATTGTCGAAATTCTTAATTAAAACATTTTACTATAGCTTTGAAAATATTTGGGTACTCTCCCCCTCAAGTTCGTTACAAATATTATTTATCGTCATTATTTTATCCAATAATTTATTTTTAACTTGCGATTTTATTAATTTAAATGATTTTTAAACTTCGGGTAACCAAGCCCAAATTATCTTGAAATAAATTTTGTTTTCGATTTCGATTTCATATCATGTTTAAAGTTGTAAAAAATTTTAAACCGAGATTGTGATGCGAGTTAAGCATCATCCTTTTGTTCAAATGATATAACCCTGTTCTCCATTCAATTATTATGTTTTTGTTAGTTTCGAGGACGAAACTTCTTTTTAGCGGGGAAGATTGTAACACCCCTAATTTTTATAAAATAAATTAAATAAAATTATGTTCGTATTTTTATTTTCACGATTTAACTCGTAAATCTTAAAATTATTATAAAACAAATTTATCTTTTAATCGTCTCAAACTCCTAAAATTCTATTTGTCTCGGAGACTCTTCTTATATTTAAAACATATTTTTATTTCTGTTTCGATTCATTTTATACATTTAATTTAATTCTTATCGAAAGTCTATTTCGACAATTTAAACTCTAAATTCTTTTTATTTATTTTATTTAAGCTCGAATTTCTATTTTCGGCTCGAAGTTTATTTATATTGAGTTTCGTCAAAACATTTATTACATTTCCTCGAGAAATCAATTTAGTTCACTTTGTCGAAAAATTTATTATTTATCGGGAAATACTATTTGATCGTCTAATTATTTATTTCTATCAACTTCGATTTCATCCCGAATAATTTATTTACTCATTTTATTAGATTATTTATTAATTTTATTGACTCGATTTTAAATCGATTTCGTGGGTCAGTCAACTTATTGTCTCGGAATTCGTACACTTTTTGGTGAGTTGAATTTAACCCCACCTATTATTACATAATTCCCCTTTACATTTCATCTCCACCGTTTTCATCATTCTTTCCCACTTGTTTTATCGTAATCTCTTCCCTTCCTCTGTCATCCACCGCTTCACCTTTTCTCCTTATTTTATCGGGTCATCCAGCTTTCTTCTTCCTTTCTTTGCCTCACGCATTCCTCTTTGCTTCTCTTCGTCCCATCTGGATCACAAGGCTGCCCAATTGTCGTCTCCTAGACTCCGGCAAGCAACTTCGACCCCAGTCCTCGTTTTTCTGGTTCGATCACGACTTATTCGTTGCTGCTGTGTTTTATCCGCTACCCTTTGCCTGAAGGCGTGAAGGTAACTCTTTTTCCCCTTCTGTCTTTGTCGTTCGATTTTTGTCCTATTGCTGCTTCTATGTCGATTCTTTCTCCCTCTCCTGCTGTTGCATTTTCTCGTCGTTGATCATCCTTTGAGTCCGCTACTGCTCTTCATTAATACTACTGCTCGTTTTCGATATCGGTTCTTGTTCGCTGTTCCTCTGTTCTTCTTCCTCCTCGTTCTCCTTTTTTTTCTTCTTCTTCCTCTTACCTTTTTGCTGCTACTATCGTTACATTGCTGCTGTAATGTCGATCCGTACTGCTACTGCTGTCTTTTCTTCTCTTCTTCGCATCTTTTCGTTCCGTCATCGTTGTTGTTTCTCGTGGTTGCTGTTTGTATGCTGTTTTTGATGTTCGATACTGCGCTATTTCTCCGTCATTTGTTCCTGATCATCATAACACTACTACTATTGGTCGTATGTCACACAGTTCCTGCTGTTTTTATTCATTTTCGAACTATGCTACGTTTTGTTGCTGCTGCTAGCTGCGTGTGTCTCGTTTCCCTTCCTTTTCTTCTCGTATTCTCTTGTTCATTTCGTGGTCGTGTTACCTTAATTGCTGTCCACGGTTTACTGACCTGTTGTGCGCCGTTTTTTTTCTTCTTATTTTCCGTTCTTCTTCTCTTCCCTTCTTTTTCAACTGTTTCTGCGCGCTGTTACAATTCGTGATCCGTCACCTTACTGTCTTCTTCTTTCGTCACTTCTTTGTTCTACTTCCTTCAAATTGTTCGTCCTGTTATGCTGTGTCTTAACGCTGCCGCTGTTTCATCCTAATTTGTGACTCGTTCGTTCCTCTATTCTTTTTTATCAATCCCTAATCCGATTCCTTTATTTCTGTTTCTTTCCCGTTTCTGTTGGAGTATGACGTATTACTAGAACGTGTGTTCAAGACGACTGGAATTCAAGATTTGAGGTCGGGCTGTTGGACGAGCAAATGATTTGAGGTTATCAATTCGACACATAACTTTAAGACGTTACTCGATTTTATATCGTATGTTTGAGTTGTAGTATGTAGTAAATATTTTTAACTTCGGTTTTCTAATTTTAGCTATTTATTATTTGCTAAATTTTTTTTTTTAAAATTGTGTACCTTATAAATATTTTACGAATTTTCGATATCTAAATCGTTAGTATTTTAATTATTTACGATCATTATAATATTTTGTTGGTTATCGTGACACTAGTAACTAAATAATATCGATTCATATTTTTGTCATATTTTGTTAATTTATACGAAGTAATTTTTAACTCAAAATCGTATGTTTATATTATTATCGAGATTTGTATATTTGTTCAATAAATTAATTTCGTTTTACGACTTATATTAATAAATGAGAAAGTAGTCGATTTTGTTTTAAATACTTTTTTTAGTCGATACTATTTTCCCTAATAATTTCTTATTTGTCTACGATTGATTATTTTTAGTAAGATCAATATTATTTATTAATAAAATCTATTTGCTAAAATTAATTCGAAAGCTTTATAAAGTCCCGTTTAATTTATAAAATTCGGCGACTCAATTAATTTTGATATCGTTTTTCTTAAAACATCTCTTTTCTAGAATTTATAGTTTTAACTTGATTTCCTAATTATTTATATAATACTATATAATGACTTATTATATTTTATATATATTTTGAGTAACGAATTTAGAATTATATTAAAGTTACGATAACGACGATAATAATAAGATGTTAATTTCGTCAGAAATGCTAATTTTATACATTTCACTTATTTTAATCACTTACGTATTTTCGATAAGACTTTCTATTTTAAGTAACTTTCTAAAATTAGTAAGTTTCTATTTATAGAAAGCTTCCCTTTTAATAAAAAATTTCTTTTATTTACATATTGTTTACGATGATTATTTATTTTCAATATCGATAATGGGTGTTTTGGAGTTATGGAATAAAGTCAAGTGTGGGGTTAGAGTAATATAGTCTGGGATGTACGTTTTTGCCATCAACTATAAAGCCGGTGTGCCCATTTGGGGCACATTTGGTCGTTGATCTAGGCGTAGTTTCGCTCAGGAGAATGTGAATTGTGCCCTTAAGCTAGATATCGCATCGTGTTAGTCGCCGTCAGTTGAACTGGATACATTTTGTATCCAGGAGGGGTGTATACTACTTAAACCAGGACCTCGCTGCACGCAGTCCTGCTATAGTTGAGTTGCCTAGTTAGAGACTGGATTATGTTATGAGTTAAGTCTACAGTTCTCGAACCTAGTTTCCAGTATTATCCTAGTGAAAGTCTAGCCTTGTGCACACCGATCGAATTTCCATAACGCCATTTTTGAATATTTATATTATCGATTGATTTTGACTTGCAGGTTGACAAGTGTTTTAAGTTTTGCTGAAAACTTATTTTTATTATATCGTTTTAATGTTTTCTCTTTTTAAATATTTTGATATATTAATACTATTATTTTTCCATATGATATAATATGGCTGGGAGAACGTCCAAGTTACTCCCCACTGACGTGGCTGTTATGTTTATAACATGACAAGTTTTGCTGCAGGGTTTTGGTTGTGAGCTAGCGAGTAGCGTGGATCCTACTCTTTTTTCATTATGTAGTTTATGGTTTTGTATTAACCTGTTTGGAGATTTTTCTTTTAGCCTTTTTGTAAAAAGAGGCCTTTGTATTGACTTACCATTTCTTTTAATAAGATATAGTTTGTCAGTGTGTTTTAATCCCACTCTACAGTGTTTCCGCCACTGTATTGCGTTAGAATTTCTAGGGGATTACATGAACTATGCTGATAACACCGAGATCCAAACCACTAGGCGCTCCCTGGGTTATGGCCCAGGAGCCCAAAGAAGGTTTTACTAAATACCTTAAATGTTGGAGGGCCGAGAGCGTGAACCTGATCGATTAGCCCAGTGAGAAAACTTTGGTGGAGGCCTTCGTGAAGAACCACCTCCTCTTCTACCGGGTCCATCTTCGGTACACTGTCATACCCAATTTCACCACCCTTACTGAGATGGGTATGAGAGTTGAAGACGACCTGAGGCTAGAGGGCCTGACTAAAGCCTCTGGCAAGGGTTACCAAGGGGCCTCCTCCTCCTCTGCTAAGGTCCCGGCTGCAGCCCGCAATATTTTCGATGAGGTCAATCTACTCGATGCCTCATCCAAAGAGAATACCCTACCTCGGGTATTCACCGATATAGGTACTACTTGTACCTATGCCTTACAAAGGCTATCTTCTAAAGGCCCACTATAACCGATAGGCCCAACTCTTGAAGTTCCAGTCAACCGACGGTCCAAAAGCCATAATGCACAGGCCTATTGCCAATACCACCGGGACAATGGACACGATACCGAATGCTGTAATTTAAAGCATCTTATACAGGACCTGATCGAGAATGGTAAGATTCCGTTGTCCGGGGATAAACCAAATAACAAAGATAATTCTTTCAGCTCCCACGCTATCTTTATCAGGGAGATGATCGATTGTTCTCACCTTATTTATCCCTTTATCCTGGAAGTGAACGGGATCTGGTTCGACGATTAAGACGATGCATACCTCGTCAAAGGGGAAGTTGTCCCCATCCCTAGTGAGGAAGTCCGAAAGGCTAAGTCCAAAGTCTTAGCCAGTAACCACCTCGTCAAATCTAGTCGTCCCTATCAAGCTACTAGCTCTATGAACACCCCTATTCCGGCAACCTTCACTGAGCCAATTAGGACGAAAGCCACCCCCGAGGAGCCGACTACTGACACGGCTCTCGTGAAACAATTGAAGAAGACCCGAGTTGACCTTACTATATGGCAACTTCTGGTCAGTTCACACGAACATCGAGAGGCACTTACTAAGGTTCTCAATCAAATAAAGATCGACTCAATGGTTACCCCTGCTGAAATGGTAGCCACTGTCTTGCCTCACTTAAAGGGCAAAGCCAGGGAAGAAGGCCTATTAATTACCTTCTTCGAGGCCGATCTGGCACTGTTCAGGGTTTCCCACAACTTAGCCCTTTATATTACGGTGATTTGCCGCGGTAAGTACCTCCCGATGACCCTAATCGATGACGGGTCTACTGTCAACGTCCTTCACTTAAGGACCTCCAAAGCCCTCGGCATTACCGAGACTGACTACATCCCGACTGCTCAAACCATCCGGACTTTTGATGGGAGCCCGAAGTCGGTAACTGGGGCCATTAAGCTGACAATCATAACGGGCCCAATAGAAAAGGAGCTGAAATTCCAGGTGATCAACGTCACCTCTTCCTTCAACCTACTTCTAGGGAGGCCATGGATCCACGCTATCAAAGCGGTGTCCTCTACCTGATGAACTCATTTCGTATATATATTTAACCCCAACTTTTCCTTTATTTTGGTTCGTTTTATGTGTCCTAGGAGTCGTTTTTCTATCTTTTTATCCTTCTTTGTTATGCCGGGTATTTTGTTTACGTTTTGTAGGAAACGAAACAAATGAAGGCGATTGATCTATATTTTGGGCAATGAAGAAAGTCGAGCCATGAAAGAAGTGAATACTTAAAGAAGGACGTGAGTAAAGAAACAATAAGAAACGACAAAGAAATAAGTTGGAAAGCTCAAACAAATGCAAATCGGGAAGAAAGAATGGTCACTAAAACAAGGGTCAACTTCAAACTTCAATATCTTGATTTTTACAACTTCGATCGATCTGAATTTTATGGCATTGGAAAGCACTTTCTCTTAGCTTTCCAACGGTATATCAAAAGTCCAATTCCAAGAAGTAAGGAAGAAACAACAAGCATTTCAAACTCGCCGCGCAGTGTAGAGGGACCCGAACCGGTTGGGACGGACCCAAACCGGTCGGGACGGACCCAAACCGGTCGGGACAGCCTTGAACCGGTCGGGACAGACCCAAACTGATCGGTTTGAAGCTGTTTCGCGGGATTTTCAGTGTTTAGACTCCGTAACTTACCATAACTCTTATTTTATGTGATATTCTTAGCTTACTAGTTTTTCCTAATTATTTAGGAAAGAAGAAGATGCTAGACTCCTTATTATTAGTATATATACCCTCCTTGGGGTTATAATTATTTACACTTTCATGTTCTGTAGTTTAGTTTAGAATTTTTATTAGCATTAGAATTCTTCTAGTTTGTAATCCTACTTTTAGATCGTCAATCTTTCTGTTCTACGTAATTGGTACTTTTGCTTATTCTCTTATTTTCATATTGTTCTTTATTATGATTAATTCCTTGCTTTACCGTTTATTATGAGTAGCTAATTTATTCATCTAAGGTTGAAGGGGATCTATGTTAATTGAATTGGGGATGTTGGTTTAATTAATTGTTTGATTGATCATTCATATGTTATTGCCTTACTACTTGTTTTGTATCATTGTTTGATTAGTTTGAGACGTTGAACTAGTTGAATGTTTAGGAACCCGAACCTAAGATCGGAAGCCTGGTAAGGGTAGACTTACAAGTAAGTGGGTAGGATAATCTGATAAGTTGCGAGAGCTCGTCAGAATTTATCCTAAGGTTGACATAAGATCCGAAAGGTCGTGTCTTTGCCCTAAATAACCGTGACTGATTGATTGAATAATTAATTAACTTTACCCAATTTAATTGCATAGTGAACCGGAAAGCCGTAGATCCTTTTAATATTGTTAGAACCCTTAATTTACATTATTGCATTAGTTTAGAAAAACAATTCAAACAAACTGGAATTTAAAATAATTTAGAATCGATTTTAGATAATTAGTGATTTTCATCGTCTCTCTGTGGATTCGACCCTTACTTACTGCTAGCTACCTGTTAGTTGTTTGTTAGGATTATTTTGATTAAGGTGATACGACTTTTGCCTTATCAGTACCCTCCACCGAAAAATCAAGTTTCCTCTGCATGATAGTGTCATCAGCTTGGAGGCGACCCCTATGACCGTGTCTAGTTGCAATGCCACGGGCCGCATGGACCTTTGGGGGTTCGATTTCGTGGGGATGATCAAGGAAGACGTCCTCTTCAGGCCCTACTTCACCACCAGCATCGATACGATGCTACAGAATTTAGGGTACGTCCCGATGGCTACCTCTAGGCCAAATCTTCCAGTTGGGAAGATCTTCGAGGTCCTTAAGGACGAAGACTCTCACTTCGGCCTCGGTTATGCCACAACACCGGGAAACGTTGTCCGAGCAGGCATCGCAATCTCATTAAGGGTATTCACTTGAGCCCTTATAGCCCATGGCTGACCGACTACTTTGTCACGCCGGTATTTGGGGCCATTCAGGTCGGTCTGTTCCGACCAACTATCGCATATCCCGGGACCCAATTGGCCCGAGATTGCAATTATATCCCGGATGACGTGTTCACACTCATCCAATCGGAGCCGAAGGAAGGCGCCGATGACGCTGAGCCCATGCTGGGGCTACTGTTTGGGGAAGACACGATAGCCCCGACTCCAAAGGAAGACTTGGTCAACCTCATTCTTCGCAGCAACAGGTTCAACCCAACCAAGCTGATCTCGGATGTTGGCTCCGAGACGGGAAATAGGGCTTGGAGGAAGACTGTCAAGTGGACCGACAGTCAAGGGAGGATCTACAAGCTGGTCATCGGTGAAGGGGACATGCCTGCTTCTGAGTCTGAGTCCGAGTCGGAGTCAGAGTCAGAGTCTGAGGTCGAGTCTAGAGGGTCCGGTGCTAGAGTCACTCATATAACCCCTCTCCCTTTAGTTACTCCTGCTGGCACCTCGGGGTCTGTCCCGAGTGCCTTACCTATCCCACCACTGACTAATGATCAGATGGTTGGTTTTTTCGAGCTATTTTCCAAGTTTTCTATCAATAATAACAACCGTTCTGCTTAATACTTGTCTCTTTTTAAATACAATTATGGTTTCAAAAATATTTTATGTAAGGACATTGAGAAACCCGACGAACAGGTACCATTACCTTCTCATCTGATCGAGCTGTTAGAGCAAAGGGAGTCCCATAATCCGGTAATCGAAGAGACCGAATCCATCAACGTGGGAACTACCTTAGAGCCCCAGATGCTTAAGATAGGGTTATCCTTAGATCCTGAGGAGAGACAACAGTTCACAAGCCTCCTCCAAGAATTCAAAGACGTCTTCGCATGGTCCTATAAGGACATGCCGTGGATAGATTGGGAAATAGCCGAGCATCACATACAAATTAAAGACGGGTGCAAACTGGTTAAGCAAAAACTCAGCAGAATGAGGCCCGAGTGGTCTCTCAAAGTCAAGGAGGAAGTCGATAAACAGTTCAAAGCCGGCTTCATACAGGTGTCCGAATATCCGGACTGGGTCGCAAACATCGTGCTGGTTCCTAAAAAGAAGTGGACTTTCGGGATCTTAACAAGGCGAGCCCGAAAGATGACTTTCCATTACCTCACATCGATATACTGGTGGACAATACCGCAGACCATGCCCTTTCATCATTTATGGATGGGTATGCCGGGTACAATCAAATTAAAATGGCGGAAGAAGATATGAGTAAGACCACCTTCACTATACCTTGGGGTATTTATTGTTATACCGTCATGCCATTTAGCTCATCAATGTCAGGGCCACTTATCAACGAACCGCTACAACCCTATTGCATGACATGATGCATAAGGAAGTGGAGGTTTATGTGGATGATATGATCGTCAAGTCCAAGAACAGGGACGGGCACATCACTGCTCTAAGAAAGTTCTTTACCCGACTGCGCAAATACAACATGAGGCTAAACCCTAAAAAAAGCAGTTTTGGAGTAACATCTGGCAAATTACTGGGTCACATCGTAAGCCAACGTGGTATCGAGGTTGATCCAGCAAAAATCGAAGCCATTACCGAGATGAAACCTCCCAAGACAGAAAAATAAATAAGGGGATTCCCCGGGAAAGTTCAATACATCAGTCGGTTTATTTCCAAATTGACCATGGTATATGAACCGATTTTCAAGAAACTGAAAGTGGGGGAACGGAAACTTTAGGATGATAAATGTCAAGCGGCTTTCGATAAACTCAAGGAAATCCTTTCTGCTCCGCCAGTCCTAATGCCACCTCAACTAAATTTGCCTCTATCATTATACCTGACGACGACTGAAATAACCATGGGGGCTACACTGGCGCAAACGGTCGACTCGGAAGAGCGAGCCATCTACTACATCAGCAAAAAGTTCTCAGAGTATGAATGCAAATACACCATGCTCGAGAAAACGTGACTAGCCTTATTTTGGGCAACCAAGAAGCTTCGGCATTACATGCTCAGCTACGAAGTATAGGTATCATCCAAAATGGATCTGATCAAATATCTATTTGAGAAGCCCATCCTCAATGGCAGGATTTCTAGGTGAACTCTAATGTTGGCAGAGTTCGACCGGAAGTTCATGCCACTAAAAGCCATCAAGAGCCGGGTAGTAGCCGAGTTTCTCGCTGATAGTCCCGTAACCGAAGAAGGGTACACCGATACTTGGTCCTTCCCAGACGAAGATATATTCCATACCGATACAGAAACATGGGATCTATATTTTGACGGGGCATCCAACTTCCGAGGGTTCGAGTCGGGATTCTTTAATTTCACCGAAAGGGGAGCATACGCCCATGTTCATCAAACTGGACTTTGACGTTACTAATAACGCCGCCGAGTAAGAATCATGCATCCACGGGTTACAAGCCGCTGCTGATTTAGAGGTCACGAATCTCCGGGTACACGACGACTCATCCTTGGTCATTAATCAGGCTCTTCAAAAATGGAAAACTCGGAACGCCAATCTCGTGGCCTACCAGGCACGAGTAAGGGTTCTCGAGAAACAATTCCAAAAGGTAGAGTATATATATATAAATATATACCTGCCTCGGGAAGAAAATCAGTTCGCAGATGCACTTTCCAAATTGGCATCTTACTAAATATTCCCGATCACTTGACCAGTATGCCGATTTGCGTCGAAAGACGGTCCGAGCCGGCATATATCCACGCCATCGAAGATATTGAGATAGTTGATCCCGAGCCATGATATCAGACTATCTTAACATACATGTTGACAGGGGAATATCCTCCCGGGACCGACAGTCGAGCCAAGAAGCCTTACGAAGGTTAGCTACCTAGTTTATCCGTACCGATGACGGGCAACTGTACAATAAGACGACACATGGGGCTCTTCTCCTATGCGTCAATAAAATAAAAGCCGAAAAGGTTATGGTTGAAGTACATGACGGTGAGTGCGGTCCGCATATGAATGCCCAAATGTTAGTCTGAAAAATCATGAGGCTCGGATATTATTGGAATAGTATGGAAACCGACTCCAGACAGTACGTCAAACACTGTTTAACTGTCAAATTTTCGCCAATGTACAACACATGTCGTCGTCTTTGTTATAACACTATGACGTCGCCATGGCATTCTCGACATGGGGAATTGACATAATCGGAAAGGTAAACCCCTCCGGTTCGGGTGGACATTGCTTCATTTTGGTAGCCATCGACTACTTCACCAAATGGGTTGACGCCGAGTCTTATCGGATTTTGAACGCCAAGCATGTGGCCAAGTTCATCAAAAACAAAATTATGTGCCGGTACGGGATCCCACATGAATTCATCAGTGATCACGGGACCCATTTCCAAGCCGAAACGACAGGCTTGCTAACCAAATACTAGATTCAGAGGCATACATCCTCACCATATCGTCCCCAAACAAATGGCGCGGTAGAAGCGGCCAACAAAACAATTATCACCATACTTAAAAAGATGACTGATAATTACCGAGAGTGGCCCGACAAGATGCCTTTCGCTCTATGGGGGTTCCGGACGTCAATCCGCACTGCAACCGGTGCAACACTCTATTATCTAACATACGGGATGGAGGCAATCCAACCAGTCGAGTCGGAAATACCGTCCCTCAGAATTCTATTAGAAAGCCAAGTACTCGAACTAGATTGAGTCCAAGCACGGTACGACTCGCTAGTTTTATTGGACGAACGGCAGTCCCGCGCCTCAATAACATTCAGGTTTTACTAGAAAAGAATACAAAGGGCCTTCATCAAAAGAGTCAGGCCAAAAAATATCCAAGAAAGGGATTTGGTTCTCAAATCCGTTCGAGCGCTATTACCAGTTGACCCGAGGGGAAGTTCAAACCCATTTGGTCCGGGCCATATTTGGTAAAGACGGTTCTATCAGGCGGTGCTGTGAAGTTGATGGATTTGGACGGGAATGACTTTACCAATCCCACCAACCTAGACCAACTGAAACACTACTACCCCTAATCCTTTCTCAATGTCATTTGCAAAAGTTTCTTTAAACCGTCTTTTTAAAACATAAACTTTTCGAAAAAGCAAGTCAATAAGCTAGGATTATTTATCCTATTGTCGCATACATCTCGAACCATTAGTCTTGGTGTATTTCGAGATTGCAAATTTATACAAAGCTTGAACTACGTCTGGTTTGATTCCACTAACTGTGGATACGTAGGCAGCCTCTCAAAAGGGCACAACCACAGCAATCGCGAAAAAAGACAGGAACGGTTTAACTAATAAACTTGTTTTATTATTACTAAAAAACCCGATAAACTCGGGAAAGAAAAAAATTCAAAAAAAAACACACACGACATAGCAAATAAATAGTAGTGCTACTTAGATAATAATAAATATAAGGACTCGGATATTCAGGGCATCTTGCCTTTACCCTTATCCTTGGCATCCTTAGCCGTCCGCTGACGGCGAGATTGAGGCGGGCCCTCCTGAATCACCACAGAAACCTCCTTGGCTCGGACCCATTTCTTCAAGAGTGGATTCTCAACCACAATAGTCGGCCCAAGTCGGGCCCTCACATGTTCGGGCAACCTATCGGGCGGGCCCAGTCGATCCTTGACCGCCATTCTTGGCCCAAGCCTCTTCTCCAAGTCAGTCTGGGGGCTTAGTCATCCCCACACGCCTCTAGCACCGACGTCCTTAGCTCAAGTCTTAGTTTTTGACTTAAGACCCGATTCTAGTCGAACCAAAGTAGCGGGAGTTTCCCCTTCATCATAGAAACCCTTGTTTTCCTTCGTCGTCTTCCGACGAACCAAGTCGAAGGCCTCATCGACCTTCAGAGCCTTACGGATCTCCTCTGACTCTTCAAAGCTTCACTTCGGATATGACTTGGAAACCCAAACGGAATGGCAAGGGTTGGGTATGGTCCAGATGACACGTGTATGCCACCGCTGTAACCATGTATCACACATCGCGTCTGTCAATTGGAGCGGGACGCTGATGATAGCCTCAGCCTCAGGGATCCTCTGAGTCCAACCGAACTGCCTCAGTATGCGGTCCGAGTAAATATGAACGGTCCAATCAAGTGACAGGACCACAAGGCAACGGGCTTGATCCCTCTTGGCCAACCTAGTCAATCTGGAGAGGAACCACCAACCGACATTCCACCGGATCATGGGACCCCTGTGGAATATGAGCTCCTCATTCCAATAAGTTCGTTTTATGTCATGACTCGAACTTATATGTCACCTCCTCGAGCTAACTTGGCTGCTACGATAATTGAGTACATTCATGGGAGACTCCATAATCGACAGCCAAACCGGACAAGAAAAAGTATACATGTAATACCCCTGATTTTATAAATTAAATTAAATTAAAATTATGTTCGTATTTTTATTTTTACGATGTAACTCGTAATTCTTAAAATTTTTATAAAACGAATTTATCGTTTAATCGCTTCAAATTCCTAAATTTCTATTGGCTCGGAAAATCTTCTTATATTTAAAACATATTTTTATTTCGGTTTCGATTTATTTTATACATTTAATTTAAGTCTTATTGAAAGTCTATTTTGGCTATTTAAATTCTAAATTCTTTTTTTATTTATATTTGAGCTTCAATTCCTATTTTCGGCTCGAAGCTCATTTATTTTAAGTTTCGCCAAAACGTCTATTACCTTTCCTCGAAAAATCAATTTAATTCACTTTATCGAAGATTTATTATTTATCGGGAAATACTATTTCATCGATCTAATTATTTATTTCTATAAACTTCGTTTTCGTCTCGAATACTTTATTTACTCCTTTTTTTTATTTAGACGGTCCGATTATTTATTAATTTTATTAAGTCATCTTAATTCGATTCGTGGGTCAGTCAACTTATCGTTACGGAATTCGTTTAATCCGTATTTCTGACCAAAGTGATTCATTCCCCCTCTTCCTTTTACTGTTCCCACCGGTCCACTTATTCATTTCACCTTCCTCTTGTTTTCCCACTCATTTACGTTCATTCCCCTGTTTCTTTTCGTTTCCCACCGCTTCATTCTTTTCTTTAAGTTTGTTCTTTCCCCTACCTGCCTCCACCATCAATCTCATCCGTCTTCATCATCCTTCACCTTTTTCCTTCGTCTTCTTCATTTCTTTTTGAACAATCAGCCCTTTGCCGCTGCCGCTGCTGTGCTCGCTGATGTTCCTGTCGCGTTCTCTCCACCTTCTCGTTTTTTTGTGGTTCTCGTTGTGCGTGTTTCTATCGCTCACCCATCATCATTATCGTCCATTCGACCTTTGCTAACTTAGACCTTTCCTCGTCCCGAGCAAAACTCGGAAACATTAACAATAAAACACAAGATCTTGCATATGAAACATGGGAAGCTCGACATCAAACAATAAACTCATCCCTTCAACCACCCTCCTTATATCATCCTAAGGTTAAGCACAAGGTCACAATAACATGAAAATTCTCTACAACCAAATATTGTGACCACAAAACAACATCAAAAACCATCGGAAAATGACGCTACGCCCCTTATTTCTCCGAATCCTAAACATGATCACGTGTGCTACAAATGACACCAATGGTAAAAAATGTATACCATAATTTCTCCACAACCCACACATGTGATCGACCTAAACACCTCTAACACCTTAATACAACACAAAACAACACTTCAATCGCATAATATTTAGTGCTACGACTACACCGCACCGCGATTCTTCTCACCTTAACCAACTATCCTACCCAACCGACCTTTTGTATCACCCTTCTTATGACACCACACCAAGAACGGAAAAAGTATTGTGAATTTTTTTCCTAAATCCCTCATTTTGCCTAGAGTGTCCGCCCTTGCGGATTTTCACTCTAGCTTTTCATTTTTTTTTCAAACTCACACTACTCTTGTGGCACGCAACTCGATTTTTCTTTTTACCCGGAGCGCCCTTTCGGGTTTTCACTCCGTCCTCGGCCACTTTCCCATTCTTGCCTAGGCGCCCTTCCGGGTTTTCACCTAGCCGGGTTTATTTCTTTTTCCATTTTTTTCAATTTTTTTTTTTGAATGATGAAGTAACGAGAATAAAGCCTATCACCCAAGTACAAAACTATTACAAATCGGACCGATTCTCCTCCCCACACTTGAATGAAACATTGTCCTCAATATTACAAAGGACACAATAATTGGAGAAGGAGAACACACCTCTTCGGAATAATATCGATCATCCTCGCACCACACCTTCTCCCCACACTTAGCTTACAACTATCCCAGCCAACACAATGGAGGATGAGACAACCAAAAATGGTGATCGACAAACACTACCCTTATGAAAATTCAACCTGAAAACTCACATAGTCAATCCATCGAACACCTTAGGTGCGCTACAAATTACTCGTCTTCAACCTAATCAAATCACATGGCTAACAACAATTTTAAAAGTGCCAAATCCATCGATTCCAACCAACTCAGACGATGACATACGATCACATGATGCCCCAAATTCAACAATTTCAACTTACATCGGGACCAGAATCGACGCCAAGAGATAAGACTCGAACAAAAGCTGACACTCCATGTCATAATGAGTCAACAAATTGAGAACAAAAGGAGACTTACAACCCAAAACGAGCAGCGTCCTTGGTCTAGTCTTAAAGAGACCAATATGGCGGACCACTTGACGAATCAGTCGAGAGTGAGCGAGAACTAGTAGCCACGACTCAATTTTTGCGTCTATCTTCATGCTTTGAATCGAGATACCCAATTCGAAACCCTAGGTCTCCGATTTCTGAACAATTGAAGACCGGTATGGATAGGGTAGAGCAGAGGAGTTCGATTTTGGGGGTGGAAAGAGGGAGTTTTGAAAGGGAATTGAAAATTGGAATGAAGATTTGGGGAGTTCAAGAAAGGTTTTTTTTTTTTTTTTTTTTTTTTTTAATTTTTTTTTTAATTTTTTTTTTTTAAACAAGAAAGAAAACAGACCAGATGGGGGCAAAAACGCGCGACTCGCGCCGGGTCCATGCGACTCGCGCGGGAGTCTGAAACTTCGTCTCTTTTTCCTTTTTTCTTCGATTTCACTTCGATTTCGAGGGACCGCCGTGCTAGTCGCCCAGGGCTCGCGCAAGTTGCCCCAACTTCTGAAATTAGTCTATCTCAATCCTACAAAATACTAAAAATTATTATCACACTCAAAATCAAAAATAAAAGTAACATCGACCTATTGGACAAAAATACGAAAAACGATTACTTAATAATATTATAAAACACGACCCTTAATAAAATAAAATAAAATAAAAATATATAAGAAGCGGGTTGCCTCCCGGAAGCGCTCTTGTTTTACGTCGTTAACCCGACGTGAGAGTGGAATCTTCATTAATTGGGTCGAAAAGATCAATTCTCTCGACTGCTCCCTTCATCCAACTTCAAGTGAAGTCCACAAACTAACTTATTCAAAAACAAAAAAAAAATCATCAAATAACAAAAAGCGGGTTGCCTCCCGTAAGCGCTGATTTAACGCTGATTCCCCTGTTTCTTTTCGTTTCCCACCGCTTCATTCTTTTCTTTAAGTTTGTTCTTTCCCCTACCTGCCTCCACCATCAATCTCATCCGCCTTCATCATCCTTCACCTTTTTCCTTCATCTTCTTCATTTCTTTTTGAACAATCAGCCCTTTGCCGCTGCCGCTGCCGCTGCTGTGCTCGCTGATGTTCCTGTCGCGTTCTCTCCACCTTCTCGTTTTTTTTGTGGTTCTCGTTGTGCGTGTTTCTGTCGCTCACCCATCATCATTATCGTCCATTCGTCCCTTCCTTTCTGCTTCGGTCCCTGTTCCGTGATGGTAATCTCCTTCTCTTCTTCTTCTTCTTCTTCGTCATTGTTACGACGATGCTGCTGTTGTTGCGTCTTTTGTTGTTCTATCAGTGCTGAATCAACTCTTCTACCGCTGATTGGTTTTCCGTTGCCATTGTTTTGCGCTGATATTGTTGTGGGTGCATCGCTGCTGCTGTCTCGTTCTTGCATTTGTTGTTGTCGGTGCTGCTCACTGTATCATTGATTCTTATTGCTGCATGTACTAGTACTTTTTTTTGCTTGTGAGACGATCCTTGCTCTCATTCGTCTCTTCTGATCTCTCTTGTTATTGATGCCTCGTTTGACATCGAGTTCTTTTCCGTCTCTTCTTCTTTCTTTCATTTGTGCTGCTATGTCGTCCTGTGGTATTACTGTCACTGCTTTTGTGCGTTATCATTGTTGCTGTTCCGTGTGATTGTCGGGTTTCCTGGTCCATTGCTGTTTTTACCCAGTTAATCTTTCTGTTCATATTATCGTCGGGTCATGATGTTGCTGTTGTTGTTCATTACTCCTCGCTGCTGCTTTGTTCGTTTCTGCTGGTTATTCGATGTTTGGGGCTGCTGCTACTATCGTCTTGTTGTTCTCGCTGTTCTCGCTTACTATTCATGTTGTCGGTTAATACATGCAGCTGATGCTTTGAGTTGTATCCCCTTCGTGCCTCTATTCTATTATTTCTTTTTCCGTTCTTGTGGCCGAGTTGTGCCATTCCGTTTGTAATGCCTTCATTTCTATGTTGCTGCTATCAAGCTCATTCCCCTGTCTCGATTCAGAACCTAATCCTTCTTAATTTCGATATCAATTCCTTTCTCCTTTCTTACGTCGATCCTTTCTTCATCTCTCGTTAAGTTAAAACTCCATTTGTTTTTCGTTCCGTGTAGTCTTAAGTATCAACCACCTGTTTCATCCTAATCTTGGTTGATTTTGTCTCCTTTTGTTTATGTCGTACATTTTCTCGAGCTCGTTGGACCTTTGAAGTTTTAATGATGGACAAGTGTTCGAGACGAGTTTGGATTGCATAGGTGAAGCTTGGACTATTGACGGGGCAGTGCTTTGAAGTTATCTATCTACTTAATGTAACTTTAGGACGTTACTAGGTATTATATTATATGATTGAGTAGTAGTATGTAGTAAATACTTTACCCTCGATTTTCTAAATCTTACCTATTTATTATTTGCTAAACTTATTCTTTTAAATCGTGTGCTTTATAAATAATTTATAACTATTCGATATTGTTTTATAAATCATTAGTAATTTAATTATTTATGATCGTTATAATATTTTGTTGGTTATCGTGACACTAGTAACTAAATAATATCGATTTCATATTTTCTCATATTTCGTTAATTTCTAATTTTTAACTTAAAATCGTATTTTAATACAATAATCGAGATTTGAGGACTCGTTAATTAAATTAATTTCGTCCTACGACTTATATTAATAAATGAGGAAATAGTCGCTTTTGTTTTAAATATATTTTTAGTCAACACTATTTTCACTAATAATCTCTTATTTATTTCCGATTGACTATTTTTTAGTAAAATTCGTATTATTTATTAATAAAAGCTACTTGTTAAAAATAATTTGAGATCTTTGTAAATCTCATTTCTTTTATAAAACCCGTTGACTCAATTAATTTTGATATACATCTCTTTTCTAAAATTTATAGTTTTAACTCGATTTCTTAATTATTTATAAAATACTATATATTGACTTATTATATTTTATTTATACTTTGATTAACGATTTTAGAAATATATTAAATTTACGAAAACGACAATAATAATAAAATGTTAATTTCATTAGAAATGCTATTTTTTATGCGTTCACTTATTTTAATCACTTATGTATTTTCTACATGACTATTTCTATTTTAAGTAAATTACTAAAATCAGTAAGTTTCTTTTTATAGAAAGTTTCCTTCCAATATAATTTTTTATTTCTTTTATCTTCATATTTTATAATGATTATATTTATTTTTGATTATCGATAATGACTTGTTTTGGAGTTATGGAATAAGGACAAGTGTGAGGTTAGAGTAATATATTCTGGGGTCTACGTTTTTGCCATCAACTATAAGGCTAGTGTATCAGGAATCGATACTTTAGTTGTTGAACCGGGTGACAGGTATCCCGGGAGTTGTGTACATTTTGACCTTAAGCTTAGGCCTCGCAGTAAGTCGCCATCATAAGTTGAACTGGGTGACAGGTAATCCCAGGAGGGGTGTGCATTTTCTTAAACTAGGGCCACGCATTTATAAGTCGCCGCTCTTTATGGTTGAGTAGCCTTGTTAGAGACTGAAGTTTGATTTGTTTGAACTAAGTTCTCGAAGCTAGTTTTAGTATTCTCCTAGTGAAAGTCTAACCGTCAACACTAATCCTATCCATAACGTCATTTTGAATATTTTTATTATTATCGACACATTTTGGTTTGCAGGTTGGCAAATGTAATCCCCTAGAAATTCTAACGCGATACAGTGGCGAAAACACTGTAGAGTCGGGATTAAAAACACACTGACAAACTATATCTTATTAAAAGAAATGGTAAGTCAATAAAAAGACCTCTTTTTACAAAAGGGCTAAAAGGAAATTCTCCAAAGAGGGTTATACAAATCCATAAATAAACATGAATGAGGAAAGAGTAGGATCCACGCTACTCGCTAGCTCACACCCAAAACCCAGCAGCAAATACCTGTCATGTTATAAACATAACAGCCACGTCAGTGGGAGTAACTCGGATGTTCTCCCAGCCATATTATATCATATTATGGAAAAATAATAGTATTCTATATCAAAATATTTAAAATGAGAAAACATTAAAAACGATATAATAAAAATAAGTTTTCAGCGAAACTTAAAGCACTTGTCAACCTGCAAGTCAAAAATCAATCGATAATAATAATATTCAAAAATGACGTTATGGAAATTCGATCAGTGTGCACAAGGCTAGACTTTCACTAGGATAATACTAGAAACTAGCTTCGAGAATTGTAGACTTAACTCATAACAGAATCCAGTCTCTAACTAGGCAACTCAACTATAACAGGACTGCGTGCAGCGAGGTCCTGGTTTAAGTAGTGTACACCCCACCTGGGATACCAAATGTATCCAGTTCAACTGACGACGACTAACACGATGCGATATCTAGCTTAAGGGCACAATGCACACTCTCCTGGGCGAAAGTACGCCCAGTTTAATGACCAAATGTGCCCCAAATGGGCACACCGACTTTATAGTTGATGGCAAAAACGTACATCCCAGACTATATTACTCTTACCCCACACTTATCTTTATTCCATAAGTCCAAAACAACCATTATCGATAATCAAAATAAATATATTCATTGTAAATAATATAAAGATAAAATAAATAAACATTTTATATAAAAGGGAAACTTTTTATAAATAGAAACTTACTTAAAATAGAAATATTGTTATAGAAAATTCGTAAGTTGTTAAAATTAGTGAAATGTATAAAAAATAGCATTTCTAACGAAACTAACATTTTTTATTATCGTCGTTATCGTAACTTTAATATATTTCTAAATTCGTTACTCAGAATATAAATAAAATATAATAAGTCAATATATAGTATTTTATAAATAATTAGGAAATTGATTTAAAACTATAGATTTTAGAAAAGAGATGTTTTAAGAAAAACGATATCAAAATTAATTGAGTCAATGAGTTTTATAAATGAAATGAATTTTACAAAGGTTTCAAATCCTTTTTAGCAAATAGCTTTTATTAATAAATAATACGAATTTTACTAAAAATAGCCAATTGTAGACAAATAAAAAATTATTAGTGAAAATAGTCTCGATTAAAAATATACTTAAAACAAAATCGTCTATTTTCTCATTTATTAGTATAAATCGTAACACGAAAATTAATTTATTAAACAAGCATACAAATCTCGATTATAATATAAAAAATACGATTTTGAGTTAAAATTATAAATTAACAAAATATAACGAAAATAATAAATCGATATTGTTTAGTTACTAGTGTCACGATAACTAACAAAATATTATAACAATCGTAAATAATTAAATTACTAACGATTTATAAAACGATATCAAAAGTTGTAAAATATTTGTAAGGTGCACAATTTAAAAAAAATAATTTTAGCAAATAATAAATAGCTGAAATTAGAAAAATCGAAGTTAAAATATTTACTACATAATACTACTCAATATACGATATAAAATCGAGTAATGTCCTAAAGTTACCTCGAGTCGAATCAATAACTTCAAAGCATTTGCTCGTCTAATATTCCAAGGTGCAGTCACGAACTAGAAAGTCGTCTTGACACTGTTCCATTGAATAGCTTGAGACTCCAAAGAAAATTTGAAACATGAAGACACGGAGAACCAAGGAGTCGGAATTAGAGAAAGTTGGAAAAGACTAGAGTAAGGAAAATGGACAACAAGGGATACACGACACATAGCAGCAGCAACGAAACAGGTGAAGAAAGAGAAGAATGATAGGTAGAAGAAGAAAGAGTGACACTGGAACGATAACAACAAAAATAGCATCCATAACATAGCTACAACAACGATAATAGCATCAGCAATAGCATGAAACACAGACATCAACAACAACAAATCGACGGAGCAGAAAATCGAGGGTAGTAGCAGCGGAAAGTATCAGACAGAACGAATAAGAAGAGGAAGCAGCAACAGTCAGGAGAACAAAAGAGGAAGATTTAAGAAGGGGAAGAAGAACAAAGGGGAAAAAGATCGAAAATAGGACAACAACAGCGTAGCAGCAACGAGAATCGGTGTAAGAAGAAGAAATTAAAAGAAGAAAAGAATAAGAAGGAGAAGAAGCAGAATAGGGAGACGGAAATCAGCAACTGATCGACATAAAACAACAACAGCAGACACGACAACACCAACGAGTAACAGGACAAACGTGACAACAGCAGTAACGACCCGCAAAATGAGCGGACAACAGCACATACGACAAACAGCAGCGACACAAACGCAAGAAGGAAAAATAGCAGCGATGACGATGAAACGATACAGTACGAATCGTACAGCAGCAACAAAATGAAGAGGGAAAGGACAGAAGCATCAAACGACGACGAATAAAACAGAATAAGAAAGGGAGAACGAATTAAGGAAGAAGGCACGAAAGGATAGAAGGCAGACGGAACAACATAGGGGTAGCGAACGACAAAAGGAACGAGAACAGAATAACGATATAACACCCACAGCAGATCTGCAACAGCAACAGTAACAGTAACAACAATAGCAGCGAATAGGAAGAAGAACAAATAACAGATTGCTCACCGAGTTCCGACGATGAAGACAACAGCAACAAAGCGAAAGAAGAAGGAAACATAGAAGAGGACACACGGGCAGAACAGAGAACATCAACCTGTGGACGTCCGTCCGCACCGCCCGGCGCACCGCGCGTGCCCCTGTGGGACAGGCCCGATTTTCAACGTGTGGCGGCGGCCACCCACGCGGTCCCCTCCCTGCCGGGGGCCAATCCGATCTCGCATACGGGGCGAAGTGTTGGACCTTGATTTGGATGACGATCCGGACTTGTACTAGACGGGTCTGGGGCACCCGTGTTTCCATTTGGGAATCGATCGAGTCGTGGTTGTAAATGTCTAAAGGCCGTTTTTTTTGGTAAGGCGACCTTTTTAGTGAACTGAAGTTGTCGTCGATTTTTGGAGTCGCCACCGAGTCAAATTATGGGGACTCGAAACCGTTGAAGTCAACTTTGATCCCTTGCCGGCTCAAAGCTGAGTGGCACAGGACCTAAAGATAAAGACTTGTACTCTTAAGCACTCCATGCCTGGAATGACTGTCGTTGCCAATGGTTTCGGACATCTGGAAACCTTTGATTCTGAGTAAGGGGTGAGGGTACGTATTGGGAAGCCAACATCCGTTAGATGTCAACAGCCAATCCCGCCCGCACTATAGCGGCCTCTACTAATCAATCGGTGGGCTGATATCCTAGTTCTTTTGTTGTGGTGGAAATACTGTAACATCCGTTGTTTTAACCCTATATCTTTTGCTATGTTGGTTGTTTAAGGACAAGTAAGCTTTGTCGTCAAAGTAAATGTGTTTACATTCTTTGCATGCAATTTCATGTGACAGGCAGGCCACGAAAAGATGCACATAGGAGAGTAGAGAGTACTAGTATTATACGTATTAGCAAATCAGTTTTAACGCGATAATACGGATATTAGTTATTCTCGTGGTATACCTTATCTGGTATTCTGCTTAAGATGCATCGGTTCGGTATTAATAGAGATGCGTCGAACCTAATAAGGTGAGCACCGGGACTAATACGGAACCCGACCGTCACTTTGTCCAGTTTTAGTTGTTTTACGTTTTGAATTCCGTGTTAGGTGGTTTAGCATGCGATTATAAGGTCATAAAAGCGGTAAATCATACGAAAAACTGTAAATGCGAATGTAAGTAAATCACATAATGAGGAGTTGCACCCTCAGAGTGTACACTAAACGGGACTCGATGCAAAAATAGTTTTGAGAACGGATCTCGGAATTACTCGGGTCTATTTAGTGTGTTTTAGTATTTGTGATTGAAGTTGGGACGTTACGTATTTTAGTAGATGTTTGTGGGCCTAGTGCCCACATCTAGTGTAGTCATAGTGTATAATAATAAAAAGTGCGATTATGGAAAGTTTTGTTTGGATGGAAACCTAGTGACGATACGACTTCGACAGGTGGATCCTCCTATCTTGACCAGTTATCCCGGCAGAGTTCCGTTACCGTTTGACCTTCCTGCGGCTACTCCGGCAGAGCTTCGTTGCTAAGGACTAGTTCTGCGGCTAATCCGGCAGAACCTGAGTACTAGTTTTGGAGCTACTCGATCACAGGCACCTCGGTATCGAGTGGAGTGCTCGAAGGTGAGGAGTAGCGTCGATGTCGCTTTTTTATTTATCGGAACTACGATTGAGTGGATCGTTTGCCTCGGGTGTCGGAGCGCGAGCCCTTAGCGAGAGTTTAGAGGGGGAAGAGAGAGTTGAATTGTGTCGAAATGAGAGCGTGAAGGGGGGTATTTATAGGTGTTTTCGGTCCTCGTCACCCATATAGGCGCGTGAGCTGGGGCGCACCAGGACTCAAGAGCATGGGCCGAGGCGTGGGGAGTTTTAGGCGCGTGAGGCGGGGCGGTTGGAGTTTTAAAGATACGATTTTGATACTTTCCAAAACCGAGGGACGGGTGTATGATACTAAGCTTAGGGCTTAAGGTTTCCCGCGGATTGACCTAGCGTCGTGGGTTTAGTGGGCCTCGGGTGTTCATCCCGAGGTTCGCTTGACGCGGTGTTGACTCGGTTCGAGTTTCGGGACTGACTCGAGGTCCCGGTGTCAGAATTGACTCTAATTAGTGTCTATGCGATCGTAACAACGCGACTAAGGCTGCCATCATGTTAGTTTAATTTGCCCGAATAATTTATTTGATCCGTTCTATAGAAAAACTATCTAGAACACCGCGAACCCGCATCGCGTTGCAGTCCTACCATCATCGGATGTTTGTTGGGCACTTCTGCAGCCACCAGGTCCAAATCTGGGAGTCTACGCAACCACAGGGACGCACAACATCAGCCTCGAGTGACAACGACCACTACCGCAACAACGAAAGAAAAACAGCAGCAGCAGCGAGCATCAATACAACAAATTGATGATGATTATGTGAGAGGACAGAGAAGAAGGGTGAACGCTGATGGAGAATGGGAAGACAAAAAGGATAAACAGAGAGGGGAACATAAAGCGGTGAAATGAACAAAAGAAAGGAAGGGGGGTGCGTTGAAAACAAAGAAAGTTAGTGAAGCGGTGGAGGAAGGGGAGATGAACGTAATGAAGGGTATGAATGATCATTAAACAAGTGGGAAGAATCAAAAATAGTTAAATGAATCGAGTTAGAAATACGGTTTAAACAAATTCCGTATCGATAAGTTGGTTGACCCACGAATCAAATTAAACGAGTTAATAAAATTAATAAATAATCGGACTGTCAAATAAAATGAGTAAATAACGTTTCTCGAGATATAAATAATTATTCGAGACGAAAATGAAGTTTATAGAAATAAATAATTAGACGATGAAATAGTATTTCCCGAAAAAGAATAAATCTTCGATAAAGTGAATTAAATTGATTTCTCGAGGAAAGGTAATAAATGTTTTGACGAAATTTAAAATAAATGAACTTCGAGACAAAAATAGAAACTCGAGCTTAAATATAAATAAATAAAAAGAATTTAGAATTTAAATCGTCAAAATAGACTTTCGATAAGAATTAAATTAAATGTATAAAATGAATCGAAATAGAATTAAAACTACGTTTTAAATATAAGAAGAGTCTCCAAGACAAATAAAATTTTAGGAGTTTGATACGATTAAACGATAAATTCGTTTTACAATAATTCTAAGAATTACGAGTTAAATCGTAAACAAAATAAAATACGAACATAAATTTAAATTAATTTAATTTACAAAATAAATCAGGGGTGTTACAGCAAATATGAAGTTTTCTTTTGAAAACTTGTTTTGATTTTATTGTTCTAATATTTTAAGTTTTCTCCGAAAGCTTATTTTTACTATATCATTTAATTTTTTCCATTTTAATTATTTTAATATAGTAATACTATTATTTTCCATATGATATAATATGGCTGGGAGAACGTCCGAGTTACTCCCCACGGATGTGGCTGTTATGTTTATAACATGACAGGTATTTGCTGCTGGGTTTTGGGTGTGAGCTAGCGAGTAGCGTGGATCCTACTCTTTCTTCATTCATGGATATGGATTTGTATAAACCCGTTTGTAAAATTTTATTTTAGTCCTTTTTGTAAAAAGTGGCATTTGTATTGACTTACCATTTCTTTTAATAACATATAGTTTGATAGTGTGTTTTAATTCCAACTCTACAGTATTTTTGCCACTGTATTGCGTTAGAATTTCCCAGGGGACGCTGATGATAGCCTCAGCCTCAGGGATCCTCTAAGTCCAACCGAACTACCTCAGAATGTGGTCCGGGTAAATATGAACGGTCCAATCAAGTGACATGACCACAAGGTAACGGGCTTGATCCTTCTTGGCCAACCCAGTCAATCTAGAGAGGAACCACCAACCGACATTCCACCTGATCAATGGACCCCCGTGGAATATGAGCTCCTCATCTCAATAAGTTCGGTTTATGTCACGACTCGAACTTATACGTGTAGACACCCAAATTCTGACCTGGTGGCTGCAGGGGTGCCCAACAAACACCCGATGATGATCGGACTGCAACACGATGCGAGATTACGATGTTTTAGATAGTTTTTCTATAGAACGGATCAAATAATTACTCGGAAAAATTAATTCAACATCAAAACAGCCTTAGTCGTGTCATTACGGTCGCGTCGACAATAATTAGAGGCAATTCCGACACCGGGGCCCCGAATCGATCCCGAAATATGCAAAGTCAAACCCGAGTAAACGCATCGGGCCGAGCAAACCTCGAGACACGCGCCCGAGGCCCACCCGGCGCTCGACGTGCTAGGGTTAACGGAAATCCTTAATCCCAAAGCAACGTCAATATACGCATCTTCTCCATTTTGGAAAGTTTCGAAATCGGATCTTCCAAATTCCAGGCGCCTCTCACCAGGCGTCCCATTCTTCACGCGCATGACACCAGGCGACTGTGTCCTGGTGCGCAAGGGTCTAGCGTCCTTAAGGTTGATTTGAACTGCGCGAACAACTATAAATACCCCCTCATTTCATTCATTTCGACACAACTTACGAATTCGTGAATTACTTCTCTCACAATTCGCTCTCCCCCTCTTCTTCTCTAACTTAGGTCGCACTCTGACACTAAGTACGATCCGCTCGATTGTTGTCCCGATAAGTGAATCGACTCTACTTCTCATTCATCGAGCACTCCACTCATACAGAGAGGCACCTGCGTTCGACAAGCCAACTCCGAGGAGCATAACATCGAAGCTCTACCGGATTCACCGCAGAACCAGCTGTAGTAGCGAAACTCCGCCGAATTCATCGCAGGATAAGCTAGGAGGATCCGCCTCGACGTCGAATCGTCACTTGGTTGTCGTCTAAACAAAAATTTACATTTTGCACTTTTATTATTGATAAGTGTAGTTTGTAGTGCCTATTTGTTGTGTTTTGGTCCCTTTTTCCTTGTGGAATCGCTCCTTGGGAGCGGTTTAGGGGCTTCTTATGCTTCCTTTAGTTCGTTTCAGGTTCCCGAGGCCGAATTGGAAGAGTTGGAGTGATTCCGACTCAATACTTACACATTTTGGAGCCAACGAGATAAAGGAAGGATGACTCGAGACCTTGTAATCGACCCCGAGACCTTGGGACCCAATCCCGAGCCTCCAAGACCCGATCCCGAGTCCCGAGAATCGACGAGAAGCCCATGAGAGGCAAGGAGGGACCAAAGAGCTCTTAAGGGAGGCCTACAAAGACCCATCCCGTTCGGGATGGCCTCATCCCGTTCGGGATGAAGGGAACATGAAGCACGGCTACTGTGAGCCCATCCCGATCGGGAAGGTCCTTCCCGACCGGGAAGGATGGCCCATCCCGATCGGGAAGGTCCTTCCCGACCGGGAAGGATGGCCCATCCCGATCGGGACCAAGCCTTCCCGACCGGGAAGGGTCAGCTGCAGCTCCGCTTTGTTTCTTTCTTCTCCTTTCATTTGTAACCCTATATATACTCTTCCCTTGTTATGTTAATGATATGCACACTCCATTAGACCTAAAACCCTAGACTACTTTAGGTTAGATTAGATTAGATTAGTGTAGATTAGTCGTTAATTAGTGGTTAATCATAGATTAGTGCTTGTATTATTGGATCTCTTGAAGAATCCATCCAAGATTGACAACCTTGGTGGATGAATTTGGGTTATCTTCTATGCAAGTGATCTCCTTTTCATTCCTTTGTAGTTGGTACAATCTTTCTCATCCTTTTACTCTTAATCTTTGTTTATTTCATTCAAGTTTCCATCTTTGTTATAGTTTGTTCTTATTCTTGTTAGTTTCATAATGATAGTTTTGTTGTTTGTTTTGATCCCTCTTGTTAGTGTTAGTTTTAGTATGATTATGTTAGAGTAGTGTTCTTGCTAGGCTTAGTAAGGCGATTAGGGTGTTAATTGGGTGATTAAGGGTTGGTTAGAGATGTTGGTGGAAGATTTGGGTTTCCTCTTGGTTGATGCACATCACATGTTTGTGGAATTGCTTGAATGACTAAGTATGTACGAATGCTTGTTTTTCTTGCCTTTCTTTGTGGGTGTTAGTTTGTTGTGGGTTCGGTCCCCTCACTAAGTTGCGAGAGCCCGGTGAGGACGACCCCTAGGTCTATCTAAGTAGCGAGAGCCCGGATTCGACCTAGGATCATAGCGCGCTAGAACTCCGTTTGTGTTGTGCACCGCCGAGATGGGTTTTAGGTGGAACCTCTAGGTGAGTCTAAGTTGCGAGAGCTCGGACCAACCTAGATTACCCTACTACCTCCTTCGCTCTAGTCCTCCTTTGACCATTCCGTTACCCCTTTGACCCTGACCTAACCCTAGCCCGTTTTCCTTTGTTTGCTTTCTCCTTAGCCATAGTTTTAGTCTAGCTTTCTCCCCTCCTTTCATTCTCTAGTTTAGCTCGTTGACTTAGTCTCGTATTTGGGCCGACCTAGTCTAGACGCCTCTTACCCTCCCCGTGGATTCGACCCGACTTACCCTATCTACCCTAGTTAGGTTAGCCGGTTATATTATTGACGGTTGGGACGTGACGAATCCCTTACCATCAATTATGCACTTCGATAATGTCAAATAAGGACACTAGGTCCATGGCACGTTATAAACACACTTAACGTCCTCAACTTCAATCATAAACACTAAAACACCCTAACTAAACCCGAGTAGTTCCGAGATCCGTTCTCAACCATCTACGCATCGTGTCTCGTTTAGTGTACACTCCGAGGGTGCAACTCCTCACTACGTGATTTACCGAGTAACATCGACGTTACCTCCAATCCAAATCCAAGTCGATTATAAATTTGTCGGCTTCGCGATCATTAAAAAATCCTTCAAAATACGAAAAACATGGTAGAAAAATACCATGAGAAAACTAAGAAAATCAAGGCAAATATCGATCGAAAACAACATCGATTATTACCTTAACGAAGGGATCGAAATGACGATTAATTTGAAGATGAAAATGATACGATCAAGACTCGATTTGAGACAAAATTTGGCTAGAAAAGCTGCTGGAAAATCTCAGCCAAGAGATTAAAAGGGAGGAAATGTTGTTTAATTTTTTGTAAAATGAATGATAAGAAAGTGGATGGTTTTCTAAAGCATAAATGATAAGTAAATTTTGATGAAAACTATGTCATAATACATGCACATTTCAGCCAAAATGAGAGAGGAAGGGAGTGTGAAGAGTTTGTGCTTAAGGCCAAAATAAATGGGTGAGAAAAAGAAAATATCTAAGTGCTAAACATCATAAAATGAAATGTGTAATAAAATGTGTAGTAAGGGGTGTGACAAGGGTTGTCACGGTCCAACATGTGAGAAAAGGTTCCAAAATAATTGTAAGTTGATAAAAAAGAAGAATCGTAAAATTATTAAAGGTATTTCAAAGCAATTCGAGTAAACCGCGCGTCCGAAAATAATTATTTACGAAACTTCGTAATAAAATCATTAAAGGCTAAATTTTCGTAAATAAAAATATTTCTTAGTTGTAAATATTATATAAATGTGTTGAGACATTTTTAGGAAAAGAAATAACTTAAATCCGAGTTTAAACCGTTAATTCGTAGAAAAATAGAATTCCTCGCGGAAAAATAAATAGTTTACGATGAAAATCGAATAAATAGGGTTAAAAGAATTAAAATCCTTTAAAATAAAAATAAATATTATTTGACTTGAAAATAAAAATAAAGCTTGGAAAAATAATGAAACAGAAGGCTAAAATGTGAGTGAGTTATGACGATGTCATAACGAAAAGGATAAAAACGCTAGGAAAATAGCGGGTGTTACAATCCTCCCCACTAAAAGAAAGTTTCGTCCTCGAAACTAAGAATAAGCTGAAAGGAATCAACATCATCTTACTCGAAAAGATGAGGATACAAATCTTGCATAAAAATTTTTTCTGTAAAAGAAAATTTTACAACTTTTAAAATGATATGAAATCAAATGCAATTATTTATTTCAAGAGAAATTGGGCTAAGTGTATACATGACATAGGTCCACCCCGACGCGGCCACGCGCGGGTTTGGGGAGACGAATGAATCTCCATATGAGATGGTCAAATTGAAATTTAAATCGAAGTAGGAGTCGCCACCGAATTTTGTGGTTATTCGGAACCACTCGAGCCCACTCTATGTCGTAGTGGGCCGTATACGAAATACGGCCCATTTCCGATGTCAGAGTTTATTGGGCTCGTCCCTTTGCAAATCGATACCGATGCCGACTTGAGAGGTTAATCGTATATTGAATGACTCTCGTTGCCAATGGATTCGGACATCCGGAAACCATGGTTCTGAGTAAGGGGTGAGGGTACGTGTTGGGAAGTTCACTAAGAACACCCAACCCCGCCCGCACTTAGCGGCCTTTACTAAGATATCGTTCGTTTTTGGTGTACACGGGTTAGTTCGACGGTTGAATGATATGCAAACATTATTTTCCTAAACATGTGAGAAAAATAAATGAATGGGTTGCTAAGTCGTTTAATGCATGTTAAACTAATAACGTCAAAGTTATATTAGCATGTGAATTCGTTTTAGTCTAATAAAACGATAAAAACAAATAAAAAGCTACAAACACGAGAAAACGAGTTAGTAATGTTGAATAAATCGAATAAAGATGTAAACAAATAATATGCATGATTTTCAGAAAAGATTTATGACACGCGAAAAATACTCGTCGAAATCTGAAAATATACCGAGAAAACCGCTGTTTTATGTGAGAAAACGGTGCTAGAAAAATCGGGAAAGAAAGAATAAAAAGGTCGCGGCTTATGGCAGCCCGCGCGACTCGCCTGGGAGGGGTGCGACTCGCGCGGGTGGCTGTCTCGGATTCGCTTTTCGAAAATTATTGATTTTGATAAATCGCGTACAAATATGGATTAATTTATACCCGATTTATATTTTCGATATTCGTCGTATTCGATATTCGATTATGAGATCGATATCGAATAGTTAGAATGCTTTTAAAAAAGGTTTTTTAAAAAAAGTTTGTTTTGAACGAAAAGTAAAAAAAGAATTTTGAACGAAAAAGATGTTAATTCTCTCCGCGTTTAAAATCATCGAATTTTGTTTAAAAAGAGTAATGATTTTGTTAGCATCAACGAGAATTAATTAATTTAGTTCTTGTAAATACGATATTCGATTAGAGAATCGGTATCGTATTTTAAGAACGTTATATAAAAAGTAGTTTTTTTTTAGTATCGATTATTAGAAATAAAAATATGCAACGAACGACCCATATTAATAATATGATACGACCGACGACCCGTAAAAATAAAGTGACGGACGAAAAAAATGAAAAAGACGTGAGGGAGGGAGAGAGGAAGGAAAAGAGCGGGGTTTGATTTACACCCTCAACCTACATGCTTTGTTTTCTCGGTATAAGGCTCGTCGGACGGTGGCTTAGGCACGGGAGCGTCGAGATGATGCAGGTGAGTTAAGGTGGTGCGGATTTTATGTATATGAGGCGTCGGGTTCGGCTGGCTGGATGGGTCGGTTTCGTCGGTATTTCGGGACGGTATTTCGGTATTCCTTCGGATGTATGTCGAGACTATATTTTTTGCCAGATATAGAGTATGTGTGTGACTAATAATTATGGTGTATTGATCGATGATTCATGTGTATTTTGTGTTGAATATGAGGTTCTATTTATAGGAGTCGAGGTAGTCTTGCTTGTGTGGCAAGAAATACCGGTTTGGATAGGAAATACGAGAGTTCGTAAGGGAATAAACTTCTCGTTTCTTGGTGAAGAAGCCGAGCAACTCGGCTGAAACAGGGATATCTCGGCAGTCCTTGGCCGAGTATCTGAGCTCGGGTTGTAAACTGTTTCGGTTTCCGGATAGAATTCCTACTTGAGATCGAATTCTATCCTTAAACGGATTTGTTTAATATTATTTGAAGATGATTTTTGCAGTGTTTGGGACCAGATCAGCCGTGTGAAGTGTCACGGCTGACTCGTGTGTCTCGAGAATATTTTTCGACCGAGTTTTGACTCGGTCGTAAAAAGACGGTTTTACCCCCGGTGTCGGAATCGACCCGAATTAGTCTCATTTGACTCGAAACGACCCACTGGGCCTGGATTTGAGGTTGGTTTTGTAAGATTTGTACTCCGTAATAAGCCTAAACCAAATGTCCATGATTTCGAGCCCATATCTGAGTCCATTAAAGTACACGTTTGCGTCCTATCATCATCGGGTGTTTGGCGGGAGCTACTATAGACACCTGGCGGTCAAAATGTGGGTGTCTACACTAAGCTACCCGAAATTTGAAATCTTTTAATTAGTGAAATCGTAAAGTAAAGTTATTTGATAAAATAACGACGCTAAATAGCATTTGTAACGAGCTTGAAGGAAATAGGGTAATTAAAACATTTTCAAAACAAAAGTAAAACAATCTGATTAAGAAATTCAATAATATTTCTTTTCCTGATGAAAGAAAATTTACTTTGAAGAAATCAAATTTTGTAGTTAGTAACAATCGAACCAGTCGTCAAACATTTTCAATAACGTACAGATTCAAAAGTCCACCAACAATAAAACGAAAACCAATTTTCAAAACCTTAAAATTTCGAAAATGTTATCAAAGTAATTATTATGAAAGTTTTCAAAAATGTTATCAAACTTGAACATACCAAATAATTTCTACAGTTTTAAAACGCTTTACATAATAATCCTCTAGAAATTGAAGTATTTGGAAATATGAAAGTCTTCATAAAATTTCGATCGCTTAAAAATCAAAAATTGAAATAATTTCGAAATAATTTAAAATAAATTATTATGGCATTTTGAAACAGATCTAAATATAATATCAACCAAAGATAAATATCATTTCATCATCTTAATGAAATGATAAATTTTCCTGCTAAAAAAAAAGTGAAGTATAAAGTTCTTAAATTATAATTCAAAAATGTTAAATTTCATGATATCCGAAAAGTTTAAGTTAGTCAAACTTTTTACAAAATGGGAAGTTTCACAATTAGAAACTATACCTCAAAATGTAAAATTTTTACAATAATCCTTTTTGTTTTAAACTAGTCAAACTTTTTATAAAAATAGGGAGTTCAAAAAAAATAGTTAACGGATAAAAAGAACAAGGATAAATAAATTAAAAATAAGAGCTTTCAAAATCGATAAAAGTCGAAGGGATTAGCAGCAGATGCGGTAACACTAGTAGAAAAAGGTCAAATTGCGTCTCCTCATTTGAGGCGTTTTAGGTAAATAGCTGCTAATAATTTATCTTTTTTTTAAAAGAAAAAAATAGTAGGTGAATCACTTTTAGAGATAAATTCAATAAGTAGTGGAAAAAAAAAAGAGGCGTCCTGCCCTATTCACGCCTCTCCATATTTAGAAAATAAAATTGGTGCTGCGTCAATTGACGCCTCTCTACATTTCCTATTTTAATTTAATAAAAAAGGAAAGACTCATCTATACCTATACCGTCCCCTTCCCTCTCTACCTTTCCCTTATCCTTCCCCGATGAAAACCCAGCCCCAGATCCTAATTTTCAATCGACGAAACCCAACCCCGTAACCAATTTTCGCTGCTCGCTCTTCATCCATCGCTCTCCTCCCTATTGTCGCTGCTTGCACTCCGATTTCCACCCATTCTCCATTGTCGCCTCTCAATTTTTGCCAAAGGTCTGTTGCTCTCAATAATCGCCAAAGGTCTGTTGTTCTCAATTTTTTTGTGTATTTCTATCTTCTTTTGCCTTTAGCTAGTCGAAGCTTTTTGTTACTAATTATTTGTTAGGGTCGAGTTTTTACCATATTTTGTGATTAATTAAGGGGTTTTGTTTCTAGATTTGTTAATATAGGGTTTTGTATGATTGAGAAATTTAGCGTTTATGGAGGAGTACAGTGCATTTGTGCTGTGTAATGTGTGTAGGCACAAGTTAAGTGTTCTGTGTAATGTGTGTAATGTCCGATTATTACGAATTATGAAGGTCCAATTAACGGATACACCCAATAATAGTACTACGTCCGTCTCATTCATTTGTTTGCCTTTTATATTAATTGTGAGGAGTATTTTAATCAAAGGCAAAGAATTGAACGAGACGGAGAGATCAATAATATACGGGATGATATAGTAACCGACTTAGATGATATACATGATGAAAATATAATGAGGCCAATATAAAAGGGAATGGAAAATGAAATGTTGGGTGGGCAAAGTGAAATGCAGCAGGTAGGTACCTAGAATAAGTTGTAGTTTCTTCATTGGGTCCTGTATTGTGTATTCTGTATTACCATAGTTAGAGTTAGGCATCAGCCCCACAGTTATTCAGTAGTGCCTAAAACAAGTTACGATAATGAACGGTTCCATCACACACACACACACACACACACAGACACACACACACACACACACACACACACACACACACATATATATATATTCTTCTTCAAAGCAAGAAGACAGTGGATATGAATCAGGTAATGAGCAAGGAAAGACAAAAGTGGTAGGAGGAATACAAAAACAATACTTTCACTCTATTAAACACGACATAAGAAGATCATGGAGCACCAACCAAACCTCCGTGAATTGTCAACTAATCCCGTCTTTTAATTACTATGGAATATAATTTTTACTAACCTGAGCATACATACTATCACTGACGGGAAACGGGTCAACCGGGTTGGATTTTAGGGTTGGGTCGAGTCAATTCGCATATTCGAGTCTTCAATTTGGGGGTCGGGTGGGGTCAATTTAGCGTTGACCTGACCTAACCCGAAAATATGCAGGAAAGTTGAAAATTAAAAACATGAAAATGGTTTGGTCCGATGAAATACCTGTTTGCCAGTTGATCCGATGAAACATTAAAAACATGAAAACCCAAAGTTGATCCGATGTGACCATTTCACCTATTTGCCACGTCTAGTCAGCGTCTCAACGGTATGTAACTCAAAACAACGAGAAATATAGCTGTAAGCCATACTTCACGTCTTAGATTGAGTGATGCATATGAAACCAACTCTCACCTCTTAGGGAAATTCTTGTTTATAATTAACTGGTTTCAACAATTCAATGACATACTCCCTCCCATCCATTCAATCCTTGACATGAGGGGTTTCACAACTTTTAAGAAAAGTGGTAAAAGTAAGGGTATTATTGGTAAATCAAATGATTTTATGGGTCCACCAAAGTTAAAGTAAGGAAAAAGTAGTGGCATTTTGTGTAAATAGAGTAAGGATATAAGGATTATAAGGTAAAGTGTTTTGCCAAAAAGGGAATGTAAAGAATTGATTGAATTGTCCATTTATAGTAAGTGTAAAGAATTGAATGGATAGAAGGGAGTACTAAGTTACTCCTTACTTGTCTACGGGTAAAGTTGTAGTTTGTGGCTACAAGATGTTTGTGTGCTTAATTGTTTAAAATGATATTTAAAGAGAACCTTAAATCCTAACAAAATCGTAGCTTTTATTTATTATTTTCGAAGAATTCAGTTTCGGCTCTCTAATTAATCTTGTACTACGGTCTAATAACCTATCTCTTGTAGTGTTCTTTGTTGTCTTTTTGTTGATGCAAGTATTTATATTTATCATCCTTGTCGATAAAAATTCATTTTTTTAAATGACAATTATTATACTAAGATTTTTTCAAGGGCATGAGATTACTATTCCGTTGATTGGTAAGTAAATTTAAAACTTTTATTTCGTTTGAACTAATTTTTAAAAGTACTTAAAATAATCAACATCATATCTTCTTTAGGACTTTAAAGAGGTTCTAGTTGAGTGGTGGTCATATGAAGATTAAAAGAAAAGAGCCTTTATGGAAATCTATGAAGGTAACTAAAAGACTACATTCTTTTCACATTTTGTTTACGCTTTAATTCTTACAATCTGCAAAATTTTGAAATTATGAATATTGTCTATTCCGTGGTAGTGTTCTCAACAAAGTGAAAGCGTGGATGATGACTTGTTCGTGATGTGGCTCATGTACGATATAGTTAATCATTGCTCAACTACAAGTGACTTTGAAAAGGTAACCATTAGGTCAGTTAATCATTCTAAGCTTTTTTTTTTCATATCTAAAATATGAGAAAAGCAGTGAAACCTAGAAAAATGTTACTAAAGAAACAATTAAGAGTAGCAGATTTAATGAAATCAATTCTGCAAATACTGAATTCATGAAATTAAAGAGGGATAAGGGATGGGTTAAGCACGACAAGTTCAAGATTGGAGAAGCATATGATTTTTTCAGGGAAAAACATCATTCTTATAATAGGTATGCCACGATCTGGCACTCGATCTGCAGTCCAAAGCACAACCTTATTTCCTCACTTGCCATCCAGAGGAAGCTCCTTACTGTCAACTTTCTCCAGGCAAGGGGATTTAGCCTAGCCAACCGATGTGTGCTTTGCACTACGGAAGAAGAAAACCATGATCACCTCTTCTTTCGATGTTCGTTTTCTAGGGAAATTATGTCTAGCATTTTTAGTTGGTTTGACAGGACACAGAGACCGAGGAGTTTGAATTATGAAATTAAAAGCCTTACAAGACGCATTGGAAAGAGAAATTGGCTCCTTCAATGGCGTATATGCTCAATCATGGCCACAGTTTACGTACTCTGGGAAGAACGCAACCGTAGAATTTTTGCCAGTGTCTCTCGATCTCCACAGGTTATAGTCAATCGAATCAAACATCATGTTTGCACTAGACTTTTTTATAGAAGTCATGAGTCTCATTTTGTCGTAGAGAGACTTATGGGCTTGTTTCTTATCGAACGTTTTTTTTCCTTTCGGTTAACTTTTGGCTGCTTCTTTGTAATATTGTTACCTTTGTTCCTTTTTCTGGATGAATAAAAGTAAGCTACACCTTCTTGCAAAAAAGAAATTAAAGAGGGATAAGTTGAATATACCAGGTAAAAAGAGCAGATTATTGGCTATGATGGATGATCAGATGATACTCTTCATTGTTTTGATTGAACAAAGTAATGAAATAATTGGATTGAAGGGTTTGTAAATTCAAGACTTTCAGTTCGTTTTATCACAATTCATCGTTCTTGCTTAACTCCATGATACTTCCCCCAATCATCTCATCATTGCCTAGTTATTTGTTTATCTAAGTTGAAGCATTAGTACAAGGTAATTTTATAGTAACATTGAAGGCACTTCATAAGTAACCCTCCAATGTCCACCAATAGACCATTGTTATATGGTAGGTTGAATCGGAGGAGATTTCATTGAGTATATGAGGAGATATATAGTATAGAAGGTTATTCTTTGTTGTGGTAAAATAAAATTTAATTTGTAGGCATTTTTTGTAGTAGTAAATGAAATTTGTAAGGTGAGGGTTTGTTTAATTAATTCATGCAACCACGTTTATATTATAAGGTAACTTATAATAGGCTACAGTACATTCTTATTACAAATATATATATATATATATATATATATATATATATATATATATATAGAGAGAGAGAGAGAGAGAGAGAGAGAGAGAGAGAGAGAGAGAGAGAGAGAAAATTCCGATTTTTTTTTCCGGAATTTTTTTTTTTTTTGGGAAAAAATATTCCGAATTTTTTTTTTCCCGAAAAATATCGAATTTTTTTCCCCGGGGAAAAAAAATTGGGGAATTTTTTTTTATGTATGAGTTTTTGTTTTAATCTTAGCCTTTAATTTGATTTTAATCTAATGTTTGAGATTGTGCCTCAATGGGTGCGGCGAGTTGAGCTGCCTCAAAGGATCCTAGATATATATATATATATATATATATATATATATATATTAGATATATATATATATATATGTATATTACTATATAATCATATTTATGTGTGCAATCGATGATAATTCGTCATTCTTGTGTATGTTTTAGCTTTGGATCTTACAAAATGAGCAACCCTACAACAACGGTGAAGATGAGATGAATGAATTACGTGACAAGTGGGCTTCGTACTTTACGAATTGTTGTTGTACGTGATTTAGAATAGTTAATTGGAGCATGCTTTTCTTTGGTTTTGTTAAGGTTGGAAATATATCCATGCCACTTTTTGGACATGTGTAAATGTAGGGATTTATATTTGGATAGATAATGTAAGAATATTATTTGGTTTTGATGAAATGCAATTGGTTGTCGTCGAAATTATTAAAAAACAAATATTTTTAAATTTGAATAAATATTGCTTGTGATATTTATTTCGAAATTATATAATTTTGTATTTAAATAATAAAATATTTGTGGCGTCGAATTCTGAATGAAGCATCAAAATATGGGACTATTAGCTGCGTCAAACGCCAAAGCAAGCCGCCAAAAGTGGTACTATTAGAGGCATTTCTCCAGAAGACGCCGCAAAAAGTCATACTATTAGAGGTGTCATTTTTTAAAAACGCCGCAAATAGTCCTGCAATAGAGGCTTCAAAAAACGCCGCAATATAATTTCCAATTTGCGGCCGCCCCGTATGAGGCATCATAAAAAATGCCTCTAATGGAGGATTTTATGGAGCCTCAAATCCATGTTTTTCTACTAGTGAATATGCCACAACCTCTTAAATTAGGTCTTACATAATTATATAATCTTTCAATTAGTACGGTAAGAACCCACAAATGATTTAGACAAATCCATTAATTAAGATTCCAACAGTTATCAAAACATACCCAAACTCGTAATCACTAAGGCTCATAAATTCAACGCTCATAAGGTCTGAACTCGAGGTATACTTCAAATTTCTCGAGTAAGAAACACTAAATAAAATCCACCAATTAACAATGTTCGGACACGAAAACTTCAAAAATGATCATCAACATATCCTTAACATCATCAATTGACAAAGGTTAGGAAAGTACGCCAAACCTTAAACACACTCAGCCTGACATGTAACGACAGATACTCACATTTTCAAGCACGTCATTCGACTAAGGTTTTGGAGAATTCCATCAAATTTCATATCGTAACAGCGAAACCACTAAAATATTCATTAACTCAACGAAGCCACAATCTCGTTGGTCTAAGGGTTCTGAACTATAAATCCATGAAGATGATTGTCATTAAGTATTCCTCAAAACAACGCGATAAATCCAACCTTTAATTGTGCAATATGTTTCTCTCCTTCAAGGTTAACAATGATTTATCCAAAATTTAGGTCATTCAACTCTAAAGTTTGTAGGTTACAACCTTACATCAACGATCCACGAAATAATCCATAAGAAACAAGGTTTAATCTATGTCAACCAAAATTAATTAAACAATAACGAGGACCTGAAATGGTACCACAACATTCAGTCTAACGTCTTAAACAGTGATTCATGATCCCAAAATTCCACGATAAGTCCATTAAGTTAACATTAGTTAGGAATCCCAAGTAATATTATTATTTACACTTGACTAGGTTAGGTATCCATCAAAATATGATATAATTCTCACTATCCAAAAATTTACTCAACTCTTAGATCTCTCTACGATCAAGTAATTCATGACCCAAGCTTGAGCAATCTCTATGGTACAATCCTAATTCCATTAATCAACTAGTACCATTCAAATCAATTCCTCAAAAGCTCACTAGATTAGATAACAGGGCACAACTCACAATCCTCAAACCATTAACTAAACCTCCAACATATAACTTCCAAAAAGGTTCACTAAGACAGAATTCGGTCTAACCAAAGAATCTCAAAAGGGAAGATGGTAAAGTAGAAGAATAGAACAAGGACTTACCATAAAAATGAAAATGAGAATATAAGAGAAGAATTGGGAAAAGCAGAGGGTGGAAGATGAAAGAAAAGGATCAATGATCCTAGATACTTCAGATCACGAACTAGAGAAGAATCTTCGGGCCTGCAGAATTCATTGGGGAACTCGTTGGATTTCTTCAACTTCGAGTAGAGGAACAAACACACTAGTATTGAGTAGCTCCATCTGGGTCCAAAGTGATTTCACATCTGAGTCTATTGCACCGTGATGGAACTGGGATCTACTCTTGACCATCTGGCCTGTAGCTTGAGAAAACTGAATTGGGGCTGGAAAGTCACCATTTGTATCTTTCTTAGAGCACCAAGTTGTCCACTCGAGTCAGCAGGCGTTGAGAGTGCTATGTAGGTCCCGTCCCAATTTGGAGCAGCATCACATCAACATCTGTCCACTCATCATCTTCTTTGACATACAAAAAAAATAATCAATGCTAATCATTGAGTTTCAAGAACATGAAGGCTAATCAAATAAGTCCTTACTTGTTTCTACCCATCGCTAATAATATTTTTATTTACTGTTTAAATAATTTACTGGTATTTTCCTTAATTTCAGGTGTAAGCGTTGGGAGCAGTGATGCTCTGATACCAACTGTAATCCCCTAGAAAAATCTAACGCGATACAGTGGCGGAAACACTGTAGAATCGGGATTAAAACACACTCTAACTACGTTTGAGTAAAATTAAAATGGTAAAGTCAAACAATAGGTCAAAATAAAATGGGCAAAATTTAAAACAATCCACAAAAGGGGTTTGAATAATCCGTAAGACATAATTATTAAACTAAACAAGTAGGATCCACACTGCTTGCTAGCCCACACCCGGAACACGTATACCTGCCATGTGAAAACATAACAGCCACAATCAGTGGGGAGCAAAGTTAACGTTCTCCCAGCCGTATAAAACGATTTTAAAACTGTAATTACTATTATAGAAAAATAGTAAGAAAACGGAAAACAGTAAAACATTATAATGAAAATAAGTTTTCAGTGAAAAACTTCACGTATTGAAACAATATAATAAAAACGAGTTTTCAGAAGAAAACATAAAACATTTGCCAACCTGCAAGCAAATTATATCGATAATAAGAAAATATTCAAAATGACGTTATGGATAAAATTAGTGTAGACGACTAAACTTTCACTAGGAGAATACTAAAAACTAGTTTCGAGAACTTAGTTCAAACAAATCAAACTTTGGTCTCCAACTAGGCTACTCAACTATAATAGAGAGGCGACTTATAAATGCGTGGCCCTAGTTTAAGACAATGCACACCCCCCTAGGATTACCTGTCACCCAGTTCAACTTATGACGGCGACTTACTGCGAGGCCTAAGCTTAAGGTTAAAGTGTGCACAAATCCCGGGATACCTGTCACCCGGTTGAACAACCAATGTACCGATTCCTGATACACTAGCCTTATAGTTGATGCCAAAAACGTAAACCCTAGAATATATTACTCTAACCTCACACTTGTCCTTATTCCACAACTCCAAACAAAGTCATTATCGATATTCAAACGAGATAATCATTGTAAATAATAAGAGAACAGAAGGACTAATCATCATATTCTAAAAGATGAAACTTTCTATTTTAGGAAACATCTATTTTTAGAAAATTTACTAAAAATAACATCATATCAAAATACCGAAAATTTTAGTTCATACTAACACAACATTTATATTAAACGATATAGATTTATAAAACTAATACTTTCGGCCTTAACGATATTAATTTCTAAAACGAGAACAATCGGGTTTATGACATTATTAAAATATCATACAAGTGTTATAAAATGATTAAAAATGTCTTAAGCATTTTAATGCTACTAATCAGGGAGTTTTCAAAAGTTACAAAGCTAAAATTCTCTAATTATTATTAGTATCGACAATACGATTATAAATAGGATTTTACGGGAAATGTTAAACTAAATCTTTTAACATCTTTTATTTAAGTAAACCATTGAATATATTTAGAGTATGTTAAGGGATGATTTAACTCCTAAATTTTCAGATTTAAAAATTTTCAAAATTGCTGGAAAAATAATTCTTTTTGGTAAGACGAAGCATTTTAACGATAAATCGTAATTTTGTCCAAAAATCATTACTAATAATTAAAGACTTTAATAAATAGTATAAAAATTACGTAAAATAGTTAAAACATATTTCTCGACATTCTGTCCAGAAAAGAATTTTTTCCAGAATCCTTAAACTCGGTTTTTAAAGGGTTTTCTCGTTAATCGTCTAATCTCGACAATAACGATTAATAAAAATAGTAATTACAAAACGATTTAGGTAGTAATATCCAAAAATTATTATTAAACTTAAAAATCATGATTTTCCAGAAATTACTAATTTTTCCAGATTTCCAAAATTCCAGATTTAATAAATTCCGTCAAAACGTCTTTAAAACTCGTTTCCACAATTAACGATTTCATTAATAAAACTTATCGTTCCTAACATTTTATTAAAGCACTAAAATCATAAAATTACTTTTTATTATGAAACCATCAGAAACATTTTTTTTTCCAGATTTAAACAAAAGACTAGAAATCGAGAATTTAAACGACAAACACGGTTTTAACGATAAACGATGATTTAAAGTGATTAATTAATTCACCCACTTAAAAATTCCGAAAAATTATAAAAAACTTCAGAAAATTCTGTTTCACCAGAAAGTTTACCCACGTCAAATTGCAGATTAAAATAAAATGTTTAAGTACTAGAACTAAAAAATCGGCTTTTAATCATTTTTGTCCGTAAACGGTAATAATTCGATAATCGATAACTAAAATATCAGAAAAATAATAAATCATTAAAAATCATCAAAAACCTCACTTTTACAGAATATAATCATATATTACAAATTGTAGACACCCACTTTTTGACCGCCAGGTGTCTATATATAGTAGTTTCCGCCAAACACCCGATGATGATCGGACGCAAACGTGCTTTGACGGACTCGGATATGGGCTCGAAATCATGGACATTTGGTTTAGGCTTTTTACGGAGTACAAATCTTACAAAACCAACCTCAAATCCAGGCCCAGTGTGTTGTTTCGAGTAAAATAAGACTAATTTGGGTCGAATCCGGCACCAGGGGCAAAACCGTCTTTTAGCGACCGGGTCAAACCCGGTCAAAGATATTTTTTCCCGAGATACACGGACCAACCGTGACACCTCATCAGTTCGGCTAGGCTCAGATACTACAAAATATCAGCCTCGAAAATATTAAATAAATCCATTCAAGGATAGAATTCGATCTCAAGTAGGAATTCTATCCGAAAACCAAATCAATATACCGACCGAGCTCAAACACTCGGCCAAAACAGCCCCAAAACAGCCGAGTCATGGCTTCCTCACCAAGAAACGGGACTCTCGTTCCCTTCAAACTCCTACGTTTCCTATCCAAACCGGTATTTCTTGTCACCTAAGCAAGAGTACTTCTCCTGGCTCCTATCAAGGACTTCACCTATAAATAGGACCTTCATATTCAACACAAAACATGAATTATCTATCAATTACACATCAATTATTCAAAGCTACGAATTATCAATCAATTATTCCCATACATTACTCATCTACGACATACATCCAAAAATAGCATCAAAATGCCGACAACCCGACGAATCCGTCACCGAGTAGCCGGCCGAACCCGCTAGCCTACACGTCCAAACACACCACCCTAAACTCATCCACATCGTCTCGACGCTCCCGTGCCTAAGCCACTTTCCGACGAGCTCTTTTCCGAGAAAACAAAGCATGTAGGTTGAGGGTGTAAAATCAAACCCAATTCTTCCTCTTTCTCTTCCTTTTTCACGTTTTTTTCGTTTTTTTTGTGTCGTGTCGTCGGTCTATTTTTTTTACGGGTCGTTCGTCGCATATTTTTCATATCTCTAGTATCGGAATTACAAAAATATTTTCATAAAACGAAACGTTCTTAAAATACGATATCGATTCTCTAATCGAATATCGTATCTAACAAGAACTAAATTAAATCTCGTTGATGCTAATAAAATTGTTACATCTTTTTTTAAACAAAATTCGACGATTTTTACGCGGAGAGAATTAACATTTTTTTTTTCGTTCAAATTCTTTTCAAAACAAACCTTTTTAACTTTTTATAAAATCATTCCGACTATTTGATATCGATTTCATGATCGAGTATCGGATACGACGAATATCGAAAATATAAACCGAGTATAAATTAATCAATATTTGTACACGATTTATAAAAATTGACGATTTTCAAAAATTAAAAAAATCAGGACAGACTCCCGCGCGAGTTGCGCGCCTTCCAGGCGACTCGCACGAGAGCCTGGAAAACCGAGCCTTTTTTTTTCTTCGTTTTCTATTCTTTTCGTTCCTTACATAAAACAGCGGCTTTCGCGACATATTTTCAGATTTCGATACATACTTTTTCGACTTCGGTCAACACGTGTTAATCCATCACGTGTCATAAACCTTTTTCAAAATCATGCATGTTATCGTATTTACGTCTTTATTCGATTTATTCAACCGTTACTAACTCATTTGCTCATTGTTTGTAGCAATTTATTTTTCATCTTTTGTTTTATTAGACTAAAACAAACTTCACATGCTAGAATAACTTTGACGTTATTAGTTTAAGATGCATTAAACGACTTAGCAACCCATTTTATTTTTCTCACATGCTTAGGGAAAATAATCTTCGCATATCATTTCACTATCGAACTAATGCGTGTACACCAAAAACGAACGATATCTTAGTAAAGGCCGCTAAGTGCGGGCGGGGTTGGGTGTTCTTAGTGAACTTCCCAACACGTACCCTCACCCCTTACTCAGAACCATGGTTTCCGGATGTCCGAATCCATTGGCAACGAGAGTTATTCAATACACGGTATCCGATAATGTCGGTATCGGTATCATAATGCAAAGGGACGAACCCAATAAGCTCTGACATCAGAAATGGGCCGTATTTTGTACACGGCCCACTACGACATAGAGTGGGTTCGAACGAGCCCGAACTCCCACAAAGTTCGGTGGCGACTCCTACTTCGATTTAAATTTCAATTTGACCATCTCATAGGGAGATTCATTCGCCTCCCCAAACCCGCGTGTGGCTGCGTCGGGGTGGACCTATGTCATGTCAACACAAGTTTAGGCCGAATATTACGATTTTACAAATTAATATGCCAATTCAATCGTTAATCTCGTAAAAGCGATAAAAATACCGAAACATGCAACTTTTCAACTTTTAAAATTTTTCCAGATTATATGACATACATATATTGTCAAAAATGCAATATAAAAATTATACATGCAATTACACAAATAAAATCATGCAATACCGAGTAACATCGACGTTACCTCCAATCCAAATTCGAATCGATTATTAATTTGTCGGCTTCGCGATCATTCAAAAATCCTTCAAAATACAAAAACTAAGAATATCAAGGCAAATAACGATCGAAAACAACATCGATTATTACCTTAACGAAGGGATCGGAATGACGATTAATTTGGAGATAAAAATGAGACGATAAGACTTGATTTGAGACAAAATTTGGCTATAAAAGTTGCTGGAAAATCTCAGCCAAGAGAGCAAAAAGGAGGAAATGTTGTTTAATTTTTTTAAAAATGAATGAAAAGAAAGTGGTTGGTTTTCTAAAGCATAAATGATAAGTAAATTTTGATGAAAACTATGTCATAATACATGCACAATTCAGCCAAAATGAGAGAGGAAGGGAGTGTGAAGAGTTTGTGTTTAAGGCCAAAATAAATGGGTGAGAAAAAAAAAATATCTAAGACTTAAACATCATAAAATGAAATGTGTAATAAAATGTGTAGTATTAAGGGGTGTGACAAGGGTTGTCACGGTCCAACATGTGAGAAAAGGTTCCAAAAAAATTGTAAGTTGATAAAAAGAAGAATCGTAAAATTATTAAAGGTATTTCAAAGCAATTCGAGTAAACCGCGCGTACGAAAATAATTATTTAGGAAACTTCGTAATAAAATCATTAAAGGCTAAATTTTCGTAAATAAAAATATTTCTTAGTTGTAAATATTATATAAATGTGTTGAGACATTTTTAGGAAAAGAAATAACTTAAATCCGAGTTTAAACCGTTAATTCGTAGAAAAATAGAATTCCTCGCGGAAAAATAAATAGTTTACGATGAAAATCGAATAAATAGGTTTAAAAGAATTAAAATCCTTTAAAATAAAAATAAATATTATTTGACTCGAAAATAAAAATAAAGCTTGGAAAAATAATGAAACAGAAGGCCGAAATGTGAGTGAGTTATGACGATGTCATAACGAAAAGGATAAAAACGCTAGGAAAATAGCGGGTGTTACAGGTAAAGAACGGGGGTATAGAGCTGTGATATTCAAATGTGAGTGGAAAGACAGCTCAGTGAACGGGACCCGAGTGCATGAACGTTACAAGATTGTGGAAGTTAATCACACCAGGAAATATCCTACGTACGATCCGTTCATACTCGCGCATCAGGCAAAGCAAGTCTACTTTCCTCCTTATCCTTACACGAGAAATGACAGAAATCAAAGTCAATGGTGGGTAGTCTTTACGACTAAACCACGGGGGCAAATAAATAGTTCTCTATTCCAGGAAGATGCGGCTTCAAGTGGTACACGCTTATCTCCTAGTGACGAGACCATATTCTCCAAAGAAGATCAGAATGAAGGGGCAGAGGAAGATTTAGAGGATGATGACGATGGACAACAAGATTACATGGTTACGAATGTTCGGGAGATCCTTGAGGAGGATGACGGACACGTTGAAGAGAATTTGGAGGACGATCGGGCGGAGGGCGAGGAGACGGAGGAGGAAGATCGGATTGAGGAGGATGAGGGTGACGACAATAACGACAGCGAAGATGACTACTAGAGTTGTTGTAGTAGGTTATATTGATCATTGTCTTAATAATTTGGTACATTATTTTGATCAAGTTAGATTGTATTTGCTAATTGTTGTTGACATTGTTTACTTTGTTGGAAGGTTAAGATGGCAGGCGGCAAATCCACCAGGAGACGTGGTGGGAGTAGTAGGCATGTTCAGACATCCACCACGCAGCATGTTGAGGAGGAACGGGTCCCCGAAACGGGACCGGAGCAGAATGAGCAGCAGGGAGAGCAGCAGGGGCAGCAGGGGCAGAGGCAGGGGGAGGAACTGGAGTACGACGACGATGCCCGGTTGAAGATTGAACCTGGTCGCATTTAATAATATAATCTAACATGTCGATTCTTTTGTAACATATGAATTGTTCGACTATATCTTTTGAAATTTCATACATATATGTGATTCTCGACTCGGTGCAGGTTTCTACATGAGAAAGTGACCGCAGGCTATACTAACAGCTACATGGTCGAAAAGGGCAGGGGTACGCTTGCTGGAATCAGGTGCCGTTGGACGTACGGCAGTGGTGGTTCAACACCTTCCAGGTATGTGGATTGTTTTTTTTACCGATTTTTTATTTTACAATGTAGATTTTGTAAATATTTTCTCTACGAATTAATAATCCACCTTGGTTGTGTAGTTGAAGTTTAGTTGGAAGCCGGAGTTAGAAGGAAGGGTTTGGGACCGATATAACGAGACCTGCACACGACGTTTCGCGTGTGTCATGAACAAACGCCATAAGCGGGGGACTGCGCTTGAAGACCTTAAAGGTGCAGTTTTTAATAGTACTCAGTTCTAAAAAACAATCGAACTTCAATCTTTTACTGTATTAACTAATATATTTGTATCTTCATATTTCAGGAGAAGCGTTGGAGCGGTGGGTCGCGTACCATGACAGCGTGGATTTCAAGGTCAGGTCGGAAAGGGCACAACAAAATAAGATGAAGAACTGCGAACTGGAGGGGAAGGCAAACCCGACACATCATCGGGGTTCTCAGTCTTCATACCGTCGTGCCAAGAAGGTATGATTTTTATTAATATTATATTATTACTTAAATTCTCATAAACTATGTGCGCATTATATTCGCCTAACGTTCATACTCATTTAATAGATAGAAGCTGAAATCGGGAGAATGCTAACCGCGCCCGAGCTATTCTTGGACATGCACGCTAAGAGCGATGATGAAGGGACGACTAGTATTGTCATGAGGAAAGATCAGGTAATCTGGGTGAGTATTAACTATTTCAAATAAATCAACTTTGTCTATACTTTTGGTGGTAGATAACTATCTCTAATGATTTAATCTAATAATAACTTGAATTGAAACCATTATTGTGTACGCAGGATGCCTACAAAAATGAGCACACGAACCTTGAGATTGCTCCTGATGCGACTCAAGTCGACCCGAATCAAACTTTTTTCAAGGTCGTCTCGGGGTACAAGAAAGGGAGTGTGTATGGTGTAGGAAATGCACACGGGATGTACTTCACACCTCCCCCACCGCGTCTCGGCACCTCTACACAGATGGAGTACACGCCGGTGGGATCTCAGCAGCCCGACCCAGAGAAGGAGCAAATGAAGGAACATATGGCACAGCAGCAGCAGCAAATGAAGGAACAACATGGGCAAATTAAGAAGATGCAGGAACAGATGAACATGTTTCAGGCCATGTTTGCGAGATGCAACCAAGGTCGTCCCCCATCCTCTCCAGACGACAGAGACCCAATTAATGATAGTGGTGGTAACTCTGGTGCTGCCGCTATCTTCACAGTTAACTGATTGTTTTTTGTTGTTGTTGTAACTGGATTTATGGATGATGTATCTTCGAACTAGTTTAGATTTATGTACCTTCAAACCGTATGTTAAAACTATTTTACATGAATGTTTTTTCAACATAAATGTGTCGAGAGATGAAGTGGTTTTGGTTGATTGAGAGTGAATGAAGTTGAGTTATTGTGGATGGTCGACAGTTGTGGTTGGTTGAGTGTTGTGGATGTGGTTTATTTTGCAGATTTTAGCTAGACATCGAACGATGTTTACGGCCATGCAGCAGCATATATGGCGTCTAATAACGCACGCCACGTCAGACGCCGGAGGAAACTAAAATCGACGAAATATGGCAGATATTAAGGGGAGGTGGCGTCTGACAGTGGACGCCATGTACCCCTCGATAACGTCTATTGTCGGACGCCAGCCTAATGGAGATGGCGTCTGACAGTGGACGCCATCCACGGGCACATGGCCTCCACCGTCAGACGCCACCCCTGACGTCCACTGTCGGATGCCCGTTTTTTTGGCGTCCAATAGTGGACGCCCGCTTTAAAAATAGGCGACCGGTCGTGGCTTCCACTTTATGGCGTCTGTTTGTGGATGCCCGTCCCCGTATAACGTCCACTGACGCAAGCCATTGGGTGGACGCCCGAGAGCTCTATTCTTGTAGTGCGAGCCCATGCACTCACTTGGGTTATTCGAACCAAGCCCAATAAAGCTAGGCGTGTGCATGCTTACACACGTTCCAAATATTGTCTAGGTGCACTAGATAAAATGAAGATTGCTGCCAAGATTAATGTGAGATTATGGAGGATATTTCGTGGGATCCTAATCCAAATAAGTTAGGGTAATATTCTCTTTTGATCCCATTATGAGAGGATTTCTTTCCTAAATGGAACAAAGATATGCGTGGGATATCACTTCTAGATGGGTGTGTGATTCATGCCTAAAATAAAGAGGTGCAATCTTCTCATAAGTAGTAAGAAGATAAAATAAAAGCAAGGGGGATTGGATACTGATTTCGTGAAGATACATGAGTATCTTACTCAATTAAAGGGATGCAATCTTTCTTTTAATTAAAAAATAAGAATAATAATGATCTCTTCAAGATCATTTCAAGATATAACTAGGATAAGATATTATATTATCTAGATTATTTACTATTTTTAATTTGATTAGTATCTCGTAAAATGTTCGAGATTATATTCGTGTAATGCTATAAAAGCCACGTTCCATGTTAGCATAATTCATTGAATGATTAAGTAATAAAAATTTCAGCAACGTTTTTTTATTTATATCAAACATTGTGAAACCCATTTCAAGAAAGTACTTCGAAATCGCGTCGAGGAATTGGTGCGCCAATCTCTACGTTATTAGTTTCGGATTCAAGGTCGAATTCAGGCTAAATATCTTTGGTTACGTTTGTCTTTTCTTTCATCACAAAAATTCTTACGTAATTCAAACTAATTTCTTTCCTAAAATAGACGTGTTACGAACGTCCAAATCTAGGAAGACCTTAACCACGAACCAAGGTTACATTAACCTTAGTTCAATTTCACTCCAAAATCCACGTCGTCACTCAAGTTTACATTAACCTTCGACCCAAATTCATTTCTTAATCTAAACCGCTTCCGCCTTCGTATCAAAAATTCCGCATGATAATTGGCATAACGAGTCTAAAGCAAAATCACTCACATCCAAAAGAACTACGAACATGATTTGATTCTGTCTAAACACGTCGACAACCCTTCCCCGGGTACAACGAATAAAAATGAGAAGATCGATTACTCGATTCGCATACAAAACGAAACCTTTCTTTTTTGCGTTCCATGAAGGAGTTATTCCAATGACAAAGTACAAACGATGAGCCGAGGACGGGATGAAAACCCGAAAGGGCGGTTTGGGCAAAATGAAGAAACAAGTTGCGAGCCGTCGAAAAAAAGAAGAACAAAAAAAAACACAAGGTGAGCCGAGGACAGAGTGAAACCTGAAAGGGCACTCCGGGTAACATGAAGAAACGAGTTGCGAGCCACCAAAAAAAATGAATAAAAAAACGTGCTTCTCATTAATAGTAAAAAATCAATTAAATTGAGCCTTTGTCGAGGCCTTTTACATCAAGCATCAGAAATCCGGTCATCCCGGAAAACAACAACATGTAAAAGCACTACAAAAACTAGTACTAATACGCCACATAATATCAATTAATAGAACATAGTACAAAACGGCTGGACTCTACCAGTCCAAATTTTTTTCCCAATCACCATTTGGGTGTGCTTGTTCGAGTTTTTCACCATCGACTCCTCCTAACACAAGCTTCTACCACCTTAGCCAAAGGCGAGCCTAGCCAATTATACTTCCTCTTATCACTTTCACCTTCAATACGAGTCTCGTCGGTCTTGGCCCGTATAGATGAACTGACGGTACTAGGATCGGTAACGCTGTCTTTGGTTAGGAACATAGTGACATTTCCTCGAGTCGTCTCCTCATCCTCTAGCACCGCGGTCTTCCTAACTTTCGACTTGCACTGTCCTAACAGGTGCTCATGAACCCCCCGCCGAAAGGAATATCGGTCGGTCGAACGCTCTCTATAACAATAGGACGTGAAAACTTCTGTTCCCAAGACACCCTAAACTCCCTAAGCGAATTCTCCGTCCACAAGTCAAACCCAAGAACACCCCTAGTATTCTCCGAGGTAGTTGGCCTCACTCCCATTTGGTTCGACAACTCGCCCGTATAAATATAAACCGGATCCCTTAAAGATAATATCAACATAGCTTAAGTCGAAGATGAAAAAGGAAACCCGGTCTGTCTACTAATATGCCACCACAGGACTGTCCACCTGATAGCCATCTGCCCATTGTCCAAATAGGAATGCCATTCTTCTTCGGCATGACCAACTGTAACACCCCCGTTTATCCAAGAGCCTTAACTAGGCCTTCCCTGATTAATGAGAGTGTTACCATCTCTGGTTAACCGAGGTAGTAGTCACATCACAACACAATACTGAAACACAACCGAGTTTAATAGATTATTCAAAAGATGCAAACCAAGTTCGAGCATAAGTATGGTTACGTAAACCCAAACGATTACATGAATTAAAAGTCCATTCAGTTCTAACGACGGGACAAGCTAAAGTATAATAACGATGGCCACACACTCCCTTCCCGAACAGCAATTCCCTTCAGTTAAGCACACATCAATGGTCCATATCTGCATCAATACTCTGCTCCCCAAAAGACCGTAAATGTCAATTGAATCGTCGAAGGCCCCCAATAAAATAGAGTGACAAATTAGACAATGAAAACACGATTAAAACATGCTAACAATAATATAAAAGTACGGAATATGAAAAAACAATTCTCAACCCTCTTAGTACCAACATCGGTACCAATTAACACTATCATCTCCACATCCTCAGTACCAATCAATATTCCCATCTAAATATTCTCATCTCAACTCTTCTGGCAGGCCCTTTCATTCCGAGTGTGCACACCCCCCGCAGGTTCAACAACCCGCGAGAAGAAATCAGGGAGGGGACCGTGATCAAAGGTCCCGGCTAGGTCTAAAGCTAGCCTCACCAACTCCAATATATCAATATTGAACAATCATTCTTCCACCAATATTCAACATTAATCTTATTATCACAATAACACATCGTACTCGTAATTCATACATGCATAATAATATTAATTAACATATTCTAAGTAAGGAGAACCTTACCTTATTAGCAGGTCACCACAACGTCGGTAGTATAAGTCACCACAGAAATTCTACGAAGTCCGACCCTAGTAAATATTATGTACATGAATTAATATTGATAGTAACGTATTTATTTATAAAGCGAACCGATACCGTCTTGTTCGTCTAAACAATGTGACCTGCAACAACTTATTTGTTCTAATTATTCTAAAACAACGTACATAAAACTCTACATTAAACTGACTCATTAGGTATCTTCTAATTAACATGCATGAGCTGACAATTATTATAATACTACACAGCTATGTACACACCTTAACTTATTATTATTATTATTATTATTATTATTATTATTATTATTATTATTATTATTATTATTATTATTATTATTATTATTATTATTATTATTATTATTATTATTATTATTATTATTATTATTATATGTTTGTGTGCATACTCCAACAATAGTATACCCTCTGCAATCATTATTATTATACATTGTTATATATATTAGTATGCAGACTAAACCAGCATTACACCCTCTGCAACCACTTCTACGTACGCTGAACCCGGTCTAAGATACTCACCAACCCGAAACCATTGACCCGAGTATGACCCGTGTACTCTAAACCGATAAATACCCTAGCCCGACAATACCCAAACTACGTCAACCATGACAACTATTTCCACTCCCCCTCGGTAGCCCAACGATAACCGTAAACCTTTCGACTAGAAAGAATGAATGATATCAACAACAAAGATCCTCCCAAATAACGTAACCACGACAAGAAACGCACATCAACAGTCCGATGACAATAATGATAATATTCCGACACTACACTTCCCCAACTACCACTATTTCGACAATGATATATATTAACAATATACTGCTAAGCAAAACAGAGGGAACGATGTGGCATACCTAGATTGTGTGTAGGGTGAGGGATGACTCGACTCGATCTCCTCTTGCTCCGTGGGATGAATATACGAGAGGGTTCAGAAGATTGCGAGGTGGATACGAAAATGAAACAGGCGCTGATGGTTGAAATAGCATGAACAAGGAATTGGTGGTGTGCGGATGGTTAAAGGTATTATTTAATTATCATGGTTGCTAGGTTGGTTTTATAAGGTGGAAAAAGTGGGTTAGATACAGAGACACGTGAACCTATTCTAGGTTGTTATCACTTACCCACAATTTGAGCCCAGGTTCGATACAAGTTCGGGTTGTATTAATGAATATGTTTTATCCGGGTTTGACTTAGTATAATATAAAGACTCGGTATAACTTACCATAAGGTGTTGAACCCTTTTGACTCACTATAAAAATGCGGGTATTACAATCTACCCTCCTTATAAGGAACTTCGTCCCGAAGTTCACCTTCCACTACGGAACGACTAACTAGCCCAACCCGACCAACTAAACAATAATTGACGAATCACCCAATAATCACCGAACTAACATAAGTAACCGGGGCGGGATATTACAGTCTGCCCTCCTTATAAGGAACTTCGTCCCCGAAGTTCACTACCTGATACAATACCTTAAAACACTTCGATAGAATCTAAGGAATTACCTTCCTATTAACGAAGCACGAAAAGAAGAAATCTATACGATACCAGTTTAAATATAGCATAAATCAGGCGGTTACGTTCTACCCTCCTTAAAGACATGGTTACGTCCACGTAACCAAAATAATTACCTGATCGAAGAGGTGAGGAAAACGTTTCTGCATTGACGCTTCTATTTCCCAAGTGGCCTCCTCGACGTTGTGATTAGACCACAAGACTTTGACGAGAGCTGTTTCTCCTCTCCGAGTTTTTCGGACTTTTCGGTCTAAAAATTCCTTTTGCACCTCCTCATAAGTGAGAGAATCATCTAGATGGATCGTCTCGGGTTCAAGGATGTGAGATGGATCACTCAAGTATTTCCTCAACTGGGAAACATGAAACATATTATGAACTTTAGTGAGAGCTGGGGGAAGTGCTAATCGATACGCCACCTCCTCTATCCTATCCAAAATTTCATACGGCCCAACAAACTTTTGACTCAACTTGCTCTTCTTCCCGAACCTCATAACCCCTCTCATAGGTGACACTTTCAACAAGACCTTATCACCCACAGCGAACTCAACCTCTCGGCGGTGGAGATCAGCATAGCTCTTCTGACGATCCTTTGCTGCTCGCATCTTCTGTCGGATTACATGTACCTGCTCGATCATCTTCTGAATCATGTGGGGCCCCAGCACTAGCGCGTCGGCCTTCTCGTCCCAACATACCGGGCTCCTACACTTCCTCCCACATAAAGCTTCAAACGGTGCCATCTGAATGCTAGCATGGTAGCTGTTGTTGTAAGAGAACTCAGTCAAATCCAGTCAATCCTCCCACGAACCTCGAAATTCCAATACACATGTCCGTAACATATCTTCTAGAGTCTGTATGGTCCGTTCTGTCTGACCGCCAGTAGCAGGGTGGAATTCGGTACTCATCTTCAATCGTGTACCCAAAGATTCTCACAGCTCCTGCCAAAACTTCGATATGAACCTCGAATCACGATCTGACACAATGTCCTTAGGTTCTCCATACAATTTCAGAACATACCTCCTGTAAGCCATTGCTAGCTCGGCCTTACTCCATGTATCCTTCATTAGAACAAAGTGAGATGACTTGGTGAGTCGATCCACTATCACCCATATCATATTATTCCCCTTCGGAGTTCTTGGCAACCCTACAATGAAATCCATGGAGATGGAGTTCCACTTCTACTCAGGTACCTCCAAGGGTTGTAGCTTACCCTGTGGTCGTTTGTGTTCACTCTTGACCTTCTGACAAGTCAGACATCTGGACACAAACTCGGCCACTTCTCTCTTCATGTTATCCCACCAGAATATCTTCTTCAGATCCTTGTACAACTTGTCCCCACCCGGATGTACCGAGTAAGGAGCACAATGCGCCTCGGTCAGGATTTTCCTCCTTAATTCTTCTCCTTCTGGCACCCACCACCTGCCATTAAACCTGAGGCTCCCGTCTGGGTGAATGGTGAGATTTGAGGGTTCACCTTTCTCAATGCGGGCTCGCCACATTACATACTTCTGATCTAAAAACTGCTCTTCTCGTATTTCGGCGTACAACTCGGGTTGAATCGCCAAGTCCGACATTGCTTCCCCTTTCACATGAATCCCCATCTGTTGCACTTCATTCCTTAGCTTCAATCTGGACATATCTAAACACAGAGAATGCACCGATTTCCTGCTTAGGGCGTCGGCCACCACGTTTGCCTTTCCCTCGTGGTACAAAATCTCCATATCATAATCTCTGATCAGCTCTATCCATCGCCTTTGTCGCATATTCAACTCCTTCTGAGTGTAGTTGTACTTCAAACTCTTGTGATCTGAAAACACCTTGAATGTCGCCCCATACAAATAATGTCTCCATATTTTCAGAGCAAATGGCACTCCCCCAAGTTCTAGGTCATGAGTCGGGTAGTTCTCTTCGTAAATCTTCAGCTGACGAGAAGCATACGCAATGACTTTCCATTCTGCATCAGTACACAACCCAACCCATTTTTCGATGCATCAGTGTACACCTCGAAATTTTCACTCCCATCGGGTAAGGCTAGGATTGGTGTTGTAGTCAGACGCTCCTTCAAGGTTTGGAACGCCCTCTCACAACTGTCATCCCACCTATATCGAATCTCCTTCCTCATAAGGTTAGTCAACGGTCTTGCTATCCTTGAGAGGTCCTTCACGAACCTTCGATAGTACCCGACTAACCCTAAGAAACTCCGAATCTCTGCCACATTCTTTGGCGCCTGCCACTTTGAGACAGCTTCGATCTTGCTCGGGTCTACATATACCCCCTCTTTCGAAATCACCTGCCCCAAAAATGCAACCTTCTCCAACCAGAACTCACATTTTGATAACTTAGCGTACAACTGGTTGTCTCGGAGTAATCGCAATACGATCCTCAGATGCTCTGCATGCTCTTCTTGGTTCCTTGAATAAACCAGGATATCATCGATAAACACCACCACGAACTTGTCCAAGTAGGGTCGAAAAACTTGGTTCATCAAATCCATGAAAACAGCAGGAGCATTTGTTAGACCAAATGGCATCACCACAAATTCATAGTGGCCATACCGAGTTCTGAATGCGGTCTTAGGAATATCTTCGTTCTTAACCCTCAACTGGTGATAACCGGACCTCAGATCAATCTTTGAAAATATACCAGCCCCACTCAGTTGATCGAATAAATCAACAATACGAGGTAAAGGGTACCGATTCTTCACAGTGATATTATTCAGCCCCCTATAGTCAATACACAATCTCATGCTCCCATCCTTCTTCTGTACGAACAAAACAGAAGTACCCCACGGCGATACACTTGGTCTGATATACCCCTTATCCATCAATTCTTCCAACTGTTTCTTCAGCTCAGTCAACTTCTTAGGCCCCATACGGTATGGTGCCTTAGAAATCGGCCCCGTCCCTGGCTTCAACTCAACACTGAAATCGACCTCTCGCCTTGGTGGTAAACCTGGAATCTCCTCCGGAAATACGTCCCCAAACTCGCTCACTACAAGGATTGAATTGGAAGACAACTCCTCGGCCCGAGTATCCCGTACATGGCACAAGAATAACAGGCTTCCCTTTTTTAGGTGGGTCTTCTGGTTAATGGCTACTATGATCTTCACAGCTGGCTGATGGGAGGGATTTGTCGTGGAATCCCAGCCGTCAATAATATAACCGGCTATTCCTACGGTAGATAGGGTAAGTCGGGTCGAATCCACGGGGACGATAATGTAAAGCCTAGACTAAGGTCACCCAAATACAAGACTAAGTTAACGAGCTAAGCTAAACTAAACAATGAAAAGGAGGGGAGAAACTAGACTATGACTAGGGTGACAAACAAAGGAAACGGGCTAAGATTAGGTCGGGGTCAAAGGGGTAACGGAATGGTTGAGGAAGAGCTAGAGTGAAGGAGGTAGTAGGGTAATCTAGGTGATGGTCCGGGCTCTCGCAACTTAGACCGACCTAGAGGTTCCACCTAAAACCCATCTCGGCGACACACATGACAAACGGGGTTACTAGCGTGATATCGGGGCCTAGGTCAAATCCGGGCTCTCGCTACTTAGACCGACCTAGGGGTCGTCCTCACCGGGCTCTCGCAACTTAGTGAGGGAACCGAACCCACAAACAAACTATCACCCACAAGGGAAAGGCAAGAAAAACAAGCATTCGCAACTACTTAGTCAATCAAGCATTTCAACAAACATGTGATGTGCACCAAACCAAGAGGAAACCCAATTCTTCCACCAAAAATCTCTAACAATCCCTTAATCACCCAATCAACACCCTAATCGCCCTACTAACCCTAGCAAGAACACTACTCTAACATAATCAAACTATAACTAACAAAAGCAAGATGAATCATAAGAAAACAAAACTAACATAAACAAACTAGTGAAAACAATAAACAACAATCAAAGATTAAAACTTGGATGATTAAACATGAAAGATTAAAGGAAAAGAGGAAGGAAAGATTATACCAACTACAAGGGATGAAAAGGAGAACACTTGTATAGAAGAAAACCCAAATAATTCCACCAAGGTTGTCAAGCTTGAAAGGATTCTTCAAGAGATCCAATAATATAAGATTAAACTAAGATTAAAAACTAATTAAGAACTAATCTACACTAATCTAATCTAATCTAACCTAAAGTAGTCTAGGGTTTTAGGAGAAATCAAGAATATAACATAAGATGGTGTCTTAATACAAGAGGGGGGGGGGGGGAGGGGGGGGGGTATATATAGGGTTACAAGTGGAAATGAATTGAAAGGAAACAAGGTGGAGCTGCAGCATAGCCATCCCGGCCGGGATGAGGTGGTCCCGGTCGGGACGTGGTCGGTCCCGGTCGGGACGCCATGGTCTCGGTCGGGATGGACCGTCAGTAGCTTCATCTTCGTTTCCTCCTTCATCCCGGACGGGATGAGGCCATACCCGTCCGGGATGAGCCTTGTAGGCCTCCAATATGAACTTTTTGGTCCCTTCTTTGTTCTCATGGGCTTCCCATCAATTCTCGGGACTCGGGATCGGGTCTCGGAGGCTCGGGATTGGGTCCCAAGGTCTCGGGGTCGATTCCAAGGCATCGAATCATCGTTCCTTTACTCCGTTGGCTCCAAAATGTGTATGTATAGAGTCGGAATCGCTCCAACTCTTCCAAATCGGTCTCGGGAACCTGAAACGAACTAAAGGAAGCATAAGAAGCCCCTAAACCGCTCCCAAGGAGCGACTCTACAAGGAAAATGGGACCAAAACACTACAAAATAGGCACTACAAACCACACTTATCACTGGCTTTACGGCAAATCTTCTATAAGACACTCTAACTCCCTTCGGGCCTCTTAATGACACTTTCTTGAGGTTACAATCAATCTGGGATTTAAATCGTCCCAACCAATCCATTCCCAGGATAATGTCAAAGTCATCTAAGGGAAACTCTATTAAATTAACTGGCAGGTCAACTCCCCCAACTACTAAGGACACACTACGAAAGACTCTCGTACACCTAACCGACTTCCCCGAAGGTGTGATTATATCATCAGCTATATTTTCAAAATCTACTAACCCCAGACTCGGTACATGATTACAAGCTACAAAAGAATGGGTTGCCCCAGAATCAAACAGAACAAAAGAAGGTTTCGAGTTAACGAGAAAGGTACCCGTGATAACTTGTGTGTCCTCCTCAGCAGCCTGCTTCCCCATAGCAAAGAACTTCCCAGTGTTTTTACTTCCTTCAGGTTCCCCATTAACAGACGCAGTTGGTTTGGTGGCTGCAGTTGACTGGTTAGTACTCCCAGATCCCAGATTGTAACTACCTTGTGGCCGGTTCCAGTTCCCCTGTGATCGGTTCCAGTTCCCCTGGTATCGATTTCCTTGATTAATACTCTCGGATCCCGACACCGGAATGGAATTAGGGTTACCCTTCTTCACTCGACACTCGTAAGCATGGTGCCCTGATTTTCCACAAGCGAAGCACTTAACTGGTTGTCCATTGCAGTCCGTCCTTGGGTGGTTGTAGTTGCAATTCTTACAGTTATAGCTCCTTACATCTCTCCTACCCGGGTTATAACTACCACCCCCATAATTGTACCCTCCAGAATATTGAAGCCTTGGTCCTTGAGGTCGATTATTCCCATGTCTTTTCGCACCCCCCTGCACAGCTCCCTCGGACTCGGCTTTCCTCTTTTCACTCTTCTGACCGCTCAGCTCCTTAATGCGATCAGCTATTTGCTCGGCGTGCCCGGCTCTCAAGTATACCTCTTTCACATCAGCATTATTCCCCATGGGTAGCCTTTCCAGGATTCTGATAGACAAGCCCCTCTCGAAGCGGGAAGCCAGTAGTTCAGAACTCAAATTGAGGTCAGCAGAATAAGTGGCCAGCTCCATAAACTTGTCATAATAGTCCTCGACAGTCATATCGTCTGTCATGGTGAAGCGATCAAATTCAGCTTTTTTTGCACTACAGATATGTTCCGGAAAGAACTCCGCCCTCAGCACTTTGCGAGACTCTTCCACCCAAAGGCATACTCCCCATAATCCCCTTCCTCATGCTCTGCAATAAGCTTGTCATAGTTAAGGTGCCACCATAAATCGGCCTTGCCACTCAAATAGAATGCAGCTTGATTCAGCTCCAAATGCCCCGGACACTTTACGGTCTGGAACACCTTCTTCATTTCCCTCACCCAGTTCTCTAGCTGCGACGGCCCACCAGTCCCGTCATATTTACTGGGACGAAGGCGTGCTATCACAGCACTGATGGTGGCCGCGTCTGTCGCCGGTGGTTTCGGGGCGTTGATGTTTCTCAGAGCTTCTAAGAGTGCATCATTAGTTGCCTTTAAGCGCGCCATTTCTTCGGCACTCAAAGTGGCTGGGGTAGAACTGGTAGCTGCGTCCTTTGACATGATTACTTGAAAACAACAATAACATACACATGAGCCTTAAATGCTCATACAACATAACAATACATTACTATTAACGTTGTAATTAATCATATCATTGTAAACATCACACTTCTAACTACTCGTACAATTATGCAATTCAAAGGAAATTCATATCATCATCGCGGACCCATACTATTCTACCCGCTCTCAATCTCACACGTAGTTACCGGGTCCAAACTAAAAGGGCCGGAGGTTGGTATGAGGACGTCTCCCGAATCAGAGATTTTAAGTAGGCTCCTAATGGTCTATCACCGGGGTTCATTTTAATTCCTATGTTCATTTATTCAGGCTCCAGAATCGATCGCTCTGATACCACTTTGTGACACCCCCGTTTATCCAAGAGCCTTAACTAGGCCTTCCCGGATAAATGAGAGTGTTACCATCTCGGGTTAACCGAGGTAGTAGTCAGATCACAACACAATACTGAAACACAACCGAGTTGAATAGATTATTCAAAAGATGCAAACCAAGTTCGAGCATAAGTGGTTACATAAACCCAAACGATTACATGAATAAAAAGTCCATTCAGTTCTAACGACGGGACAAGCTAAAGTATAATAACGATGGCCACACACTCCCTTCCTGAACAGCAATTCCCTTCAGTTAAGCAGACATCAATGGTCCATATCTGCATCAATACTCTGCTCCCCAAAAGACCGTAAATGTCAATTGAATCGTCGAAGGCCCCCAATAAAATAGGGTGACAAATTAGACAATGAAAACACGATTAAAATATGCTAACAATAATATACAAGTGCGGAATATGAAAAAACAATTCTCAACCATCTTAGTACCAACATCGGTACCAATTAACACTATCATCTCCACATCCTCAGTACCAATCAATATTCCCATCTAAATATTCTCATCTCAACTCTTCTGGCAGGCCCTTTCATTCCGAGTGTGCACACCCCCCGCAGGTTCAACAACCCGCGAGAAGAAATGAGGGAGGGGACCGTGATCAAAGGTCCCGGCTAGGTCTAAAGCTAGCCTCACCAACTCCAATATATCAATATTGAACAATCATTCTTCCACCAATATTCAACATTAATCTTATTATCACAATAACACATCGTACTCGTAATTCGTACATGCATAATAATATTAATTAACATATTCTAAGTAAGGAGAACCTTACCTTATTAGCAGGTCACCACAACGTCGGTAGTATAAGTCACCACAGAAATTCTATGAAGTCCGACCCTAGTAAATATTATGTACATGAATTAATATTGATAGTAGCGTATTTATTTATAAAGCGAACCGATACCGTCTTGTTCGTCTAAATAATGTGACCTGCAACAACTTATTTGTTCTAATTATTCTAAAACCACGTACATAAAACTCTACATTAAACTGACTCATTAGGCATCTTCTAATTAACATGCATGAGCTGACAATTATTATAATACTACACAGCTACGTACACACCTTAACTTATTATTATTATTATTATTATTATTATTATTATTATTATTATTATTATTATTATTATTATTATATGTTTGTGTGCATACTCCAACAATAGTATACCCTCTGCAATAATTATTATTATACATTGTTATATATATTAGTATGCAGACTAAACCAGCATTACACCATCTGCAACCACTTCTACGTACGCTGAACCTGGTCTAAGATACACACCAACCCGAAACCATTGACCCGAGTATGACCCGTGTACTCTAAATCGATAAATACCCTAGCCCCACAATAACCAAACTACGTCAACCATAACAACTGTTTCCACTCCTCGGTAGCCCAACGATAACCGTAAAAACCTTTCGACTAGAATGAATGAATGATAATAACAACAACGATCCCACCCAAATATATACCGTAACCACGACCAGAAACGCACAACAACAGTCCGATGACAACAATGATAATATTCAGACACTACACTTCCCTGACTACCACTATTTCGACATTGATATATATTAACAATACACTGCTAAGCAAAACAGAGGGAACGATGTGGCATACCTAGATTGTGTGTAGGGTGAGGGATTACTCAACTCGATCTCCTCTTGCTCCGTGGGATGAATATAGGAGAGGGTTCAGAAGATTGCGAGGTGGATATGAAAACGAAACAGGCGCCGATGGTTGAAATAGCATGAACAAGGAATTGGTGGTGTGCGGATGGTTAAAGGTATTATTTAATTATCATGGCTGCTAGGTTGGTTTTATAAGGTGGAAAAAGTGGGTTAGATACAGAGACACGTGAACCTATTTTAAGTTGTTATTACTTACCCACAATTTTTGCCCAGGTTCGATACAAGTTCGGGTTGTATTAATTAATATGTTTTATCCGGGTTTGACTTAGTATAAAATAAAGACTCGGTATAACTTACCATAAGGTGTTGACCCGTTTTGACTCACTATAAAATTGTGGGTATTACACCAGCGCACCATGTCTGCATCATCTTGCAACCCGTGAAGCCTTTACAGCTATAACCCTTAATAGACCGAGGAGGGTCAACCAAGCTGAGCCTTTCTTGTAGCCAAACCTGCACAAACTAAAGTGGGTTTCAAAGAAAAAAACAAAGCAAAAAACAACAACAACAAAAATAACATTCCACATACCTACAAGATGATTCTAGAACCCCAAAAAGAAGCCCGATGCAGTCGGGCACGAGTGTCAAGACCTACAACGAGCTTACCCAAAATGAGTAAAGAGGGCGACCGCCATGTTCCATCCCCATTACGACATCCAAAACCAAAGGATTACCCAACCGTCATGCAATAGCACATCCTCGAAAAGACAGTAACATGCCACCGCAATATCGAAAACTAGTCTACAAACTAGGGGTGAAATATCACGGGAACCCATCTGCGAGAACGTCCTAATCAGCAACCCTAGGTCAATGTCATCTCTAGCGAAGAAAACATTAGCCTCCTCTAACGAGGAAAGGTCCAAAAACTGACGAAACCGTTCCACAAGAGCATCATCTCCCAAAGGCACACACGGTCGAACAGAGGACCACCCACCTATGGCATCTAGCTCCTCGGGAAGAGGACAAACCCGACCCCCAGGAAAAGCAAAGACATGCATTTTTACATCCCAAAATTTAGTGCATGCTAACAAGAAGTCATCTTGCACTTTAACTTGCCTTAACGCGATAACCACGGACAAACCATCGCTTAGAAGAATCTCGGGATCACATTTCTTAAAACAACCCGCCCACTCGTTCAAAAGATTCCCAAAACCCGACATGACTCCAAATAATACAAGGAAGCTATAGACACTATGGGTATTTTAGTATGTCTAAAACAAGCACCCGCAACCCGTAAACATAGCCTTAATCCCACAACAATTAGGAAACTACAAAAATTTCCATAAACAAGATCTGGGCCGCCTAAGCCTAAGCGCCCAAATATCCAGCCACCCGAGCACAGGCGACCCGGAACCCAACATCCCCAATACGGGCGTTTGTTCCCCGAGATACCAGCACCCCTATAAGCCAAAAACCAAGACATCCACTACAAGAATTTAAGTCTGGGGCGACTAATCTTAGCCACCGTCATCTGTCGCTAAAAAGAGACGCGTGACAGTTGACAGTCGCTAATAAACAGTCGCAACAGATAGTCGCATTTAGCGACTGAAATCGGTCGCTAAATCCTACGTTCGAACGATTTCAATCGCTAAAGTTAGCGACCGAAATCAGTCGCTATGGCATCCCTTTAGCGACCGATTTCAGTCGCTGAGAGCGTCAGATTAGCGACTGATTTCAGTCGCTAAGGGGTGTGACGTGGCGTCCTCTGAGCGTCCTACAGCGACTGATATCAGTCGCTGCGTTACCTTTTTTTTTTTTTTTTGAGGGGAGAGTCGCTGCCTTACCTGAAATAGGCCGATTGTATTTGTTTCTTTTCTAGCCAAAATCTGCACAATAAAACAAACCAACAACCACAATACGTCCCAAACATCATTCCAAACATTCCAAACGTTGTTCCAAACGTTACGCAAGCTTCACACTCCAAAATTGGCAACCAAGTTAGCAAATGTCGTGAATACACTAAATTAAAGGTGTTGTTACAAACTGTTTTCAACAAACATTCACAAACTACAAACTGTTTTCAATCTACTCAGCTAACAGGGAAACTAGATGAAGAACCACTACCACCCCCATTGAAGGGGTCTCTAGGATCTCGGTGTCGGGGAATGGTGCCGGAGTTACAGTTCTGCTGCTGCATGCCCCTAAGGCGCTGTAGCTCTTCCAGAATTTGCAGGTTAACGGACTCCTGCATCTTCAGCCTTTCATCCTGCTCCTTCACCTTCTCAGCCATAGCCGCCCGTTGCGCCCTCTCTTCTCGCACTTCCGACCTCATCTCCTCAACGACGGATGGTACATACTCCGTCGAGGTCGCATGCCCCCCCCCTGATCATTGGGTGGTGTCCAGTATAGGGAATGAGTGTTCCCCGTACCGTATACCGCTCCCTTGCGGTATCCCTGTGCGACTCTGAACCAAATCTCGCTCGGGTCCACACCTTCAGCCTCGGGCGCTCTAGAGGCCTCCATATACGATTTCTACAAGAAATTGGAGTCATGATTAGGTGTGTTGTAAAGCAAAAAAGTAAAGAAGCCTTATGTTTGAAACTTACCCAAATGATCGACCGGTGGTGTCGTCCCCCTTGGTCTCGTGGCGAGAAATAGCTGCGCAGGCAGAGGGAATTCTCCAGTTTTCTTCTTCAACTGTTGACAGTACATGTAGATTTCTCATTTATATTTATAATGAAAACATTAAACAAGAATTCAAAATAAATATCAAAGGTAAGGAAATACTAACATTCATAGCCCGCTGGTGCATCGACTGCGACCCACCGTAGTGGGTGCGCTCCGCCTCCACCTCAGGGTCCCCTCCCCGCCTCTTGTTCTTCTTCGCCTGGACGGATCTCTTAGAACTTCGGGTCGGAGCGGGCTTCTTCGAACTGTTTAATGGCATCACCTACAATTTAGACACTTTGAGATCAGCGTTTTGAAGATATATACAACTTTCTATTCAAGTATGAACACTAATTGAGTAATCAAACCTTTAAGATATTTGTGTGCCCTTCCTTCCCTCGCCAACTTCCACATGTTGTCTTTGTATCTCGGCTTCGCGACGTCCATGTATCTGTCTCTCGCAGCCACCTCGAGACCTTCGTTTCATCTGTGTTTCATCTGCAAGATCGTTTGTTGTTATTGTATTAGTAATCCGTAAACAATAACAGATAATTAATAAAACAAAAAAATTGGTGCACCTTCAAGTTAGCAAACTACTTCTCCCGCTGCCACTGAGGCACCTTGGTCCATTTAGTGCAATAAGTAGTCAATTCATTCATGAAACTGTCCGAGACACCAGTCACCACCGCACGAGTCCGAAACATACACCAAAGAGTGAAATAAGTTGATGTCTCACAAAAAAAGGAAATATAATGTCTCACCATGTGTTCTCGGGGCTAATAATTAGGCGCCCGTCGTCTGTATATCGAAGCCCTTGATCCTGTTGTGGTTGTTCTGGTTGCTGATTGTCATTCACCTCCTCCTCATTATCCTCCTGTTGGTCCTCCTCCAGTCGGTTCTCCTCCTGGTCCTCCTGCTGCTGCTGCCCCCTGTTGCTACTCCTACTACTGATAAGTGTGTTTTGTAGTGTTATTTTCCTTGTGTTTGGTCCCGGTTTCTCTTGTGAAAGCGCTCTTAGGAGCGGTTTCTAGGCTACTTATGCTTCTTCTAGCTTGTTTTAGGTTCCTAAGATCAATATTGGAGAAATGGAACGATTTCGACTCGTTTCATACACATTTGGAGCCAAGGAAGAGAAGCGACGATCACTCGGTGGCTTAGATTCGATCCCGAGACCTTGGGACCCATTCCCGAGCCCTTTAGACTCGATCCCGAGCACCGAGAATCGATGAGAAGCCCATGAGAAGCAATTAGGGACCTTTGAGATCATATTTGAGGCCTACAAGACCCATCCGGCCGAGATAAGGGCCATCTCGGCCGAGATGAAGAGTACAAGCGAAGACAGACCACTGACCAGCAATCTCGACCGAGGTCATCTCTTCTCAGCCGAGATAGGTCCCATCTCGACCGAGAAGAGCATAACACCGCCCGGTGTTATTCACCATCTCGGTCGAGACCACATCATCTCGGCCGAGATGCCCTCTTCTCGCCCGAGATTGAGCACCTGTTGCCCCGCGTCACTTCTTTTCTTCTCCTTATTCATTGTAACCCTATATATACCCCCCCCTCTTGTAATCTTATGTTATGTTCTTCATTACCCACTAAACCCTAGACTACTTTAGGTTAGATTAGCTTAGATTAGTGTAGATTAGTCTTTAATTAGTCCTTAATCTTAGTTTAATCCATGTATTAATTGAATTCTTGAAGATCTCTACCAAGATTGACAACCTTGGTAGATGTATTTGGGTTTTCTCTTTTATGCAAGTTTTCATTCTTCCATTCATCTTCTAGTATGGTATAATCTCTTTTCCCTTCTCTTAATCTTTGTTTTATCATTCAAGTTTCAATCTTATCTCTTGTTTATTGTTTTGTTCATCATCCTTGTTAGTTCTTCATTTTGTATGTTCTTGTTTTTGTGTTAGTTTTTCTTGTTCTTGTTAGTTTTCCATTAGATATGTTTGAGTAGACTCTTGTTAGGGTTATTAGGGGGATTGGATGTGATTAGGGATGATTAGGGTGAGATGGGTGGTATTAGATGTTGTTTTTGTTGTTTCCTATTTACCTTGCACTCCACATGTTTGATGAAATGCTTGTGAGACTAGATATGATCAATCCTTGTTTTTCTTGCCTCTTCTCTCTTGTATGTGTGTGTTTGGTTGGTTGGTTTGGTTTCCTCACTAGTAGCGAGAGCATGGTGAGGATGACCCCTAGGCCGTTTAAGTAGCGGGAGCCCGATCTTAACATAGGTCAGGAAGGCATGCTAGTAACCCCATTTCCTTCTTTTTATCTCCTTGACATCCATGAACCCGACCTAGCCCTAGTTTCTTCTTAATGATTTATTTGTTTCCTTTTGTCATTAGTTACTTGTTTAGCCTTGTTAGTTCGTATATTAGACCTTAGCTTAGTCATTAGTCTATCCCCTAGATTAGCTTGTCTTGAACCTAGTCTTTGACCGTAGTACACCTTAGTCCGACACCCCGTCCCTGTGGATTCGACCCGACTTGCCCTATCTACCCAGTTAAGAATAGTTGGTTTTACTAGTTTGGTAGGATTGACAGCAAAATCCTTCCCATCAACTACTGTGGACATGCCGTAGGTCCACCCCAACACGGCCACGCGTGGGTTTGGGTAGGCGAATGAATCTCGTGGTAAGATTGTTCTCGGGTTCGAAATTTAAGTCAAAATGGAGTCGCCACCGAATTTTGTGGTTATTCAGAACCATTCGAGCCCACTCTATGTCGTCATGGGCTATACACAAAGTAAGCCCACTTCGATTTCAGAGTTTATGGGGCTCGTCCCTTTGCATTGTTATATCGATACCGTTTACACCGGCTTTCGTATATAAAATGACTCTCGTGCGCCAAGGGTTTCGGACATCCGGAAACCAAAGGTTCTGAGTAAGGGGTGAGGGTACGTGTTGGAAAGCCCACTAAGGACACCCAACCCCGCCCGCACATGGCGGCCTCTACTAAGACATCGTTCGTGTTCGTGTACGCGCGCTAGTAAAATAATTAAATGATATGCAAACAACGTTTTCGGGCTAAGCATGTGAATTATATGTGAGCTACGTCATTTAATGCATCTTGATTCACGTCAAAGTGATTTAGCATGTGATGTTCATTTAAGGCAATAAATGGCAAACATCAAGAATAGAAAACTCGTAAATAAATTACAAATTACACGGGCGGAATACAACCCGAAATTCACAATACGACGAGCAATAAAATAGAATAATTGAATTAAATAAGAAGAGCGATAAATAAATACACGACTCGACAAAGACCCGTATACAATAAATGGACACTAGATCGTGAATTAGTTAGACGGACGAACTTTAATTAATTACGCATTATATTGCATATTAATCAAAGGACGGAGGTTTGAGACCTAGGCGTGGTGCTAACCCGATCTCGAACCTCGATGCCTTGTCCCGACTTATCACCTCGAGAAATGGAGTCTAAATTAATTATGTGTCGGATACGACTAAAGAGTCGTCGACATAAAATTAATAGTGCGAGACCGTCGATCAAAATCGTTTTAGGTGTCGTGATATATGCATGAGTTTTGAAAATTAGAATTACGTGATTGATTATGCACGTATCGACTAAAGGTCGTAAAAAAATGACGAGGCTCGAATGTTGCATTAGAGCTCTCGGTTTTCTGGGCTACAGGACCCACTCGATCTAGTCGTGGTCTGACTCGGTCGAGTGTCTCCTCAAGCGTAGCTACTGTCCAGATTTTTGGGTGCTACTCGATCGAGTGGCCTATGACACTCGGTCGAGTGCCTCCTGTACGAGGCATGGCTCGTTTTGCTTTTATGTTTTAAAATCGATGGTTGACCGAATTGAATAAAAATATTGCACGATTTAAATGCAACTCGGTTTTCGGTGCCATAATCGTGTACTATACGATTATGAGACCGTCATCGGGATTTTATGAGAATATGTTATTATTTAGATTGAAATTTTGAATTAGTGACGGAATTGTATCCCTCTACGTCACGACATCGAAACTAATCCTTTCGGATTATGTGATGTCGGTTTTCGTGTCAACGGGTTCCGTACTAATTATCGAAATGGGATCAAATGTGTTCAACTAGGACCGATCACGATCACATCATGTCCTTGAGTACATTGGGGCGGCGCTCCTCGAAAAGGCGCCACCTCCGTCGTTACTCGTAAAGGAATTAGATGGACTTTAGGCGATCGTCATAGTCAAACGTATTCGAAACCGAGATTATGATATTAGTATGTATATATACACGGTATAATAATGTTAGATGTTAGAATACGAAATTAAAGTGTTAGTATACAAAAATAAAAGTTAGTGTTAGAATACATAAATAAAATCTTAGAGTGCGATAAATAAAATGTTAGTAACGAAAATAAATAAAAGGTTAGTATGCACAAAATTAAAGGTTAGTGTTAGTAAATAAAATATTAGTGTTGTTAATATCGACTAATAATAATAGTACTAATAATAATAATAATAATAATAATAATAATAATAATAATAATAATAATAATAATAATAATAATAATCGAAAAAAGGGAAAGGAGAAAAAGAAATGGGTTTGATGACACCCTCAACCTACATGCTTAATGGCCTCGGAAACGAACTCGTAGTAGCAGCGTGTGCGCGGGAGTGTCGAGATATGTAGGGTGAGTTAGAGTGTGTTTGGTTAGGGAGAGGATGCTCTCGGGTCTTTGGCGAGTTTTGATCTCGGGGTTTTAAATATGTATATGTGTGTATGTGTATCGGTTTTACGAGGGATGCTAACTCGGTTTTTAGCCTAAGGTTGATTAGGGTTTGTAGTATTGAGGTGATGAAGATGTATTGGGGTAGAAATGTAGGGTCTTTGGCATGGGAAAAAACCTTGTTTGTGAAGAGTATGAGGGTGAATGTAGGTTGAAAAAGCTTGTGAAATGAATGGGGTTAAGGGGGTATTTATAGGCTTTACCCCCCGACCTAGGGTCACTCGATCGAGTGGCCCTAGTGCACTCGATCGAGTGCCCTTCAAAACGGGCTTGATCTGGTGAATGACGCTCCACTCGACCGAGTGGGTCAATCCACTCGATCGAGTGGATCAAGTGAATCGAGATATGTTAGGAAGGATTTGACTAGATTGATATGATTGATTTTTTGAATTTAGATTTGTGTGCCAGTTTCGAGAAGTTGAATTTGGCTGATTTATGTGACGGGTTCCTCTTTGACCGGGTTTTGACCCGGTCGCCAAAAGACGGGATTTATTTTTGGTGTCGGTTTTGGCCCAAATTAGTCTTATTTTATTGGGAACGACCCACTGGGCCTGGTTTTGAGGTCGGGTTTGAGAGATTTTCACTCCGCTAAATGCCCACGTCGGATACTACTGATTCCGAGTCCGTATTCGAGCGTATTAAGTCATGTTGACGTCCGATCATCATCAGGTGTTTTGTTGGAGACTGCTATAGACACTAGCAGGCAAAATGCGGGTGTCTACAGAGCCCCCACTCTGACTGAGGCTTGGACAAGGCGAAAGTCAGAGTAGCTACCAGGCCAATCGAGGATTACGACCTGGCAGCCTTCCGGTCGGGTCGTTTTTAGTCCACTAGACTTGCGTGAAGGGCTCGCCAGCCATAGGAAAAGGGTCATACATGTCTTGATGATGATAGCTCCTTGGGGAGTCGAACTTGCCTTTGAAGTAATAGGTGTACCCGTATGCCGACACATCACATCTTGGATGTAGCATTCCGGGAGAAACGCCGACTCATGCTGGGGAGTAAAGTAGTTGCGCGGGGACTTGCTTCTGAAGTCTTGGGTGTACCCGTATGCCGACACATCACATCTTGGATGTAGCATTCCAGGAGAAACACCGACTCATGCTGGGGAGTAAAGTAGCTGCGCAGGGACTTGCTTCTGAAGTCTTGGGTGTACCCGTATGCCGACACATCACATCTTTGATGTAGTATTCCAGGAGAAACACCGCTTTTGTTGTTCCGTTGGGAAGCACTAGCTGGTACCTGAAATGTTAGATACAGAGGCAGAAATAGCAGGCATAGCAAGATAGCACATAGGAAATGCAGGACGAGTTGACAGACACGACTTAGAATTTTGAAGGGGTTGGACTGTGACTCGGTAGGGGGGTGGGCCACCTAAGATGACAAGACTCTTAAGCTGCGCTAATCCGTAGCCTAGGCGAGTGGCAACACAGTCGAACATCAAAACGGGAATGATCCGGTATAGGGGAACTGCAGTAGTCTGTAATGAGACTGTTTTTGCCGGACTTAGCAGTAGTAGTGCTGTAGACTAGTGATCTTTTGAATTTTTGGTTTTGGGGTACATTCCCAAAGTGGGTGTCACTTCGAGTCCCTGACGGATTCTTGTCTTTGACTGAGTCGAGTGCTAGGACACACTAAAGAAAGGAGGCTAGTTTTTTTGAAAGTCATTTGGATTATGTGAGTGGATGAAGGTCTTCTGCCTAAGAGAAGCCCCCAGGACGACAAAGCTAACTGCTGAGAACATGACAGTGTCGTGACCGGAATGACGGTGCTTTTTTTTGAACTTGTGTCAATGTGGGTGGTTGTGCCTTTGTTGAAAGGCTGCCTACGTATTCACGTGTAGTGAAATCAAACCAAGCCGTAGTTCAGTGGATTGGAAGATATGTTATGGTGCCTAGTTTATTAGGGCTTTGTGTGTAACTAGCCATAACGATGGTGTAGGCTAGGTGTGTTCCCAATGATGTCTTGATCAAAGGGCTGGAACAGTTAGGATGTTGATCCCGTGACTGAGAGCGTTCTCCGGGGTAGCCCCCAGAGGTGGTGTGAACTATTTGGGCATATTCTATGCCGACCGCAGGTTGAGTTCCCGTGTTTGGGGTTGGTAACTGGTTTGGATATTTTTGGAAATGTGGTGTCAGGCAATAAGTGGCTTTGATGCTTTGAAATATGGAGCTTGATTTTGTGGAGCTAAGGCCTCGAGGGTAAGGTATTGTAATGTGGTAGGAAAGGGGGAAGTCGAGTAATAATGACTCGAACTTCGATCGGGGTAGGTTTGATAATGTGGGATCTGATTTCCATGTCTGGCCCTAATGGTTAGGGTGTATCCTATGGAGCTTGAATCCTCAAAATTATTGGCTGTCTCTTAGCGTAGGTCTCGGGAAGGTCTTGAGGGTTGCAATGTGGGAAGGCTGAGTGTGGTGTTAGCTGACCAGCTTGATTGTCACTCCCTTATTGGACAGTATGGGTCTTGATAATTTTGAATTGACCGTTCCCCGGTCAAGGGACTTTGAGTTGACCGTTGACCATGGTCATGGGTATTTTTTTTTTGTTTTTTTTGGGTTGACCTCTTAGCCCCAGTCATGGGATGTTGATCATGGCCAGCTATTTTGTTTTGGCCTTTTGCTTTTTCCTTGGACTTTTGATGATTTTTTTTTTCACGGCTTTCCCTCCCTTTGGTGTTGTGGGTGGATATGGGGGTGGGCCCATTGGTTGGATTAGGCTTGTGGAGCTAAAATTTTGTAAGGTGTTGATAAGTGTAGTTTGTAGTGTCTATTTTTGTGTATTTTGGTCCCATTTCCTTGTGGAATCGCTCCTTCGGAGCGGTTTATGGGTTTCTTATGCTTCCTTTAGCTCGTTTCAGGTTCCCGAGACCGATTTGGAAGAGTTGGAGCGATTCCGACTCGATACATACGCATTTTGGAGCCAACGAGATAAAGGAACGATGACTCGAGGCCTTGGAATCGACCCCGAGACCTTGGGACCCAATCCCGAGCCTCCGAGACCCGATCCCGAGTCCCAAGAATCGACGAGAAGCCCATGAGAGGCAAGGAGGGACAAAAAGAAGCTTAAAGGAGGCCTACAAGGCTCATCCCGTTCGGGATGAGGTGCACTTTGAAGATGGCTACTATGGGTCCTTCCCGGCCGGGACCAACCCGTCCCGGTCGGGATGGCAGCCGTCCCGGTTGGGATGATCCGTCCCGGTCGAGACCGTGCTGCTGCTGCACGCCCTCTTTTCTTTCTTCCCCTCATTCTTGTACCCATATATATACTCCCTTCTTGTAATGTTAGGACATCTTATCATAGTTTTAGCATTCCTTAAGCCTCCCAAAAACCCTAAAACCCTAGATTTACTTTCACTCATTAGTTTAATCTTCCTTTAATCTTTGTTAATCCTTAGTAATCCTTGTAATTAGTTCTTGTATTAAGAGGATACTTGAAGAATTCTCCAAGATTGACAACCTTGGGTTTTATTCGGGTTCTTATTTATACAAGATTGCATCTTTTCATCTTCCTAGTGTTGGTATATCTTTCTTACTCTTGTTCTTTGTTATTTAATCTAGTTTGAATCTTGTTATATTGTTATTGGCTTTGTTCTTGTTAATCATTATGGATGTTTGTTTAGTGATGATATTTTCTCTTGTTATGGTTGTTTTATTCTTTATCATGAGTGAGTAGTCTCCTTGTGGGGTTAGTAGGGGGATTAAGAGTGGATTATGGATGATTAGGGTTGATTAAGGGGAAAAGGTTACATCTTTGTTGTTAGTCACATTGTGGGCACTCTATGTGTTTGTTGATATGCTTGTGTGAGTTGTAGTGGCCATGCTTCCCATACTTGTGTTCATCTTCTCATTGATTGCTTATTATGTGGAAATGTTGAGAATAATTTAGTCGCGAGAGCGCGGACTAGGGTCTAAGTTGCGAGAGCCCGGACCCACCTTGGCATCGGTCTAAGTCGCGAGAGCCCGGACCGACCCTAGCAACTAGGAGACACCTATACCCTTGATCACCCCAATTACCCTTCTACTCTCATGAACACGACCTACCCCACTTCCTTCCATATTTGAGTTCACCTCCTTAGTTAGTCATAGTTTACTCTAGTTTATTTGTTAGTTCATCGTTAGCTTAGTCATATCTCTTCTCCATCTTAGTTTTTCAATTATTGTTTCTTTGTGTTTGTTTGGTGATTTAGTCTCGTTTTAGGCCGACCTAGTCTAACCCTTGCAATACCGTCCTTGTGGATACGATCCCGACTTACCCTAGCTACCCACTAGGTGTAATCGGTTGTTTTATTGACGGTTAGGGACGTGACAAATCCCTACCATCAGGTGTAAGCCTAGTTGGTGTTTGTGTGAGTGCAACTCGCGGTGGAGTACTCTACGGTAAGCATGGTGATTTGGATCTCGGTATTGTCATCATAATTCCGAGCAGGCTTAGTGGAAGCATCGTCCCGAGTTGAGTATTTTTGGCATCAAGTCAGACTAACGCCTAAGATAGGGATTGGTTAGTCTTATTGGAGGGGTGTTTATTGTGGGAAATGGGCTTGCCTCCCGTCTTGAACCCAAACTAGGAGACTACCTAGATTTGTCATAGGATTCGATACCGCTCCTGCTAAGGGTAGTTATGTGGCTTTCTATTCCAGACATGGAACAGGTAAAGGAAAACACGGGCCTCAGTTCCTGCAGTCATTATAGATGTGCCTATAATAGTCACGTGCATGTGCTCACAGTGTATGATGGTGTTCATCATGTTCTCGGAAACATATAAGGAAGCATATATGAGAAATTGAAAAGGCTGATTTTATTGAATTTTGAAAAGAGGACAAAATGCAAATGACTCTGACTCTGATTTGGAAATGAGGATGTAGGGTATCCTAGACTCGGACTCAGACTTAGACTCGAATCAAATCCGGACTTACGGATGCTCGGTTGGTTGTTTCTTTTTTTTGGTAGAGTCTTTGATTGGAGAAAACGACAGGTGCCACGACTCGCCTAAACTCGACTTTGCGCGAATGCAAGAGAGGAGTTAAACTAGACACGGCCCGGGTGACGGGAAGACAAAGACTCTTGGACCGGGATACTCGAACATTGACCTAGACGAGGTAACGACCCTGGCTCGAACTCGACCATGAGATCTGAGCCACGAGGATGAGTCCGAAAATGGGGCGACCGTGTTTGGCCACGTCACGTGTTCGGACCCACTGTGGCGACCTAAACCTTTAGGAGACTCGAGTGTTCGTAGCATAGGTACGACTCGAAGAACGCATTATAAGGACGCCGGTGTATGATGAACGTAAGGTACTCCTTAGGGTGACCGTGTTTGACTGGTCGGTTGGAGGATAGCCCCCGAGCGACGCAAAAGACTCTATAGGACTCAGATGGGGTGGCATCTAAGTGACTCGAAAATGGCACGCGTGAGACAACACCTGTAGGACATGACCCTTAGAGCAACCGTGATTGATCGCTCTGCTAAAGGGTAGCCCCCGAGTGAGACCGAGGACTCTGATAGGACTCAGATGGTGTGACATCTAAGTGACTCGAAAGTGGGGTACGTGAGACAACACGTGTAAGACATGACCCTTAGAGTAACCGTGATTGACCGCTCTGCTGAAGGGTAGCCCCTGAGTGAGATTGCAGGTTTTGCTAAGACTCGAGTGATGGACGAGTGACCCTTAGATGTAAGGATCACGAACCTTTTGTTATAGGCCTATGCCTTGTAAAAGGTTGACTCGGCCTTGATGAAGGCATGCGGGTAAGGGAAGAAACTTGCGATGTAAGATCGGCGGAGTTTCGACGCTAGAGACCCTTGACTTGACTTGAATAAGGATGACCCTGTGATTAGGGTAGACCCTTAAGTTAAAGGATTTTTGAATTGGGATGACTCGACTAACAGATTGAAAGACGGGCAAAATTCCCTTAGGAAAGGTCGTGGGGACCGTCCTGTCGGACGGAAAATTGCGTTTGACTTTCTAGTTAGGACTCGAGTGTTTATGAACCTTCCATTTACGAGTGTATGACTCGTGTTGGTCGGTTGTGCCTTTAGAATAAGGCGGACTAGGATGGGGAAGAAACCCGTGATGTAGGATCGACGGAGTTTCGACGCTAACGACCTTCGACAAATCATAAAAAGACCCGACACACGGATTACGGTAGGTCATATAATCGGAAGGTTTTGAAAAATGATTGAATTTTGAAAATTGAGAGGACGGTCCTGAAATTGGTAGTGGGCCAATAGGACCGGGCATTTTGAAATGTTGGAATGGTTGCGAGTAATTTCGCGTTTTGAAAAATTTGGAGACGGTCCCGTTTTTTTGAAATTGGCAGCATGCCGACAAGACCGGTTTTTTGAAAAGTTGAATTTTTTGAGATTTTGAATATCGAAAATAAATTTTCGAAAATTTGAAAATAAAAAATAAGATCCCGAGGATTGGAAACGGCATCTCGGGGATTTGAAAATCAAGAATGGAATCTCGAGGATTTGAAAATCGCGAATGGCATCACGAAGATTTGAAAATTGAAATTGAATTTTGAAAATTCGAAAATCGAATGGTCGATCGGAAATTCGAATTAAAATGGATAGCATGCCGGCTAAAAAAAGACTTCTTTTGAGTCAAATCGTAAGTCTAATTTTAGGCAGCATTTCGAGTTTTTTGAAATTGGATATTTTGAAAAGATGCATTTTTGAAATGACGATTTTTGAAAAATGACACGGAAACCAAGTAGCACGTAGTCAAACAAGCATTATGACGACGCTTATGTATGCATTACGCTAAGTCTCGGTCGGTCAAAATAGGGTCTATACCAACAACGATGGCTTTCTCGTGTTTAGGACGGACTCCCTAAGCCGAGTTGGACTTAGGACATGCCGCAAAACCCAGACGAGTTCCACCATCGATGTCTTTAGCGCACCCATGTAGGAATGCACCGTGGTATAGTGGGACGTCGGTCACAAGTAACCGGCCCGGGCAAAATTTGGGTTATGCATGAATCATTAAACTAACGCGCGCACACTAATCTACGAACGATTTCTCTTCGAGTTTCACCCTAGGAACCCCGATGACATGTGGTACATCAGGTGTCCCCAGCGGAGTCGCCAAATTGTGGACATGACGTAGGTCCACCGCGACGCGGCCACGCGCGGGTTTGGGTAGGCGAATGAATCTCGTGGTAAGATTGTTCTCGGGTTCGAAATTTAAGTCAAAATGGAGTCGCCACCGAATTTTGTGGTTATTCGGAACCATTCGAGCCCACTCTATGTCGTCATGGGCTATACACAAAGTAAGCCCACTTCGATTTCAGAGTTTATGGGGCTCGTCCCTTTGCATTGTTATATCGATACCGTTTACACCGGCTTTCGTATATAAAATGACTCTCGTGCGCCAAGGGTTTCGGACATCCGGAAACCAAAGGTTCTGAGTAAGGGGTGAGGGTACGTGTTGGGAAGCCCACTAAGGACACCCAACCCCGCCCGCACATGGCGGCCTCTACTAAGACATCGTTCGTGTTCGTGTACGCGCGCTAGTAAAATAATTAAATGATATGCAAACAGCGTTTTCGGGCTAAGCATGTGAATTATATGTGAGCTACGTCATTTAATGCATCTTGATTCACGTCAAAGTGATTTAACATGTGATGTTCATTTAAGGCAATAAATGGCAAACATCAAGAATAGAAAACTCGTAAATAAATTACAAATTACACGGGCGGAATACAACCCGGAATTCACAATACGACGAGCAATAAAATAGAATAATTGAATTAAATAAGAAGAGCGATAAATAAATACACGACTCGACAAAGACCCGTATACAATAAATGCACACTAGATCGTGAATTAGTTAGACGGACGAACTTTAATTAATTACGCATTATATTGCATATTAATCAAAGGACGGAGGTTTGAGACCTAGGCGTGGTGCTAACCCGATCTCGAACCTCGATGCCTTGTCCCGACTTATCACCTCGAGAAATGGAGTCTAATTTAATTATGTGTCGGATACGACTAAAGAGTCGTCGACATAAAATTAATAGTGCGAGACCGTCGATCAAAATCGTTTTAGGTGTCGTGATATGCATGAGTTTTGAAAATTAGAATTACGTGATTGATTATGCACGAGTCGACTAAAAGTCGTAAAAAAATGACGAGGCTCGAATGTTGCATTAGAGCTCTCGGTTTTCTGGGCTACAGGACCCACTCGATCGAGTTGTGGTCTGACTCGGTCGAGTGTGTCCTCAAGCGTAGCTACTGTCCAGATTTTTGGGTTCTACTCGATCGAGTGTCCTATGGCACTCGGTCGAGTGCCCCCTGTACGAGACATGGCTCGTTTTGCTTTTATGTTTAAAATCGATGGTTGACCGAATTGAATAAAAATATTGCACGATTTAAATGCAACTCGGTTTTCGGTGCCATAATCGTGTACTATACGATTATGAGACCGTCGTCGGGATTTTATGAGAATATGTTATTATTTAGATTGAAATTTTGAATTAGTGACGGAATTGTATCCCTCTACGTCACGACATCGAAACTAATCCTTTCGGATTATGTGATGTCGGTTTTCGTGTCAACGGGTTCCGTACTAATTATCGAAATGGGATCAAATGTGTTCAACTAGGACCGATCACGATCACATCATGTCCTTGAGTACATTGGGGCGGCGCTCCTCGAAAAGGCGCCACCTCTGTCGTTACTCGTAAAGGAATTAGATGGACTTTAGGCGATCGTCATAGTCAAACGTATTCGAAACCGAGATTATGATATTAGTATGTATATATACACGGTATAATAATGTTAGATGTTAGAATACGGAATTAAAGTGTTAGTATACAAAAATAAAAGTTAGTGTTAGAATACATAAATAAAATGTTAGAGTGCGATAAATAAAATGTTAGTAACGAAAATAAATAAAAGGTTAGTATGCACAAAATTAAAGGTTAGTGTTAGTAAATAAAATATTAGTGTCGTTAATATCCGACTAATAATAATAGTACTAATAATAATAATAATAATAATAATAATAATAATAATAATAATAATAATAATAATAATAATAATAATAATAATAATAATAATAGTAATACATATATAATCGAAAAAAGGGAAAGGAGAAAAAGAAATGGGTTTGATGACACCCTCAACCTACATGCTTAATGGCCTCGGAAACGAACTCGTAGTAGCGGCGTGTGCGCGGGAGTGTCGAGATATGTAGGGTGAGTTAGGGTGTGTTTGGTTAGGGAGAGGATGCTCTCGGGTCTTTGGCGAGTTTTGATCTCGGGGTTTTAAATATGTATATGTGTGTATGTGTATCGGTTTTACGAGGGATGCTAACTCGGTTTTTAGCCTAAGGTTGATTAGGGTTTGTAGTATTGAGGTGATGAAGATGTATTGGGGTAGAAATGTAGGGTCTTTGGCATGGGAAAAAACCTTGTTTGTGAAGAGTATGAGGGTGAATGTAGGTTGAAAAAGCTTGTGAAATGAATGGGGTTAAGGGGGTATTTATAGGCTTTACCCCCCGACCTAGGGTCACTCGATCGAGTGGCCCTAGTGCACTCGATCGAGTGCCCTTCAAAACGGGCTTGATCTGGTGAATGACGCTCCACTCGACCGAGTGGGTCAATCCACTCGATCGAGTGGATCAAGTGAATCGAGATATGTTAGGAAGGATTTGACTAGATTGATATGATTGATTTTTTGAATTTAGATTTGTGTGCCAGTTTCGAGAAGTTGAATTTGGCTGATTTATGTGACGGGTTCCTCTTTGACCGGGTTTTGACCCGGTCGCCAAAAGACGGGATTTATTTTTGGTGTCGGTTTTGGCCCAAATTAGTCTTATTTTATTGGGAACGACCCACTGGGCCTGGTTTTGAGGTCGGGTTTGAGAGATTTTCACTCCGCTAAATGCCCACGTCGGATACTACTGATTCCGAGTCCGTATTCGAGCGTATTAAGTCATGTTGACGTCCGATCATCATCAGGTGTTTTGTTGGAGACTGCTATAGACACTAGCAGGCAAAATGCGGGTGTCTACAACTACCATACCGCAGTCTGCTGCCTAACGTCATATCTGCAGACATGGTAGAAAGTTAGAAATTGACATCATAATATTGAAATAATTTGCCCAAAATATATAATGCAGATTACTATGTTGAAATAATATAACTTACTAAAATTATACCCTACTAGAAATCATCGTCACTGTCGTTGTCATCTTCCACTTGCCTACTCGAACCAACCACATCCTCTTCCTCGTAGTCATCTTCCTCCTCCTCGTCATTGACCTCTAAATCATTGGTATCGTCCTCCTCCTCGACCATATCACTAGAAGCACCTTCCTCCTCCTCCTCCTCCTCCTGACCACCTTCATCGTCTTCAAAATATTCCCCTACATCCACCTCACTATTGTCATCATCATCAATTGCGAAAAGATTCTCATCAACTGGAGACAATGTTGTACCACTAGAAATGACATCCTCTTGGAAGAGGTCAGTGTCATATTGCTCCCGTGGCTTAGTTTTAAACACCTCCCACCAATGGTTTACATTTCTGTCGTTCTTTGTGGTTGGATAAGGCGCAAAGTACACTTGTTGTGCTTGATGTGCAAGTATAAACGGATCGTACTTGGAGTATTTTTTGGTATGATTAACTTCAACTAGTTTTTACCTTTCATGTACTCTAGTACCTTCCACTAAGTTGTCCTTCCATTCGCATTTAAATACCACAGCTCTACCCACGATCATTTCCAACATAGCACAACTCGAAGATGTCCTCCAATAGACCGTAGTAATGATCACCCTCAAGTGACGATACACTCACACCGAAATTACATCTACTCCTACTGATACCATGGGCAAATGTATGGAATTGAAACCATTAACCGAATACCGGTTCCAAGTCCTAACCTTCCACAAAGGACCTAATGCTATGATAAGTGTAGTTTGTAGTGCCTAATTTGCTGTGATTGGTCTCGGTTTCTCTTGTGAAATCGCTCTTTGGAGCGGTTCTGGGCTACTTATGCTTCCTCTAGTTCGTTTTAGGTTCCCAAGACCATTCATGGAGAATTGGAACGATTCCGACTCGTTTCTTACACTTTTGGAGCCAACGAAGAGAAGGAACAATCACTCGGTGCCTTAGATTTGATCCCGAGACCTTGGGACCCATTCTCGAGCCCCTTAGACTCGATCCCGAGCTCCGAAAAACGATGAAAAGCCCATGAGAAGCAAGGAAGGACCTTAGAGATCATAATGGAGGCCTACAGGACCCATCCCGGGCGGGAAGAGTAGCCTTCCCGACCGGGAAGGAGTGCACGAATCAAACAGCTTCTGTTTAGGTCGTCCCGACCGGGATGAGAGCTTCCCGACCGGGAAGGATGGGCCATCCCGACCGGGACCATTCCTTCCCGACCGGGATGGAGTAGCTGTAGCCGCGTGACTTTCTTTTCTTCTCCTTCACTCTTGTAACCTTATAAATACTCCTCCCTTGTATTGTTTAAGCATCTTAGACTCCTCTACATTATTCTAAACCCTAGATAGAGTTCCTCCACTCATTAGACTAATCTCTCCTTAAACTTTTGTTAATCTTAGATTAATTTAGTTAGTTAATCTAGTACTAAGGATCTCTTGAAGAATCCATCAATTCTTGACAACTTTTGGTGGAGATTTTTGGGTGTTCTTTTAATACAAGTTCTTATCTTTTTATCCTCTTGTTAGTTTGTATAATCTCTTTTCTCTTAATCTTTGTTTATTTATCAAGTTTTAATCTTTGTTCACTGTTTTGTTCATTGTTCATTATTCTTACTAGTTTCACTTTCATTATGGATGTTTCAATGTTTGTGTTGATTTCTCTCATTGTTGTTATTGTTAGTTTCAGTATGTGTGAGTAGACTCTTTGTGGGGTTAGTAGGGTGATTAAGTGTGGATTATGGGTAATTAGGGTTTGATTAAGGGAAAAGATGGAATCTTTGTTACTAGTCACATGTTGAGCACTCTATGTGTTTGTTGAATCGCTTGTTTGAGTTGTAGTGGCCATGCTTCTCATGCTTGTTTTCATCCTCTCATTTTGTGATCAATTTGTGGTTGAATCCTTGTGTATTGGGTAATACTTTGCATGAGTATTCGGGTCTAGTCTTTGACAAGAGAGTGCGGACTTTGGCTTTGACGCGAGAGCGCGGACCGACCTTAATAACTAGGTGAAACCTACACCCTTGACCTCCCTACTATCCTATTACACTTATGAACCCAACCTAACCCTACTCCTTCCCATATTTGATTTCTCTACCTCTTTAGTCGTTCACTTTCTCTAGTTTAATTGTCTAGTTAATCTTAGTTTTTTCGATTAGTACATATTATATCTTTTATCGTTGTTAGTCCATTTTCATCTCCTCCAACCATCATAGATAATCAATTCTCGTTAGTTACTCTTCTCTTTGTGTTGTTTATGTGACTTAGCCTTATTTTTAGGTAGACCCTAGTCTAGACGCCTACTACCGTCCTCGTGGAAGCGACTCGACTTACCCTAGCTACTAGTTAGGTATAGTTGGTATACTTGATCGGTAGGACCCACGGCAATTCCCTCCCATCAATTTGGCGCCGTTGCCGGGGACGGTGCATGTTTAGACTTAGTTTACTTATTAGCTGGACTTAGTTACCCCTCTTGTGTTCTTCCTCTATCCATTGTGCATATTTTGTAGGTTTTTTTTATTGTTTTTATTGCTTTCTTCTCTCTTTGTCTTCCGTTGTGCTCGTTTATTGTCTGTGCCTAGTGCCCAATAAGCACTAGGTGTTCTCACGTTTGTTCAAGTGTGTAGTGCATGCCTAGGAGGAGAGGCGATTTCTTTCTCTTCAATCCAGAGCCGAAAAGACTCTGTAGAGCCTTTCGTTAACGGACGATTGATCGGGTTAGAACCTCTCAACCGAGTGCTAGCAATACCATTGAAGAACAAGCTCAAGGATCCGACTTGAACGAAAAACCTCGAGAGACGGCCGAAGGGAACTTCATCAATCCCTTTGGTACTTCTAGTCACTCTTCTCAACCTAGTTCCCCTTCTACATCTACATCAACACCGTCTACACCATCATCTCCCGCACATCCAACAATGCCTAAGTTCTCTTCTCATTCAACCTTTACGGAAGACGTTTTGCCCGATCCAACCGCTTTACCGGCCGCATATACCCGCAATTTTGTGGCAAAAACGACATTTATCCAATTGGTCGAAAGAAGTCAATTTAGTGGGTTACCCACCGAAGATCCTCATCAACACATGGAAACCTTTTCGGACTATTGCGATTCTATCTCACAACCGGGAATAACCCAAGACCAAATCCGGTGGGTATTATTTCCCTTATCTTTGATCGGTAAGGCTAAGCAATGGTTCAAAGGGTTAGACAAGGCGACTCTCGGTATTGATACTTGGAAGAAGCTAGCCTTAGCTTTCTACCAACAATTTTATCCACCGGAGAAGACAAATCTATTGAGAGCTTCTATCACGGGATTTCAACAACGTGATGAAGAAAGCCTCTATGAATCGTGGGAAGATTAAAAGCCTTGATCCGCTCTTGTCCTCACCATGGTTTATCACAGTGGTTCCTTGTTCAACAGTTCTGGAACGGGTTATATGAAGATTCAAGGGCCATACTCAACATGGGATCGAATGGAAGGTTTACCGAGGTAGATGATGACCAAACTTGGTCAAGAATTGAGGAGATGGCGGTACACAACTCCTAATACTCAAGGCCTAGGAAGGCGAATCGAGTGGGAAGGCATGAGATCGATGCCATTACACAACTAAGTATTGATCTTGGAGCACAATTAAAAACCCACATGGAAACTATTGACAAGAAGCTCCAAAGCCATTTTGATCAAGGTCAAAGCACAAGTGCCTCCCACCAACATTCAATTCAACAAGCCAATGCTTTGGGAGTTGTACCTCCTACATCCTATTATGGGATATGCGAGATTTGCGGGATATTTGGACATGAACCTCAACATTGTCGAGGTAGTATTGAGCAAGTGAATGCCTTTCAAGCGTTCAAGCAAGGTGCCCCGTACTCAAACTTCAAGCAAAATGTGCCAAATCCCCACATGTTCCAAGCTTCCCATCAATCTTCCCAACAACAATCTCTACAACACCGTCCATATGTTCCACCTCCCTTAAGGGACAACAACCAAGGATACCAAGGTTATGTAGGCAACCCAAGGCCATTCAACAACTTCCAACAACCACTAGTACAAATAAGACATTAGGTTTGTGGAAAAGGTTACGGTTGCATATAATAACCGTAACCAAATGATTCTATAGGAATTGGATTTATAAATGGCTACGGTTGTATAAAAATAACCGTAGCCAAATATAATTTGCTTCGGTTGAGTTTATAAACCGTAGCCAAACATGGTTTTAAATGATAACGCTTTTAATAAGAAACCGTATCAAAATATAAAAGGTTTCAGTTGAGTTTTTAACCGTAACCATAAATGATTATAAATGGCAACATTTGTAATTAAGGAACCGTAAACTTTTATTGTTCACATAAAAAAATTTAATTCACTTCTAGAATAACCATAAAAGTGATCATTAATAAGTAACCATTTAATTATAAGCAATGATGTCTTTGATTAAAGAAATCAATTATCCCAAATAATTGGTCTCTTATATCATGACAAAGACACCATTTTTCATACAAATGATTTCTACCCACACCCAATCTAATTCAAAGACACCATTTTTCAAAAAAATGATTTCCATAATTATTAGAAAAGAAAACCACATATAAGTAGCCATATAAAATAAAAATGATTTCTTTGATAAATGAAACTTTTATAAAAAAAAGATGATGTCTTAGTGAAATGACTCTGCAAAGAAACCATTGAATTAAGCAAATGATTTCTTAAATAAAAAATACTCTATAAAAGGATAACACTTATATAAATATTATATGTACTGTTTTTCAAAAAAAATATTATACGCAGTCTTCATTTATGGATTGGAAAAAAAAAATCAATGCTTCATCTCCCTTCTGCCCGCCACGCGCCCACCGCCCATCGCCTGCTGCCTACCACCCATCCTCCTTCAACTCCCCTCAGTCTTCCAAATTGTAAGTGTTTATTTGTTTCTATTTCGATTCCCAATTTATCTTATTTTGGTTATATCTCGATTCTCATCTGTCAAACCCTAGATCCCTAATTCATGTAATGTATCAGCATAATTTGAGGTGTTTTTCCCGTGAGATTCATGATGAGAAGAAAAAACGATAGTTGTTGTTACATGCTTGTAGACCTGGCAACCTGCTCACCTGAAGTAGAGTTCAATGTTTGACTGATTAGATACCTCGTCTACCAGCAATAAGTTTTCCCTAATTCGATTTTTCTTCCGATGAGGAAATTGTTTAACTCCTCTCTAATTCGATTTTCTTCCTAATTCAATTCTTCACTAATTTGATTCGAATATAGAAACTGCACTTTCGGTTTTGATTTGTGCTCAAATTTGGAGGAGGAACATGCTTGAATTTAAAGGAGATTTGGATTCCATTTTTTTTACTCTCTTACACTTAAACCTAATTTTTCTAATAATTATTGTTTTTGTTGTTGAATTAGTAAGTTTTTTTATGCTATATGCTTTTCTTCTTTCTTTAAAATCGGGTGTGACTCCTTTACTGTTTTCTTTGAGTTTGCCAAAAATTTTACACTTCCCCTTTGTCTAACAAAATGTCTTCACGTGTCTACATGTTTGATCTTATTCAAAGTGTGCTGGAAATTGCTGCCAATTTATTACTGTATAGAGGAATTGAGATTGCATTTGCCTTTGATTTTGGCTTCAAAACATTCGTTGTCCTAATGTGTTTTTGTACGGCATTTCCATCGAAATTTTAGGCTAAATTGATGACTATGATTGAATATCCTAGTGAACTTAAGAGGCGAAGGTTGCTTGGAGTTGACGACTCGCAATCCAGAATGATCACCTCTTGTCAACTTGTAAGTGAGTGGTTATTTTTTTTACATTTCAATGACTAAATTGCTCATTTCAAGTCTCAAACCTGAATCCCTCACAAAAAAAATTCGGTTTTATCATCTAATTTGTGATTGATTGTGTTGGTTTAACTAATTAGATCCTCCTTGTGAATGTCGTTTCGATTTCACAAGATTTTACTCTTTGTTGCCGATCTGGCCTTTTCTGTTGAGCTCAACATCACTGAATTATGTTCATGCTCATTTCTGTTGCTTCAAACGAGCCACATTACTTTGTTTTGAACTTATTTTTTGTATTCTTTTTGCTTATCCCAATTTTCTGTAAACATTTTAGGTTATATACTTGTCGACCATTTGTTTATATCTCATAGTGCCTTCTAAGGCAGGGTAGCGTATCGTTCTTATTATTTACGAACGGGAGGTAGGTTACTTTTCTCTTCTGTTTTCATAATTATAATTATACTTTCTCTTGTAATACATGTCATATCATTATCTACTAATTATTTCCTTGTAGTAGTTTTTCTTATTTATATAGAATGCACTGAACGTTGGTATTGCTTTGTCCGTCTACTCATGAGGCTTATTTTTGTGATTCACAAACTAGCAGAAAGCGTGACTTATCTTTTAAACGTGTTTTTACAGATGTAAGTATTTATGTACTACCAACATATCGTTACTTTTACTCTTTTTTTCAGTATTTATGTACTACCAACATATCGTTACTTTTACTCTTTTTTTCATTACTTTATTTTTAATTACTCGAGTAATAGTAACATACCACTTTATTTCGTTGAGGCGTAGTGCATTTCGAGTTTTCATTAGTAAAGGAGGTTCAACATTGAAGTCAGGCTCGTCAATGAAATGGAAGAACATTGTAGTAAGTACTTTTTTTGGTTAATCTTTTGTTCTTTTATTGTCATAAATGTACCCATAACATTTACGTTTCTCATTTATGTTTATGATGTTACCTTTTACTAATATTTTTTTTATAGTGTCATCAAGAAATCGGAAGCACCGAAAGCAGATATTATATGATGTGTTACATGTTGGATTTAATTAGACATTATTGAAACATAAAAGATCCTAAAAAGGTATACATTCCACGAATGAAGATTTGTTTTATCTCTTTTTCAAAAATTAAACTCATGTTATGTTACTCATATATACACCTCTTTGATATATTTGTAGTGGTTTGGATCCGAGGTTGCTTATACAGATGAAGAGATCAATGAAGTTCGAGAGTTGTGGACAACGTATTTTATGTACAACTATCTTTAGTTATATTATGCTTTTTTTTACGGTACAAAATGGTGGATGGTTATTGCTTTTAAGTTATTGTTGAATTGGAATATTTTTAGTTTATTATTATTACACATTCGATTTGTGTTTTCAAAACATTGAATTGATAAATTGGATAAATTTATTTTAAAGTTATAGGTTTACTTCTAGATTTAATAAATTTTGTTGTATCACATGATTTGATGGTATTATTTTTTTTAATAGCGTGCAATTAAATCACACGTTTGTTATAGGTGACCGATGCCGTTACTGAATTTTGGCTACGGTTCCACTTAACCACCGAATCTTTTACTATGCTTTTGGCTTCGGTTTTTATAAATAACCGTTGCCATAAATAGTTTTTTGCTTCGCCTTTTAACCGAAGCCATAACTCTTACACTTGAGGCTACGCCTTGAATTACTACGCCAATTTAACCGTAGCCATATGTCCTTTTTAACCGAAACCACAAGTGCTTTTTGTACTAGTGAACATAACCAAGGTACCTTCAACAACAATCAAGGGTTCCACAATCAAGGGAACTTCAATCATCCAGGTGGTTTCCAAGGAAACCAACACTCCCAAGGACATCAAAACTACAACCATGGTAACAGTCAAGACTTTAATCAAGGCAACTCTCATGGGTTCCAAGGGAACCTTCAACAACAACAAGGATCTCAAGGTACTCAACATGAAAGCAAGCAAAGGAGTCGGTCTCCTATTCATGACTATGGCATTCCTCTAGCCATCACCAACACTCCTCATAACCAACAATCTCCCCATCGGGATTTCGACATGCAAAAATCAATGTTGGATGTGCAAAGGAGTAATCAAGAAATGCAAAGAAGCCAAATGGATATCCTAAGAAACCAACAAGAATTCTTTGCTCATCTTCAAAGGGAGAACATACATAGCAAGAGATGCTCATATGAAGATGCTCGAAACCCAAATAGCTCAAGTTGCTTCGGGTAGCTCTTCAAGGCAAAAGGGGCAACTACCTCCTCAAGGTGAACCGGAAAAATTGGAACATGTGAATGCTATTACCCTGAGGCGTGGTGCATCTTATGACTCCCCCTTACTCCCTATTGAGCAAGAACCCATGAAAGAAGTTGTATCTCCATCTCAAGACAATTCAAGTGTGGGAAATCCAATTGAGGAGCAAGTTTTGTGGGAGATTGAGAAACCCCATGAAGACAAGCTTCCCCCACTTCAAGGAAAAGACAAAGGAAAGAGGAAAATGTCAATTGAAAAGTCCAACCCCAATGAGCAAGACAAGATACATATCAAGTTGCCATTTCCAACAAGGCAAATGAAGACCAAGGTGGATATTCAATATGACAAGTTCCTTGATATTGTGAAGAAGTTGGATGTGAGTGTCCCTTTTACCGAGCTACTTACCCAAGTCCCGGCATATGGAAGATTGATGAAAGAAATCTTGGCTAGGAAGAGATCCGTCGAGAAGGAAGAGACCATAGCGTTCACGAGAGTGGTGATCGAGCTTATTCAAGGTTCTACGCTTCCCAAGTTGAAGGATCCGGGTAGTTTCTCAATCCCGTGCACCATAGGCAACTTGAAGATTGATAGGGCATTATGTGATTTGGTTGCGAGTGTAAGCATTATTCCCTATTCTATTTGTGAGCTACTTGGGATGAAAGAGCTCAAGTGTACTTCTATTACACTCCAAATGGCCGATCGTTCACTCAGCCGACAATTGGGGATGTTAGAAGATGTGCCACTAAGAATCGGGAAGTTGTTCATTCCGGTCGACTTCCTTGTACTTGACATGCCGGAAGATGCCGTCACTCCCATTATCCTAGGCCGCCCCTTTCTACATACCGCCGGTGCGATGATTGATGTAAAGAATGGTAGGATCGCATTTGAGTAAGGTGACGAGAAGCTCGTGTTCAACCTACAAGGCAACACCTCGCCTACAAATGATGAGTCGTGTAATATGATCCACGCCATGAAAGACATCGATCTAGGGGATGAGTCGGGTGAAAGCTTGAAAAACAACTTCTATGGAATTGAAGATGATGATTCCGAGCTTGGGGCAGATGAATGCCCATATCATGAGATTGAGGACAAGTTGCAAGGAAAGAAGAAAGTTGAGCCTCCCTTGAGGCCTTGTGAAGATGAGTGGAAGTTTGGGTATATACCAAAGGATCGAAAGTACAAGTTCAAGTCGTTGAACTTAGTAGATCGGGATGCCCCGGGAACTTCTAGACAAGGTTGTGAAGAACCTTGGAGTGTGGATTGGTATTCCACAAGCTTGATTGAAGACTTCTCGAGAGCCTTCGATTTGTTACTTCGTGCCCTTGATGGCGATGGATTTGGCTACAATGTTGTTGAAAAATGATTGAAGAATGCACCATCCTTGGTTTGACGGAGTTCCAAAAGAACCGTCTTATTGTATACATCTCTCTCATGTAATTCTTTTGAGTTTTGTGATATTCTTGTAATTTGGTATTTTGATGAGCGATATGAGGGAGGGATTTTGATGGATGTTATGAGCTCATTTGATAGGTGAGAAGTGAAGATGAATCTTAGAGAGGAGTGGTTATTGATAGAGCTTGGATTTGAGCAAGGAAGTCGGTTTTTGAGGCTTTGGACTAGCTTTTGGGGATATAAAGAGTTAGAAGAGTGTGTCATCCCGACCGGGAAGGATGTGCCATCCTGACCGGGAAGGATGTCATCCCGATCGGGATGAGTGTACCAAAAATTGGGTTTTCTGGAGTGTGATCCCGACCGGGAAGAGTGTGTCATCCCGACCAGGACCATCCATCCCGACTGGGATGGTGCCGTGCTCCTCTTTTTGCATCTTCTTTGTCATGTGAGCACTTCATACCCCTTCCCAACCTCCCTACCTACCCTTGCACCTATCATATGACCCCTATACTTCATATACATACATTCATCTCATTTTCTCTTCACTATACACCGAATTTCACATCAAATCCCACCTCCTTTTACCATTGCAAGCTTAGTACTTCAACCATGCAACCTTATTGAGAATGAAAAGGAATAACAATGACGAAGACTAGCTATGTGCCGATACAGAATAATGAGACGATGGAGTGAGTGAGCTGCTAACCGATTGGTACGGCAACTATCCTTTCTTTTCCGTCTTTTATTGCTTGTCTTCCTTTGTTTGTTCCCTTCCCCTTATCCATTTTTGTGTCATGGTAGCCCTCGGGGCCTTGGTAGTCATTGTTCCCGACTCTCGATGATGTGACTACATCGAGAATCATTTCAAAATCCAAATTTGCAAGAATTCTCACTTTTTCTTTGATTTTACTTTCTTTTGATAGGATTTAGTCGGATTCGGGCAGACTCCGGGCTAGGTGACTTGATTACACCTAGTCCTCCCGTCCCATTTCCTTTTATTTTCTTATTTTTATTTCTTCCCCCATCCATATCTTTTCTCGTCTCGGCCCTTGGTGACTTGATTACACCCCGGTCGAACACATTCTACACTTTTCTCCGCTTTTCTTTTCGATTTTTGGCTTTATTTCCGTAGTTTCTTTTCTTTTCTTTTTAGTGTCTCCACATACTATCGATCGAGCATGAGGACATTGCTCGGTTTAAGTGTGGGTGAGCGATATCCTAGTGTAGTTTAGTTTTGTTCTTGTAGTTTTTCGAAAAATCTTAAAAAACCATAAAAATTTGAATTTTTTTCACAAAAATCAAAAAGATTTTCTTGTGTCTTTTCTTTTTGTGTCGTTGTGTCGTATATTTGTTGTGTTATGCGTGTTTTACCTCCCTTTTTCCTTGTAGGTCGCTTAATCACCGTTAACTTTGGAGGGCTTTCAAGACATCCGGTAACATCTTTTATCCCTTTTTCCTCTTTGTCTCTTGTGGAGTTTGGAGGAGATTTGTGTTGATGTGTGCTCGGGTGGAGCCTTGTAGAATTTTTGGTTGATTGGTTGCTTATGTGGATGTCTATGGGTGGTGTTTGTTGTGTTTGTATGTTTGTTTTCTTTTCTCTTATTTTGTTTTGTTTTGTTTTGTGTGTCTCATTTTCTTTCGTCCTTGTTGTGTCTTGTTTAGTTTGTGTCTAGTGTGTAAAAAGGTTTTCGAAAACCTGGTTTTGAGCCTAGTGTGCAAGTGTTTACTTTCCCTCTCTAGTAGTATGAATCGAGTCTTGGACTTTAGTCTAGTAGAATGACCCTAAATCAATAGTTTTGTTGGTCCTTTACCTTGAGTCCATCTAGTCTACTAGGGATTTACTACGGGATTTGCATTTTGACCACTATGACCACCCACGGTATGAAAAAGCCATGGTTGCCGAGTCCCGTCTCTTAGGTGACCATGTTTGAAATTGTTTGATTAGTCCAAGTTTTCCACCTTTTTGTGGGTTTGAAGGGAAGGACGCTCCCCGACTCATCCATTCCCTTACCTCCTACACATATCCACCAAATAAATTGCAAATTGTTGAAATATGTTTCTTAGTTGCAAAAAGAAGTGCCTACAACACAAAAAACTAGCCAAGAGGGCAAGCAAAGAAAAAAAAGAAAGAAAATGAAAGAAAGAAAGAAAAGAATGAAGAAAAAGAAAAGGCACAACGAATCAAAAAGAAAATACAAAAGAAGAAAAAGAAATGGCATAGCAACACAAAAGCAAAAATGCAAAAGAAAGAAGATGCCAAAAAATATCTCACAAAAAGAATCCTCACCTCTCAAAAATAAACCTTTTTCCGATCGTTACCGTGAAGAGCCTGCCAAAGGACCGAGTCCCTAGGAAGGATGATAGCGGTAATGATCGGTCTTCCCCCAATTTGCAATCATATCCATTTTTTTTACTTGGACTAATTTTGCGGTTTTGAGCATGGGACGACCCTCTTGGCTTATCGCTAAAGGGGGCGGGGTCTCACTTACCTACAGTGTCGACTAACACCGTGGCTCATCCTTTTTCCATCCCGCCGATCGTCCCGTAGTACGTTCTTAGAAGGTTAGGAGGAACCTAGGTAAGTTACCAACGTTTTTATTGCTTTGATGTCATACTATTAGGGTTTTGTCCATTCCGATTTGTGTTATTAGCTTGGGAACGTTGTCACTTGCCTTGAGTCCTTAACCGGTGTTTCTTCAACGCTTGTTTGAGGGAAGCGGTATTTGTTTCTTTTTGGGTGCAACCGATTGTTTGTTTGTTTATGTGTTTTTGTGTCCGGTTGCATCCACAATTTTGTCGCAAGACCTTACTTTCCTTGCGGAGTGCACTTTTCCTCTAAGTGTACTCGCGTGAGTTGAAAGGGCGTAGGGTGCGCTAATACCTGCTCGGTTAGTAGTCTAGTTCTTTTAGTTTTTAGTTAGTTGGTGCTTACTCGAGTGCGAGTAAGGGTTAAGTGTGGGGGAGTTGATAAGTGTAGTTTGTAGTGCCTAATTCGCTGTGATTGGTCTCGGTTTCTCTTGTGAAATCGCTCTTTGGAGCGTTTTCTAGGCTACTTATGCTTCCTCTAGTTCGTTTTAGGTTCCCAAGACCATTCATGGAGAATTGGAATGATTCCGACTCGTTTCATACACTTTGGAGCCAACGAAGAGAAGGAGCGATCACTCGGTGCCTTAGATTCGATCCCGAGACCTTGGGACCCATTCCCGAGCCCCTTAGACTCGATCCTGAGCTCCGAGAGTCGATGAGAAGCCCATGAGAAGCAAGGAGGGACCTTATAGATCATAATGGAGGCCTACAGGACCCTTCTCGGGCGGGAAGAGTAGCCTTTCCGACCGGGAAGGAGTGCACGAATCAAACTGCTTCTGTTTAGGTCGTCCCGACCGGGATGAGAGCTTCCCGACCGGGAAGGATGGGCCATCCCGACCGGGACCATTCCTTCCCGACCGGGATGGAGTAGTTGTAGCCGCGTGACTTTCTTTTCTTCTCCTTCACTCTTTTAACCTTATAAGTACTCCTCCCTTGTATTGTTTAAGCATCTTAGACTCCTCTACATTCACTAGTAGAAAAAGGCTCATTTGCGGCTCCTCATTTGCGACATCTTAGCCAAATAGCAGCAAATAATATTACTTCTAAATTTTCACCCACCTTATTGCAAGCAACAAATAAAGGGTCTTTACCAATTTTGGGATTATTTAATATATTATTAAAATAAAACAAAAACATCGACACCATCCAAGCCGTACCCCTGACTTAGTGTATAATAGCAATAATTTTTTAAATTTATCTATTTTCGGACGGGTAATGGATTCGGGCGTGTTTTGGCCCAAAATATTCGGGTTATTATCAGGTCGGGTTAGTTTCGGATTTCGGTGATTTTTGGGCGAATTTTTTCGGATTTAATCAGAAGCTAATAATTAAAAATAGTCAGAAGTGATGTAATTAAAGATTATATACCCCAATGACCATGAATTAAAAAAATATGGGAGTCTTATGTGAAACAGACTCACAAAGTCACAATAATCGCATTGTAAGACCGTCTGACATGAGAATTTGGGTACAAAAATAAGTACATAGTATAACTTCGTTAGAAGTAGTAATTAGTAGTATGCTTTAATTTTTTTTCATATTAATGACCATTATATCTAATAACTCAACTTAAATATATTTTTCTTTACCATAAAAAATATACAGAGTATTAAAATAAGAGAAGTGTTCTTAGCACTAGAAGTGAGGCTGGTAGCAAAAGAAAGGACAACGGCTAGAAGCAAGGCTCGAACCTGGGCCCTCCCTAGTAGTGGATAACCATACAAGTAATACAACCAACTCAGCTACAATCTATCTTTGTAAAATATTGCACTTCAATTGTATTTGTCATAACTACTCGGGCTATAGCCCAGTAAGCCTTAGGTCCGCCCATGCTCTTCTCCCTACCCGGCCTGCCTTCATTCTCGTCGTTCCTCTTCCTCACTGTCTCTCCCTCTCTCACATCCTCTGAATTAGGGTTTAGGTTTTCTTCCATCATTTTGCTCGATTTTTCCTTCTTTCAACCTCCTTTCCGCTGAAATCATTCAACATTCTTCATTTTAGCCCACAAAAATCTGAATAATTACCCCAAAAATCTCAACCCTCGTCACTTCCTACCGATCAATCCCCCTCCGTGTCGACGGTCTTCACTCCCCGCCGTCACTCCCTTCTTCGTCGGCGTGCTCCTCTCCTTGCCATCACTCGCCTCTGCACCGTCACTCCCCGTTGTGCCCTTCCTGACGTCGTCTCCTTCGCCGGTCTTTGTTCGACATCGTCAAATTCACTTCAGTAAACCTCTATTTCTGATTTTAATTTCTGTAATTGATGGGTTGATTTTTAATCTACTGCTATTGCTATTATTAGGTATTTTAATTGATAATTTTTTTCCGAGTTTAATTGATTTTGGGCATTTCTACAGTTAATCTAGTATCATGTTCATGAATATGAGAAATTAAAGTGTGGAAAGAAGTTGAAGTTAAAAAAAAAAACTCACCTAATTGTATCCCTGTAAATTTTTCAAAAAAAAATAATTAATATTAATTTATAAATAAGTATACTTAAACTACGCTTACATTGCTAAGAATTAACTTAAGAAGATCTAGCATTGTGACAGCAAGCTAGATTCTTTCTGGTTTTAACTTACTACTATTGCTCGGGTTTCTGCATTACTGTGATTTCAGCTCTTCACTTGACTCTAAAAAGATTGAAACTTTGGTATTAGAGAGCAAATTTGTCCAGTAATGCTTTTGCTACTATATTCTTAAGTTGTCAGCTATCATCTTAAGCGAAATAATCAACATTGGTCATGACTCATGAACCTTAGCATCAATCACTGATGAAAAGAGGCTCAAGAAGAATTTCTTGTCAAGAGTTGCAAAAAGATTCAGAGATTTCAAAAGCAAGTTGGTTAGCGGGTGGATCACTGAGACACGTAAGAGAACAAAATATGAGACCGAAAAGTTGCCACCTGACATTTGGAAACACATCAAAATTGAAGACTGGATACTTTTTCAACAATCCAGAAGTACGAGTCCAGCCAAGGTAAGACAAATGGCAAACTTCATACTTGATATAATGTAGGATCCAACTTTTTTTTTTTTTTGTAAAATGTAAGTATTATAAATCAATTAAGTCATGTATAAGACTAAGTAGACCTTAATAGATGAATCAAAGCCTTTAGAAAGTCATACTAATCGAGTGCTTAATTTAGTTTTCATACTATTGAACACAACATGTGTTCTAAATAATATGCATTCTACTACTATACCACCGCTAATATACGACCGCTGTTACTTTGAGCCTACACTTGATATACCGCCACCGCTATTGCACAAAGGTAGACCGTTGTTCCTCTTTATTCATTATTTTTTCTAGTGTTAGATTATAACGTTTAATGTTTCTGTAAGGCTCTTCGAGAGGATATGGAGAAAGATGAAAATGGACTCCGAATTGGATGGTTATGTCCGGCTGCCAGGATTGAAAGTAGGTTGAAGAAAAAAAACAGAGGATGTAATAGCCTACATTAGTAATGCATTCCTAAAGTCAACTGTTGGTGGTAAAGAATTTATCTTGGCCCCGATATGTGACAAGTAATACTAACGAATATCATCATCGTTGACTTGCTAGCATTTTTCTCATTTTTGTATACTACGGAGTAATAAACATTAACGTGTCTTTTTTGTAGTAAGCATTGGGTCTTACTTGTGATATGCCCTCGAACTTAAAACATTTATGAGTTTGACTCAGTAGCCCTTAAAGAAGGTCGCAAGTTATACGTGAAGATGGTGGTCAATAGGTATGTAAAAATTAAAAGCTTAATTTTGTTTGATTAACTTTAAAAACAAAATAAAAAACAAAATAACATTTGATTTGTAGGGCTCTAAAGAGGTTCAAAATGAGTGCTGGTGAAATGAAGGTCAAAAGAAATGTACCATTTTGGAAATCTATGAGGGTAAACGTTTAAAAGTTCATTTCTTTATGTTTTCGATCATTTGAGCTTCAATTATTGGGATGAGAATACCGATGTTTTTGTATTTGTCTTGGTAGTGCCCTCAACAAATTGGAGACATGGATCATGGCTTCTATGTGATGCGGTTTATGCACGATATAGTAAAAAATTGCTCCATGATAAGTGACTTGGATAAGGTACGCTTTTCATTACTATGATCCAATGGGTTATGAGTATGAACTGTGGTGGGGTAGGGGATCGTACGAAAAATTACTAATTCAATTTCCCTTTGGGAGTTAGAGTGAACTATTATAGGATGAGTATGGATTATGAAATTAGGTTCGTGAACTTGTGCTTGATTGGTCAATTTTGTGGATGTTGAAGTTGTTGAAATTTGATATTTTGTAAATATGGATGCATATGAATTATGAATATTGGTCGATTTTGTAGCATTACGTTAGGTTTGGATCTCACGCAAAGAGCAGCGGTACAACTACAACCAAGATGATGAGCTTAATGATGTACGGGACAAGTGGGTTTCTTACTTTACTTCTCGTTGTACGTAAAATGCTAAGTAATTTTAGATTTCTTAGTCGATTGTAGTAGAATGCTCTTTTGAATGGTGGATAATATGTAAGTTGCATCACTATGAATCATTTGGATTTGACAATTTGTTGATGCCCTTTTGAGGCGTATATTGGCATCTTTGGTGTTATTGAAAATTTGGGTGGTACCAAAAGTATCAAAAAAAAGGTTTTATTTTTCATTTTAGAAATGTATTTGTGACGTATTTGTAATTGATTTAGATGCGCCAAATATATTTATTTGCGACGTCAGCCACCTACAAAGCACCATTTACAATTCATTATTTGAGGCGTTTCCTACATAGAACGTCGCAAATAATGCGAGTATTTGAGTAGTTTTTTTATAAAGACGCCACAGATAATGCAGTTATTTGAGGCGTTTTTTCAGAATGACGCCGCAAATAAGTATTATTTGAGGCGTTTTTAGAACGCTGCAAATAATATTTTATTTGCTTCCCCACCATTTGCTTCTTAGCCTAAAACGCCGCAAATGATAGATATTTTGGAGCCGCAAATGAGCTTTTTTCTACTAGTGATTATTCTAAACCCTAGATAGAGTTCCTCCTCTCATTAGACAAATCTCTCCTTAAACTTTTGTTAATCTTAGATTAATTTAGTAAGTTAATCTTATACTAAGGATCTCTTGAAGAATCCATCAATTCTTGACAACTTTTGCTGGAGATTTTTGGGTGTTCTTTTAATACAAGTTCTCATCTTTTTATCTTCTTGTTAGTTGATATAATCTCTTTTCTCTTAATCTTTGTTTATTTATCATGTTTTAATCTTTGTTCATTGTTTTGTTTATTGTTCATTATTCTTACTAGTTTCACTTTCATTATGGATGTTTCAATGTTTGTGTTGATTTCTCTCATTGTTGTTATTGTTAGTTTCACTAATGTGTGAGTAGACTCTTTGTGGGGTTAGTAGGGTGATTAATTGTGGATTATGGGTAATTAGGGTTTGATTAAGGGAAAATGTGGAATCTTTGTTACTAGTCACATGTTGAGGACTCTATGTGTTTGTTGAATCACTTGTTTGAGTTGTAGTGACCATGCTTCTCATGCTTGTTTTCATCCTCTCATTTTGTGATCAATTTGTGGTTGAATCCTTGTGTATTGGGTAATACTTTGCGTGAGTATTCGGGTCTAGTCTTTGACACGAGAGTGCGGACTTTGACTTTGACGCGAGAGCGCGGACCGACCTTAGTAACTAGGTGAAACCTACACCCTTGACCTCCCTACTATCCTACTACACTTATGAACCCAACCTAACCCTACTCCTTCCCATATTTGATTTCTCTACTTCTTTAGTCGTTCACTTTCTCTAGTTTATTTGTCTAGTTAATCTTAGTTGTTTCGATTAGTACATGTTATATCTTTTATCGTTGTTAGTCCATTTTCATCTCCTCCAACCATCATAGATAATGAATTCTCGTTAGCTACTCTTCTCTTTGCGTTGTTTGTGTGACTTAGCCTTGTTTTTAGGTAGACCCTAGTCTAGACGCCTACTACCGTCCCCGTGGACTCGACCCTACTTACCCTAGCTACTAGTTAGGTATAGTTGGTATACTTGATCGGTAGGACCCACGACAATTCCCTCCCATCAATTTGGCGTCGTTGCCGGGGACGGTGCATGTTTAGACTTAGTTTACTTATTAGCTGGATTTAGTTACCCCTCTTGTGTTCTTCCTCTATCCATTGTGCATATTTTGTAGGTTTTTTTTTATTGTTTTTATTGCTTTGTTCTCTCTTTGTCTTCCGTTGTGCTCGTTTATTGTCTTTGCCTAGTGCCCATTAAGCACTAGGTGTTCTCACGTTTGTTCAAGTGTGTAGTGCATGCCTAGGAGGAGAGGCGATTTCTTTCTTTTCAATCCAGAGCCGGAAAGACTCTTTAGAGCCTTTTGCCAACGGACGATTGATCGGGCTAGAACCTCTCAACCGAGTGCTAGCAATACCATTGAAGAACAAGCTCAAGGATCCGACTTGAACGAAACACCTCGAGAGACGGCCGAAGGGAACTTCATCAATCCCTTTGGTACTTTTAGTCACTCTTCTCAACCTAGTTCCCCTTCTACATCTACATCAACACCGTCTACACCATCATCTCCCGCACATCCAACAATGCCTAAGTTCTCTTCTCATTCAACCTTTACAAAAGACGTTTTGTCCGGTCCAACCGCTTTACCGGCCGCATATACCGGCAATTTTGTGGCAAAAACGCAATTCATCCAATTGGTCGAACGAAGTCAATTTAATGGGTTACCAACCGAAGATCCTCATCAACACATGGAAACCTTTTCGGACTATTGCGATGCTATCTCACAACCGGGAATAACCCAAGACCAAATCCGGTGGGTATTATTTCCCTTCTCTTTGATCGGTAAGGCTAAGCAATGGTTCAAAGGGTTAGACAAGGCGACTCTCGGTATTGTTACTTGGAAGAAGCTAGCCTTAACTTTCTACCAACAATTTTATCCACCGGAGAAGACAAATCTATTGAGAGCTTCTATCACGGGATTTCAACAACGTGATGAAGAAAGCCTCTATGAATCGTGGGAAAGATTCAAAGCCTTGATCCGCTCTTGTCCTCGCCATGGTTTATCACAGTGGTTCCTTGTTCAACAGTTCTGAAACGGGTTATATGAAGATTCATGGGCCATACTCAACATGGGATCGAATGAAAGGTTTACCGAGGTAGATGATGACCAAACTTGGTCAAGAATTGAGGAGATGGCGGTACACAACTCCCAATACTCATGGCCTAGGAAGGCGAATCGAGGGGGAAGGCACGAGATCGATGCCATTACACAACTAAGTATTGATCTTGGAGCACAATTAAAAACCCACATGGAAACTATTGACAAGAAGCCCCAAAGCCAATTTGACCAAGGACAAAGCACAAGTGCGTCCCACCAACATTCAATTCAACAAGTCAATGCTTTGGGACTTGTACCTCCTACATCCTATTATGGGATATGCGAGATTTGCGGGATATTTGGACATGAACCTCAACATTGTCGAGGTAGTATTGAGCAAGTGAATGCCTTTCAAGCGTTCAAGCAAGGTGCCCCGTACTCAAACTTCAAGCAAAATGTGCCAAATCCCCACATGTTCCAAGCTTCCCAACAACAATCTCTACAACACCGTCCATATGTTCCACCTCCCTTTAGGGACAAAAACCAAGGATACCAAGGTTATGTAGGCAACCCAAGGCCATTCAAAAACTTCCAACAACATAACCAAGGTACCTTCAACAACAATCAAGGGTTCTACAATCAAGGGAACTTCAATCATCCAGGTGGTTTCCAAGGAAATCAACACTCCCAAGGACATCAAAACTACAACCATGGTAACTGTCAAGGCTTTAATCAAGACAACTCTCATGGGTTCCAAGGGAACCATCAACAAAAACAAGGATCTCAAGGTACTCAACATGAAAGCAAGCAAAGGAGTCGGTCTCCTATTCATGACTATGGCATTCCTCTAGCCATCACCAACACTCCTCATAATCAACAATCTCCCCCTCGGGATTTCGACATGTAAAAATCAATGTTGGATGTGCAAAGGAGTAATCAAAAAATATAAAGAAGCCAAATGGATATCCTAAGAAACCAAAAAGAATTATTTGTTCATCTTCAAAGGGAGAACATAGCAAGAGATGCTCATATGAAGATGCTCGAAACCCAAATAGCTCAAGTTGCTTCGGGTAGCTCTTCAAGGCAAAAGGGGAAACTACCTCTTCAAGGTGAACCGGCAAAATTGGAACATGTGAATGCTATTACCCTGAGGCGTGGTACATCTTATGACTCCCCCTTACTCCCTATTGAGCAAGAACCCATGAAAGAAGTTGTATCTCCATCTCAAGACAATTCAAGTGTGGGAAATCCAATTGAGGAGCAAGTTTTGTGGGAGATTGAGAAACCCCATGAAGACAAGCTTCCCCCACTTCAAGGAAAAGACAAAGGAAAGAGGAAAATGTCAATTGAAAAGTCCAACCCCAATGAGCAAGACAAGATACATATCAAGTTGGCATTCCCAACAAGGCAAATGAAGACCAAGGTGGATATTCAATATGACAAGTTCCTTGATATTGTGAAGAAGTTGGATGTGAGTGTCCCTTTTACCGAGCTACTTACCCAAGTCCCGGCATATGGAAGATTCATGAAAGAAATCTTGGCTAGGAAGAGATCCACCGACAAGAAAGAGACCATAGCGTTCACAAGAGAGGTAAGCGAGCTCTTTCAAGGTTCTACACTTCCCAAGTTGAAGGATCCGGGTAGTTTCTCAATCCCGTGCACCATAGGCAACTTGAAGATTGATAGGGCATTATGTGATTTGGGTGCGAGTGTAAGCATTATTCCCTATTCTATTTGTGAGCGACTTGGGATGAAAGAGCTCAAGTGTACTTCTATTACACTCCAAATGGCCGATTTTTCACTCAGCCGACAATTGGGGATGTTAGAAGATGTGCCACTAAGAATCGGGAAGTTGTTTATTCCGGTCAACTTCCTTGTACTTGACATGCCGGAATATGCCGTCACTCCGATTATCCTAGGCCGCCCCTTTCTACATACTGCTGGTGCGATGATTGATGTAAAGAGTGGTAGGATCGCGTTTGAGCTAGGTGACGAGAAGCTCGTGTTCAACCTCCAAGGCAACACCTCGCCTACAAATGATGAGTCTTGTAATATGATCCACGCCATGAAAGACATCGATCTAGGGGATGAGTCGGGTGAAAGCTTGAAAAACAACTTCTATGGAATTGAAGATGATGATTCCGAGCTTGGGGCAGATGAATGCCCATATCATGAGATTGAGGACAAGTTGCAAGGAAAGAAGAAAGTTGAGCCTCCCTTGAGGCCTTGTGAAGATGAGTGGAAGTTTGGGTATATACCGAAGGATCGAAAGTACAAGTTCAAGCCGTTGAACTTAGTAGATCGGGATGCCCCGAGAACTTATAGACAAGGTTGTGAAGAACCTTGGAGTGTGGATTGGTATTCCACAAGCTTGATTGAAGACTTCTCGAGAGCCTTCGATTTGTTACTTCATGCCCTTGATGGCGATGGATTTGGCTACAATGTTGTTGAAAAATGATTGAAGAATGCACCATCCTTGGTTTGACGGAGTTCCAAAAGAACCGTCTTATTGTATATATCTCACTCTTGTAATTCTTTTGAGTTTTGTGATATTCTTGTAATTTGGTATTTTGATGAGCGGTGTGAGGGAGGGATTTTGATGGATGTTATGACCTCATTTGATAGGTGAGAAGTGAAGATGAATCTTAGAGAGGAGTGGTTATTGATAGAGCTTGGATTTGAGCAAGAAAGTCGGTTTTTGAAGCTTTGGACAAGCTTTTGGGGATATAAAGAGTTAGAAGAGTGTGTCATCTCGACTGGGAAGAGAGCATCCCGACCGGGAAGGATGAGCCATCCAAACCGAGAAGGATGTCATCCCGATCAGGATGAGTGTACCAAAAATTGGGTTTTCTGGAGTGTGATCCCGACCGGGAAGGAAGCTTCCCGACCGGGAAGAGTGTGTCATCCCGACCGGGATGGTGCCCTGCTCCTCCTTTTGCATCTTCTTTGTCATGTGAGCCCACCAAATCACTTCATACCCCCTCCCAACCTCCCTACCTACCCTTGCACCTATCATATGACCTCTATACTTCATATACATACATTCATCTCATTTTCTCTTCACTATACACTGATTTTCACAACAAATCCCACCTCCTTTTACCATTGCAAGCTTAGTACTTCAACCATGCAACCTTATTGAGAATGAAGAGGAATAACAATGACGAAGACTAGCTATGTGCCGATACAGAATAGTGAGACGATGGAGTGAGTGAGTTGCTAGCCGATTGGTACGGCAACTATCCTCTCTTTTCCGTCTTTTATTGCTTGTCTTCCTTTGTTTGTTCCCTTCCCCTTATCCATTTTTTTGTCATGGTAGCCCTCGGGGCCTTGGTAGTCATTGCTCCCGACTCTCGATGACGTGACTACATTGAGAATCATTTCAAAATCCAAATTTGCAAGAATTCTCACTTTTTCATTGATTTTACTTTCTTTTGATAGGATTTGATCGGATTCGGGCGGACTACGGGCCAGGTGACTTGATTACACCTAGTCCTCCCCACCCATTTCCTTTTACTTTCTTATTTTTATTTCTTCCCCCATCCATATCTTTTCTCGTCTCGGCCCTTGGTGACTTGATTACACCCCGGCCGGACACATTCTACACTTTTCTCCGCTTTTCTTTTTGATTTTTGGCTTTATTTCCGTAATTTCTTTTCTTTTCTTTTTAGTGTCTCTACATACTATCGATCAATCATGAGGACATTGCTCGGTTTAAGTGTGGGGGAGCGATATCCTAGTGTAGTTTAGTTTTGTTTTCGTAGTTTTTCGAAAAATCTTAAAAAACCCTAAAAATTTGAAAAAATTTCACAAAAATAAAAAAGATTTTCTTTTGTGTCTTTTCTTTTTGTGTCGTTTTGTCGTATATTTGTTGTGTTGTGCGTGTTTTGCCTCCCTTTTTCCTTGTAGGCTGCTTAATCACCGTTAACTTTGGAGGGCTATCAAGACATCCGGTAACATCTTTTATCCCTTTTTCCTCTTTGTCTCTTGTGGAGTTTGGAGGAGATTTGTGATGATGTGTGCTCAGGTGGAGCCTTGTAGAATTTGTGGTTAATTGGTTGCTTATGTTGATGTCTATGGGTGGTGTTTGTTGTGTTTGTATGTTTGTTTTCTTTTCTCTTATTTTGTTTTGCTTTGTTTTGTGTGTCTCATTTTCTCTCGTCCTTGTTGTGTCTTGTTTAGTTTGTGTCTAGTGTGTAAAAAGGTTTTCGAAAACCCGGTTTTGAGGCTAGTGTGCAAGTGTTTACTTTCCTTCTCTAGTAGTATGAATCGAGTCTTGGACTTTAGTCTAGTAGAATGACCCTAAATCAATAGTTTCGTTGGTCCTTTACCTTGAGTCCATCTAGTCTACTAGGGATTTAATACGGGATTTGCATTTTGACCACTATGACCACCCACGGTGTGAAAAGGCCATGGTTGCCGAGTCCCGTCTCTTAGGTGACCATGTTTGAAATTGTTTGATTAGTCCAAGTTTTCCACCTTTTTGTGGGTTTGAAGGGAAGGACGCTCCCCGACTCATCCATTCCCCTATCCTACACATATCCACCAAATAAATTACAAATTGTTGAAATATCTTTCTTAGTTGCAAAAAGAAGTGCCTACAACACAAAAATCTAGCCAAGAGGGCAAGCAAAGAAAAAAAAGAAAGAAAATGAAAGAAAGAAAGAAAGGAATGAAGAAAAATAAAAGGCACAAGGAATAAAAAAGAAAATACAAAAGAAGAAAAAGAAATGACATAGCAACACAAAAGCAAAAAAATGCAAAAGAAAGAAGATGCCAAAGAAAATATCTCACAAAAAGAATCCTCACCTCTAAAAAATAAGCCTTCTTCCGATCGTTACCGTGAAGAGCCTACCAAAGGACCGAGTCCTCAGGAAGGATGATAGCGGTAATGATCGGTCTTCCCCCATTTTGCAATCATATCCATTTTTTTTACATGGACTAGTTTTGCGGTTTTGAGCATGGGACGACCCTCTTGGCTTATCGCTAAAGGAGGCGGGGTCTCACTTACCTACAGTGTCGACTAACACCGTGGCTCATCCTTTTTCCATCCCGTCGATCGTCTCGTAGTACGTTCTTAATTAGAAGGTTAGGAGGAACCTAGGTAAGTTAACAATGTTTTTATTGCTTTGATGTCATACTATTAGGGTTTTGTCCATTCCGATTTGTGTTATTAGCTTGGGAACGTTGTCACTTGCCTTGAGTCCTTAACCGGTGTTTCTTCACCGCTTGTTTGAGGGAAGCGGTATTTGTTTCTTTTTGGGTGCAACCGATTATTTGTTTGTTTGTATGTTTGTTTGTTTATGTGTTTTTGTGTCCGGTTGCATCCACAATTTTGTCGCAAGACCTTACCTGCCTTACGGAGTGCACTTTTGCTCTAAGTGTACTCGCGTGAGTTGAAAGGGCGTAGGGTGCGCTAATACCCGCTCGGTTAGTAGTCTAGTTCTTTTAGTTTTTAGTTAGTTGGTGCTTACTCGAGGGCGAGTAAGGGTTAAGTGTGGGGGAGTTGATAAGTGTAGTTTGTAGTGCCTAATTCACTGTGATTGGTCTCGGTTTCTCTTGTGAAATCGCTCTTTGGAGCGGTTTCTAGGCTACTTATGCTTCCTCTAGTTCGTTTTAGGTTCCCAAGACCATTCATGGAGAATTAGAACGATTCCGACTCGTTTCCTACACTTTTGGAGCCAACGAAGAGAAGGAACGATCACTCGGTGCCTTAGATTCGATCCCGAGACCTTGGGACCCATTCCCGAGCCCCTTAGACTCGATCCTGAGCTCCGAGAATCGATGAGAAACACATGAGAAGCAAGGAGGGACCTTATAGATCATAATGGAGGCCTACAGGACCCTTCTCGGGCGGGAAGAGTTGCCTTTCCGACCGGGAAGGAGTGCACGAATCAAACTGCTTCTGTTTAGGCCGTCCCGACCGGGATGAGAGCTTCCCGACCAGGAAGGATGGGCCATCCCGACCGGGACCATTCCTTCCCGACCGGGATGGAGTAGCTGTAGCCGCGTGACTTTCTTTTCTTCTCCTTCACTCTTGTTACCTTATAAATACTCCTCCCTTGTATTGTTTAAGCATCTTAGACTCTTCTACATTCACTAGTAGAAAAAGGCTCATTTGCGGCTCCTCATTTGCGACATCTTAGACAAATAGCAGCAAATAATATTACTTCTAAATTTTCACCCACCTTATTGTAAGCAACAAATAAAGGGTCTTTACCAATTTTGGGATTATTTAATATATTATTAAAATAAAACAAAAACATCGACACCATCCCGTACCCCTGACTTAGTGTATAATAGCAATAATTTTTTAAATTTATCTATTTTCGGACGGGTAATGGATTCGGGCGTGTTTTGGCCCAAAATATTCGGGTTATTATCAGGTCGGGTTAGTTTCGGATTTCGGTGATTATTGGGAATTTTTTTTCGGATTTAATCAAAAGTGAATAATTAAATATAATCAGAAGTGATGTAATTAAAGATTATATACCCCAATGACCATGAATTAAAAAAATATGGGAGTCTCATGTGAAACAGTCTCACAAAGTCACAATAATCGCATTGTAAGACTGTCTGACATGAGAATTTCGGTAGAAAAATAAGTACATAGTATAACTTAATTAGAAGTAGTAATTAGTAGTATGCTTTAATTTTTTTTTCATATTAATGACCATTATATCTAATAACTCAACTTAAATATATTTTTCTTTATCATAAAAAAAATACAGAGTATTAAAATAAGAGAAGTGTTCTTAGCACTAGAAGTGAGGCTGGTAGCAAAAGAAAGGAAAATGACTAGAAGCAAGACTCGAACCTGGGCCCTCCCTAGTAATGGTTAACCATACAAGTAATACAACCAACTCAGCTACAATCTATCATTGTAAAATATTGCACTTCAATTGTATATGTCATAACTACTCGGGCTATAGCCCAGTAAGCCTTAGGTCCGCCCATGCTATTCTCCCTACCCGGCCTGCCTTCATTCTCGTCGTTCCTCTTCCTCACTGTCTCTCCCTCTCTCACATCCTCTGAATTAGGGTTTAGGTTTTCTTCCATCATTTTGCTCGATTTTTCCTTCTTTCAACCTCCTTTCAGCTGGAATCATTCAACATTCTTCATTTCAGCCCACAAAAATCTGAATAATTACCCCAAAAATCTCAACCCTCGTCACTTCCTACCGATCAATCCCCCTTCATGTCGACGGTCTTCACTCCCTGCCGTCACTCCCTTCTTCGCCGGCGTGCTCCTCTCCCTGCCGTCACTCGCCTCCGCACCATCACTCCCCGTTGTGTCCTTCCTGACGTCGTCTCCTTTGCCGGTCTTTGTTCGACATCGTCATATTCACTTCAGTAAACCTCTATTTCTGATTTTAATTTTTGTAATTGATGGGTTGATTTTTAATCTACTGCTATTGCTATTATTAGGTATTTTAATTGATAATTTTTTTTCCTGAGTTTAATTGATTTTGGGCATTTCTACAGTAAATCTCGAGGCTGGGGGCTGGGGTAATTCATTTCAGCCTCAATCTGTATTCTTGACCGCTGGGGGCTAAATATCGAGGCGTAGCAGGATGCGCGCCTAACTACTCGACTCAAGGATAAAACAAGAGCAAACGAAACATGTTATCCAACACGCGCAACATACACTCATTAACCAAACGAAATAAGCAATGACAAGACGATTACTAGCCGATACCGGTAAGGAAAGCCTATAAACTGACCCCGAACAAAGAACGATAATAAAACAAACATAGGAACCTCGACTAACAGGAATGTTCACGCTCGAGCACGTGATAAGTCAAGCAAAGCAAAGACAATCTAAACAAAGTCCGAAAAAACCCAAGCACATAACAAATCAGAACAAAGCAAGGCAAATCCGAACAAAGTAAGAAAAGTCCGCAAAAACAAATTCAATTTAACCAAAATAAATAAATGCAAGCAAACATTTTCGAGCCTAACGGGTCTTAGTTATCCTGAAGGCAACAAAAAATTCGAGCCTAGCAGGGTCTTAGTTATCCTGAAGGCAAATTTGAGTTTAAGCGGATACTTACACGCTCAATCATTTTCGAGCCTAATGGGTCTTAGTTATCCTGAAGGCAACAGCAACCGCAAATTTGAGCCAAGCAGGGTCTTAGTTATCGTGAAGGCAAATTGAGTTTGAGGGGATACTTACACGCTCAAACATTTTCGAGCCTAACGGGTCTTAGTTATCCTGAAAGCAACGGCAGCAGCAAAATCGAGCCTAGGAGGGTCTTAGTTATCCTGAAGGCAATTTGAGTTTGAGCGGATACATACACGCTCAAACATTTTCGAGCCTAGCAAGGTCTTAGCGAGTTGTCCTGAGGGCAATTTGAGTTTGAGCGGATACTTACACGCTCTAACATTTTTAAGCCTAATGAGTCTTAGTTATCCTGAAGACAACAACAAACAACAATATTCTTTAAGCCTAATGGGTCATAGGCTCTTGAAGGCAAAAGTTTTAAAATTATCGAGCCTAATGGGTCATAGGCATCCTAAAGGCAAAAACTTTCTCAAAACTTTTAAATTTTCAAGCCCGAGGGGTCATAGGCATCCCGAAGGCAAATATTTTTATTCTCGAGCCTGAGGGGTCATAGGCATCCCGAAGGCAAACCTTTTTATTTTCAAACCCGAGGGGTCATAGGCATCCCGAAGGCAAACTTTTTTTATTCTCGAGCCCGAGGGGTCATAGGCATCCCTAAGGCAAACTTTTTTATACTCGAGCCCGAGGGGTCATAGGCATACTGAAGGCAAACCTTTTTATTTTCAAGCCCGAGGGGTCATAGGCATCCTGAAATCAAACATTTTTATTCTCGTGCCCGAGGGGTCATAGGTATACCGAAGGCAAACCTTTTTATTTTCAAGCCCGAGGGGTCATAGCCATCCTGAAAGCCAAACTTTTTTATTCTCGTGCCCGAGGGGTCATAGGCTTCCCGAAGGTATACTATTTTATTCTCGAGCCCGAGGGGTCATAGTGTGGACATGACATAGGTCCACCCCGACACGGCCACGCGCGGGTTTGGGGAGGCGAATGAATCTCCATATGAGATGGTCAAATTGGAATTTAAATCGAAGTTGGAGTCGCCACCGAACTTTGTGGGAGTTCGGGCCCGTTCGAAAACACTTTAGGTAGTAGTGGGCCGTGCACAAAGTACGGCCCATTTCCGATGTTAGAGCTTATTGGGTTCGTCCCTTTGCATTATGATACCGATATCGACATTATCGGATATCGTGTATTGAATGACTCTCGTTGCCAATGGATTTGGACATCCGGAAACCATGGTTCTGAGTAAGGGGTGAGGGTACGTGTTGGGAAGTTCACTAAGAACACCCAACCCCGCCCGCACTTAGCGGCCTTTACTAAGATATCGTTCGTTTTTGGTGTACATGCGTTAGTTCGACGGTTGAATGATATGCAAACATTGTTTTCCCTAAACATGTGAGAAAAATTAAGTGGGTTGCTAAGTCGATTAATGCATCTTAAACTAATAACGTCAAAGTTGTTTTAGCATGCGATGTTCATTTTAGTACAATAAAACAAACAACAAGAAAACGATAACAGATTACAATATACGAGCGGCATACCACCCGGAATTACAATGCAACCAACGATATAATACACAATCGCGATAATAAAGAAGTGAGCGAGTTAGAAGATGTAAGTATGACACGATGTTTGAAGAACTAGATTCACGTGATAGACTTTGACACGCATTGACCGAAATCGTTTGAAAAAGGTTTGTCGAAAAATATGCCGAAAACCCGTCGTTTTAATAAAGCAAAGACGTTAGAAGAAATAAGACGGAATTGCTTTTTGATGCTACGGATTTCAGGGACCCACGCGACCCACGCGAGGAGGGCACGACTCGCTTGGCCATGCGACCCGCACAAGACGTGTGCGACTCGCATGGCGTCCTGTTTTTGAAATTATTTTTTAGCAAATCGACAATTTTGTTAAATCGCGTATAAACATAGCATAATTTATACCCGATTTAAATTTGCGATATTCGTTATATTCGATTATGAAATCGATATCAAATATTCGGAATGATTTTTAGAAAGGATAAAAAAGTTTTGTAGATTATTTTGAAAATCGATCTAAAAAAAATAATGCTGATTCTCTCCGCGTTAAAATCGTCGTATTTTGTTTTTAAAAATCATGTGACGATTTTTTTAGCATTAACGAGATTAATTTAGTTCCTTGTAGATACACGATATTCGACTAGAAAGTCGATATCATATTTTAAGAACGTTTTGTTTTGTATAAAAAAATTATATTGTAATATCGAAAAAAATAAAAAAAATAAAAAAATAAGTAAATAAAAAAGGCGTGACGATGACCCATTAAAAAACGGACCGACGACACAAAAAGAGAAAAAAAAACGAGAGGAAGGGAGAGAGAAAAGAGAACATGGGATTTTTATTTACACCCTCAACCTACATGCTTTGTATACTCGGAACGGGACTCGTCGGAATGTGGCTAGGCACGGGAGCGTCGAGATTATAGAGGAAGAGTTATGGTGATTTATAATCGGGAAGGGATTTGACGAGTTTTGCTCTCGGGTTTGTATATGGTTTTCCTAAAATTGCCTAGAATTTCGGGTTGGTATTTGTGTGCGGTTGTATCGCCTAGGATGTTGATTGTAGTAGATGTGTTATGAATTGTAATTGTTGATGATGTATGAATATTTCTGAGTGTCGATGAGAAGTGTTGTATGATGATAATTGATGTAGATGATGGATGATTGATGGGAGGGTCCTATTTATAGGAGAGATATTCTTGCTTGGGTGATAAGAAATACCGATTAAGATAGGAAAAGTAAGAAGTTGCGTGGAATGAGAATTCCTTTTCTTGGTGAAGAAGGCAAGGAAACCGGCTGGTATGAGGGTGCTCGGCCGCGTATCCTTATGCTCGGTCGAGTATTTGATCCGGTATTCGGATTGAATTCCTATTTGAGATCGAATTCTATCCTTAAATGGAATTGTTTAATATTTTGTGTAGCTGATTTTTGTAGCGTTTCAGCGTAAATCAGACACGTGGTGACACGGCTGACTTGCATGTCCCGAAAATATATTTGACCGGGTTTTGACTCGGTCGCTAAAAGACGGTTTTACCCCTGGTGTCAGATTCGATCCAAATTAGTCTTATTTGACTCGAAACGATCCACTGAGCCTGAATTTGAGGTTGTTTTTATGAGATTTGTACTCCGTAAAAAGCCGGAGCCAAATGCCCATGATTTCGAGCCCATATTCGAGTACGTTAAAGCATGTTTACGTCCGATCATCATCGGGTGTTTATGGGAAACTGCTATAGACACCTGGCGGTCAAAATGTGGGAGTCTACAGAGCCCCCACTCTGACTAAGGCTTGGACAAGGCGAAAGTCAGAGTAGCTACCACGCCAATCACAGATTAAGACCTGGCAGACTTCCGGTCAGGTCGTTTATAGTCCGTTAGACTTGTGTGAAAGGGCTCGCCAGCCATAAGATAGAAATCATATCTGAGTTCTCTTGTCAGGAGTGGCTCCGTGGGAAATTTGGACTTGTCGTGTAAGTCCCGGGTGCACCTATATGTGGGCCCATCCCGTGAAAAATGCCGTCTTGGGCCTTCCTCTGGGGAGATACGTGAGCTGCACGGTCTTGGGTCGTACCTGTATAAGTTACACAAAATTTTGCATGCAACACGTAGGTAAAACAAATATGACTCGCGCTGGGGAATAAAAATGATTTTTGCTTAGTTTTCAAATCGAAGTCCTGAAAGCAACTCACATGCTAGAAAATAGGTTTTCAAAATTGAAATGGGTAGAAATGAAATTTGCAATTTAAATAGACCGAAATTTGACCTTGTCGAAAAGGATTTTCTCAAATGGCTAAGTTTTGCATATTTTAAAATGAGAATTTGAAGAGAGAGGTATACCGACAGACTCAACTCTGGGCGTGACCGGACGAGTTGACAGACACGACTGGACTCTCGAGGGATCGGACCGTGACTCGGTAGGGGGGGTGGGCCACCTAACAAGACTCTTAAGTTGCGTTATTCCGTAGCCTAGGCGAGTGGCAACATGGTCGAATCCTCGGAATGGGAAGGATGTGCTATGGGGGGGATTGCAATAGTCTGTAATGAGACTGTTGTAGTCTAGTGCTCTCCTGGATTTTTGATTTTAGGGTACATTTCCAAAGTGGGTATTGCCTCGAGTTCTGACAAATTCTTGTCTTTGACTGAGCCGAGTACTAGGACACACTATAGAAAGGAGGCTAGATTTTTTGAATTTATCTGGATTTTGTGAGTGGATGGAGGTTTTCTGCCTAAGAGAAGCCCCCAGGACGACAAAGTTAGCTGTTGAGAACATGATGGTGTCGTGACCAGAATGACGACGCTTTTTGAATGTGTCAATGTGGGTGGTTGTGCTCTGTTGAAAGGCTGCCTACGTATTCACGTGTAGTGAAATCAAACCATGCCGTAGTTCAGTGGATTGGAAGATTATGGTGCCTAGTCTAATAGGACTTTGTGTGTAACTAGCCATAACAATGGTGCAGGCTAGGTGCAATCCCAATGATGTCCTGATCAAAGGGCTAGAATGGTTAGGATATTGATCCTGTGACTGTGAGCGTTCTCCGGGATAGCCCCCAGAGGAGGTGTGCACTATTTGGGCATGTTCTATGCCGAGTGCAAGTAAAATTCCCGTGTTTGGGGTTGGTAACTGGTTTGGATGAGAAAAATTGGGATGACTCGACTAACGGATTGAAAGACGGGCGAAATTTCCTAAGGAAAGGTCGTGGGGACCGTCCTGCTAGGGGGAAAGATCGCGTGGGACTTTCTAGTTAGGACTCGAATGTAGACGAACCTTCCACTTAAGAGTGTATGACTCGTGTCGGTTGGTTATGCCTTTAGAATAAGGCGAACTAGGATGGGGAAGAAACCCGTGATGTAGGATCGACGGAATTTCGACGCTATAGACCTTCGACGACTTATAAAAGACCCGACACTACTAAATGCGGTAAGTCTTAGGATAAGGAAGGTTTTTGAAAAGGAAATTTGGATTCCGAGAAAGTCGGTGGATGGCCAGACTTTTTTGAAAATCGGCAAAGTGCCGTCGGGCCGATTTTTTTTTGGAGGTTTAAAAATGTTCGGGCAACATACCGGCTAGAAATAAGCTATTTTGAGTCAAATCGTAAGTCCTAATTTCGGTAGCTTCCCGGGTTTTTGAAAAGTTGAATATTTGGAATTTTGAAATTTTGAATATCGAAAAAAAGAATTTCCAACAATTTGAAAATTGAAGATGAGATCCCGAAGATTTGAAAATCGAAAACGGCATCCCGAAGATTTGAAAATTGAAAATTCAAAAATCGAATGGTGGCTCGGAAATTTGAATTTTGAAATGGGCAGCATGCCGGCTAGAAAATAGACTTGTTTTGAGTCAAATCTTAAGTCTAAATTTCGGCAGCTTTTCCGAGTTTTTGAAAGATGGACAGGTTTGAAAAGATGCTAGTTTTGAAATAATGTTTTTGTAAAAAGATGACATGTAAATCAAGTAGCACGTAGTCATGGAAACAGTATAATGACGCCATGTATGCTCTTAATCTAAGTCTCGGTCGGTCGAAATAGGGTCTATACCAACGACCATAGCTTTCTCGCAAATCAGGACGGTCCTCCTAAGCCGAGTTGGTCTTAGAATCTGCCGTAAAACCCATGCGAGTTCCGCCATCGAAGTCTTTAGTGCACCCATTTAGGAATGCACCGTGGTATAGTGGGACGTCGGTCACAAGTAACCGGCCCGGGAAAAATTTGGGTTATGCATGAACCATTGAACTAAAACGTGTACATTACTAGTCGAACGATTTCTTTTCGAGTATGACCCTGAGGATGCCGATGGTAAGTGACACATCAGTTGACCCCCAGCGGAGTCGCCAAATTGTGGACATGACATAGGTCCACCCCGACGCGGCCACGCGCGGGTTTGTGGAGGCAAATGAATCTCCATATGAGATGGTCAAATTGAAATTTAAATCGAAGTTGGCGTCGCCACCGAACTTTGTGGGAGTTTGGGCCCGTTCGAACCCACTCCATGTCGTAGTGGGCCGTGCACAAAGTACGGCCCATTTCCGATGTCAGAGCTTACTGGGTTTGTAACACTCCTGATTTTATAAATTTAAAATTTAATTAAAATTATGTTCGTAATTTTATTTTTACGATTTAACTCGTAACTCTTAAAATTATTATAAAACGAATTTATCGTTTAATTGTTTCAAACTCCTAAAATTCTATTTGTCTCGGGAATTCATCTTATGTTTAAAACATATTTTTTTTGTTTCGATTTATTTTATACATTGAATTTAGTTCTTATCGAAAATCTATTTCGACGATTTAAACTCTAAATTCTTTTTATTTATTTATTTTTAAGCTCGAATTTCTATTTTTTGGCTTGAAACTCATTTATTTAAAGTTTCGTCAAAAACATTTATTATTTTTCCTCGAGAAATCAATTTAATTCACTTTATCGAAAATTTATTATTTATCGGGAAATATTACTTCATCGTCTAATCATTTATTTTTAGAGCTTCGTTTTCGTCTCGAATACTGTATTTACACATTTTATTTGTCGGTCCAATTATCTATTAATTTTATTGTCTCGTTTTAATTCGACTAGTGTGTCAGCCAACTTATCGATACGGAATTTGTGTCCTACCCAATTCGTTTAAATAATCCGTATCTCCGACCCGCTTCTTTTTTTTGTGTGCTGACTCGGCCCCTTTAACTCCTAATTCATCCCACACTTACTGATTCATCCCCCATTTTTTTAATACTCTCCCACCGCTTAACTCTTCATCTCCCCTTCTTTTTCTTTTTGTATTCTTCCACCGCTCTATCTTTTTCAATGGTCGGTTCTTCATCTTTTGCTGCTGCCTACTCGATCATCATTGATCAATGCAGGAATCCCCATTTCGTTTCTCCTCCACCGTCGATCAACCTTCCAATCACCGTTCCGGTTCTTTCGTCGAACCCGGATGATCCTTCCCCTGTTTTTCTTCCCCTGTCCGTTTTTCGCCTCTGTTTTTTTTCTCTGCTACGTTGCTGTTGCTGCTACACCGCTGTTGCTGCGTCCGTTTGCCGTTGTCGCTGCTATCCCTGTTCCTGACGGTAGTTTCCTTTCTTCTTCTCCTTGTTCGTTCTGCCTTTGCCGTCCTCTCTTCTGTTCTAGTCGTTTGTGCTGCTGTCGTTATTCGTTGTCCTGCTGTTGTTGTTTGGTCACGATTGCTGCTGTTTCCTATTTCTATTAATGTGTGTTGCTGATCTTTGTTGCCGTCGTTCGCTGTTGTTTGGTGTCGTTGTTGTTGTTTGCCGTGCATCAGTACGGATGTGACGGTTGTCGTCCATCAGTTGTTGTTGTTGTCCTGTTAATCGGTCTTTTTGTTCTTCTAAAATTCCTTCCTCTTTTCTTCTCCTATTTCTTCTTCCCCTGTTCATACTATGGGCGTGAATTTGCTGCTGCTCGCTGCTACTGATTTTATTCCCGTCATTCGTGTACTGGTTGTTGTGCATCGTTGTTGATGTTGTTTGTGTGTCGCTATTATCTCTGCTGTTGTTCGTAGATGCTGATCGAGGTCGATATTCTACTATTGTTATTGCGTCTTTGCTGTTGCTTGGGTGGATTATCAAGCCCCGATTCTTTGTGTCTTCTTCTTCTCCTTCATTTCTCTCGTTATTTCTGCTAGCAGGTATTGTTGTCGCTCTGTTTATATTCCTTTGCACGTTACTATCTTAGAGTACATAGTCTTTATCGACTTGGTTGTATTCGGTCCTCATATTTATATTTCGACACGTCAATTCCCTTTCGTCTTATGTCGATTACTCGTGTGTCTTTCTCGCTCCCTTGTCCTAAGTCTGGATATATCGCTTTATTCCGACCCATTCATTTTTGTTCTAGCTTCTCTCCCATTTTCGGGTTTATCGTGTTACCCGAATCCAACCCTTGTCTCATTCGTTTGTTTTGTCAATTCGATTTTCGTGCTGAAGCTTGCGTGGAAGACTAACGATTCTGCAACTTGGAAGTTAAAGACTTGGATATCGATTTGGAGTTTGGACTAATCAAGGTTGAGTACGTGATCCTTTCGGATGCCGACCGAAGGTAACTTTAGGACGTTACTCGATTATATCGTATGCTTGAGTAGTAGTATGTAGTAAATATTTTAACTTCGGTTTCCAAATTTTAGCTATATATTATTGCTAATTATATTAATTTTAAATCGTATGCCTTAAAAATATTTTACGACTTTCGATATCGTTTTATAAATCGTTAGTAATTTTATTATTTACGATCGTTATAATATTTTGTTGGTTATCGTACACTAGTAACTAAAATATCGATTTCATATTTTCTTCTTATTTCGTTAATTTATAATTTTAACTCAAAATCTAATTTTTATATTATAAACGAGATTTGTATACTTATTCAATAGACTAATTTCGTTTTACGACTTAAATTAATAAATGAGAAAATAGTCGATTTTGTTTTAAATATATTTTTATTCGAGACTATTTTCCCTAATAATTACTCATTTGTCTACGATTGATTATTTTTAGTAAAATCAGTATTATTTATTGATAAATTCTATTTGCTAAAACTAATTCGAAAGCTTTATAAAATCTCGTTTAATTTATATCGAATCAATTAATTTTGATATCGTTTTTCTTAAAACACCTCTTTTCAAAAATTTATAATTTTAAATCAATTTCGTAATTATTTATAAAATACTATATAATGACATATTATATTTTATTTATGTTTTGGGTAACGAATTTAGTATTATATTAAAGTTACGATAACAACGATAATAATAAAATGTTAATTTCGTTAGAAATGCTATTATTATACATTTCACTAATTTTAATCACTTATGTATTTTCTATAAAAATATTTCTATTTGAAGTAAGTTTCTAAAATTAGTAACTTTCTATTTATAGAATGTTTCCCTTTTAATATAAAATGTTTATTCCTTTTATCCCCATATTATTTATAATGATTATTTATTCTCAATATCGATAATGGCTTGTTTTGGTGTTATGGAATAAAGCGAAGTGTGGGGTTAGAGTAATATAGTATGGGATGTACGTTTTTGCCATCAACTATAAAGCTGGTGTGTCTATGTTGAGACACATTGGTCATTGAACTGAGCATGGTTTGTGTTCAGGAGGGTGTATGTTTACCTTAAACATAGATATCGCATCGTGTAAGTCGCGTCGGGTTGAACTGGATATGGTTTGTATCCAGGAGGGGTGTGCACTACTTAAGCCAGGACCTCGCTGCACGCAGTCCTGTTATAGTTGAGTTGCCTAGTTAGAGACCGAGGTCTAATTTGTTTTGACTAAGTTCTCGAAGCTAGTTTAGTATTGTCCTAGTGAAAGTCTAGCCTTGTGCACACTGATCGAATTTCCATAACGCCATTTTTGAATATATTATTATCGATTGATTTGGACTTGCAGGTTGGCAAGTGTTTTAAGTTTCGCTGAAAACTTATTTTATCATATCGTTTTAATGTTTTCTCATTTTAAGTATTTTGATATAATAATAATACTATTATTTTTCCATATGGTATAATATGGCTGGGAGAACGTCCGAGTTACTCCCCACTGACGTGGATGTTATGTTTATAACATGACAGGTATTTGCTGATGGATTTTGGGTGTGAGCTAGCGAGTAGCGTGGATCCTACTCTTTCTTTATTACTGTAATTTATGGATTTGTATAAACCCGTTTGAAGATTTTTACCTTTAGCCCTTTTGTAAAAAGAGGCCTTTGTATTGACTTACCATTTATTTTAATAAGATATAGTTTGTCAGTGTGTTTTAATCCTAACTCTACAGTATTTCCGCCACTGTATTGCGTTAGAATTTCTAGGGGATTACAGTTGGTATCAGAGCATTGTTGCTCCCGACGCTTACACCTGATTTTAGGAAAAATACCAGTAAATGAGTTAAACATTAAACAAATATTAGTGAGAGATGGGTAGAAACCAAATAAGGACTTAACTGTTAGGTTTATATGTTCTTGTAACTCAATGATTAGCATTGAATATTTGTTGCCTTCGTCTGGAGAAGATGGATGAACAAGATGCTGATATGATGCTGTTCCAGATCGGGACAACACCTGCTTAGAACTCTCAGCGTCTGCTGACTCAAGTGGACAACTTGGTGCTTCAAGAAAGATGCCAATGGTAAATTTGTAGCTCCGGGTTAGTTTGCTCCAGCTACAGTCCAAATGATCAAGAGTAGATTCCTGTTCCATGATGTTGTAGTAGATCCAGATGGAGCGACCCAAGACTTGTGTACTCATTCCTCTACAAGAAGATGAAGTAATCCTTTTGGTTCCCTCGTGAACCATAGAGGTCCGAACTTTCCCTTCTCGTTTTAGGTCTTTATCATCTAGGATCATTAATTCTTTTCTTCCTTCCTCTAATTCTTCCAATTCTTCTCTTATATATTCCCGTCTTCATTCTTGAGGTAAATTATCGATTAATTCTCCTATGTTACCATCTTTCCTCTTGAGATTCTTGGTTTGATCGATTTCCGTCTTAGCGAACCCCATGAAAAGTCATAGACGATTGAGGTTTAGTAAATCCTTGTTACGTGGTTTGAGGATTGTGAGTCTACCTTATCTTCTAAGCAAGTGAGAAATTCTTGAGGATTAATTTGAATAGCAAAATGTTGCTTGGTGGAATTAGGATGATACTTTAGATACTGAACCTTGGGTTATAGGTTACTTTGATTATTTTGGAGTACTTACAGTTGAATATATTTGGGAGTAGTAAGAGTATATCATATTTGATGGATACCTAGTACCTAACCTAGAACCGAACTAATTGTAACCGATAATACTACTTTGGGATTCTCACCTAATGCTTATTTGATGGATGCATCGTGAATATTTGGGATCATAGAGTATTGTTTAAAGTGTTAGCCTGAGTATTGTGGTACCATTAAAGGTTTTCATTAATGTTGTTAGAAATTTGGTTGACATATATTACCCATAATTCTTGTGGATTATATTGTTGATCGTTGTTTAAGGTTGTAACCTATGAAATTTGGAGTTGAGTGATCTAACTTGGATAAATTGTTGTTAACCTTGAAGAAGAGAAACATATTGCACAATTAAATGTTTCATTTATCGCGTTGTTTTGAGGAATACTTAATGCGAGTCATCTTGATGGATTTATAGTTCAGAACCCTTAGACCAACGAGATTGTGGCTTTGTTGAGTTAATATTTTCGTGGTTTCCCGGATACGATATGAAATTTGGTGGAATTCTCAGAAATCTTAGTCGAATGATGTGTTGGAAGATATGAATGTTTGCGCCATTACCTATAGGTTTGAGCGTGTTTGAGGATCTGTTGCATTTTCCCAACTTTTGTACTTGCGGCGTTATAAATATGTTGGTTATCATTTTTGAGAATTTTGTGCCCGAACATTGTTAAATTGGTGGATCTTGTTTAGTGTTCCTTCCTCGAGAAATTTGGGGTGTACCTCGAGTTCAAACCTTATGATCTTTGGATCTAGGAACCTTATAGATTACGAGTTTGGGTTTGTTTTGATGATCGTTGGAATTTTAATTGATGAGATCAGATTGTAAAACATTTTTGGATTAGTATCATATCGATTAAACGATTGGAAAATCACGTAAGACATTTTTGGTGATTGTTCCTGAGTAGTACCACCTAGCGCCTGGTATTGGACTTAACGTATTTGATGGAATTTAGGAACCCATGTTGTGGGAGTCGTACCGGGAATCTCGAGATGGTTAATTTATTCTCTAATCTTGAGAGCTCTGTTTGACTCTCAATTGCGTTCTCCCCATTAGCTTTTGTTAAATCTTGCTACTTCTCTTCGGCCAATCCCTTTGACTTCTTTATCGGGTTTGAAAACCTTGTTTCGAATTGTCGTTGACCTTGACTCTATTTATCCGTTCACCATTTTCCCGAACCTATGTTATGAAAAGTTTGACTAATTTAAAATTTTGGGCTATATCGTAAAATTTTAACATTTTGAGTTATAAATTTCAAAACTTTGTACTTTGTTTTTGATTTTGGTTGGTAACATATATTTAGTCCTGTTTCAAAATGCCTTAATAAATTATTATAAAATATTTCGGAATTGTTTCAAATTTTAATTTTCAAGCGTGTTTAAATTTTACGAAAATTTTCGTGATTGCTAATATTTTGATTTCTATAAGATTATTATGTAAAACGGTTTAACATTTTCGAAAAACTTCGTACGTCTAAATTTTTGTTTTATTGTCGTTAGACTTTAAATTTGTTGATGAAAATGTTTGTCGACTGATTCGATTCTTATTTACTAACTACAAAACTTAGTTTCTCGAATCTTTCTTTCGTCTTAAAACAAAGTATTGTCGATTTTCTTAATTAGAACGTTTTACTGTTGTTTTGAAAATATTTGGGTACCTTTCACCATGGAGTTCGTTTACAAATATTATATATAGTCATTATTTTATAAATTAATTTTTTTTTTACTTGCGATTTTATTAATTTTAATGATTTTAAACTTTGGGAATTGAGCTCAACTCTAGTTGAAATAAATTTTGTCTTCGAATTCGATTTCATGTTATGTTTAAAGTTGTAAAAAAAAAAATTTAAACCGAGATTGTGATGTGAGTTAAGCATTCTCATTTTGGTTCAAGTGATATAACTTTATTTTTATTCTATCTTTATCTTTTATAAGTTTCGAGGACGAAACTTCTTTTTAGTGGGGAAGATTGTAACACCCCTGATTTTATAAATTTAAAATTTAATTAAAATTATGTTCGTATTTTTATTTTTACGATTTAACTCGTAACTCTTAAAATTATTATAAAACGAATTTATCGTTTAATTGTTTCAAACTCCTAAAATTCTATTTGTCTCGGGAATTCATCTTATGTTTAAAACATTTTTTTTGGATTTATTTTATACATTTAATTTAATTCTTATCGAAAATCTATTTCGATGATTTAAACTCTAAATTCTTACTCCATTATTTAATTATTTTTAAGCTCGAATTTCTATTTTTTGGCTCGAAACTCATTTATTTAAAGTTTCGTCAAAAACATTTATTATTTTTCCTCAAGAAATCAATTTAATTCACATTATCGTAAATTTATTATTTATCGGGAAATATTATTTCATCGTCTAATCAATTATTTTTAGAGCTTCGTTTTCGTCTCGAATACTGTATTTACTCATTTTATTTGTCGGTCCAATTATCTATTAATTTTATTGTCTCGTTTTAATTCGACTCGTGTGTCAGCCAATTTATCGATACGGAATTTGTGTCCTACCCAATTCGTTTAAATAATCCGTATCTCTGACCCGCTTCTTTTTTTTGTGTGCTGACTCGGCCCCTTTAACTCCTCATTCATCCCACACTTACTGATTCTCCCCCATTATTTTTTTAATACTCTCCCACCTCTTAACTCTTCATCTCCCCTTCTTTTTTCTTTTTGTATTCTTCCACCGCTCTATCTTTTTCAATGGTCGGTTCTTCATCTTTTGCTGCTGCCTACTCGATCATCATTGATCAATGCAGGAATACCCATTTCGTTTCTCCTCCACCGTCGATCAACCTTCCAATCACCGTTCCGGTTCTTCATTTTGTCACGATTGCTGCTGTTTCCTATTTCTATTAATGTGTGTTGCTGATCTTTGTTGCCGTCGTTCGCTGTTGTTTGGTGTCGTTGTTGTTGTTTGCCGTGCATCAGTACGGATGTGACGGTTGTCGTCCATCAGTTGTTGTTGTTGTCCTGTTAATCGGTCTTTTTGTTCTTCTAAAATCCTTTCCTCTTTTCTTCTCCTATTTCTTCTTCCCCTGTTCATACTATGGGCGTGAATTTGCTGCTGCTCGCTGCTACTGATTTTATTCCCGTCATTCATGTACTGGTTGTTGTGCATCGTTGTTGATGTTGTTTGTGTGTCGCTATTATCTCTGCTGTTGTTCGTAGATGCTGATCGAGGTCGATATTCTACTATTGTTCTTGCGTCATTGCTGTTGCTTGGGTGGATTATCAAGCCCCGATTCTTTGTGTCTTCTTCTTCTCCTTCATTTCTCTCGTTATTTCTGCTAGCAGCTATTGTTGTCGCTCTGTTTATATTCCTTTGCACGTTACTATCTTAGAGTACATAGTCTTTATCGACTTGGTTGTATTCGGTCTCATATTTATATTTCGACACGTCAATTCCCTTTCGTCTTATGTCGATTACTCGTGTGTCTTTCTCGCTCCCTTGTCCTAAGTCTGGATATATCGCTTTATTCCGACCCATTCATTTTTGTTCTAGCTTCTCTCCCATTTTTGGGTTTATCGTGTTACCCGAATCCAACCCTTGTCTCATTCGTTTGTTTTGTCAATTCGATTTTCGTGCCGAAGCTTGCGTGGAAGACTAACGATTCTGAAACTTGGAAGTTAAAGACTTGGATATCGATTTGGAGTTTGGACTAATCAAGGTTGAGTACGTGATCCTTTCGGATGCCGACCGAAGGTAACTTTAGGACGTTACTCGATTTTATATCGTATGTTTGAGTAGTAGTAAGTAGTAAATATTTTAACTTCGGTTTCCAAATTTTAGCTATATATTATTGCTAATTATATTAATTTTAAATCGTATGCCTTTGTGGACATGACGTAGGTCCACCCCGACGCGGCCACGCGCGGGTTTGGGTAGGCGAATGCACCTCCATATGAGAATGGATCGAATTGAAATTTAAGTCGAAATGGAGTCGCCACCGAATTTTATGGTTATTCGGAACCGTTCGAGCCCACTCTATATCGCTATTTACCATACACAAAGTACGACCCATTTCGATTTTAGAGTTTATTGGGCTTGTCCCTTTGCATTGCGATACCGATACCGTCACTACCGGTTATCGTGTATTGAATGACTCTCGTGCGCCAACGGTTTCGGGCATCCGGAAACCGAGGTTCTGAGTAAGGGGTGAGGGTACGTGTTGAGAAGCCCACTAAGGACACCCAACCCCGCCCGCACTTAGCGGCCTCTACTAAGACATCGTTTGACTTTCTAAAATGCGCGTTAGTGATTCGGTGAAATGATATGCAAATAGCGTTTTAGCTAAGCATGCGAATTAAATGTGAGCTACGTCATTTTAATGCATCTAATTTATTGTCGAAGTGATTTAGCATGCGAGGGTTCATTTAAAAGCGGTAAAACGCAAATAAATAAAGCAAAGCAAAATAAATCGATTACAAGTTACATGGGCGGAATACAACCCGGAGTTCACAATACGACGAACAATAATATAGAATAACCAAAATATATATATAATCGAAATGACGAGCAATAATTGTAAACGGACCCGTATTTAAATTAGACCGTGAGTTTGTGTAGATGAACGAACCTTAATTAATTACGCATTATATTGCATATTGATCAAAGGACGGAGGTTCGAGACCTAGGCGTGGTGCTAACCCGATCTCGAACCTCGATGCCTTGTCCCGACTTATCACCTCGAGAAATGGAGTCTAAATTAATTTTACGTCGGATACGACTAAAGAGTCATCGACATAAAATTGATAGTGTGACACCGTCGATCAAAATCGTTTATGTGTCGTGATATGTGTGAGTTTTGAAGAAAGGAGGGTCACGTGATTGTCTTTACACGCGATGACTAGAGTCGTAAAAAGACGAGGCTTGAAATGTGTGTCGAGGCTCTCGGTTTTCTGGGTTACAGGACCCACTCGACCGAGTCATGGTCTGACTCGGTCGAGTGCGTCGTAGAAGGCGCTACTGCCCAGTTTTGTGGGTGCTACTCGATCGAGTAGCCTATGTACTCGATCGAGTAGCCCCTGTACGAGTCGTGACTCGTTTATTTTTTGGTTTAAAATCGATGATTTGCCAAATCAAATACAAATATTGCATGATTTGTATTTAACTTGGTTTCCGGTACTATAATCGTGTATGCATACGATAATGATACCATTATCGTAATTTTATAAAAATGTTATCGTTAGATTGAAATTTTGATTCGTGATGAAATTGTGTCCCTCTACGTCACGACATCAATATTAATCCTTACGGATTGCATGATGTCGGTTTTCGTGTCAACGGGTTCCATACCGATCTTAGAAATGGATATATACGCGTTCAACTACGAATGATCATGATCGTGTTAATAAACGAACCTTAAAAAAATGATCATCGTAGTCAAACGTGTTTAGATCCGAGTTTTGAAATTATTATATATATTTACACGGTACATACAATATTATAATAAAATGTACATAACGATAACTAAAATGCGAGAAGTAAAATGTTAGCGTTAGTAATGTCGTTACTATCGACTAGATATAATACTATAAACATGAATATAAATATACATAAAAAAAACGAGAAGAAAGATGAAGAAGGAAAAGTCGGTGTTGAATTGTCACACCCTCAACCTACATGTTCTTGCTTCTCGGGATACGGTTCGTCAAACGGCGGCAATGGCACGGGAACGTCGAGATACGTAGGAGGAGTTGATGGTGTGTATGTATGGCTCGGTTTGTGTGGGATTTTTACGAGTTTGTGCTCTCGGAAAATTGGTGTAAGTGTGATGATGCCTAAGGGTTGAACTAGGGCTGAAATGTGTATGTAAATTGAGTTCAAAGTTGGCTGAAATTGAGGGTTGAAAGTATTTCAAAAGTGTTTAATGCTTGGGGTATTTATAGGGAACCCACGACACAGGGGCACTCGATCGAGTGGCCCTAGTGCACTCGGTCGAGTGCCCTAGCAAATGAACCTGGACCGGTTTTAAGAGGCTCCACTCGATCGAGTGGTCAATCCACTCGACCGAGTGGATCAATTAGGCCGCAAAATTTTAGGCTTGATTAGCCTTAAATTGATTTTAATTGATTTTGATTGATTTTCGATTGATTTGGCTGATTTTGCTGATTTTGAACGTATCAGGTCGTTTTTTGTGTCGGGTTTGTCTTGACCGGGTTTTGACCCGGTCGCTAAAAGACGGGAATTATTTTTAGTGTCGGTTTTGACACAAATTAGTCTTATTTTGCTCGGGACGACCCACTGCGCCTGAATTTGTGAGATTTGTATCCCGTTTAAAAGCTCATGCCGGACATTATTAATTTCGAGCCCGTATCCGAGCGCGTTAGAGCACGTTAGCGTCCGATCATCATCGGGTGTTTTTTTTTTGGGAACTACCATAGACACCTGGCAGTCAAAATGCGGGTGTCTACAGAGCCCCCACTCTGACTGAGGCTTGCACAGGGCGAAAGTCAAAATAGCTACCAAGTCAATTAAGACCTGGTAGACTTCCGATCGGGTCGTTTATAGTCCATTAGACTCCCGTGAAGGGCTTGCCAGCCATAAGATAGAAATCATACCTGAGCTTGATGATGATACCTCCGTGGGGAATCAGACTTGTCGCGTAAGTCCTGGGTGCGCCTATATGTGGGCCCATCCCGTACCATTCCGGGGAAAATGCCGCCTCGGGCTTCCGCTGGGGAGATTTAGAGGGTTGCATGTCTCTGTTTGAGTCGTACCTGTTAAGTCACATAAAATGTATGCAACACGTAGGTAGTAAAAATGACTCGCGTTGGGGAATAAAAATTTGGATGACTGAAATTTTTTGAAAAATTCTAGAATGTGTATATATTTTTGACAGACTTCTCGGGATGACTAAATTCCTGTGTCTGTGGGGAAGAGTTATGGGTTGGGCCTTTATGTTTAGGCCCGCTTGGGCCAAGGAGGCACAGTTGCAGAAGGGTGCACCAGGGTTTTGATGTTGTAAATACATCACCCTGGCTCCTTTCTTTGTCACAACTCTCAAAAGCTTCATCTCCTCCTCAAAAGAAAACTTTATCTCTCTCAAGAAATTTTATCATGGCCATTGACCGTGTGATTGATATGCTGCAAGACTGGGCCCACCGTTTTAGGGATGCGAGCAAGGTAGCCTTAAGGCAGTCAGACATATTCCAATTGTTCACGTTCCGTCAGATGCACGTGGACCGTCATTTCCTTGATGCCTGTCCGACCTTCTGGGATGACACTTACCACGTTTTTGCCTTCCCTCGGGGCGAGATCTGTCCTCTCCCTGAGGAAATTGCTGCTATAGGAGGGTGGAACCCACTGCTCCGTCCTGCTTTCCCTTTCTCAGTTCGGGATCCCAGGAGGAAATTACGGGAGTTTTTGAGGCTGTCCCATGCTGAAGTATCCTGCATGCTTGAAGGGGATACTGTTTCTCTGCTTGCCTTAGCTGAGAAGTTCATGAACCCGTACGACATCCGGGTTACGCCCATTCATAGCCGTAGGGCGTTCTCCTTCTGTATGCTGCACGTGTATGCCTTCGAAGGCTATATATACCTGTTGTCTTGTATGGGTAGCGTTCGTCTTCTCGTCATTGCTGACCTTATGGAGACGGAGTGTAGTCCCGCATGGTTGATCACGGGGGAAATCATACAGGGCTTGGATAACCGAAAGAGGGATGAGTCAGCCCGTTTCACGGGGAGCACCCGTCTGCTGCAGGTATATCGTTTTTTCCTTTAATTTTTTTTTTCCGATATTTTTTTTCGCGATATACTGCTACAGGGGGCACTCGACCGAGTCACCCTGGCACTCGATCGAGTGCCCTCGTTAAGGGTCTACTGCCTCGTTTTAAGGGTGTCACTCGATCGAGTGACCCCGGCACTCGATCGAGTGCCTTCTGGCGAACCTCCGAATTGTTCTCATGAATGTTGTGTTCTTTTTATCTTTGGCTATTTGAGAGGTCGTCAAAGATCGAGCCTCCTCCCAACCCGAGCCAATATTGGTTCAACCAGGTGATGACAAGGAGACGGCCTACCGACTCATCCTGCCTGACTACCCAGAAATATTGGGAGGAAGAATTAACATTCCATCGTGGTCCATTGATATGATGGGTGGTTCCATGGTGGCCGATTTATGCTTGGACGGATTTGGCGCCCGGAGACAAGGCGCGCTACCAGGTGATTCTGTCCCTTAGCCAGACGGTTCACCTCTATCCTGACCGCATACTCAGGCAGTATGGGTGGACTCAACGCATCCCGGAGAACGAGGCAGTTGTAAGTGCACTTACCCAGCTGACCGACATTATGTGCGACACCTGGATTCAGAGGTGGTACACTCGAGTTACTTGGTCCGTTCCCAAGTCGCTTCATTCTACCTGGGTGTCTTATTCCTACGAAAGGTGGACCAAAGCCGAGACTGCCGAAGCTCGTGCTGCTCTAAAGGTCGACGAGGCCTTCGACCTGCTTCGGCGCGAGAAGATCAAGGATAACAGAGACTTCTTTGCTGAAGGGGAGACTATAGCCCCGATAGTCCGTCTAACGCCAGGTCAGAGGCGAGGAGCAAGGACTCGAGCTAGGGGGTCCGATGCTAGAGGTGCACGGGGGAAAGTGAGCCCCTAGACAAATTTGGAGAGGAGACCAGGGGCCGGGTCTTTAGTCCAGGACAGACTTAGTCCCAAAGACAGGTTGCCAGAGCATATACGGGCTCGACTTGGGCCCGTGACAATAGCTGAAGATCCTCTGTCGAAGAAGAGGACTTGGGCCAAGGAGGTTCCTGTGGTTATCCGGGAACGCTCCTCCCCACCCCGGCGACCTCGGGCTCCACGAGACCCGATGGACAAGGGCAAGGGCAAGATGCCTGGATACTAGTCTCCATTATTATTATTATTTAAATATTGTTACTATTTTTGTTGTGTTTGTTTTTTTTTGGCTTTTTGTAATTTTGAAATACCGAGTTTATCGGTTTTTTTTTTGGGAATAAGAAAAGTACTATATTAGTGAAACCGTTTCTGTCTTTTTCGTTATTGCGGTGGTTGCGCCCTTTTGAGGGGCTGCCTACGTATCCACAGTTAGTGGAATCAAACCAAACGTAGTTCGGGCGTAGATTTTTTTTTGCAATTTCGAAATACACCAAGACTATGAGTTCAAGATGTGCGACAGTAGGATAAATAATCCTAACTTATTGACTTGCTTATAAATTTTGAAAAAGATGTTTTTAAATAATTTTTGCAAATGACATTTTAGATAAGGTTTAGGGGTAGTAGCGCTTCAGCTGGTCTAGGTTGGTTGGGTTGACAAATTCGTTCCCGTCCAGGTCCGTCAGCATCACGGCTCCTCCTGATAGAACCTTCTTGACTAGGTATGGCCCAGCCCAATTGGGTTTGAATTTCCCTCTTGGGTCAACCGGTAGTAAGGCACGAACCGATTTTAGGACCAAATCCCCTTTCTTGATGTTCCTGGGCCTGACTCTCTTGTTAAAGGCCCGCTTGATTCTTTTTTGATATATTTGGATGTTATTGAGAGCCCGCGACCGTCGTTCGTCCAAGAGAATTAACGAGTCATGTCGAGTTCGGGCACTTGGCTTTCTAGTAGAATTCTGAGAGACGGTATTTCCAATTCGACCGGCTGGACTGCCTCCATGCCATACGTTAAATAATATGGATTTGCCCCGGTTGCAGTTCGGATCGATGTCCGGTACCCCCATAGGGCAAATGGTATTTTGTCGGGCCAGTCACGATAATTATCAGCCATTTTTTTAAGTATGGTGACAATTGTCTTATTAGCAGCTTCCACCGCTCCATTTGTTTGGGGACGGTATGGCGAGGATGTGTGCCTCTGGATTTTGTATTTTGCCAGCAAAGTAGCGGTTTCGGCTTGGAAGTGGGTCCCGTGATCACTGATAAACTCATGTGGGATCCCATATCGGCATATGATTTTATTCTGGACAAACTTGGCTACGTGCTTGGCGTTCAAGACATGGTATGATTCGACTTCGACCCATTAGATGAAATAGTCGATAGCTACCAAAATAAAACAGTGACCTCCCGTCCCGGAAGGGTTTACTTTCCCAATTATGTCAATCCCCCATGTCGAAAATGGCCATGGCGAGGTCATGGTGCACAGTAGAGACGATGGCATGTGTTGAACATAACCGAAAATTTGACAATTATGGCAGTGTTTGACATACGATTGATAGTCGGTCTCCATACTGTTCCAGTAGTATCCGAGCCTCATGATTTTTCGGGCTAGCATATGGGCGTTCATATGTGGCCCGTTTTCACCGTCGTGTATTTCGGCCATTACTTTTTCGGCCTGTGTCTTTTCGACACACAGGAGTAAAGCCCCTTGTGCCGTCTTTTTATATAACTGACCGTCGTCCGCACGAAGGAATTGGGTGGCCAGTCTTCGCAGGGCCTTCTTGGCCCGATTTTCAGTTCCTGGTGGATATTCTCTCGTAGTCAAATAGGTTAGAACAGCCTGATACCAAGGCTCTGGATCAGTGATTTCGATATCTTGAATGGCATTGACATACGCCGGCTCAGACCGTCTTTCGACACAGATTGGCATACTGGGCATATGTTCCGGGATATTTAGTAAGGATGCTAATTTGGAAAGTGCGTCCACGAACTGGTTTTCTTCGCGCGGGAGATAGATATATTCTACCTTCTGGAATTGCTTCTCTAGAACCCTTACTCGCGCTTGGTATGCCACGAGATTGGCATTCCGAGTTGTCCATTTTTGAAGGGTTTGGTTAATGACTAGGGACGAGTCCCGTAAACCCGGAGATTTGTAATTCCCAAATCAGCAGCCACTTGCAACCCGTGGATGCATGCTTTATACTCGGCCGCATTGTTTGTCACATCAAAGTCTAATTTGATGGATAACGGTGTGTGCTTCCCTTGCGGTGATATAAGGAGAATACCGACTCCGAACCCTCGAAAGTTGGATGCTCCATCGAAATACAGATCCCAAGTTTCGGTGTCAGTATGGAATATGTCTTCGTCAGAAAAGGCCCAAGTGTCGGTGTAGCCCTCTTCAGATATTGGGCTGTCGGCGAGGAACTCGGCTACTACCCGGCCTTTGATGGCTTTTAACGATACAAACTTGAGGTCAAACTCGGCTAGCATTAAAGTCCATCTGGACATTTGATAAGTGTAGTTTGTAGTGCCTATTTGTTGTGTTTTGGTCCCTTTTTCCTTGTGAAATCGCTCCTTTGGAGCGATTCATGGGCTTCTTATGCCTTCTTTAGTTCGTTTCAGGTTCCCGAGGCCGAATTGGAAGAGTTGGAGCGATTCCGACTCAATACATACACATTTTGGAGCCAACGAGATAAAGGAACGATGAATCGAGTCCTCGGAATCGACCCCGAGACCTTGGGACCCTATCCCGAGCCTCCGAGACCCGATCCCGAGTCGCGAGAATCGGTGGGAAGCCCATGAGAGGCAAGGAAGGACCAAGGACCATTAAAGGAAGGCATACAAGACCCTTCCCGGTCGAGATGGTGGCCTTCCCGATCGGGAAGGGATGCACGTTTAGGAGCGCCACTGTGGGTCCTTCCCGGTCGGGTTGAGCCCTTCCCAATCGGGAAGGAAGAACCCTTCCCGATCGGGAAGGAAGAACCCTTCCCGATCGGGAAGGAAGAACCCTTCCCGATCGGGATGATCCTTCCCGATCGGGATGGGCTACAGCTCACCCGCTCTTCTCTTTTCTTCTTCCTCATTCTTGTACCCATATATATACTCCCTTCTTTTAATTTTAAGACATCTTATGTTAACCTACCTTAGTTTAAGCCTCTAAACCCTAGATTTACTCTCATTCATTAGTTCCAATCTCTCCTTAATCCTTAGTTAATCATTGTAATTAATCTTGTATTAAGAAGATTTTTGAAGATTATTCCAAGATTGACAACCTTGGAGTTCTATTTGGATGTCTTATTTATACAAGTTCTCATCTTTTCCTCATCTAGTATTGGTATAATCATCTTTACTCTTGTTCTTAGTTTATTTAATCTTGTTTCCATCTTTTTATGTTATTATTGTTATTGTTCTTGTTATTCATAATGAATGTTTGGATTGTTAGTTTGTTTTCTCTTATTATTGTGAGTTTTGCATTGATGATGAGTGAGTAGTGATCTTGTGGGGTTAGTAGGGGGATTAGGGGTAGATTATGGATGATTAGGGTTGATTAAGGGGAAAAGGTTGTATCTTTGTTGTTAGTCACATTGTAGGCACTCTATGTGTTTGTTGATATGCTTGTATGAGTTGTAGTGGCCATGCTTCCCATGCTTGTGTTCATCTTCTCATTGATTGCTTATTTTGTGGAAATGTTGAGAATAGTCATAGTCACGAGAGTGCCGACTAGAGTCTAAGTTGCGAGAGCCCGGACTCACCTTGACATCGGTCTAAGTTGCGAGAGCCCGGACCAACTCTAGCGATTAGGAGACACCTATACCTTTGATCACCCCAATTACCCTTCTACCTCTGTGAACCCGACCTACCCCACTTCTCTTCCATATTTGTGTTAATCTTCTTTAGTTAGACATCGTTCTTCTAGTTTATTTGCTAGATCGATTATTAGCTTAGTCATACTTCTTCTCCATCATATTTTTCCTTACATCGCTTCTTTGTGTTTGTTTGGTAATCTAGTCTTGTTGTAAGTAGACCTAGTCTAAGCTTTGATATACCGTCCTCGTGGATACGATCCCGACTTACCCTAGCTACTTACTAGGTTAGTCGGTGTTATATTGATTGGCTAGGGACGTGACAAATCCCAACCATCAACATTCTTCCATTAAGAATGGGCTTTTCGAACAAGTATTTGATCGAATCCATTTTGGACAGGACATGTAGTGTCTGAGCTTTTTAGTGGTCCAAACCAGAGCTAGGCATGTTTTCTCGAGCATTGTATATTTGCATTCATATTCTAGGAACTTTTTACTGATGTAGTAAATAGCTCTTTCTTCTGAATCGACTGTCTGGGCAAGCATAGCCCCCATGGCTGTCTCAGTCGTTGTTAGGTATAACGACAGAGGCAAACCGGGTTGAGGTGGCATTAATACCGGCGGAGCAGACATGATCTCTTTGATTCTGTCAAAAGCCGTCTGACATTTATCATCCCATAGTACCTGTTCCCCTATCTTCAGCTTCTTGAAAATGGGCTCACATACCATGGTTAGCTTTGAAATAAATCGGCTGATGTATTGGACTTTCCCGAGAAACCCCCTTATTTCTTTTTCGGTCTTGGGTGGTTGCATCTCGATGATGGCTTTGATTTTAGCTGGGTCGACCTCAATGCCGCGTTGGCTAACGATATGGCCCAGTAATTTGCCTGATGTTACCCCAAAACTGCAAAATTTTCTTAGGGCAGCAACATGCCCATCTCGGCTTTTAGACTTAACAATCATGTCATCGACATAGACCTCCACTTCCTTATGCATCATGTCATGTAACAGGGTCGTGGCTGTTCGTTGATAAGTGGCCCCGACATTAATGAGCCCAAACGGCATGACGGTATAACAATAAGTACCCCATGGTGTAGTGAAAGTGGTTTTACCCATATCTTCTTCTGCCATTTTGATTTGGTTGTACCCGGCATACCCATCCATAAATGATAGAAGGGCATGGTCAGCCGTGTTGTCCACCAGTATGTCGATGTGTGGCAATGGAAAATCGTCTTTTGGGTTGGCCTTGTTAAGGTCCTAGAAATCTACACATACCCGCACCTTGCCGTCCTTCTTGGGTACCGGCACGATGTTCGCAACCCAGTCTGGATATTCAGACACTTGTATAAAGCCTGCTTTGAATTGTTTGTCTACTTCTTCTTTGACTTTGAGGGACCATTCGGGCTTCATCCTTCGAAGCTTCTGTTTTACCGGTTTGCACCCATCTTTGATGGGTATGCGGTGTTAAGCTATTTCCCGATCTATCTCCGGCATGTCCTTGTAGGACCATGCGAAGACATCTTTGAACTCTTGGAGGAGGTTTGTGAGTTGTTGTCTCTCCTCGGGACCTAAAGATAACCCTATCTTAAGCATCTGGGGCCCACATTGATAGACTCGGTTTCTTCGATTACCGGATCTCGGGATTCCCTCTGTTTTGGTTGCTCGATCAGATGCGGAGGTAAGGATACCTGTTCATCGGGTTTCTCAATGTCATTGCATAAAATATTTTTGAAATTGAAAGTATTTTGAAAATAAGACAAGTCATAAGCGGAACGGTTTTCATTATTATTGATGGTAAATTTGGAAAACAGCTCGAAGAGAGCAGCCATCTGATCATTGGTCAGAGGCGGGATTGGGAGTGCTTTCGGGACAGACCCCGAGGCTCCAGTGGTAGTGATTATAGGGAGGGGGGTTACAATTTGGACTCTAGCACCAGACCCCTTAGACTCGAATACAGACTCAGACTCAGACTCTGACTCGGAATCAGTGTCCGGCTTGTTTCCTTCCCCGGTGGTCAGCTTGTAGACTCGACCCTGGCTGTCGGTCCACTTGATGGTCTTCCTCCAGGCTCTTTTCCCAGTATCAGCACCGACCTCCGAGATTAGCTTTGAAGGATCGAACCTGTTGCTTCGAAGGATCAGGTTCACCAGATCTTCCTTGGGGTTCGGAATAGCTTTGTCTTCCCCAGATAAGAGCCCCAGCATGGGCTCGACATTGTCAGTACCCTCCTTGGATTCAGATTGGATGAGGGCAAATATGTCATCTGGAATATAGTTGCATTCCCGAGCTAGTTTAGTCTCGGGATATGTGATGGTTGGTTGATATAGGCCAACTTGAATAGCCCCGAATACCGGTGTGACGAAATAGTCAGCCAACCTTGGGCTATAAGGGCCCAAGTAGGTACCCTTGATGATGTTGCAAGCTTTCTCAATGCCTGCTCGGACCACATTCCCCGGGGTTATAGCATACCCTAAACCAAAGTGAGATTCCCCGTCATTTAGGACTTCAATAATCTTCCCAGCTGGAAGATATGGCCTCGAGGTAGCCCCCGGTAAATACCCCAAATTTTGCAGCATTGCGTCGATGCTTGTGGTCAAATAGGGCCTGAAAAGGTACTCTTCTTCAATCATCCCTACAAAATCGAATCCCCATAGGTCGGTGCGGTCCGTGGCGTTATAGCTAGCCACAGTCCTAGGGGTTGCTTCTAGGGTGATAATGCCGTCTTGCAAGGGCATTTTGATCTTTCGGTGAAGAGTAGAAGACACCGCCTTTACAACATGAATCCAAGGCCTTCCTAGGAGTAGATTGAAAGAGGAGGTGACATCGATCACCTGGAATTCTAGCTCTTTTTCAATTGGACCCGTTGTAATTGCTAATTTAACGGCCCCAGAAACCGCCTTTGGGCTTCCATCGAAAGCTTGGATAGTGTGGGCGGTTGGTATGTAGTCGGCCTCGGTGATACCGAGGGCTTTGGCAGTCCTTAGAGGGAGGACGTTCACAGCAGACCCGTCGTCGACTAGGGTCATTTGTAGGTACTTACCCCGGCAAATTACCGTGATATACAGAGCCAGATTGTGAGAGGCCCCGAACGGTGGTAGGTCGGCATCCGAGAAGGTGAGTACTGGGCCTTCTTCTTTGGACTTGCCCTTGAGGTAGGGCAGGATAGTGGCTACCATTTCAGTAGGGGTAACCTGGGAGTCGACCTTGATCTGATCGAGAGCCTTAGTAAGTGCCTCTCGGTGTTCTTGTGAGCTAACCAAGAGTTGCCATATAGTGAGGTCAACTCGGGTTCTCTTTAATTGTTTGAAAAGAGCCGTATCGGTATTTGGCTCTTCAATGGCTTCTTCCGTCCTGGCAAGTTCAGTGACGGTTGCCGGGACTGAGATGTCCTTGGAGCTAGTGGCTGAATAAAGACGACCGGCGGTGGTGAGGTGGTTACTGGCTAAGGCCTTGGACTTAGCCTTCCGGATTTCTTCGGGAGTGATAGGGACAGTTTCCCCTATGGTGAGGTACACATCTTCCTCATCATCGAACCAGATTCCATTGATTTGTGGGATAAAAGGAGAGATGAGGTGAGAACAGTCGATCACATCAGCGGTGAAGATAGCATGAGAGCTAAAGGGGTTGTCCTTGTTGCTTGGTTTGTCCCCGGGTAACGGTATTTTCCCGCTCTCAATTAAATCCTGAATCAGATGCTTCAGCTTACAACATTTCTCGGTATCATGCCCATTGCCCCGATGATATTGGCAATAGGCTTGGGCATTGTAGCCTTTGGAGCGTTTTTCAACTGGGACTTCAGGAGTTGGGCCTATCGGTTGGAACAGGCCCTTGGAAGATAGCCTTTGTAAGGCATATGTATAGGTAGTCCCTATATCAGTGAATACCCTAGGAGGGGTAGTCCTTTTGGATGAGGCATTCAAGAGATTAACCGTGTCAAAGATGCTTCGGGTTGCGGCCGGAGGCTTGGTAGTGGATGAGGAGGCCCCTTGATATCCCTTGCTAGGGGCCTTAGTCAGGCTCTCTAGTCTTAGATCGTCTTCAATTCTCATGCCCATTTCAGTAAGGGTGGTGAAATTGGGGATGACAGCATACCGGCGGTGGACCCGGTAGGAAGGGAGGAGGTTCTTGACAAAAGCCTCCACTAAAGTCTTTTCACTAGGCTTATCGACCAGTTTCACACTTTCGGCCCTCCAACGTTGGAGGTATTTGGTAAAGCCCTCCTTAGGTTCTTGGTCCATAACCTCTAGAGACCGCATTGTGGTCTGTATCTCGGTGTTGTCAGCATAGTTCCGAGCAAATTCCGTAGCCACATCATACCATGTCGAGAACTTCTTCGGGTCTAGCCTGTAGTACCAGGCCTTTGGGTGTTTCTCAAGAGATGCAGCAAAGAGGTTTTTGAACATGGAAGAGTCCACTCCCTTAATAGCCATGAACTCCTTGAAGGCCCGTACATGTAGTAACGGGTCCTCAGTCCCTTCGAACATGGGTAAGCCCGTGAGATTCAGGTTTGCGGGCAGTTTGTCACTTACCGGCGAGTACTCCCGACTTTTTTCCCGGTGAATATTGTTACTTCCAGTTAGGTGGACTTGTTCTTCCAATCGGCGAACCGAGCTAACTAGTTCAGCTAGGGGTTCCGTGACCCCGATATTTGGAGTCCTGTGCTCCACTGCAGCTAAGCGAGCAACGATAGCCACTTGACCGGCCCTCATTTCTGTCAATTGGGCCTCAATGTCGGCCTGTTTGTCGACCATGGTGTCCACGGAGGTCTTCAAACTGTTCAGAGTAGCTTCCATTCTACGGGTGTGTCCTGTTGCCGGTGGCCTGTCTGTAAGAACACCACGTAATCAGAAACTGAACCCAGACCTTGGAACCAGAATAGTACATCCCGAGCAGGGAAAAGACTAAAACGACTTGAAAGAGACTCTTAGACGGGTGACTCGTGGATGACGGGCTTTCCTTAGGATTCGACGGGTGGGCCGAATCCTGTTTGAAGGAAGGTCGACGTGAGACGTCCCAAGACTTTGGACTCAAATGTGTAGACGGGCCCTTCTTTGTAGGAGTATGTCTTACGTAGGTGGGCCTTGCCTTAATCTAATAAGGCGGACTGGGATAGGGAGGAAACTCGTGATGTAAGATCGACAGAGTTTCGACACTAGAGACCTCGACTACTTACGACATGACCCGACACTGCTAAATACGGGAAGGTCCTAAGGGGGAGGAAAGTTTTGAAAAGGATTATTTTTGGAAAGTCCGAGAAAGCTCGGGGAAAGGCCCGATTTTTTTCAAGAAAATCAGAAAGTACATCGAGCCTCGATTTTGAAAGTTCGAAAATATTTTCGAGTTTTGAATTGGGCAGCATACCGGCTAAAAAGTGGGCTATTTTTTAGTAAAATCATAAGTCCTAAATTCGGTATGTATCCCGGGTTTTGAAATTTGAATATTTTTGAAAAGATGCATTTTTTTTTGAAAATGACGGTTTTCGAAAAACGACACGAAAACCAAGTAGCACATAGTCACGCAAGCATAATAACGACGCCATGTATGCTTTACACTAAGTCTCGGTCGGTCTATAGAGGGTCTATACCAGTGCTCATAGTCTAGACGAGAAACGGGACGGACTTCCTAAGTCGAGTTGAGCTTAGAACATGCCGCAAAGTCCATACGAATCGACTATGAACACCTTTAACGTATTCGAGGCGGAATACATCGTGGTATAGTGGGACGTCGGTCACCAGTACCGGCCCGGGAAAATATGGGGTTATGCATGAACCGTAAAACTAAAACGCATATTGTATTTGTCAAACGATTTCTATTCGAGTCTCACCCTGAGGATGCCGATGGTTAGGCACTCATCGGTTAATCCCCAGCGGAGTCGCCAAATTGTGGACATGACGTAGGTCCACCCCGACGCGGCCACGCGCGGGTTTGGGTAGGCGAATGCACCTCCATATGAGAATGGATCGAATTGAAATCTAAGTCGAAATGGAGTCGCCACCAATTTTTATGGTTATTCGGAACCGTTCGACCCACTCTATATCGCTATGGACCATACACAAAGTACGGCCCATTTCGGTTTTAGAGTTTATTGGGCTCGTCCCTTTGCATTGCGATACCGATACCGTCACTACCGGTTATTGTGTATTGAATGACTCTCGTGCGCCAACGGTTTCGGGCATCCGGAAACCGAGGTTCTGAGTAAGGGGTGAGGATACGTGTTGGGAAGCCCACTAAGGACACCCAACCCCGCCCACACTTAGCGGCCTCCACTAAGACATCATTTGACTTTCTAATATGCGCGTTAGTGATTCGGTGAAATGATATGCAAACAGCGTTTTAGCTAAGCATGCGAATTAAATGTGAGCTACGTCATTTTAATGCATCTAATTTATTGTCGAAGTGATTTAGCATGCGATGGTTCATTTAAAAGCACTAAAACGCAAATAAATAAGGCAAAGCAAAATAAATTGATTACAAGTTACACGGGCGGAATACAACCCGGAATTCACAATACGACGAACAATAATATAGAATAACCAAAATATATATATAATCGAAATGACGAGCAATAATTGTAAATGGACCCGTATATAAATTAGACCGTGAGTTTGTGTAGATGGACGAACCTTAATTAATTACGCATTATATTGCATATTGATCAAAGGACGGAGGTTCGAGACCTAGGCGTGGTGCTAACCCGATCTCGAACCTCGATGCCTTGTCCCGACTTATCACCTCGAGAAATGGAGTCTAAATTAATTATACGTCGGATACGACTAAAGAGTCGTCGACATAAAATTGATAGTGTGAGACCGTCGATCAAAATCGTTTATGTGTCGTGATGTGTGTGAGTTTTGAAGAAAGGAGGGTCACGTGATTGTCTTTACACGCGATGACTAGAGTCGTAAAAAGACGAGGCTCGAAATGTGTGTCGAGGCTCTCGATTTTCTGGGTTACAGGACCCACTCGACCGAGTCATGGTCTGACTCGGTCGAGTGCGTCTTAGAAAGCGCTACTGCCCAGTTTTGTGGGTGCTACTCGATCGAGTAGCCTATGTACTCGGTCGAGTAGCCCCTGTACGAGTCGTGACTCGTTTATTTTTTGGTTTAAAATCGATGATTTGCCAAATCAAATACAAATATCGCATGATTTGTATTTAACTTGGTTTCCGGTACTATAATCGTGTATGCATACGATTATAATACCGTTATCGGAATTTTATAAAAATGTTATCGTTAGATTGAAATTTCGATTCGTGATGAAATTGTGTCCCTCTACGTCACGACATCAATATTAATCCTTACGGATTGCATGATGTCGGTTTTCGTGTCAACGGGTTCCATACCGATCTTAGAAATGGATATATATGCGTTCAACTACGAATGTTCATGATCGTGTTAATAAACGAACCTTAAAAAAATGATCATCGTAGTCAAATGTGTTTAGATCCGAGTTTTGAAATTATTATATATATTTACACGGTACATACAATATTATAATAAAATGTACATAACGATAACGAAAATGCGAGAAGTAAAATGTTAGCGTTAGTAATGTCGTTACTATCGACTAGATATAATACTATAAACATGAATATAAATATACATAAAAAAAAACGAGAAGAAAGATGAAGGAAAAGTCGGTGTTGAATTGTCACACCCTCAACCTACATGTTCTTGCTTCTCGGGATACGGTTCGTCAAATGGCGGCAATGGCACGGGAACGTCGAGATACGTAGGAGGAGTTGATGGTGTGTATGTATGGCTCGGTTTGTGTGGGATTTTTACGAGTTTGTGCTCTCGGAAAATTGGTGTAAGTGTGATGATGCCTAAGGGTTGAACTAGGGCTGAAATTTGTATGTAAATTGAGTTCAAAGTTGCCTGAAATTGAGGGTTGAAAGTTGTTCAAAAGTGTGTAATGCTTAAGGTATTTATAGGGAACCCACGACACAGGGGCACTCGATCGAGTGGCCCTAGTGCACTCGGTCGAGTGCCCTAGCAAATGAACCTGGACCGGTTTTAAGAGGCTCCACTCGATCGAGTGGTCACTCCACTCGACCGAGTGGATCAATTAGGCCGCAAAATTTTAGGCTTGATTAGCCTTAAATTGATTTTAATTGATTTTGATTGATTTTGGATTGATTTTCCTGATTTTGAACGTATCAGGTCGTTTTTTGTGTCGGGTTTGTCTTGACCGGGTTTTGACCCGGTCGCTAAAAGACGGGAATTATTTTTGGTGTCGGTTTTGACCCAAATTAGTCTTATTTTGCTCGGGACGACCCACTGGGCCTGAATTTGAGGTTGGTTTTGTGAGATTTATTAATTTCGAGCCCGTATCCGAGCGCGTTAGAGTACGTTAGCGTCCGATCATCATCGGGTGTTTTTTTTTGGGAACTACCATAGACACCTGGTAGTCAAAATGCGGGTGTCTACAGCCTTATAAATATTTTACGACTTTCGATATCGTTTTATAAATCGTTAGTAATTTTATTATTTACGATCGTTATAATATTTTGTTGGTTATCGTGACACTAGTAACTAAAATATCGATTTCATATTTTCTTCATATTTCGTTAATTTATAATTTTAACTCAAAATCGTATTTTTATATTATAAATGAGATTTGTATACTTTTTCAATAGACTAATTTCGTTTTACGACTTAAATTAATAAATGAGAAAATAGTCGATTTTGTTTTAAATATATTTTTAGTCGAGACTATTTTCCCTAATAATTTCTCATTTGTCTACGATTGATTATTTTTTAGTAAAATTAGTATTATTTATTGATAAAATCTATTTGCTAAAATTAATTCGAAAGCTTTATAAAATCTCGTTTAATTTATAAAATTCGTCGAATCAATTAATTTTGATATCGTTTTTCTTAAAACACCTCTTTTCAAAAATTTATAATTTTAACTCGATTTCCTAATTATTTACAAAATACTATATAATGACTTATTATATTTTATTTATGTTTTGGGTAACGAATTTAGAATTATATTAAAGTTATGATAACAACGACAATAATAAAATGTTAATTTCGTTAGAAATGCTATTTTTATACATTTCACTAATTTTAATCACTTACGTATTTTCTACAAAAATATTTCTATTTGAAGTAAGTTTCTAAAATTAGTAAGTTTCTATTTATAGAAAGTTTCCCTTTTAATATAAAATGTTTATTCCTTTTATCCTCATATTATTTATAATGATTATTTATTCTCAATATCGATAATGGCTTGTTTTGGAGTTATGGAATAAAGAGAAGTGTGGGGTTAGAGTAATATAGTCTGGGATGTACGTTTTTGTCATCAACTATAAAGCTGGTGTGTCTATGTTGAGACACATTGGTCGTTGAACTGAGCATGGTTTGTGTTCAGGAGGGTGTATGTTTACCTTAAACTTAGAAATCGCATCGTGTAAGTCGCGTCGGGTTGAACTGGATATGGTTTGTATCCAGGAGGGGTGTGCCCTACTTAAGCCAGGACCTCGCTGCACGCAGTCCTGTTATAGTTGAGTTGCCTAGTTAGAGACCGAGGTCTGATTTGTTTTGACTAAGTTCTCGAAGCTAGTTTAGTATTGTCCTAGTGAAAGTCTAGCCTTGTGCACACTGATCGAATTTCCATAACGCCATTTTTGAATATATTATTATCGATTGATTTGGACTTGCAGGTTGGCAAGTGTTTTAAGTTTCGCTGAAAACTTATTTTTATCATATCGTTTTAATGTTTTCTCATTTTAAGTATTTTGATATAATAATAATAATACTATTATTTCTCCATATGGTATAATATGGCTGGGAGAACGTCCGAGTTACTACCCACTGACGTGGATGTTATGTTTATAACATGACAGGTATTTGCTGATGGATTTTGGGTGTGAGCTAGCGAGTAGCGTGGATCCTACTCTTTCTTTATTACTGTAATTTATGGATTTGTATAAACCCGTTTGAAGATTTTTACCTTTAGCCCTTTTGTAAAAAGAGGCCTTTGTATTGACTTACCATTTCTTTTAATAAGATATAGTTTGTCAGTGTGTTTTAATCCCAACTCTACAGTGTTTCCACCAATGTATTGCGTTAGAATTTCTAGGGGATTACAGGGTTCGTCCCTTTGCATTATGATACCGATATCGACATTATCGGATATCGTGTATTAAATGACTCTCGTTGCCAATGGATTAGGACATCCGGAAACCATGGTTCTGAGTAAGGGGTGAGTGTACGTGTTGGGAAGTTCACTAAGAACACCCAACCCCGCCCGCACTTAGCGGCCTTTACTAAGATATCGTTCGTTTTTGGTGTACACGCGTTAGTTCGACGGTTGAATGATATGCAAACATTGTTTTCCCTAAACATGTGAGAAAAATTAAGTGGGTTGCTAAGTCGATTAATGCATCTTAAACTAATAACGTCAAAGTAGTTTTAGCATGCGATGTTCATTTTAGTACAATAAAAAAAACAACAAGAAAACGATAACATATTACAATATACGAGCGGCATACCACCCGGAATTAAAATGCAACCAACGAAATAATACACAATCGCGATAATAAAGAAGTGAGCGAGTTAGAAGATGTAAGTATGACACAATGTGGTTTTGAAAGGACTAGATCCACGTGATAAACTTTGACACGCGTTGACCGAAATCGTTTGAAAAAGGTTTGTCGAAAAATATGCCGAAAACCCGTCGTTTTAATAAAGCAAAGACGTTAGAAGAAATAAGACGGAATTGCTTTTTTATGCTACGGATTTCAGGGACCCACGTGACCCGCGCGAGGAGGGCGCGACTCGCGTGGCCATGCGACCCGCACAAGACGTGTGCGACTCGCATGGCGGCCTCTTTTCGAAATTATTTTTTAGCAAATCGACAATTTTGTTAAATCGCGTATAAACATAGCATAATTTATGCCCGATTTAAATTTGCGATATTCATTATATTCGATTATGAAATCGATATCAAATATTCGGAATGATTTTTGGAAAGGATAAAAAAGTTTTGTAAATTATTTTGAAAATCGATCTAAAAAAAATAATGTTGATTCTCTCCGCGTTAAAATCGTCGTATTTTGTTTTTAAAAATCATGTGACGATTTTTTTAGCATTAACGAGATTAATTTAGTTCCTTGTAGATACACGATATTCGACTAGTAAGTCGATATCGTATTTTAAGAACGTTTTGTATAGTATAAAAAAATTATGTTGTAATATCGAAAAAAAAAAAATAAAAAAAAAAAAGACGGGACGATGACCCGTAAAAAAACGGACCGACGACACAAAAAGAGAAAAAAAAAACGAGAGGAAGGGAGAGATAAAAGAGAAGATGGGATTTTTATTTACACCCTCAACCTACATGCTTTGTATACTCGGAACGGGGCTCGTCGGAATGTGGCTAGGCACGGGAGCGTCGAGATTATATAGGAAGAGTTATGGTGATTTATAATCGGGAAGGGATTTGACGAGTTTTGCTCTCGGGTTTGTATATGGTTTTCCTAAAATTGCCTAGAATTTCGAGTTGGTATTTGTGTGTGGTTGTATCGCCTAGGATGTTGATTGTTGTAGATGTGTTATGAATTGTAATTGTTGATGATGTATGAATATTTCTGAGTGTCGATGTGATGTGTTGTATGATGATAATTGATGTAGATGATGGATGATTGATGGGAGGGTCCTATTTATAGGAGAGGTCCTCGATTGCAGCTAGGAGAGATATTCTTGCTTGGGTGATAAGAAATACCGATTAAGATAGGAAAAGTAAGAAGTTGTGTGGAATGAGAATTCCGTTTCTTGGTGAAGAAGGCAAGGAAACCGGCTGGTATGAGGGTGCTCGGCCGAGTATCCTTATGCTCGGTTGAGTATTTGATCAAGTATTCGGATAGAATTCCTATTTGAGATCGAATTCTATCCTTAATTGGAATTGTTTAATATTTTGTGTAGCTGATTTTTGTAGCGTTTGAGCTTAAATCAGACACGTGGGGTGACACGGCTGACTTGCATGTCCCGAAAATATCTTTGACCGGGTTTTGACTCGGTCGCTAAAAGACGGTTTTACCCCTGGTGTCGATTCGACCCAAATTAGTCTTATTTTACTCGAAACGATCCACTGGGCCTGAATTTGAGGTTGGTTTTATGAAATTTTTACTCTGTAAAATGCCCGAGCCAAATGCCCATGATTTCGAGCCCATATTCGAGTACGTTAAAGCATGTTTGCGTCCAATCATCATCGGGTGTTTGTCGGAAACTGCTATAGACACCTGGCGGTCAAAATGTGGGTGTCTACACATAGGCAACCCAAAGGCAAACTTTTTTATTCTCGAGCCCGAGGGGTAATACGCATCCCAAAGTCAAACTTTTCTTATTATCGAGCCCGAGGGGTCATAGGCATCCCGAAGGCATACTTTTTTTATTCTCGAGCCCGAGGGGTCATAGGCATCCCGAAGGCAAACCTTTCTTATTATCGAGCTTGAGGAGTCATAGGCATCCCAAAGGCAGATTTTTTAAATTTTCAAGCCCGAGGGGTCATAGGCATCCCGAAGGCAAACTTTTGTTATCCTCGAGCCTAGTGAGTCATAGGCATCCTGAAGGCAAATTTTTTTAACATTTTCGAGCTAGATAGGTCATAGGCATCCTAAGGGCAAACTTTTTAATTATTCAAGTCTGACGGGTCATAGGCATCCTGAAGCCAAATTCTTTTCATATTTTTTCGAGCCCGACGTCCATAAGGCAAGCTTTTAATCCAAGTCTAACGAGTCATAAGCATTCTAAAAGCAAAGCAATCATTTTCACGCCCAACGAGTCATAACCATTCGAAGGGCAGTCCAAAGTTGAGCGGATTATCATGCATCCGGAAATCGAAACGCATGAACGAAGCAAACCCATGACGAAATAGCAAGCACGAACTCGAGCCTCGATAAGCAACCGCAGGCAAGGACGTCAGGTATGATTTCTAAGCCTTGGCTGGCGAGCCTCAACTACGTAGTCCAAAAGACTTAAAATGACACGACCAGACAGCCACTAGGTCGTAATCCTCGATTGACCTGGGCGGCTATACTTTCACTTTCGCCTTGTCTAAGCCTCAGTCAAAGTGGGCGCTTCTGTAGATACCCAGATTTGGACCTGGTGGCTGCAGAAGTACCCAACAAACACCCGATCACGATCGGACTGTAACGCAACACGAGTTTGCGATGTTTTAGATAGTTTTTCTATAGAACAGATTAAATAATTACTCACAAAGATTAAATTAACATCAAGGAAGCCTTAGTCGTGTCATCACAGTCGCATAGACACTAATTAGAGTCAATTCCGACACCGGAACTCCGAATCGGTCCCGAAAAATACAAAGTCAAACCCGAGTCACGCATCGGACTGAGCGAACCTCGGGATGCGAGCCCGAAGCCCACTCGGCAACGGCGCTAGGGTTAAGGGGAGACTTAATCGCCAAGCTAACAATAATATACACACACTCTCGGTTTTGGAAAGTATCAAAATCGTATCTTCAAATTCTGGAGCGCCTCGCACCAACTGTCCTAGGCCTCACACGCACGAACCCAGGCACCTGAGTTCCGGTGCGCCTGGACTCATGCATCCATCCGGGCGACGTGAACCGAAAACAACTATAAATATCCCCCTTCACCCCATTCACTCGACACACAACTTCTCATCTTCTCTTCTCCCTTCGCTCATTACGAGTTTCTCTTAGCTTGGGCTCGCACTCCGACATCCAAAGCCAACGAGCCACTCGATCGTAGTCTTGTTAAGCGAAATCAACACTACTCCTCACCTTCGAGCACTCCACTCGATCCCGAGGTTCCTGTGTTCGACTAGCTACCCCGACTCTAGCAATGGAAGCTCTGCCGGATTAGCCGCAGAACCAACAAGTGGTAACGGAACTCCGCCGAAATCACAAGGCAAGGTAGGAGGATCCGCCCTTCGAAGTCGAATCGTCACTAGGTTGTCATCTAAACAAAACTTTACATTTCTGTACTTTTATTATGCACTACAATAATGTCAAACGTGGACGCTAGGTCCATACACGTACTAAAACACGTGACGTCCCAACTTCAACTATAAACGCTAAAATACTCTAAATAGACCCGAGTAGTTCCGAGATCCGTTCTCCACTATCTTAAATCATGTCCCGTTTAACGTATACTCGGAGGGTGCAACTCCTCGCTATGTGATTTACTTATATTTCGCATTTACCGCTTTCGTTTGGTTTATTGCTTTTATGACCTTACAATCGCATACTAAACCCTTAACACGGAATTCAAAATGTAAACAAAATAAAACTGAAAAAAGTGATGATTAGGTTCCGTATTTGTCCCGGTGCTCACCTTATATGGTTCGACGCATCCCTATTAATACCGAGCCGACACATCTTAAGCAGAATACCAGGTAAGGTATACCACGTGAATGACTAATACTCGTATTATTACGTTAAAACTGATTTGCTAATTGTGGACATGACGTAGGTCCACCCCGACGCGGCCACGCGCGGGTTTGGGTAGGCGAATGAATCTCGTGGTAAGATTGTTCTCGGGTTCGAAATTTAAGTCATAGTTGGAGTCGCCACCGAATTTGTGGTAATTTGGAACCATTCGAGCCCACTCTATGTCGTCATGGGCTGTACACAAAGTACGGCCCATTTCGATTTCAGAGTTTATGGGGCTCGTCCCTTTGCATTGCGATATCGATACCATCTACACCGGTATCGTGTAAAGAATGACTCTCGTGCGCAAACGGTTTCGGGCATCCGGAAACCGAGGTTCTGAGTAAGGGGTAAGGGTACGTGTTGGGAAGCCCACTAAGGACACCCAACCCCACCCGCACAATGGCGGCCTCTACTAAGACAACGTTCGTGTTCGTGTACGCGCGCTAGTAAAACGACTAAATGATATGCAAACAGCGTTTAGCTAAACATGTGACTTATGTGTGAGCTACGTCATTTAATGCATCTTGATTCACGACAAAGTGATTTAGCATGTGATGGTTATTTAAATAAATAAATGGCAAACATCGAAAATAGAAATCTCGTAAATAAATTACAAATTACACGGGCGGAATACAACCCGGAATTCACAATACAACGAGCAATAAAATATAATAATCGAATAGGAAATGGTAAACGTTAACTAGAAACGGACCCGTATATCATAAATATGAACTAGACCGTGAATTGTGTAGATGGACGAACTCCAATTAAATACACATTATGTTGCGTATTAAGCGAAGGACGGAGATATGGAACCTAGGCGTGGTGCTAGCCCGATCCCAAATCCCGATGCCTTGTCCCGACTTATCACCTCGAGAAATGGAATCTAAATTAATTATGTGTCGGATATGACTAAAAAGTCGTCGACACAAGATTAATAGTGCAAGACCGTCGATCAAAGTTGTTTTAAGTGTAGTGATATGCATGGGTTTTGAAAATTAGAATTACATGATTGACTTTACACGCAACGACTAAGTCGTAAAAAAAAGGCGAGGCTCGAATGCTGCATTAAAGCTCTCGGATTTCTGGGCTACAGGACCCACTCGACCGAGTCATGGCATGACACTCGGTCGAGTGCCCCCTGTACGAGGCATGGCTCGTTTTGCTTTTATGTTTTAAAATCGATGGTTGACCGAATTGAATAAAAATATTGCACGATTTAAATGCAACTCGGTTTTTGGTGCCATAATCGTGTACTATACGATTATGAGACCGTCATCGGGATTTTATGAGAATATGTTATTATTGGATTAAAAGAGTTTGATTAGTGACGAAGTTGTAGTCCTCCGCGTCACGACATCGATACTAATCCTAACGGATTATGTGATGTCGATTTTCGCATCAGCGGATTTCGCACTAATCTCAGAAATGGAGTCTTACACGTTGAACTATGAACGACCACGATCTCGTTACGCCCTTGAGTACATTGGGGCGGCGCTCCTCGAAAGGGTGCCACCTCCATCGTGACTCGTAAAGGGATTAAACGGACTTTGGATGATCGTCGTAGTCAAACGTGTTAAGATCCGAACTTTAATATTATATAAATATATATACACGGTATTAAAATGTTAACGACGATAATTAAATGTTAGAGGTTAGAATACGATAAATGAATGTTAGATGTTAGTGTTAGAGAGTTAGCATACATGAAATTAAAAGTTAGTGTGTTAGTGATAATAATAACAATAGTAATAGTAATAATAATAATAATAATAATAATAATAATAATAATAATAATAATAATAATAATAATAATAATAATAATAATAATAATAATAATAATAATAATAATAATAATAATAATAATAATAATAATAATAATAAAAGGTAAAAGGAAGAATGGAGAAAGAGATGTCGGGATTTGAATTACACCCTCAACCTACATGCTTAAATGGCCTCATAAACGAGCTCGTAGTAGCGGCGTGTGCGCGGGAGTGTCGAGATATGTAGGGTGAGTTAGGGTGTGTTTGGTTAGGGAGAGGATGCTCTCGGGTGTTTGGTGAGTTTTGATCTCGAGTTTTGATTGTATGCGTATGTGTGTAGGGAGGATGTGTATATGGTGATGTCGAAAATGGTGATGATTTGTAACTTGATATGGCTGAAAAATGTAGGGTTTTTGAAGGTAAAGTTGGCTGAAAAATATGATGGAAAAAGTTGTGTAATGGTTGTGGGGTGATGGGCTATTTATAGGAAAAATACCCCGGTTTAGGGTCACTCGATCGAGTGGCGCGGGTGCACTCGATCGAGTGCCCGGTTCGAGTCTGGTTCGGCCGGTTCATGGCCTTACTCGACCGAGTGGGTGTGAACCACTCGATCGAGTGGGTCGGGAAGGAGGGAGTGTAAATAGGGCATGATTTGTTGCCTATTTTTGAAATGATTCTGGTTGATTTGGTTGTTGAGTCTGGATTCATTTTGTGTATTTGGACATAATGTGAGGCTGGTTCGTCTCGGGATTCGACTTTGACCGGGTTTTGACTCGGTCGCTAAAAGACGGTTTTATTTCCGGTGACGGTTTTGACCCAAATTAGTCTCATTTTATTGGAAACGGCCCACTCGGCCTGGATTTGAGGTCGGTTTTGAGAGATTTGCATTCCGATAAATGCCCACGTTGGATACTATTAATTCTGAGTCCGTATTCGAGCGTATTAAGACACGCTTACGTCCGATCATCATCGGGTGTTTTGTCGGGACTGCTATAGACACTAGCAGGCAAAATGCGGGTCTCTACAGAGCCCCTACTCTGACTGAGGCTTGGACAAGGCGAATGTTAGAGTAGCTACCAGGCCAATCAAGGATTACGACCTGGCAGCCTTCCGGTCGGGTCATTTATAGTCCAGTAGACTTGCGTGAAGGGCTCGCCAGCCATAAGCAGAGGGTCATACCTGTCTTGATGATGATAGCTCCGTGGGGAGTCGAACTTACCTTTGAAGTGCTAGGTGTACCCGTATGCCGACACATCACATCTTGGATGTAGCATTTCAGGAGAAACACCAACTCATGCTGGGGAGTAAAGTAGCTGCGTAGGGACTTGCTTCTGAAGTCTTGGGTGTACCCGTATGCTGACACATGACAACTTGCATGTAGCATTTCAGGAGAAACACCGCCTTTGATGTTCCGTTGGGAAGCACTAGCTGGTACCTGAAATGTTAGATACATAGGCAGAAATAGCAGGCATAGTATATAGCAAGATAGCACATAGGAAATGCAGTTAGCATCTATAGACTTGCTTGCGCTGGGGAAACTGATTTTTGCTTCATTTTGAAATCAAAGTCCTGAAAGCAACTCACCTGCTAGAAGATAGATTTTCAAAAGAGGTAGAAAAGAAATTTGCAGTTTGAATAGACTGAAATTTGACCTTGTCGAAAAGGATTTTCTCAAATAGCTAAGTTTTGCAAACTTCAAAGCAAGGATTTGAAGAGAGAGACCTACCGATAGACTCGACACTGGACATGACCGGACGAGTTGACAGACACGACTTAGAATTTTGAAGGGGTTGGACTGTGACTCGGTAGGGGGGTGGGCCACCTAAGACGACAAGACTCTTAAGCTGCACTAATCCATAGCCTAGGCGAGTGGCAACACGATCGAACATCAAAATGGGAAGAATGTGTTGCAGGGGAATTGCAGTAGTCTGTAATGAGACTGTTTCTGCATGACAAGACTAAGTATTAGCAATGCTACAGCCTAGTGATCTTTTGAATTTTTGGTTTTGGGGTACATTCCCAAAGTGGGTGTCACTTCGAGTCCCTAACAGATTCTCGTCTTCGACTGAGCCGAGTACTAGGACACTCTATAGAAAGGAGGCTAGTTTTTTGAAAGTTACTTGGATTATGTGAGTGGGTGGAGAACTTTTGCTTAGGAGAAGCCCCCAGGACGACAAGGCAGACTGTTTGAGAACATGACAGTGTCGTGAACAGAATGACGGTGCTTTTTTGAATTTGTGTCAATGTGGGTGGTTGTACCTTTGTTGAAAGGCTGCCTACGTATTCACGTGTAGTGAAATCAAACCAAGCCGTAGTTCAGTGGATTGGAAGATATGTTATTGTGCCTAGTTTATTAGGGCTTTGTGTGTAACTAGCCATAGCGATGGTGTAGGCTAGGTGTGTTCCCAATGATGTCTTGATCAAAGGGCTGGAACAGTTAGGATGTTGATCCCGTGATAGTGAGGGTTCTCCGGGGTAGCCCCAGAGGTGGTGTGAACTATTTGGGCATGTTCTATGCCGACCGCAGGTTGAGTTCCCGTGTTTGGGGCTGGTAACTGGTTTGGAAATTTTTGGAAATGTGGAGCTAGGTCGCAAGTGGCTTTGATGATTCAAAATCTGGAGCTCGATATTGTGGAGCTAAGGCTTCGAGGGTACGGCATTGTAATGTGGTAGGAAAGGGGGAAGTCGAGTAAAAATGACTCGGACTTCGATCGGGGTAGGTTTGATAATGCGGGATCTGGTTTCCATGTCTGGCCCTAATGGTTAGGGTGTATCTTATGGAGCTTGAATCCTCAAAATTCTGGGTTGCCTCTTAGCCTAGGTCTCGAGATGGTCTCGAGGGTTGTAATGTGGGAAGGCTTGATTGTTTCTCCCCTATTTGATGGTATGGGCATTGATAATTTTGAATTGACTGTACCCCGGTCAAGGGACTTTCACTTGAGTTGACAGTTGACCACGGTCATGGGTATTTGAATATTTTTTTTTTGAGTTGACCTCTTAGCCCCGGTCATGGGATTCTTCATTTGAGTTGACCGTGCCCCGGTCAAGGGATTGACCGTATCTGGTCGAGGGATGTTGATCATGGCCAGCTCTTTTTTTTTGGCCTTTTGCTTTTTTCCTTGGACTTCTGTTTTTTGTCCATTTATTTTTCACGGCTATCCCTCCCTTTGATGTTGTGGGTGGATATGGGGGTGGGCCCATCGGTTGGATTAGGCTTGTGGAGCTAAACCTTTGTAGGGTGTAAGCCTAGTTGGTGTTTGTGTGAGTGCAACTCGCGGTGGAGTACTCTACGGTAAGCATGGTGATTTGGATCTAGGTATTTTCATCATAATTCCGAGTAGGCTTAGTGGGAGCATCGTCCCGAGTTGGGTATTTTTGGCATCAAGCCTATAGAGTCACGATGCTTCTTTTTTTGCTTCTGGTTAGAATAAACGCCTAAGGTAGGGATTGGTTAGTCTTATTGAAGGGGTGTTTATTGTGAGAAATTGGCTTGCCTTCCGTCTTGAACCCAAACTAGGAGACTACCTAGATATGTCATAGGATTCGATACCGCTCCTATTAAGGGTAGTTACGTGGTTGTCTATGCCAGACATGGAGCAGGTAAGGGAAAACACGGGTCTCAGTTCCTGCAGTCATTATAGATGTGCCTATAATAGTCACGTGCATGTGCTCACAGTGTATGATAGTGTTCATCTGATAAGTGTAGTTTGTAGTGCCTATTTTGCTGTTTTTTGGTCCCGTTTTCCTTGTGGAATCGCTCCTTGGGAGCTGTTTATGGGCTACTTGTGCTTCCTCTAGTTCGTTTCAGGTTCCCGAGACCATTCACGAAGATTTGGAACGATTCCGACTCGTTTCATACACTTTTTGGAGCCAACAAAGTGAAGGAACGATCACTCGATGCCTTGGATTCGACCCCGAGACCTTGGGACCCAATCTCGAGCCTCTTATACTCGATCCCGAGCCCCGAGAATCGGTGAGAAGCCCACGAGAACCAAGGAGGGACCAAAAAGTTCATATTGGAGGCCTACAAGACTCATCCCCGACGGGAATGGCCTCATCCCGTCCGGGATGAGGTGCACAATTGCATAGCTGCTGTGATAGGTCCATCCCGACCGGGATGACCTCTTCCCGGCCGGGGCCACCTCTTCCCGGCCAGGAAGGCCCAGCTGCAACCCGCAAATGCTTCCTTTCTTCTCCTTTGTTCTTGTAACCCTATATATATATATACCCCCCTCTTGTATTGTTACACTATCTTATCTTATGTTAGACATTACCCATTAAACCCTACACTACTTTAGCATAGATTAGATTAGATTAGAGTAGATTAGTCGGTAATTAGTCGTTAATCTTAGTTTAGCACTTGTATTAAGGGAATTCTTCAAGATTGACAACCTTGGTTGATTGTTTTGGGTTTTTCTTATTAATGCAAGTTTCAATCTTCCATTCATCTTGTTAGTAGGTATAATCTTCTTTTCCCTTCTCTTAATCTTGTTTATTCATCCAAGTTTCAATCTTTGTTCATTGTTATGTTTATTGCCCATTGTTTTCATTATTTTCATTATGTATGTTTTGTTGTTTGAGTTAGTTTATCTTGTTCTTGTTAGTTTTTCCTTTAGATATGTTTGAATAGATTCTTGCTAGGGTTAGTAGGGTGATTTGGGTGTTAAATGGGTGATTAAGGGTTTGTTGGAGAAGTTTGTGGAAGTTATGGGTTTCCTCTTGGTTAGATGCAGGGAACATGTTTGATGAAATGCTTGAATGACATGTAGATGCATATGCTTGTTTTTCTTGCCTTTTCTCTTGTGGGTGGTGGTTTGCTCGTGGGTTTGGTTTCCTCATTTCGTAGCGAGAGCCCAGTGAGGACGACCCCTAGGTCGGTTTACGTAGCGAGAGCCCGGACGTGACCTAGGCTACGAAAGCACGCTAGTAACCCCGTTTGTCATGTGTGTCGCTAAGATGGGTTTCTATCAAGAACCTCTAGGTCGGTTTACGTAGCGACAGCCCGGACTACACCTAGATTACCCGACTACCCCTTCACCTTAGCTCTTCCTTGACCATTCCATCACCCCTTGAACCCGACCTAATCCTAGCCCTTTTCCTTATTTGTTTTCTTCGTCACCTTAGTCATAGTCTTAGCCTTCTCCCCTTCTTATCATTCTAGTTTAGCTTAGTTCGTTGACCGAGTCTCATATTTGGGGGACCTTAGTCTAGACGCCTCTTACCGTCCCCGTGGATTCGACCCGACTTACCCTATCTATGTGTTAGGATTAGCCGGCTATTTATTGATCGGTGGGGATCCGCGGCAAATCCCTACCATCAATTTGGCGCTGTTGCCGGGGACGGTGCTAGTTTAGACTTTGTCTTCCTCGTTACTTGAATTTGTCTTTTGTTTTGTGTTTTTCTTTTTGTCCCTTTTGCTTCTCGTGTGTGTGAAGTTTATTTCTCTCTTGTCTAGTGCCCAAAAAGCACTAGACTTCTCACGTTTGCTCCTAGTCCACAGTTTTTGCCTAGAGGTGGTCGTCATCCTCTTCTTTACAACTCAGAGCCGCATAAACAGACAGTTGCTAGATTAAGAGGTTTCCAACCGGGTACAAGCCAAGATTTCGAGCAAGCATGAGGTTTGATCTAAACTCCCCACACTCGGGAGCCGATATGAGCTACTCCTCTCCCTCTATGGATCAAGGGTATGACATGACATCTCCCTATTACTATCAAGCTTCTTGGGATAATCAAGACACCAGTGGGTATGAACTTCAAAGATATGGAAACGGCTACCAACAAGTGAACGCTTATCAATCATATGATCATGGTGGCTATTACTCAAGCTATCAATGTGAACCCACCATGTTTCATCATGATTCGCCGTATGGAAGCCAATTTCCCCAAAACCCACCACATTACCCTCCACCCCAACCACAATATGAACCCCATAACCCACAATACTACCAATCACCTCAACCTCACTACCAACAATATGATGCCCCACCCCTTGGGCATCATCAAGATTTTCAAGGAGCTTTACAAGACCCCAATGACCACCAATCGCCAAACTTGGAGTTGTATCAATCGATTCTTCAATTGCAAAGGAGCATTCAAGAAATGGCCATTCAAATGCAAAAGAATCAAGATGAATTCATGGCCCAATATCAAAGGGAAAACGAGGCGATGGATGCTCGATTAAATACGTTAACGGTTAAAACCTTAATGTTTTTATCCCGAACGTCACAACTAGATGAAGGGTGCCCACTTGAGAAAGGGGAGCAACCTAATCACGAAGCCGCCGATGTAGTTCCTTTTGAAAGCAAAACTTGCTTTGAAGAACCTCAATCGTCTACCCAAAAAGAGATGAATGAGGATATGGCTCTTGGTGAAGGCATCGTTGGTGAAGAATTGGAGAAGGATAGTGAGGTAGATGGGTTGGTGGAAATTGATAAGATGTTGGGTGAAATTGATAGCATCAAGTTGCCCTTGTGCGATAATATGGAAAAACATCAAGAGCCCCTTGCTAGTACACCAAGCAATGGTTTGGAAGAGATTGAAACCGCCGGTAGAAGTTTCAATTCTCTCCTCCAAGATGATGTGGGGACAAGTGATGAAGATGGGGAACCACAACTTGAGGAAAGTGTGGGGGTGTGCAACAAGGAAACGAGGCCAAAACCGCTTTTTGTGCCTCGTGTAAAAGATATGAAGCTTGCTAGTGATCGGAGACGATGCTTAGGGAGGAAGAGGTCAGTGAAGCTCGTAGGATGGATAGACCCCGGAGACAACATGAAAGATGATATTGGGTCTTTTGAGGACTACTTCTTGCCTCCACCTTGGAGGCCGTGGAGGATAGCTCGGCTTGAGCACTCTTTGGGCCGTCTTTATGATGTCGGTCGTGCGTTTGACTTGCTCCTCCAAGCCCTTGAGGGCTATGGTTGAAGAATGAGAGTCCACCATCCTCGGTTTGACGGAGTTCCTAAAGAACCGTCATGTTGTATATTTGATAAGTGTGGTTTGTAGTGCCTATTTTGTAGTGTTTTGGTCCCATTTTTCTTGTAGAATCGCTCCTTGGGAGCGTTTTAGGGGCTTCTTATGCTTCCTTTAGTTCGTTTCAGGTTCCCGAGACCGATTTGGAAGAGTTAGAGCGATTCCGACTCTATACATACACATTTTGGAGCCAACGGAGTAAAGGAACGATGATTCGATGCCTTGGAATCGACCCCGAGACCTTGGGACCCAATCCCGAGCCTCCGAGACCCAATCCCGAGTCCCGAGAATCGATGGGAAGCCCATGAGAAGCAAGGAGGGATCAAAAAGTTCATATTGGAGGCCTACAAGGCTCATCCCGAACGGGTATGGCCTCATCCCGTCCGGGATGAAGGAGGAAACGAAGATGAGCATACTGAGGGTCCATCCCGAACGGAACCATGGCGTCCCGACCAGGACCGACCCCATCCCGACCGGGACCACCTCGTCTCGGCTGGGACGGGGGTGCTGTAGCCCGCCTTCAATTCTTTTCTTCTCCTTCCATTTGTAACCCTATATATACCCCCCTCTTGTATTAAGACACTATCAGATGTTATATTCTTCACCTCTCCTAAAACCCTAGACTACTTTAGGTTAGATTAGATTAGATTAGTGTAGATTAGTCGATAATTAGAAGTTAATCATAGATTAGCTCTTGTATTAAGAAATTCTTGAAGATCTTCACCAAGCTTGACAACCTTGGATGATTATTTTGGGTTTTCTCTTTTATACAAGTTCTTATTCTTCCTTCCATCCTCTAGTTTGGTATAATCCTTTTCCCTTTCTCTTAATCCTGTTTATGTTGTTCAAGTTTTAATCTTTGATTGTTGTTTTGTTTATTGTTCATTGTTTTTGTTAGTTTCATTATGTATGTTTTGATGTTTATGTTGATTCTTCTTGTTAGTTGTAGTTTGATTATGTTAGAGTAGTATCTTGCTAGGGTTAGTAGGATGATTAGGGTGTTAATCGGGTGATTTAGGGTTTGTTGGAGATGTTGGTGGAAGATTTGGGTTTCCTCTTGGTTTGATGCACATCACTTGTTTGTTGAAATGCTTGAATGACTAGTAGATGCATATGCTTGTTTTTCTTGCATTTCTCTTGTGGGCGATAGTTTGTTTGTGGGCTCGGTTCCCTCACTAAGTTGCGAGAGCCCGGTGAGGACGACCCCTAGGTCGGTCTAAGTAGCGAGAGCCCGGATGCGACCTAGGCCACCATAGCGCGCTAGAACCCCGTTTGTCATGTGTGTCGCCGAGATGGGTTATAGGATGAACCTCTAGGTAGGCCTAAGTTGCGAGAGCCCGGACCAACCTAGATCACCCTACTACCTCCTTCACTCTAGTTATCCCTTGACCATTCCGTTACCCCTTTGACCCCGACCTAATCCTAGCCCGTTTTCCTTTGTTTGTTTCTCCGGTACCTTAGTCTTAGTCTAGCTTTCTCCCCTTCTATCATTCTCTAGTTTAGCTCGTTGACTTAGTCTCGTATTTAGGCGACCTTAGTCTTGGCTATACATTACCGTCCCCGTGGATTCGACCCGACTTGCCCTATCTACCGTAGGAATAGCCGGTTATATTATTGACGGTTGGGATTCCGCGACAAATCTCCTCCCATCAATTTGGCGCCGTTGCCGGGGACGGTGCTAGTTTAGACTTTTTTTTCTTAGTTACTTGACTTTGTCTTTGTGTTTGTGTTTTCTCTTTTTTCTTTTTGTTACCTTGCTTCTTGTGTGTGTGAAGTTTATTTCTCTCTTGTCTAGTGCCCAAAAACCACTAGGCTTCTCACGTTTGTTCTTAGTCTACAGTTTGTGCTTAGAGGTGGTGATTATCTTCTTCTTGCAACTCAGAGCCGCTTAAACGGACGGTTGCTAGAATGAGTGGTTTCCAACCGGGTATGAGCTACGATTTTCGAGCGAGCATGGGGTTTGATCTAAACTCCCCACACATGGAAGCCGATATGAGCTACCCCTCTTCTTCCATGAACCAAGGGTAGGACATGACGTCCCCCTACCATAATCAAGCTTCTTGGGGTAATCAAGGCGGGTATGATCTTCAAGGTTATGAAAACGGCTACCAACAAGTGAATGACTATCAATCCTACGATCATGGTGACTATTACTCGAGTTATGATTTTGAGCCCACCATGTTCAATCAAGATTCACCTTATGGAAGCCAATATTCCCAATACCCACCATATTACCCTACACGCCAACCACAATATGAACCCCATGACCCACAATACTACCAATCACCCCAACCTTGCTACCAACAATATGATGCCCCACCCCTTGGGCATCATCAAGATTATCAAGGAGCTTTACAAGACCCCAATGATCACCAATTACCCGACACGGAGGTGTTTCATTCTATGCTTCAAATGCAAAGGAGCATCCAAGAAACGGCCATTCAATTGCAAAAAGAGCAAGATGAATTCATGGCCCGATTTCGAAGGGAAAACGAGGCGAGGGATGCTCGATTAAACGCAATAGCGGTTAAAACCGTAATGCTTTTATCCCGAACATCACAATTAGATGAAGCGTGCCCACTTGAGAGAGAGGAGAAACCTAATTACGAAGCCGCCGATGTAGTTCCCTTTGATAGAGAGATTTGCTTTGAAGAACCTCAATCGTCTACCCAAAAAGAGACGGATGAGGATATGACCCTTGGTGAAGGCAACATTGGTGAAGAATTGGAGGAGGATAGTGAGTTGGATGGGTTGGTTGAGTTTGTGAAGTTGTTGGGTGAAATTGTTAGCCTCGAGTTGCCCTTGTGCGATAATTTGGACAAGCATCAAGAGCCCCTTGCTAGTACACCGAGAGATGACTTGGAGGAGATTGAAACCGCCGGTAGAAGTTTCGATTCTCCTCTCCAAGATGATGTGGGGCCGAGTGATGAAGATGGGGAACCACAACTTGAGGAAAGTGTGGGGGTGTGCAACGAGGAAGTGAGGCCAAAGCCGCTTTTTGTGCCTTGTTTCTTATAGATGAAGCTTGCTTGTGATTGGAGGCAATGCTTAGGGAAGAAGAGATCGGTTAAGCTCGTAGGATGGATAGACCCCGGAGACAACTTTGAAGATGATGTCGGGTCTTGGGATTCCTACTTCTTGCCTCCTCCTTGGAGGCCGTGGAGGTCGGCTAAGCTCGAGCGCTTCTTGGGCCTTCACTATGATGTCGGTAGCGCGTTCGACTTGCTCCTCCATGCCCTTGAGGGCTACGGTTGAAGAAGAGTCCACCATCCTAGGTTTGACGGAGTTCCTAAAGAACCGTCATGTTGTATATTCCCCTCCTCTCTTCCTTAGAGTACTTGTACTTGTATTTGTGTGTTTTGTTTCTTGGATTTGTTTTGTTTTTTAGGAATTCTTGTAATTTGGAATTTTTGTCGAGTGATGTGAGGGAGGGGACTCTAATGATTATTGTGAAGTTGTGTAGGATGATTGATGTTTGAAGGTGATTATATGAGTTTTGGAGGTGAATGCTTGAAGTGGTCTTGGGAGCGGTTCTATTATTGATTTTTGGGAGCTTTGATGAAGCTATGAGCTTAGATGAAAATTTGAAAATCAAGAGAAGCTCCATGTACGTCTCCTATGATTAGCATCAAGTATTTCGTGCTCGGTCTTCTATTTTTCCGTCAAGTCTCGGCTCGGTGGGATTTCTATTGGAAGACGGGAGCTAGATGGTTGTTTTTGAGCTTGCAATAAGCTTTTGGGAACGGGATTCGGATCCCGAGTTGATATTTGTGGATTGGGAGGAAGGCTAGGTGAGTTCTTGAAAGGAAGGTTCAAAGGGCATCTCGGGCGAGAACGGGTTTTATTTGGGCAAGAAGAGTGCCATCTCGGGCGGGATGACAGCTCGTCTCGGCCGAGACGAGTCGATCCCGGTCGGGTTGAAGTGACACAAAACTGCAGCTACTGGAGTGCCGTCCCGGGCGGGACCAGGACCCGTCCCGGTCGGGACGAACCCTTCTCGGCCGAGACGGGTTATGTACAGCACAGTTCGTTTTTCCTTGCATCCCGAACCCACCCAACATCATTAGCCCGCCCCGCCCCGCCCCATGCTTCCCTCTCACATATCTACTCAACCCAACCCAACCCAACCCATTCCCATATCATACTAACTCATCTTCAACCTCCTTCATCTTCATAATACACAAAATAAACCCCAATTCCAAAACCCCCAAAACACCATAAATATACAAATACTCCACCAAATCTCATGAAATCACTTCCAAAACCACCCAAAATCAGTTTCTATCACATTAATACCTATCCTAGACCCATTTTCTACCATTTAAATCACCAAAATCGAGAAAAAATCGAGTTTTTACCACCATTTTTTCCAAAATCCGAGTTTGGGGTTTTGGTTACAAACTCGATTTAGCTTGTTGGAGTTGGTCTTGGAAGCTTATTAAACCATTATTAAGCTTCTATTGTGTGTTTTTGTGGGTTCTAGTTAGTGTTTTTGGGTAAAATCCGAGTTTGGGTGTTCACCATTTTTGAAGCTTCTTCACCATTAATGGCTCCAAAGAAAAGAGGGAATGTGGTTGCTAGCAAGAAAAGAAAGAGTGCTTCCACTTCTAGAGCCAAAATCGAGCCCGAGGTCGAGATTGAAGAGCCGGAAATTCCTTGCCATCCGGATTTTCCTACTCTTATCTTTGGTTCGGAATGGCAAAAGGAGCAATTCTACAAGCTCCTTGGTAAGCCTCTTGAGCCAACTCGTTTTATTTGTAAAATCATACTTAGGAAGCTTGGCATCCTTGAGCAATGTAGACAATTGTTTGTGGGTATGGGGTTGGAAATGTTATTTAACATGCATGAGCGGACCTACAAGCAACTCACCCTTGAGTTCTTTAGTAGTTTTGTTCTAAATACTAGAGTTGATCCACCCCGGGTTGCTTTTCGGGTGAACAATGGTGACTACAATTATACCCTCCCCGAGTTTGGTGATATTTTTGGTCTTCCCCTAGCTTCTAATTGTGACCCACCCCCCGGTTTTAGTGAAATTGATGTTTGGAAGAGTATAACCGGTCTAAGCCTTGTCGACTATCGACGGTTGTCTAGCCGTCATGTCCACCACCCGGTTTTGCGTTTTTGGCATCGATTAATTGCGGGTACGATATTTGGGAGACCCGAAATGAGCTCTTTCACGCAACAAGAATTAAACATACTCGGGGCCTATTTAAATCTTAAGAGTCAACCTAGGTTCACCCCCGACCTTTCCCTTGCTTTGGCAAAACTTTTCCATAAGATAAGTAAGGCGGGGAAGAATGTGAGTGAGATTGTTCTCGGGGGGCTTATAACACACATAGCTAAGGCGGTAGATGAGAATTTCAGGGAGGAGGACTTGATCCCCGTACCGGGGGATACTACCATAGATGAGGACCGTTTGACTAGGTTCCATAAATGGATCGCCTATGAGAGGGAGCACAAGAGGTATCAATGGTTTACCTCGGGTCGGCCACACTTCACTTTGCCATGCCCTACGCTTCCGACCCTTGTGCCTTTGCGACATTCCTTAGTCCCGGTCCGAGAGCCTAACCTTCTAATGCCCGGTGCGGGAGGTGAACCCGGTGCCTCTTCCTCCCTTAGTCCGCATACACATGCTAGTGTGAGGCCTCGACAGCAACCAACCCAACAACAACAACGGCAAGCTACCCGACCACTCCCCTTTTACCCTACGCCCCCGGCGTATGTGTACGTTTCTCCGTACACCCCCTACACTCCATTTGCCTACTCTCAGCCCCCGGCCGATGCATCCATGGCCGTGATGCTTAGTGCTCTACATCTAGGGCAATATGAGCAGAGGAGGGATGATTATTATGCTCAATACCCCGGTTATCATCTTTTGGCTCAACAGGGGTATATTGATCCACGTGGAAACCTTCCGTCATGGTATAGACCCGAGTATTTCCCTAACCACGGTAATTCTAGTGGTAGTGGTGCCATGATGGATGATGAGGAGTACGAGGCCGAGAATGCCTTCGATATAAATACGGGGATGGGTAATCAGGAAGCCGGTAAAGAAGATGAAGATGGAAATGATGATGATGATGACAACAATGGATGTGAGGAGGGGGATGATGACGAGCGAGATGACTATTGATTATTGAAACGATGGAGATGCGTTAGTTGCTAACCCTTGGTATGGCAACTTTCTTTTCTTTTCCGTTTTTGATGCTTGTCTATTTTATTTCCCCCTTGCAATGAGTAATTTGTTGGCCCTCGGGGCCTTTATGGTGATCGCTCCCGATTCTCGATGACGTGATTACATCGAGAATCATTTGAAAAATCTAAATTTAAAAGTCTTTTCTCTTTCTTTATTTCATTTTTCTTTTAGTAGGAATTAGTCGGATTTAGGCGGAATCCGGGTTAGGTGACTTGATTACACCTAGCCCTCCCCTCCCATTTCCTTTTATTTCATTCTTTTTCTTTCTTACCCCATCCATATCTTTTCTCGTCTCGGCCCATGGTGACTTGACTACACCCCGGTCGGACACCTTCTACCATTTCTTCACTTTAATTTTGATTTTTAGTTTTATTTTCGTAGTTTCTTTTTCTTTTTTTTGTCTCTCCGCACCCTACGATCGAGCATGAGGACATGGCTCGATTTAAGTGTGGGGGAGCGATATTCTAGTATAGCTTAGTTTATTTTCTTAGTTTTTCGAAAAATCTTTAAAAACCATAAAAATTCGAAATTTTTTCACAAAAATCAAAAAGATTTTCTTTTTGTGTCTTGGAAGATTTGGGTTTCCTCTTGGTTTGATGCACATCACTTGTTTGTTGAAATGCTTGAATGACTAGTAGATGCATATGCTTGTTTTTCTTGCATTTCTCTTGTGGGCGATAGTTTGTTTGTGGGCTCGGTTCCCTCACTAAGTTGCTAGAGCCCGGTGAGGACGACCCCTAGGTCGGTCTAAGTAGCGAGAGCCCGGATGCGACCTAGGCCACCATAGCGCGCTAGAACCCCGTTTGTCATGTGTGTCGCCGAGATGGGTTATAGGATGAACCTCTAGGTAGGCCTAAGTTGCGAGAGCCCGGACCAACCTAGATCACCCTACTACCTCCTTCACTCTAGTTATCCCTTGACCATTCCGTTACCCCTTTGACCCCGACCTAATCCTAGCCCGTTTTCCTTTGTTTGTTTCTCCGGTACCTTAGTCTTTGTCTAGGTTTCTCCCCTTCTATCATTCTCTAGTTTAGCTCGTTGACTTAGTCTCGTATTTAGGCGACCTTAGTCTAGGCTATACATTACCGTCCCCGTGGATTCGACCCGACTTGCCCTATCTACCGTAGGAATAGCCGGTTATATTATTGACGGTTGGGATTCCGCGACAAATCTCCTCCCATCAATATTCCCCTTTCTCTCTTCTCTTTAGTTTTTCTGTTTGTAATTGTGTTTTGTATGATTTTGTTTCTAGGATTGGTTTGTTTTGTGAGACCCTTGTAATTTTGGAACCTTTGATGAGCGATGTAAGGGAGGGATTTTGAATATTGTTTTGAGCTTATTTGATAGGTGTCAAGTGAAGATGAACCGAAGAGAGGAATGGTTGTGGATAGAGCTTGGATTTTGAGCTAGGGAGTCGGTTTTTGAAGCTTTGGATAAGCTTTTGGGGTTATGGAGGGTTAGAATACTCTTCCCGGGCGAGAAGGAGAGCATCCCGACCGGGAAGAATGAGGCATCCCGACCGGGAAGGAGCCATCCCGATCGGGATGAGGGTGCAAGAATTTGAGCTTTCTGGAGCATGATCCCGACCGGGAAGGACATGTCATCCCGACCGGGACCATCCATCCCGACCGGGATGGTCCCCTGCTTCCCTTTTTGCCCCGTCTTTGTCTTGTGAGCCCACCCAACCACTATATACCCCCTCCCAACCTCCCTACCTATCCTTGCGCATACCGTATGACCCGTGCACCTCATTTACATACCCTCACATCATTTTATCTTCACTTTACACCGAGTTTCACATCAAATCCCACCCCCGTCACACCATTACTACCTCAACCATACGGTTTTATCAAGTTTGAAGCGGGTTGACAATGATGAAGACAAGCAAAGCGCCTATATTGATCTATGAGACGATGGAGCGAGTAAGTTGCTAACCTATTGGTACGGCAACTATCCTTTCTTTTCCGTCATTTATCGCTTGTTTTCCTTTGTGTTTGTTCCCTTCCCCTTGTACACTTTTGTGTCATGGTGTCATGGTGTCATGGTGGCCTTCGAGGCCTTGGTAGTTGTTGCTCCCGACTCTCGATGACGTGACTACATCGAGAGTCATTTCAAAATCCAAATTTACAAGTTTCTCACCCTTTTTGTTGGATTTAGTCGGATTCGGGCGAAATCCGGGCTAGGTGACTTGATTACACCTAGTCCTCCCCTCCCATTTCCTTTTATTTCCTTCTTTTTATTTCTTCCCCCATCCATATCTTTTCTCGTCTCGGCCCATGGTGACTTGACTACACCCTGGCCGGACACATTCTACCCTTTCTTCACTTTTGTTTTTGATTTTTAGCTTTATTTCCGTAGTTTCTTTTCTTTTCTTTTGTGTCTCCACACACTACGATCGAGCATGAAGACATTGCTCGGTTTAAGTGTGGGGGAGCGATATTCTAGCGTAGTTAGTTTTATTTTTATAGTTTTTCGAAAATCTTTAAAAAAAAACCCTAAAAATTTGAAATTGTTTCACAAAAATCAAAAAGATTTTCTTTTTGTGTCTTTTTCTTTTGTGTCCTTGTGCCGTACATTTGTTTTGTTGTGTGTTTTGCCTCCTCATTTCCTTGTAGGTTCCGCGATCGTCGTCAAATTTCGAAAAGCAAGACATCCAGTAATATCCCTTCATTCCTTTCTCCTTTTTCCTTTTGTGGAGTTTGGAGGTTGTGTTATGATTGTGTGTGCTCGGGCGGAGCTTTTTGAAGTTTGTAGTTGATGTGGTTGCTTGTTTGGAAGCTTCGGGGTGGTGATTGTTTATTTTGATGTTTTTGTTGTTTATGTGCTTGTCTTGTTTTGTTTTATACTGTTGTTTTTGCCTCTCACTTTCTTTCGTCTTCATCATGTCTTTGTTTTGTGTTGTGTAGTGTGTCATGTGTGTAAAAGGTTTTCGAAAACCCGGTTTTGACGCTAGTGTGCAAGTGTTTACTTTCCCTTTCTAGTAGTATGAATCGAGTCTTGGACCTTGGTCTAGTAGAATGACCCTAAATCAATGATTTCTGGTCCTTTACCTTGAGTCCACCTGGCTTACTAGGGATTTACTACGGGATTTGCATTTTGACCATTATGACCACCCACGGTGTGAAAAGGCCTTGGTTGCCGAGTCACGTCCCTTAGGTGACCGTGTTAGGGATCGTTTGATTAGTCCAAGTTTTCCCCCTTTTTGTGGGTTTGAAGGGAAGGGCCCGTCCCGACTCACCCATTTCCCTACCTCCTACACATTTCCACACAATAAAGTTGCAAATTGTTAAAGTCTCTCTCTCTTAGTTGCAAAGAAATGCCTATTAATCAAATCAAGCCAAAAAGGGCAAAGAAAAGAAAATGAAAGAAATGAAAGAAAGAAAAGATTGAAGAAAAAGAAAAGGCACAAAAAGCAAAAAAGAAAATAGTAAAAAAGAAAAAAAGAAATGGCATAACAACACTCAAAGCAAAGATGCAAAGAAAAGAGAAAATGCCAAAAGAAAACCCGTCTCACAAAAAGAGTCCCCACATCTCAAAATAAGCCTTTCATCGACTATTACCGTGAAGAGCCTACCAAAGGACCGAGTCCCTAGGAAGGATGATAGCGGTAATGGTCGGTCTTCCCTCATTTTGCATTCATACCCACCTTTTTACTTGGACTAGTTAGGCGGTTTTGGACATGGAACGCCCTCTTGGCTCATCGCTAAAGGGGGCGGGGTCTCATTTACCTACAGTGTCGACTAACACCGTGGTTCATCCTTTTTCCATCCCGCCGATCGTCCCGTAGTACGTTCTTAGAAGGTTAGGAGGACCTAGGTAAGTTACCAACGCTCTTATTGCTTTGTTGTTATACTATTAGGGTTTAGTTTATTTTGATTTGTAATATTAGCTTGGGAACGTTGTCACTTGCCCTGAGTCCTAAACCGGTGCTTCTTTCACCGCTTGTTTGAGGGAAGCGGTATTTGTTTTCTTTTGGGTACAACCTATTATTTGTTTGTTTGTTTATGTGTTTTGTGTCCGGTTGCATCCATAGTTTTGTCGCAAGACCCCACTTGCCTTGCGGAGTACACTTTTCCTCTAAGTGTACTCGCGTGAGTTGAAAGGGCGTAGGGTGCGCTAATACCCACTCGACTAGTTTAGTAGTTACTATGTGCTTACTCGAGGGCGAGTAAGGGTTAAGTGTGGGGGAGTTGATAAGTGTAGTTTGTAGTGACTATTTTGCTGTGTTTTGGTCCCGTTTTCCTTGTGGAATCGCTCCTTGGGAGCGGTTTATGGGCTACTTATGCTTCCTGTAGTTCGTTTCAGGTTCCTGAGACCATTCACGAAGATTTGGAACGATTCCGACTCGTTTCATACACTTTTTGGAGCCAACGAAGTGAAGGAACAATCACTCGATGCCTTGGATTCGACCCCGAGACCTTGGGACCCAATCCCGAGCCTCTTAGACTCGATCCCGAGCCCCGAGAATCGGTAAGAAGCCCACGAGAACCAAGGAGGGACCAAAAAGTTCATATTGAAGGCCTACAAGACTCATCCCCGACGGGGATTGGCCTCATCCCGTCCGGGATGAAGTGCACAATTGCGTAGCTTCTGTGATAAGTCCATCCCGACCGGGATGACCTCTTCCCGGCCGGGACGACCTCTTCCCGGCCGGGACCGACCACTTCCCGACCGGGACCATCTCTTCCCGGCCGGGACGGCCCAGCTGCAACCCGCAAATGCTTCCTTTCTTCTCCTTTGTTCTTGTAACCCTATATATATACCCCCCCCTCTTGTATTGTTACACTATCTTATATTATGTTAGACATTACCCATTAAACCCTAGACTACTTTAGCATAGATTAGATTAGATTAGAGTAGATTAGTCGGTAATTAGTCGTTAATCTTAGTTTAGCACTTGTATTAAGGGAATTCTTCAAGATCCATCCAAGATTGACAACCTTGGTTGATTGTTTTGGGTTTTTCTTATTAATGCAAGTTTCAATCTTCCATTCATCTTGTTAGTAGGTATAATCTTCTTTTCCCTTCTCTTAATCTTGTTTATTCATCCAAGTTTCAATCTTTGTTCATTGTTATGTTTATTGCCCATTGTTTTAACTAGTTTCATTATGTATGTTTTGTTGTTTGAGTTAGTTTATCTTGTTCTTGTTAGTTTTTCCTTTAGATATGTTTGAATAGATTCTTGCTAGGGTTAGTAGGGTGATTTGGGTGTTCAATGGGTGATTAAGGGTTTGTTGGAGATGTTGGTGGAAGTTTTGGGTTTCCTCTTGGTTAGATGCATGGAACATGTTTGATGAAATGCTTGAATGACATGTAGATGCATATGCTTGTTTTTCTTGCCTTTTCTCTTGTGGGTGGTGGTTTGCTCGTGGGTTTGGTTTCCTCATTTCGTAGCGAGAGCCCGGTGAGGACGACCCCTAGGTCGGTCTACGTAGCGAGAGCCCGGACGTGACCTAGGCTACGAAAGCACGCTAGTAACCCCGTTTGTCATGTGTGTCGCTAAAATGGGTTCTATCAAGAACCTCAAGGTCGGTCTACGTAGCGAGAGCCCGGACTACACCTAGATTACCCGACTACCCCTTCACCTTAGCTCTTCCTTGACCATTCCATCACCCCTTGAACCTGACCTAATCCTAGCCCTTTTCCTTATTTGTTTTCTTCGTCACCTTAGTCATAGTTTTAGCCTTCTCCCCTTCTTATCATTCTAGTTTAGCTTAGTTCGTTGACCGAGTCTCGTATTTGGGTGACCTTAGTCTAGACGCCTCTTACTGTCCCCGTGGATTCGACCCGACTTACCCTATCTACGTGTTAGGAGTAGCCGGTTATTATTTGACGGTGGGGATCCACGGCAAATCCCTCCCATCATCATCATGTTTTCGAAAACACATAAGGAAGCATATATGAGAAATAGAAAAGGCTGATTTTATTGGATTGAAAAAAAGAGGACAGAATAAAGGTGACTCTGACTCTGACTTTGAAATTGAAAGGGATAGAACATCCTAAACTCGGACTCAGACTCGGACTTAAATCAAATCTGGACTCTTGAATGAGGTTGTCAGTGGTCTTCGGCTTCTAAGGACTCAAGTGGATGTCCAGAATAGCCTTCGGTAGAAGCTTCACCCAAATCTTCGTTATGTCGGAGATCGTCTTCAATCCTAGTGCCCATTTCGGTAAGCACAACAAAGTTTGAAATGTCGGCATACCTAAGATGGACGCGGTAGGAGGGTAGGAGGTTGTTGATGAATGCCTCCACTAGTGTCTTCTCGCTGGGCTTGTTTACCAGCTTAACACTCTCAGCCCGCCAACGTTGAAGGTATTTGGTGAAACCCTCTGTTGGATCTTGGGCCATGACTTCTAAAGTCCGCATGGTAGTCTGAAGTTCAGTATTATCAGAATAGTTTTTAGCGAACTCGGTAGCCACATCTTCCCAAGTGGGGAATCTTTTTGCATTAAGCCTATAGAACCAAGCTTTTGGATATTTCTCGAGGGATGCGCCAAACAAATTGATGAACATGTCGGCTTTGACCCCCTTGATCGCCATAAATGCTTTGAAGGCTCAGAGGTGTAGTAATGGATCCTCCGTCCCTTCGAATATGGGTAACCCCTCTAAGTTGAGATCTGTTGGTAGTTTCTCACTGATGGGTGTATAGTCTCGGGAGTTTTCAATATGAATGTTATTCCCTTGGGAGGCGTGGAACTGTTGTTCGAACTCACGCACCGTGCTGATCAGTTTGGCAAATGGCCCAGCATTTACCGACCCATAATTGAAGTCTTGTTCTTCAACGGCAGTTAAATGAGCATTCAAGGCCTCTTGGTCGGCTCTTATGAACCCTAGTTGGGTTTCAAACATGGCCTGCTTACTAACCATTGTTTCCAGCAAAGCTTTTACTTCATTAATGGTGTTTTCCATGTCCCTATTCCCGGTTGTGGGTGCCATACTCTGCGAGAATACCCACGTAATCAGAAATGTTGCTTCGGAACCCAAACACGCCAAGGCATAGGAAATTGCGCGGGAGGAAAGACAACTCGGGTTTGACTCGGGTTAGACTCTCCTAAGACAAATACGTAGGGTGTGATTCTCAGATGGACTGTGATTAATTGCTCCATCGGAGAACAGCCCCCAAGTGAGACTAAAGATTCTTATAGGAATCATATGGTGTGGCATCTAAGTGACTCAAAAGTGGGGTACGTGAGACAACACGTGTAAAACATGATCCTCAGAGCAACCGTGATTGATCGCTTTCCTAAAGGGTAGCCCCCCGAGTGAGATTGTAGGTTTTGCTAAGACTCGAGTGTCGGACGAGTGACCCTTAGATGTAAGGATCACGAACCTTTAGCTACATGCCAGGGTTATGCCTTGTAAAAGGTTGACTCGGCCTCGAGGAAAGGCAGACGGGGTAAGGGAAGAAACTTGCGATGTAAGATCGACAGAGTTTCGACGCTAGAGACCCTTGACTTGACTTGGATAAGGATAGACCCTGTGATTAGGGTAGACCCTTAAGTTAAAGGATTCTCGATTTGAGATGACTCGACTAACGGATTGAACGACGGGCAAAATTCCCTTAGGAAAGGTCGTGGGGACCGTCCTGTCGGAGGGAAAATTGCGTGTGACTTTCTAGTTAGGACTCGAGTGTTTACGACCTTCCATTTACGAGTGTATGACTCGTGTTGGTCGGCTGTGCCTTTAGAAAAAGGCGGACTAGGATGGGGAAGAAACCCGTGATGTAGGATCGACGGAGTTTCGACGCTATAGACCTTCCACAAATTATGAAAAGACCCGACACACAGATTACGGTAGGTCCTATAATGAGGAAGGTTTTTGAAAAATGATTGTATTTTGAAAATTGAGAGGACGATCCTGAAATTGGTAGTGGGACAATAGGACCGGGCATTTTGAAACGTTAGAATGGTTGCGAGTAAATTCGCGTTTTCAAAAATTGGGAGACGGTCCCGTCTTCTGAAATTGGCAGCATGCCGACAGGACCGAGTTTTTTGAAAAGTTGATTATTTGGAATTTTGAAAATTTGAATATCGAAAATAAATTTCCGAAAATTTGAAAATTGAGAATAAGATCCCGAAGATTTGAGAATCGAAAACGACATCTCGGAGATTTGAAAATCGAGAATGGAACTGGAGGATTTGAAAATCGGGAATGGCATCACGAAGATTTGAAAATTAAAATTGAATTTTGAAAATTCAAAAATCGAATGGTGGATCGGAAATTCGAATTGAAATGGATAACATGCGGGCTAAAGAAAAGGATATTTTGAGTTAAATCGTTGATCCTAAATTTCGGCGGCATTCCGAGTTTTGAAAATTGGATATTTTGAAAAGGTGGGTCCCGAAATGGGGAGCATTTCGGTTTTTCTCAAAATTGGGTATTTTGGAAAGATGAGTCCCGAAACGGACAGTATTTCAGGTTTTTTCGAAATTTGGTATTTTTGGAAAGATGCAATTTTGAAATGACGGTTTTTTGAAAAATGACACGGAAACCAAGTAGCACGTAGTGAAACAAGCTATATAACGACGCTTATGTATGCATTACACTAAGTCTCGGTCGGTCAAAATAGGGTCTATACCAACAACGATGGCTTTCTCGTAAATCAGCACGGACTCCCTAAGCCGAGTTGGTCTTAGGACATGCCGCAAAACCCATACAAGTTCCACCATCGAAGTCTTTAGCGCACCCATGTAGGAATGCACCGCGGTATAGTGGGACGTCGGTCACAAGTAACCGGCCCGGGCAAAAATGGGTTATGCATGAATCATTAAACTAATGCGCATACTAATATTCGAACGATTTCTCTTCGAGTCTCACCCTAGGAACCCCGATGACATGTGGTACATCATGTATCTCCAGCGGAGTCGCCAAATTGTGGACATGACGTAGGTCCACCCCGACGCGGCCACGCGCGGGTTTGGGTAGGCGAATGAATCTCGTGGTAAGATTGTTCTCGGGTTCGAAATTTTAGTCAAAGTTGGAGTCGCCACAGAATTTGTGGTAATTCGGAACCATTCGAGCCCACTCTATGTCGTCATGGGCTGTACACAAAGTACGGCCCACTTCGATTTCAGAGTTTATGGGGCTCGTCCCTTTGCATTGCGATACTGATACCATCTACACCGGTATCGTGTAAAGAATGACTCTCGTGCGCCAACGGTTTCGGGCATCCGGAAACCGAGGTTCTGAGTAAAGGGTGAGGGTACGTGTTGGGAAGCCCACTAAGGACACCCAACCCGGCCCGCACAATGGCGGCCTCTACTAAGACATCGTTCGTGTTCGTGTACGCGCGCTAGTAAAACGACTAAATGATATGCAAACAGCGTTTTAGCTAAACATGTGAATTATGTGTGAGCTACGTCATTTAATGCATCTTGATTCACGTCAAAGTGATTTAGCATGTGATGTTCATTTAAATAAATAAATGGCAAACATCGAAAATAGAAAACTCGTAAATAAATTACAAATTACACGGGCGGAATACAACCCGGAATTCACAATACAACGAGCAATAAAATAGAATAATCGAATAGGAAATGGTAAATGTTAACTAGAAACGGACCCGTATATCATAAATATGAACTAGACCGTGAATTGTGTAGATGGACGAACTCCGATTAAATACACATTATGTTGCGTATTAAGCGAAGGACGGAGATATGTAACCTAGGCGTGGTGCTAGCCCGATCCCAAATCCCGATGCCTTGTCCCGACTTATCACCTCGAGAAATGGAGTCTAAATTAATTATGTGTCGGATACGACTAAAGAGTCGTCGACACAAGATTAATAGTGCGAGACCGTCGATCAAAGTCGTTTTAAGTGTAGTGATATGCATGGGTTTTGAAAATTAGAATTACGTGATTGACTTTACACGCAACGACTAGGTCGTAAAAAAAAAGGCGAGGCTCGAATGCTGCATTAAAGCTCTCGGATTTCTGGGCTACAGGACCCACTCGACCGAGTCATGGCATGGCACTCGATCGAGTGCCCCCTGTACGAGGCATGGCTCGTTTTGCTTTTATGTTTTAAAATCGATGGTTGACCGAATTGAATAAAAATATTGCACGATTTAAATGCAACTCGGTTTTTGGTGCCATAATCGTGTACTATACGATTATGAGACCGTCATCGGGATTTTATGAGAATATGTTATTATTGGATTAAAAGAGTTTGATTAGTGACGAAGTTGTAGTCCTCCGCGACACGACATCGATACTAATCCTAACGGATTATGTGATGTCGATTTTCGCATCATCGGATTTCGCACTAATCTCGGAAATGGAGTCTTACACGTTCAACTATGAACGACCACGATCTCGTTACGCCCTTGAGTACATTGGGGCGGCGCTCCTCGAAAGGGTGCCACCTCCGTCGTGACTCGTAAAGGGATTAAACGGACTTTGGATGATCGTCGTAGTCAAACATGTTAAGATCCGAATTTTAATATTATATAAATATATATACACGGTATTAAAATGTTAACGACGATAATTAAATGTTAGAGGTTAGAATACGATAAATGAATGTTAGATGTTAGTGTTAGAGAGTTAGCATACATGAAATTAAAAGTTAGTGTGTTAGTGATAATAATAACAATAGTAATAATAATAATAATAATAATAATAATAATAATAATAATATACATAAAAAACGGTAAAAGGAAGAATGGAGAAAGAGATGTCGGGATTTGAATTACACCCTCAACCTATATGCTTAAATGGCCTCAGAAACGAGCTCGTAGTAGCGGCGTGTGCGCGGGAGTGTCGAGATATGTAGGGTGAGTTAGGGTGTGTTTGGTTAGGGAGAGGATGCTCTCGGGTCTTTGGCGAGTTTTGATCTCGAGTTTTGATTGTATGCGTATGTGTGTAGGGAGGATGTGTATATGGTGATGTCGAAAATGGTGATGATTTGTAACTTGATATGGCTGAAAAATGTAGGGTTTTTGAAGGTAAAGTTGGCTGAAAAATATGATGGAAAAAGTTGTGTAATGGTTGTGGGGTGATGGGGTATTTATAGGAAAAATACCCCGATTTAGGGTCACTTGATCGAGTGGCGCGGGTGCACTCGATGGAGTGCCCGGTTCGAGTCCGGGTCGGTCGGTTCATGGCCTTACTCGACCGAGTGGGTGTGAACCACTCGATCGAGTGGGTCGGGAAGGAGGTAGTGTAAATAGGGCATGATTTGTTGCCTATTTTTGAAATGATTCTGGTTGATTTGGTTGTTGAGTCTGGATTTATTTTGTGTATTTGGACATAATGTGAGGCTGGTTCGTCTCGGGATTCGACTTTGACCGGGTTTTGACTCGATCGCTAAAAGATGGTTTTATTTCCGGTGACGGTTTTGACCCAAATTAGTCTCATTTTACTGAAAACGGCCCACTGGGCCTGGATTTGAGGTCGGTTTTGAGAGATTTGCACTCCGCTAAATGCCCACGTCGGATACTATTAATTCTGAGTCCGTATTCGAGCGTATTAAGACACGTTTACGTACGATCATCATCGGGTGTTTTGTCGGGAACTTGATGGTAAGGATTTGTCACGTCCCAACCGTCAATAATATAACCGGCTAACCTAACTAGGGTAGATAGGGTAAGTCGGGTCGAATCCACGGGGAAGGTAAGAGGCGTCTAGACTAGGTCGGCCCAAATACGAGACTAAGTCAACGAGCTAAACTAGAGAATGATAGAGAGGGGAGGAGACTAGACTACGACTAAGGAGAATAACTAAGGAAACGGGCTAGGATTAGGTCGGGGTCAAAAGGGTAACGGAATGGTCAAGGGAGGACTAGAGTGAAGGAGGTAGTAGGGTAATCTAGGTTGGTCCGGGCTCTCGCAACTTAGACTCACCTAGAGGTTCCACCTAAAACCCATCTCGGCGACACTCAACACACTCGGGGTTCTAGCACACTATAGGCCTAGGTCGAATCCGGGCTCTCGCAACTTAGATAGACCTAGGGGTCGTCCTCACCGGGCTCTCGCAACTTAGTGAGGGGACCGAACCCACAAACAAACTAACACCCACGAAAGAAAGGCAAGAAAACAAGCATTCGTACATACTTAGTCATTCAAGCAATTCCACAAACATGTGATGTGCATCAAACAAGAGGAAACCCAAATCTTCCACCCACATCTCTAACAAACCCTTAATCTCCCAATTAACACTCTAATCACCTTACTAACCCTAGCAAGAACACTACTCTAACATAATCAAACTATAACTAACAAGCATAAGAGGAATCAACATAAGAAAACAAACAAACATAAACAAACTAGTAATAACAACTAAAGATTCAAACTTGAACAACTAAATAAGATTAAGAGTAGAAAGGAAGAAGATTGTACCATACTAGAGAAGAAGAAAGAACAAAACTTGCATTAATGAAGAAAACCCAAATAATTCCACCAAGGTTGTCAAGTTTGAGTGGATTCTTCAGGAAATCCCTTAATACAAGTACTAATCTAAGATTAACTACTAATTACCGACTAATCTACACTAATCTAATCTAATCTAACCTAAAGTAGTCTAGGGTTTTGTGTCTCAAAGAGTGCATAAGCTTTACATAACAAGGGAAGGGTATATATAGGGTTTAAGAATGAAAGGAGAAGAAAGAAAGCAAGGCACGGCAGCAGCACGCCCGTCCCTGCCGAGACGGGATGGTCCCGGTCGGGACGAGGTCGGTCCCGGTCGGGACGCCACTTTCCCGATCGGGATGGGCTCACAGTAGCCGCACTTCATGCTCCCTTCATCCTGAACGGGATGAGGCCATCCCGAACGGCATGGGTCTTTGTAGGCCTCCCTTAAGAGCTCATTGGTCCTTCCTTGCCTCTCATGGGCTTCCCACCGATTTTCGGGACTCGGGATCGGGTCTCGGAGGCTCGGGATTGGGTCCCAAGGTCTCGGGGTCGATTCCAAGGTCTCGAGTCATCGTTCCTTTATCTCGTTGGCTCCAAAATGTGTATGTATTGAGTCGGAATCGCTCCAACTCTTCAAATTCGGCCTCGGGAACCTGAAACGAACTAAAGAAAGCATAAGAAGCCCATGAATCGCTCCAAAGGAGCGATTCCACAAGGAAAAAGGGACCAAAACACAACAAATAGGCACTACAAACAACACTTATCAACTCCCCCACACTTAACCCTTACTCGCCCTCGAGTAAGCACATACTAACTACTACACTATCCGAATGGGTATTAGCGCACCGTACGCCCCTTCAACTCACGCGAGCGCACTTAGAGGACAAGTGCACTCCGCAAGGCAAGTTGGGTCTTGCGACAAAACTGTGGATGCAACCGGACACAAAGCACATAAACAAACAAACACACAAGCAAACACATAATCGGTTGCACCCAAAACAAAAGAAATACTGCTTCCCTCTAAAAGCGGTGAATGAAACACCGGTTTAGGACTCGAGGTAAGGGACAACGTTCCCAAGCTAGACGTACAAACCAAGGTGGACTAAACCCTAATATTATGACGATAAAGCAATAAAAACGTTGGTAACTTACCTAGGTCCTCCTAACTTTCTAAAAACGTACTACGGGACGATCGGCGGAGTGGAAAAGTGAAGAACCACGGTGTTAGTCGACACTGTAGGTAAGTGAGACCCCGCCCCCTTTAGCGTGAGCCAAGAGGGTCGTCCCGTGTCCAAGACCGCCTAACTAGTCCAAGTAAAAAGGTGGAAAACATGCAAAATGAGGGAAGACCGACTAATGCCGCTATCATCCTTCCTAGGGACTCGGTCCTTTGGTAGGCTCTTCACGGCAAAAGTCGGAAAAAGGCTTATTTTTGTGGGTATTTCTTTTTGTGAGACGGGTTTTCTTTTGGCATTTTCTCTTTTCTTTTGCATTTTTGCTTTGCTTTGCCATGCCATTTCTTTTTCTTCTTTTCTATTTTCTTTTTGGTTTTTGTGCCTTTTCATTTTCTTCATTTCTTTTCTTTCTTTCATTTTTTTCTTTCCTTTTCTTTTCTTTGCCCTTTTGGCAAGATTTGGCATTTTTTTGGCACTTTCATTGAATAACAAGAAAGGGAGAATCAACAATTTGCATTTTATTTGTGTGGAATGTGTAGGAGGTAGGTGAATGGGTAAGTCGGGGTTGTGCATTACCTTTCAAACCCACAAAAAGTGGAGAACTTGGACTAATCAAGACAATCCTAAACACGGTCACCTAGGGGACGAGACTCGGTAACCAAGGCCTTTTCACACCGTGGGTGGTCATAATGGTCAAAATGCAAATCCCGTAGTAAATCCCTAGTAAGCTAGGTGGACTCAAGGTAAAGGACCAACGAACTCATTAGGGTCATTCTACTAGGCCTAAGTCCAAGACTCAATTTATACAACTAGGAGAGGAATGATAGACACTCACACCCTAGCCTCTAAACCGGGTTTTCGAAAATGGTTTACGCACAAGACACACAACACAACACAAAACAAAGACAAGACGAAAACGAACGAAAGAAAAAGAAGCAAAAGCAACAAAACAAGAATAAAACAAAACGAACACATACAAAACACAAACACCACCCCGATCATCCAAACAAGCCACCAAATCAACCTCAAACTTTACAAAGCTCCACCCGAGCACACTACAACACACAAATCCTCCAAACTCCACAAGGAACAAAGAGGAAAAAGGGGTGAAGAGATGTTACCGGAAGTCTTGAAAGCTCTTCAAAACTAACGTCGATTTAAGCAACCTATAAGGAAAAAGGGAGGCAAGCACACACAATACGACAAATACACGACACAAGGACATAAAAAAGGAAAAGACACAAATGAAAAATCTTTTTGATTTTTGTGAAAAAATTTCAAATTTTTAGGGTTTTTTAAGATTTTTATGAAAAAAAATAGTAAAATAAAACTAACTATGATAGAATATCGCTCCCTCACACTTAAATCGAGCCATGTCCTCATGCTCGATCGTAGGGTGCGGAGAGACAAAAGAAAGAAAAAGAAACTACGAAAATAAAACTAAAAATCAAAAATAAAGTGGAGAAAAGGGTAGAAGGTGTCCGGCCGGGGGTGTAGTCAAGTCACCATGGGCCGAGACAAGAAAAAGATATGGAAGGGGGAAGAAAAATAAAAAGAAGGAAATAAAAGGAAATGGGAGGGGAGGGCTAGGTGTAATCAAGTCACCTAGCCCGGATTCTGCCTAAATCCGACTAAATCCTCAAAAAGAAAGTGAAAAACTTGTAAAAATTTGGATTTTGAAATGACTCTCGATGTAGTCACGTCATCGAGAGTCGGGAGCAACCACTATCAAGGCCTCGAAGGCTACCATGACACAAAAGATAAGGGAAGGGGATAAGCAAAGGAAAAACAAGCAATAAAAAAAACGGAAAAGAAAGGATAGTTGCCGTACCATAGGTTAGCAACTCACTCTCTTCATCGTCTCATAGATCACTAAAGGCGCTTGCTTGTCTTCATCATTGCTTTTCCGATTCATTCTCGATAAAACGCATGGTAGGGGTAGTAAAGGTGTGAGGGGGGTGGAAATTGATGTGGATCCGGCGAAAGGTGAGGTGTACGGGTCATATGATAGGAGTAAGGAGGAGTAGGGAGGTTGGGAGGGGGTATAATGGATGGGTGGAGACAAAGGGAACCATCCCGGTCGGGATGGATGATCCCGATCGGGTTGATGAACCCGTCCCAATCGGGAAGCTCTCGTCCCGGTCGGGAACACACTCCAGTGAGTTGGCTTTTCTACACCCTTATCCCGATCGGGATGGCTCCTTCCCGGTCGGGATTCCTCATCCTTCCCGGTCGGGAAGCCCTCTTCCCGGTCGGGATGAGTCTTCTTTGCTTCCCCAAGCCCAAAAGCTTATCATAAGCTTCAAAAACCGACTTCCTCGCTCGCAAACCAAACTCCATCATCGACCACTCCTTTCTAGGAGTCACCTTCACTTCACCTATCACAATAAACTCAAACAGAACATCAAATTCACTCCCTCACATCGCTCATCAAAATACCAAATCAATTACAAGAATATCACAAAACTACCAAAATCAAGAGATAAAGCACAATTACAAGCACAATTACAAGCACAAGTACTCTAAAGAAGAGAGGAGGGGAATATACAACATGACGGTGCTTTTAGGAACTCCGTCAAACCTAGGATGGTGGACTCCATTCTTCAACCGTAGCCCTCAAGGGCATGGATGAGTAAGTCGAACGCGCTACCGACATCGTAGTGAAGGCCCAAGAAGCGCTCGAGCTTAACCGACCTCCACGGCCTCCAAGGAGGAGGCAAGAAGTAGGAATCCCAAGACCCGACATCATCTTCATAGTAGTCTCCGGGGTCTCTCCATCCTACGTGCTCAACCGATCTCTTCTTCCCTAAGCATTGCCTCCAATCACAAGCAAGCTTCATCTCCAAGAATCGAGGCACAAAAAGCGGTTTTGGCCTCATCTCTTCATTACACACCCCCACACTTTCCTCAAGTTGTGGTTCGCCATCTTCATTACTGGGCCCCGCATCATCTTGGAGGATTGGAATATCCTCCAAGTCATTGCTTGGCTCACTTTCTAGGGGCTCTTGATGCTTATCCACATTCTCGGACAAGGGCAACTCGAGGCTCACAATTTCACCCCACATCCTCACAAATTCCACCAAACCATCCCACTCACTATCCTCCTCCAATTCCTCACCAATGTTGCCTTCACCAAGAGTCATCTCCTCATTCGTCTCTTTTTGGGTAGACGATTGAGGTTCTTCAAAGCAAACTTCTCCATCAAAGGGAACTACATCGGCGGCTTCGTAACTCGGTTGCTCCTATTTCTCAATTGGGCACCCTCCATCTAAATACAATGCTCGGGACAAAGACATTACGGCTTGAACCGATAATGCATTTAATTGAGCATTCCTCGCCTCGTTTGCCCTTCGCATTTGGACCATTAAATCCTCTTGTTCTTTTCGCAATTGAATGGCCATTTCTTGTGTGCTCCTTTGCAATTGAAGAATCGAATGACACAACTCCAAGTTGGACAATTGGTGATCATTGGAGTCTTGTAAGGCTCCTTGATAATCTTGATGATGCCCATAGGGTGGGGCATCATATTGTTGGTAGCAAGGTTGGGGTGATTGGTAGTATTGTGGGTCATGGGGTTCATATTGTGGTTGGGGTGTAGGGTAACATTGTGGGTCTTGGTGGTATTGGCATCCATATGGTGAATCTTGATCGAACATGGTGGTTTCACAATCATAACTCGAGTAGTAGTCACCATGATCGTAGGAGTGATAATCGTTCACTTGTTGGTAGCCATACTCATACTCTTGAGGTTCATACCCATCTTGATTACCCCAAGAAGCTTAATCATGGTAGGGGGACGTCATGTCATACCCTTGGTTCAAGGAAGAAGAGTGGTAGCTCATATCGGCTCCCAAGTGTGTGGAGTTTAGATCAAACCCCATGCTTGCTCGAAAATCGTAGTCCATACCCGGTTGGAAACCACTCATCCTAGCAACCGTCCGTTTAAGCGGCTCTGAGTTGCAAGGAGAAGATAATCACCACCTCTAAGCACAAACTGTAGACTAAGAACAAACGTGAGAAGTCTAGTGCTTTTTGGGCACTAGACAAGAGAGAAATAAACCACACACACACAAGAAGCAAGGTAACCAAAATAAAAAAGAAAACACAACACAAAGACTAAGACAAGCAAATAGGAAAACAAAGTCCAAACTAGCACCGTCCCCGGCAACGGCGCCAAATTGATGGTAAGGATTTGTCACGTCCCAACCGTCAATAATATAACCGGCTAACCTAACTAGGGTAGATAGGGTAAGTCGGGTCGAATCCACGGGGACGGTAAGAGGCGTCTAGACTAGGTCGGCCCAAATACGAGACTAAGTCAACGAGCTAAAGTAGAGAATGATAGAGAGGGGAGGAGACTAGACTACGACTAAGGAGAATAACTAAGGAAACGGGCTAGGATTAGGTCGGGGTCAAAGGGGTAACGGAATGGTCAAGGGAGGACTAGAGTGAAGGAGGTAGTAGGGTAATCTAGGTTGGTCCGGGCTCTCGCAACTTAGACTCACCTAGAGGTTCCACCTAAAACCCATCTCGGCGACACTCAACACACTCGGGGTTCTAGCACGCTATAGGCCTAGGTCGAATCCGGGCTCTCGCAACTTAGATAGACCTAGGGGTCGTCCTCACCGGGCTCTCGCAACTTAGTGAGGGGACCGAACCCACAAACAAACTAACACCCACGAAAGAAAGGCAAGAAAACAAGCATTCGTACATACTTAGTCATTCAAGCAATTCCACAAACATGTGATGTGCATCAAACAAGAGGAAACCCAAATCTTCCACCCACATCTCTAACAAACCCTTAATCACCCAATTAACACCCTAATCACCTTACTAACCCTAGCAAGAACACTACTCTAACATAATCAAACTAAAACTAACAAGCATGAGAGGAATCAACATAAGAAAACAAACAAACATAAACAAACTAGTAATAACAACTAAAGATTCAAACTTGAACAACTAAACAAGATTAAGAGTAGAAAGGAAGAAGATTGTACCATACTAGAGAAGGAGAAAGAACAAAACTTGCATTAATAAAGAAAACCCAAATAATTCCACCAAGGTTGTGAAGTTTGAGTGGATTCTTCAAGAAATCCCTTAATACAAGTACTAAACTAAGATTAACTACTAATTACCGACTAATCTACACTAATCTAATCTAATCTAACCTAAAGTAGTCTAGGGTTTTGTGTCTCAAAGAGTGCATAAGCTTTACATAACAAGGAAAGGGTATATATAGGGTTTAAGAATGAAAGGAGAAGAAAGAAAGCAAGGCACGGCAGCAGCACGCCCGTCCCGGCCGAGACGGGATGGTCCCGGTCGGGACGAGGTCGGTCCCGGTCGGGACGCCACCTTCCCGATCGGGATGGGCTCACAGTAGCCGCACTTCATGCTCCCTTCATCCCGAACGGGATGAGGCCATCCCGAACGGCATGGGTCTTTGTAGGCCTCCCTTAAGAGCTCATTGGTCCTTCCTTGCCTCTCATGGGCTTCCCACCGATTTTCGGGACTCGGGATCGGGTCTCGGAGGCTCGGGATTGGGTCCCAAGGTCTCGGAGTCGATTCCAAGGTCTCGAGTCATCGTTCCCTTATCTCGTTGGCTCCAAAATGTGTATGTATTGAGTCGGAATCGCTCCAACTCTTCAAATTCGGCCTCGGGAACCTGAAACGAACTAAAGAAAGCATAAGAAGCCCATGAATCGCTCCAAAGGAGCGATTCCACAAGGAAAAAGGGACCAAAACACAACAAATAGGCACTACAAACAACACTTATCAGAACTGCTATAGACACTAGCAGGAAAAATGTGGGTGTCTACACTAATACATATAATTTTAGTACTCTCTACTCTCCTACGTGCATCTTTTCATGGCCAGCTTGTCATGTGAAATCACATGCAAACAATGTAAACATAACTACTTCGACGACAAAGCTTACTTGTCCTTAAACAACCGACATAGCAAAGAAATAGGGTGAAAGCAATGGATGTTATAGTACTTCCGCCACAACAAGGGAACAAAGTTATCAGCCCACCGATTGATTAGTAGAGGCCGCTACGTGCGGGCGGGATTGGGTGTCGATGTCTAGCGGACATTGGCTTCCCAATACGTACCCTCACCCCTTACTCAGAATCGACATTTTTAGATGTCCGAAACCATTGGCATTGAGACTCATTCCAGGCATGGAGTGCTTAAGGGTACAAGTCTTTATCTTTAGGTCCCGTGCCACTCAACTCTGAGCCGGCTAGGGATCAAAGTTGACTTGAACGGTTTCCAAGTCCCCATAATTGACTCGGTGGCGACTCCACAAATCGGCAACGAATTCGGATCACTAAAAAGGTCGCCTTACCAAACATATCGGCCTTTAAATATTTATAACCACGACTCGATCGATCCCAACGAAAACTCGGGTGCCCGCACCCATCTAGTACAAGTCCGGATCGTCATCTGAATCGAGGTCCGAGACTTCGCCCCGAACGAAGGATCGGACCGGCCCCCGACCGGAAGGGGGCCGCGTGGTTGACCGCCGCGATGAAACTGGGTCAATCCTGCGCGGGCGCGCGCGGGGCGCTGAGCGGTGCGGACGGACGTCCACAAAGAGTAATCATTTGTCCTTACATATCAACTAAATTACTTTTTAGTCTAAAAAAAAGTTCTTAATTAGACTACAAAGCTAACTTAAGTAAAATTATCACACATCGAAAATTTATGATAGAGTGATGGAATTCTATTACCCTAAACCTTTTAGATTCATTGTAAGTAGTATTTTAATCAAAGACAAACAATTGAATGAAATAGAGGGAGTATATTATAAATAAATAAAACATCCATAGATACAACAAAACATCTTTTGAGCTTTGGGAAAACTCTTATGACTATTGTGGACATGACATAGGTCCATCTCGACGCGGCCACGCGCGGGCTTGGGGAGGCGAATGAATCTCCATATGAGAATGGATCGAATTGAAATTTAGGTCGAAGTGGAGTCGCCACCGAACTTTGTGGGAGTTCGGGCCCGTTCGAACCCACTCTATGTCGTAGTGGGCCGTATACGAAAAACGGCTCATTTCCGATGTCAGAGTTTATTGGGCTCGTCCCTTTGCATTTGATACCGATACCGACATTATCGGATACCGTGTATTGAATAACTCTCGTCTGCCAATGGATTCGGATATCCGAAAACCATGGTTCTGAGTAAAGGGTGACGGTACGTGTTGGAAAGCCCACAATGGACACCCAACCCCGCCTGCACTTATCGGCCTCTACTAAGATCTCGAATGACTTTCTAATACGCGCGTTAGTAATTCGGTGAAAAATGCTTATGCCAACATTGTTTTCCCTGAGCATGTGAATGAAATTGAAAGGGTTTCTACGTCGATTTAATGCAATTAATTCTAACGTCAAAGTTGAATTTTAGCATGTGGGTTCATTTTAGTATATTAAAACAAACAATAAATCAAAAAAGAAAATAACAAACGGTTAGTAACGATATTACGATAATAACGATTTGCAAATTATTGAATGAGATGAGATGATGCGAATATGATGACGTATGGTTTTGAAAAAGTGATGTTTCCACGTGATGGATTAACACGTGTTGACATAAGTCGTAAAAAAAACATTACCGAGACTAAAAGAGGATGTAAGACTCACGGTATTGTCGTGATAAGGGGCCACTCGACCGAGTCATGGAGGGACTCGACCGAGTGGATCCTTAAAAGGGGTTCTGTTTCTGATTTAGGACCCTACTCGGTCGAGTTACTGACGAAGTCGACCGAGTACGTTGCCACTCGATCGAGTCATTGCGAGACTCGATCGAGTGGCACCTGTACGAACCGTTGGTTCGTTTCAATTTCGCTTTAGAAAATGGTTTTTTATGTTCGAAAAACCGTCGATTCGTGAGGCCGCGTAAAAATATTGGGAAATTAATACTTGGCTTGAATCGATACTCATCATATTCCATATTCGATCACGGAATCGATATGAAATATTAGAGTAAAAATAACGTAGAAAGTAATGTGAGTCGTTTTAAGTTAACCAAATCGATATGAATTTTCCTCCACGTTGTAGTGTCGTAATTCTAATGAATTGAAAGGCATCTACATTAGCAACAACGAAAAATCGAATTGATTAAACTATTTGACTAGATCGTTAGATTCGACGTCCAATTATGGAATTGAAATCGAATCTAATGGATCGACACTTTGCTTGAATTAGAGGACTTGATTCCCTCGGCTTTTCCGACATCGAAATAAATCCCTAGAGATTGTGATGTCGGATCCGCGTCAACGGGTTTCGACCCTTATTAAAGTAAATTACTTGTTTTAAAAGTCGATGCAAATATACGACTTGAACAATGATGCAAACGAAAATAAACAAACTATTGTTTAGGTTAACTTGTTTCATTAATCAAGTTATTGGGGTGTCGGAATAAGCGACCGGCAACGTTGTGTGCGCTACACTTGTATATTCGGGTTTCCTTATTCCGACATCCTTCATACTCGACACAAATCGACAAGTACTTTAATGTTTTATACTAGTTATATTATCGATATTAAGATGCGACAAAAAAAAACAAGGCAATGACGACAATAAGGACGACATGACGCGTGAGAGAAGAAGAAGAATGAAGAGACGGGGTTTTGGCACCCTCAACCTACATGTTTCTTAAGCTCGGACGGCACTCGTAGTGACGGCTTGCACGGGAGTATCGAGTATGTAAAATTGAGTTGTGGTGGTTAGGGTTTGGATTCCTAAAGCTAGGTTTAGGGTTTGCTAGTGTAGTATTTGATTAGGGTAAAATTAGGGTTGTAAAAAGATGTCTTGAAGTGTGTGCGTGGGGGGGTTTATATAGGCATTGCTAGGGTTCCCCGGTTAGGGTTACTCGACCGAGTAACTGGCTGATGGTAGGTTTTGTCGTCGATCCTAACACCAAATAACCAACTAAACCTAACGGGTAGCTAGGGTAAGTCGGGTCGTGTCCACGGAGACGGTATTGTGAAGTCTAGACTAGGTCGACCTAAAAACGAGACTAGGCTACCAAAACAACACAAAGAAGAGGATAATTGACAAACAATGGTGGTTGGTGGTGATGAAAGTAGCTAACAATGTACTATGTATGATAAGAGCTAAATGAAATAACTAAAACATACTAAACAATGAACTAGAAAAATAATAACTAACAAGAAGGATGAATCAAATATGGAAGGGAGTAGGGTTAGGTCGGGTTCTTAAGTGTAGAAGGATAATTGGGTGATCAAGGGTGTAGGTGTCTCTTAGTTACTAGAGTCGGTTTGCGCTCTCGCGTCAAAACCTAAGTCAAGGTCGGGTTGCACTCTCGTGTCTAAGACTCGACCCAAAACAATCACAAATAAGTCAAACAATGAGAAGAAGAGAACAAGTATGAGAAGCATTGGCCACTACTACCCACACAAGCAATACAACAAACACATAGTGTGCCCAATATGTGACTAGCAACAAAGATGCAACCTTTACCCAAAATCAAACCCTAATCACCAATAATCCACACTTAATCCCCCTACTAACCCCACAAGGAATATACTCACTCATAATGAGATCAAAACTAAGACTAACAAGAGAAATAGACATAATAAACAAGACATCCATAATGAACAAACAATAACAATAAACAATATGTAAAGATTCAAACTTGATAAATAAACAAAGAACAAGAGAATAGAGTTTATACCAACTACCAAAGGATGAAAAAGATGAGAACTTGTATAAATAAGAAACCCAAATAATCTCCAAGGTTGTCTTGGATGAGTCTTCAAGAATCTTCTTAATACAAGACTAATTGCTAGATTAAACTAAGATTAACAAGAGCTTAAAGGAAGATTAAGCTAATGAGAGGAGAACTAAATCTAGGGTTTAAACAATGTAGAGAGGCTTAAGATAGTCTAGGGTAATGTAAGATAGTTAAACAATACAAGGGATGAGTATTCATAAGGTTACAAGAATGAAGGAGAAGAAAAGAAACAAACACGGGCTGCAGCTCTCCCATCCCGACCGGGACGGACCCAAAACAGACCCAATTGCTTTTGTGCACCCCTCCCCGGTCGGGAAGGCCACTATTCCGCCCAGGAAGGGCCTTGTAGGTTTCCAATGTGATCTTTTTGGTCCCTCCTTGCTTCTCATGGGCTTCTCGTCGATTCTCGGGGCTCGGGATTGAGTCTATGGGGCTCGGGAATGGGTCCCAAGGTCTCGGGATCGAATCCAAGGCACCGAGTGATCGTTCCTCCTCTTCGTTGGCTCCAAAGATAGTATGAAACGAGTCAGAATCGTTCCAATTCTCCACCAATGGTCTCGGGAACCTAAAACGAACTAAAGAAGGCATGAGTAGCCCAGAAACCGCTCCAAAGAGCGATTTCATAAGGTAAAAAGGGACCAAACACAACAAAATAAGAACTACAAACTACACTTATCACTGGCTGACTCGGTCGAGTGGCCTGTTGTGCCTGCAGTCGGGCCAGAATAAGGCCCACTCGATCGAGTGGGTTAGGCACTCGATCGAGTGGCCCAAGTGGGTCACGCGGGTCCGTTGTTTTCTACCCTGAGTTGGATGTCTTGTGGATTTGTGTTTGAATTGCACCTTTGATGTTTTGAATGGCTTGTTTTGTGTGTCTCGGAACGACTTTGACCGGGGTCGACCCAATCGCTAAAAGTCAGTTTTATTTCCGGTGTCGATTTTGACCCAAATTAGTCTTGTTTGACTGGAAATTATCCACTGGGCCTGAATTTGAGGTCAGTTTTGTGAGATTTGTACTCCGTAAGTGCATTAGCCAGCAACTAATGGTTTTGAGCCCGTATTCGAGCGCGTAGAAAGACGTTAGCGTCCGATCATCATCGGGTGTTTTTTGGAAACTGCCATAGACACCTGGCAGTCAAAATGCGGCTGTCTACAGAGCCCCCACTGTAGACACCCGCATTTTGACCGCCAGGTGTCTATGGCAGTTTCCAAAAAACACCCGATGATGATCGAAACTAACATGTCTCTACGCGCTCGGATACGGGCTCAAATCCATTAATCGCTGGCTAACACACTTACGGAGTACAAATCTCACAAAATCAACCTCAAATCAAGGCCCAGTAGCTCATTCCGAGTCAAACAAGACTAATTTGGGTCAAAACCGATACCGGAAATAAAACCGACTTTTAGCGACCGGATTAAAACCCGGTCAAAGCCGTTTCCGAGTAGCTCACCCACGGTCCACCTCCAAACGGGCCATCAAATCAAGCCTGTCAAGGCACAAAACCCTAGACACCAAGGTGCCCTAGCTTTGCCTATATAAGCAGCCCCATGCAACACACAAAAACAACTTTTGACAACCCTAATCAACTTCCACACACACTTTCAAAACCCTAATCAACATCAAGTTCAACCCTAATCAAGGTCAAACTCTAATCAACATCAAAATTCAACCCTAATCAAGATCAAATTCAAACCCTAAACCTAGTTTTAGGAATCAATCCTGAGCCACCATAACTTAATCTACGTAAAACCTCGAAGACTCTTGTGTAGAAGCCACGGTTACGAGTCCGCACCGAGACAAGAACATGTAGGTTGAGGGTGTCAAAACCCTCTCTCTCCTTTCTCCCTTTCTCCCTTTCTCACGTCATCTTCATCTTCTTTTTATTCGTTTTTTCGTTTTTTGTTATTTTATTCATTGCATCATAATATCGATAATACTACTAATATCAAAATATTAAAATATTTATCGATTTGTGTCGAATAAGAAGGATACCGGGATAAGGAAAACCGCATATACAAGTGTACTGCACACGCGTCGTCGGTCGCTTATCCCGTTACCCCAATTATTTGATTATTGAGATAAATCAACTTAAACAATAATCCGTTTTTATTTTCTCGTCATCATCATCAATAATTGTGCATCCATCAATCTCTTTAAAAATCAATTTTAATAAGGGTCGAAACCCGTTGACACGGATCCGACATCACAATCCCGAAGGATTTATTTCGATGTCGGAGAAGTCGAGGGAATCAAGTCCTTTTTATTCAAGTAAAGCGTCGATCTTAGATTCGATACCAATCCCATAATTGGATATCGAATCTAACGATAAAGTCACATAAATTAATTAACGTGATTTGTTCATATCACGATAATTAATTTAAGACGACTAAAACTAGTCTATTTTTTCTATTTCACTCTAATATTCCATATCGATTCAAAAAATCGAATATGGGATACAACGAGTATTTAAATTTAGAATCGGGTATAAATTCAACAATATTTATATTCGGTTCAACAAAATTCGCGATTTATAAAAAAACCAAGTCGAACATAAATTGTGCAATATTTATGTCCGATTCGGTAAAACCGTCGAATTATCAAAAATCAAAAGCAATTTCAAATTCAATAATTAAATTGCAAACGAACCAAGTTCGTACAGGTGCCACTCGACCGAGTGCCTTAGTCACTCGATCAAGTGACCTCACAAAATCGAGTCAAAATGCTTTTTACGACCACCACTCGGTCGAGTCTCACAGTGACTCGATCGAGTGGCTACGTACTCGACCGAGTTGGTCAATAACTCGGCCGAGTACGGTCTAGTACGCAAAACAGAATCGTCTTTTACAGGTTAACTCGATCGAGTCCATCTACTACTCGATCGAGTAATCTCATAACGACTAATACAATGAGTCGTACATTCTCCTATTTTCAAACTAGATAGTATTTTACGACTTAGGTCAACATGGGCTTAATTAATCACGTGTATACTATCTTTTCAAACCATGCATCTCATATTTGCATCTCGTTTACATCATTCTATTCAATTCATCATTTGCACAAACCGTTATTATTCGTTATATTATTGCATCGTTACTAACGCGTTTGTTATTCCTTTTGTCAATTTTAATTATTGTTCGTTCATTGTACTAAATTAACCCACATGCTAAAATTCCACTTTGATGTAGAATTAAAATTGCATTAAATTGACTTAGAAACCCGTTTCAATTCCATTCACATGTTTAGGGAAAAAAAAATCTTTGCATATCATTTTCCCGTTTTACTAACGCGCGTATTGTAAGTCATTCGAATTCTTAGTAGAGGCCGCTAACGTGCGGGCGGGGTTGGGCGTCCTTTGTGGGCTTCCCAGCACGTACCCTCACCCCTTACTCAGAACCTCGGTTTCCGGATGCCCGAAACCGTTGGCGAACGAGAGTCATTCAATACACAATATCCGATAACGTCGGTATTGGTATCAAATGCAAAGGTACGAGCCCAATAAACTCTGACATCGGAAATGGGCCGTATTTTGTATACGGACCACTACGACATAGAGTGGGCTCGAATGGTTCCGAATAACCACAAAATTCGGTGGCGACTCCACATAGACCTAAATTTCAATTCGATCCTTCTCATATGGAGATTCATTCGCCTACCCAAACCCGCGCGTGGCCGCGTCGGGGCGGACCTAAGTCATGTCCACAATTTGGCGACTCCGCTGGGGATTTACTGATGCGTGACTTACCATCGGCATCCTCAGGGTGAGACTCGAATAGAAATCGTTTGACAAATACAATACGCGTTTTAGTTCTACGATTCATGCATAACCCATATTTTCCCGGGCCGGTACTCGCGACCGACGTCCCACTATACCGTCGATGTACTCCAATATGGATATGTCGAAAGGTGTCCATAGTCGATTCGAGTGGGTTTCGCGGCATGTTCTAAGATCAACTCGACTTAGGAAGTCCGTCCCGATCAACGTCTAGACTATGTACACTGGTATAGACCCTCTATAGACCGACCGAGACTTAGTATAGAGCATACATGGCGTCGTTATAATGCTTGTGTGACTACGTGCTACTTGGTTCCCGAGTCATTTTCAAAAACCGTCAATTTCTTCAAAATTGCATCTTTTTCAAATTATTCAATTTCAAAACCCGGGACACATACCGAATTTAGGACTTATGATTTACTCAAAATAGCCTATTTTCTAGCAATATGCTGCCCAATTCAAAACTCGAAAATACTTTCGAACTTTCAAAACCGAGGCCCGATGCACTTTCCGGTATTCTCGAAAAATCGTGCCTCTCCACCGAGTTATCTCGAAATTTTCAAAACAATCAATTTTCAAAACTTTCCTCTTATTAAGACTTCCCATATTTAGCAGTGTCGGGTCACGTCTTACGTTGTCAAGGTCCGTAGCGTCGAAACTCTGTCGATCTTACATCACGAGTTTCTTCCCTATCCCAGTCCGCTCTATTAGACTAAGGCAAGGCCCACCTACGTAGAACAAACACCTACAAAGGAGGGCCCGTCAACACAATCGAGTCTAAAAGTCTGGCAATGTCTCACATCACATGGACCTTCCTTCGAACAGGACTAGGCCCACCCGCCGAATCCTAAGGAAGGTCCACATTTCACAAGTCACCCGTCTAGGTGTCTTTTCCAAGTCAACCTTTTACAAGTCATAGCCTTATAACAAAAGGTTCACGGTCCTTACGTCTAAGGGTCACTCGTCCAACACTCGAGTATTAACAAAATCTTCAATCCCACTTGGGGGCTACCCCTTAGCAGGGCGATCAATCATGGTTGCCCTAAGGGTCATGTCTTACACGTGTCTCACGTACCCCACTTTCGAGTCACTTAGATGTCACACTATCTGAGTCCTATCAAAGTCCTTAGTCTCACCTGGGGGACTATTCTCCGACGGAGCGATTAATCACAGTCACTCCGACAATCGTACCCTACACATTTGTCTTAGGGGAGTCTAACCCGAGTCTAACCGGAGTCGTCCCTCCTCCCGCGCTATTTCCTATGCCTTGGTGAATTTGAGTTCCGAAGCAACTTTACTGATTACGCGGTGTTCTTACAGACAGGCCACCCGTAACTAGATACCAACGCAAGATGGACGAATTGAAAGATGCTCTGACCAAGATTGAGACTCAACTGACTACCATCCAGGCTAACCAAGCAACCTTAGCCACCCGCCAGAGTGTCCTAGAGAAAACGGCCCCAGCTGAAGGAGCTTAGCCCACTGGGCCCATAGCCGAATTGATCAGTGTTGTTCGCAGGCTCGAGGAACAAGTTCACCTATCAACGAACAACTCGATTCACCTCTGAATGACGAGCTACCTGCCAGCCTCAACTTAACAGGAATTCCTATGTTTGAGGGTACCGAAGACCCGGTCCACCACATCCGGGCTTTCAAGGACTTCATGGCGGTCAAGGGGGTAAAGTCAACTATGTTCAAGCACCTATTCCCTTCTTCCTTGGAGAAACATCCTAAGGCCTAGTTCTACAGGCTCGAACCCAAGAAATACAAGACTTGGGATGATGTGGCGACCGAGTTTGCTCGGAACTACGCTGATAACACTGAAATCCAGACTACAATGCGTACTCTGGAGGTAATGGCCCAAGAGCCCAAAGAAGGGTTCACTAAATATCTTCGAAGATAGAGGGTCGAGAGTGTAAAGTTGGTAAACAAGCCCAACGAGAAGACACTAGTGGAGGCGTTCATCAACAACCTCCTACCTTCTTACCGCGTCCATCTTAGGTATGCCGGCATTTCAAACTTTGCCGTACTTACCGAAATGGGCATTAGAATTGAAGACGATCTTCGACATAACGAAGATCTGGGTGAAGCTTCTACTGAACGCTACACTGGACATCAACTCGAGTCCTTAGAAGCCGATGACTAATGACAACATCATCTGAGAGTCCGGATCCAATTTAAGTCCGAGTCTGAGTCCGAGTCTAGGATGTGCTATTTCTTCTAAAGTCAAAGTCAAAGTCAAAGTCAGAGTCAGAGTCACTTGTATTCTGTCCTCTTTTCAAATTCAATAAAATTAGCTTTCAATATTCTTTCTCATATATACTTCCCTTATGTGTTTCCGAGAACATGATGAACACCATCATACACTGTGAGCACACGCACGTGACTATTATAAGCACATCTATAATGACTGCAGGAAACCGAGCCCGTGTTTTCCTTTTACCTATTCCATGTCTGGCATAGAAAAGCCACATAACTACCCTTAGCAGGAGCATATCGAATCCTATGACAAATCTGGGTAGTCTCTTAGTTTGGGTCCAAGACGGGAGGCAAGCCCATTTCCCACAATAAAACACCCCTCCAACAAGACTGACCAATACCTGCCTTAGGTGTTAGTCTGGCCGACAAAAAAAAAAAAAAAAAAAAAAAACTGGACAAAAATAATCGAAAGTCCATGAAAAAAAAGCAAAAGACCAAAACAAAAAAAGCAGGCCACCATCAAAAAAATTCAGAATACCCATGACCGTGGTCAACGGTCAATTCAAGTGAAAGCCCCACGACCAGGGTACGGTCAAAATTATCAAAACCCATGACCGCGGCTAAGAGGTCAATCAAAAAATCAAATACCCATGACCGTGGTCAACGGACAACTCAAGTGAAAATCCTTTGACCGTGGTACGATCAAATTCAAAATTATCAATACCATCCAATAGGGGAGTAACAATCAAGCTGGTCAGCTAACACCACACTCAGCCTTCCCACATTACAACCCTCAAGACCTTCCCGAGACCCAGGCCAGAGACAGCCCGGAATTTTGAGGATATAGGATACCCCTAACAATTAGGGCCAGACATGGAAACCAGATCCCGTATTATCAAACCAGCCCTCGAAGCCTTAGCTCCACAGAACCGAGCTCCAGATTTCGAGTCATCAAAACCAGATCCCGCATTATCAAACCAGCCCTCGAAGCCTTAGCTCCACAGAACCGAGCTCCAGACTTCGAGTCATCAAAGCCACTTACTTTCTAGCACCACATTTCCAAAAACATCAAATCCCCGAGAACAAAACTCGTTAAAATTCCGCGAGAGCAGAACTCGTTAAAAATCCCGAGAACAAAACTCGTTAAAATTCCCCGAGAGTAGAACTCGTTAAAAATCCCGAGAAAAAAAATCGATAAATTCCATCGAAACCAGTTACCAACCCCAAACATGGGTACTCAACCTACGGTCGGCATAGAACATGCCCAAATAGTTCACACCACCTCTGGGGGCTTGATGGTAGGGATTCGTCACGTCCCTAACCGTCAATAAACAACCGATTACACCTAGTGGGTAGCCAGGGTTAGTCGGGATCGTATCCACGAGGACGGTATTGTAAAGTTTATGATAGGTCGGCCTACAAACGAGACTAGATTACCAAACAAACACAAAGAGGCGATAAATGGAAAACTATGGTGGAGGAGAAGTGGGAACTAGACTAATGGTGAACTAACAAGTAAACTAGAATAAACTATGGCTAACTAAAGAGGATGAACTCTAATATGGAAAGGAAGTGGGGTAGGTCGGGTTCATAGGAGTAGAAGGGTAATTGGGGTGATCAAGGGTATAGGTGTCTCCTAATTGCTAGAGTCGGTCCGGGCTCTCGCAACTTAGACCGATGTCAAGGTGGGTCCGGGCTCTCGCAAGTTAGACCCTAGTCCGCGCTATCGCGACTAAACTATTCTCAACATTTTCACATAATAGACAATCAATGAGAAGATGAGCACAAGTATGGGAAGCATGGCCACTACAACTCATACAAGCATATCAACAAACACATAGAGTGTCCACAATGTGAATAACAACAAAGATGTAACCTTTACTCCTAATCTACCCTAATCACCCATAATCTACCCTTAATCCCCCTACTAACCCCACAAGAAGACTACTCACTCATTATAAAGAAGAAACCAACATTAATAAGAGAAAACAAACTCACTAAACAAACATCCATTATGAACAACAATAACAATAACAATATGAAAAGATGAAACTAGATTGAATAAACTAAGAACAAGAGTAAGAAAGATTATACCAACACTAGATGAAGAAAAGATGCAATCTTGTATAACTAAGAACCCAAATAGAATCACAAGGTTGACAAGCTTGGAACAATCTTCAAGAACTTCTTAATACAAGAACTAATTACAAAGATTAACTAGTAATTAAAGGAAGATTAAAGCTAATATGAGAACACTAATCTAGGGTTTTGAAAGTCTAATGGAGGCTTAAATTAGTCTAGCGTATGATAAGATGTCTTAACATTACAAGGGGGGGGGGGAGTATATATATGGGTACAAGAATGAAGGAGAGGAAAAGAAAGGAGTGCGGCTGCCAGGTCCGCGGTCCCGATCGGGACGGGTTGGTCCCGACCGGGACGGCCTGTGATCTCGACCGAGACGGGTTGGTCCCAATCGGGACGGGCCCACAGCAGCACCTTCTAACGTGCACCCCATCCCGAATGGGATGGGTCTTGTAGGCCTCCCTTAAGAGCTCTTTGGTCCTTCCTTGCCTCTCATGGGATTCTCCTCCATTCTCGTGACTCGAGATCGGGTCTCGGAGGCTCGGGATTGGGTCCCAAGATCTCGGGGTCGATTCCAAGGCCTCGAGTCATCGTTCCTTTATCTCGTTAGCTCCAAAATGTGTATGTATCGAGTCAGAATCGCTCCAACTCTTCCAAATCGGTCTCGGGAACCTGAAACGAGCTAAAGGAAGCATAAGAAACCCATAAACCGCTCCCATGGAGCGATTCCACAAGGAAAATGGGACCAAAATACACTAAAATAGACACTACAAACTACACTTATCAACTCCCCAACACTTAACCCTTACTCCCCCTCGAGTAAGCACATACTAACTACTTAACTATCCGAGCGGGTATTAGCGCACCCTACGCTCTTTCAACTCACGCGAGTACACTTTGAGGACAAGTGCACTCCGCAAGGCAAGTAAGGTCTTGCGACAAAACCATGGATGCAACCGGACACAAAACACAAAAACAAACAAGCACACAGACAAATAAACAAACAAACAAACACTAGGTTGCACCCAAAGGAAAACAAATACCGCTTCCCTCTAAAAGCGGTGAAAGAAGCACCAGTTTAGGACTCGAGGTAAGTGACAACGTTCCCAAGCTAGCAATACAAACCAAGGTGGACTAAACCCTAATAGTATGACGATAAAGCAACAAAAATGTTGGTAACTTACCTAGGTCCTCCTAACTTTCTAAAAACGTACTACGGGACGATCGGCTGAGTGGAAAATTGAAGAACCACGGTGTTAGTCGACACTGTAGGTAAGTGAGAACCTGCCCCCTTTAGCGTGAGCCAAGAGGGTCGTCCCGTGTCCAAAACCGCCTAACTAGTCCAAGTAAAAAGGTGGAAAACATGCGAAGTGAGGAAAGACCGACTAATGCTGCTATCATCCTTCCTCGGGACTCGGTCCTTTGGTAGGCTCTTCACGGCAAAAGTCGGAAAAAGGCTTATTTTTGTGGGGATTCCTTTTTGTGAGACGGGTTTTCTTTTGGCATTTTCTTTCTTTTCGACGTTTTGATTTGTTTGTTGCCATGCCATTTCTTTTTCTTCTTTTCTATTTTCTTTTTGGCTTTTGTGCCTTTTCTTTTTCTTCATTTCTTTTCTTTCTTTCATTTTTTTCTTTCTTTTTCTTTTCTTTGCTCTTTTGGCAAGATTTGGCATTTTTGGCATTTTGATTGTATAACAAGAAAGGTAGAAATCAACAATTTGCAATTTATTGTGTGGAGATGTGTAGGAGGTAGGTGAATGGGTAAGTCGGGACGGGCCCTTCCCTTCAAACCCACAAAAAGTGGAGAACTTGGACTAATCAAAACGATCCTAAACACGGTCACCTAAGGGACGAGACTCGGTAACCAAGGCCTTTTCACACCGTGGGTGGTCATAATGGTCAAAATGCAAATCCCGTAGTAAATCCTTAGTAAGCTAGGTGGACTCAAGGTAAAGGACCAACGAAATCATTGATTTAGGGTCATTCTACTAGATTAAAGTCCAAGGCTCAATTTACACTACTAGGAAGGGAAAGTACACACTCACACACTAGCCTCTACACCGGGTTTTCGAAAACCTTACACAAGACACAATTACACAACACATTACAAGGACTCAACGAGAATAAAAGGAAAAGAAACAAAAGGGCAACAAAATAAAACAAAACAACATAAACAAATACAAACATCACCCCGATATTCCATACAAGTCACCAAATAATCCACCAATATGCACAAAGCTCCACCCGAGCACACAACATCACAATCTCCTCCAAACTTCACAATAGACAAAGGAGAGAAAGAAGGGATAGAAGAGGTTACCGGATGTCTTTAAACCTTTCCAACGTTATTGCTGATTAAAGCAACCTATAAGGAAAAAGGGAGGCAAACAAGCACACAATACAAAACAAATATACTACACAACGACACAAAAGAAAAAGACACAAAAAGAAAATCTTTTTGATTTTTGTGAAAAATTTCAAATTTTTAGGGTTTTTAAAGCTTTTTCGAAAAAGGGAAAAAATAAAACTGACTATGATAGAATATCGCTCCCCCACACTTAAACCGAGCAATGTCCTCATATGCTCAATCATAGTGTGTGGAGAGACAAAAGAAAAGGAGAATAAACTACGAAATAAAGCTAAAAATCAAAAAGAAAAGTGGAGAAAAGGGTAGAAGGCGTCCGGCTGGGGTGTAATCAAGTCACCATGGGCCGAGACAAGAAAAGATATGGAAGGGGGGAGAGAATAAAAAGAAGGAAACAAAAGGAGATGGGAGGGGAGGGCTAGGTGTAATCAAGTCACCTAGCCTGGATTCCGTCCAAATCCGACTAACTCCTAAAAAGGGGTGAAAATCTTGTATAATGGATTAAACAATTGACTCTCGACGCAATCACGTCATCGGGAATCGGGAGCAACCATACTATGGCCACGAAGGCCACTAAGATACCGTGACTCAAGGGGAAGGGGGCAAATAGGAGAATATAAGCGATAAAAAGACGGAAAAGTAAGGATAGTTACCCAAACCGAGCGGTTAGTAACTCACTTGCTCCATCGTCTCGATGATCATTAGAGGCTCGTCGCTTGTCTTCTCGGTTGCCATCTCGCTTCCCACTCAAGAAGAACTCACGGTCGGGGTAGTAATGGTAAGGGGTGGGATTTGATGTGAGAGTCGGTGTAAAGTGGATAGGAAATGGAGTGAGGGCATGACAATGAAGTACATGGGGCATATGATAAGCCTAGGATAGCTAGGGTGGTTAGGAGGGGGCATAAAACGGTTGAGTGGACTCAATTTGCGAAGAAGAAATACAAAGGGGGAGCAGGTGCCCGTCCCGGTCGGGATGATCGGTCCCGTTTGGGATGTCTCACCTATCCCGGTCGGGACGCTTCCTTCCCGGTCGGGATGGACCTCCAGTGAGCTCGAATTTGTGCACCCCCATCCCGATCAGGATGACTCCCTCCCGGTCGGGATGCCACGCCTGTCCCGGTCGGGATGCTTCTTCCCGGCCGGGATGGGTCTTCTTCACCTTCCACAATCCCAAAAGCTTGCTCCAAGCTTCAAAAACCCGATCCTCGTGCTTACAAGCCAAGGTATATCATAGCCATTCTTCTCTAGGAAGCATTCTTACTTCACCTATCAAACGATACTCAAACACACATCAAACTCTCTCCCTCACAACGCTCATCAATCAATCCAAATAACAAGAATTCAAAAAAATCCAACTAACTACAAGAAAGAGATATATACAATGAGACGGTTCTTGTGGAACTCCGTCAAACCAAGATGGTGCACTCTTCATTCTTTTTCAACAACCTCCAAACCGATTCCATCTCCATCAAAGGCACGTAGGAACAAGTCGAAGGCCCTAGAGAAGTCTTCAATCAAGCTCGTAATGTAACCAACCACATCCCAAGGCTCTTCATGGCCTTGCCTTGACGTTCCCGGGGCATCCCGATCTTCCAAGTTCAACGACTTAAACTTGTACTTTTGGTCTTTGGGGATATAGCCAAACGTCCACCGGTCTTCATGTGGCCCCAAGGGAGGCTCATCTTCTTCCTTGCTTTGCAACTTGTCATCAAGCCCATGATTTGGGCACTCATCTTCTTCCAAATCGGAGTCATCATCCTCAAGTACATAAGAGTACTTCTTCAAGCTTTGTCCCGGATCTTTCCCTTGATCGATGTCTTCCATGGCATGGATCATATTACATGTCTCGGTCATAGGCAAAGTGTTGCCTTGGAGGTCGAACACTAACTCCTCGTCGCCTAGTTGAAAAGTAATCCTACCCTTCTTCACATTGATCACGGCACCGGCGGTGTGTAAAAATGGGCGTCCAAGGATGATGGGAGTGTTAGCATCCTCCGGCATGTCAACCACAATGAAGTCGACCGGAATGAAGAACTTCCCTATTCGTACCGGCACATCCTCTAACATTCCCAATGGTCGGTTAAGAGACTTATCGGGCATTTGGAGTGTAATGGACGTACATTTCAACTCCGTAATCCCTAATCGCTCACAAATTGTGTAGGGAATAATGCTCACACTCGCACCCAAATCACACATAGCTCTCTCGATCTTGTAATTGTCGATGGTGCATAGGATAGAGAAACTACCCGGGTCCTTCAATTTCGGAAGCGTGGAACCTTGAATAAGCTCGCTCACCACCCTTGTGAACGCTATTGTCTCTTCCTTGTCAATGGACCGCTTCCTAGCTAAGATTTCCCGCATGAATTTTCCATATGCCGGGATTTGGGTAAGTAACTCGGTGAATGGGACATTCACATCCAATTTCTTCACGATATTAAGGAACTTGTCGTATTGAGTATCCACCTTAGTCTTCATTTGCCTTGATGGGAAAGGCAACTTGATTTGGTACTTATTTTGCTCAATGGGGGCGGATTCTTCAAAGGACACTTTCCTTTTTCCCTTGTCATTCTCTTGAAGTGGGGGAGGGTCGTCTTCTTGGGGTTTTTCAATTTCCCATAAAACTTGCTCCTCAATTTGATTTTCATAGCTTGCATCGTCTTGAGAGGGGGGTATGACTTCTTGTCTTGGTTCTTGCTCACTAGGGGAAAAAGGGGGTTCATAGGACGTACCACTCCTCGTAGTAATAGCATTTACATGCTCAAATTTCGGTGTTTCGCCTTCAGGAGGTAGTTGCCCCTTTTGTCTTGTAGAGATCTCCGAAGCAAGTTGAGATATTCGGGTATCCATCGACTTCACATGAGCATTTCTTGCTAGGTTGTCCTTTTGAACGTAAGCAAAGAACTCTTGTTGATTTCTTGCCATCTCTTGAGTACTCCTATGCATATCCATCATATACTTTTGTACGTCGAAATCCCGAGGAGAAGATGACTGATTATGCGGAGTATCGGTAAGGGCTAATGGAGTACCATAGTCATGAATAGGAGACCGGCTCCTAGGCTTGCTTTGTTGTTGATGACTTTGATTTGCTTGTTGTTGATGGTTCCCTTGGAACCCATGAGAATTGCCTTGATTAAGGCCTTGATTGTGGTTTTGTTGTTGTTGGAAGCCTTGGTTTCCTTTGAAACCGCCTTGATTGAAGTTCCCTTGTTGGAAACTTTGATTGTTGTTGTGAAAGGTACCTTGGTTATTTTGCTTAAAGTTGTCGAAGGGTCTTGGATTACCCATGTAACCTTGGTAACCTTGGTTGTTGTCCCTTAAGGAAGGTGGAACATAGGGACGATGTTGTTGTTGATGTTGAAAGGCTTGTTGTTGAGGGACTTGATTGGAAGCTTGGTATTGATTAGAGTAGGAGGCACCTTGCTTGAACACTTGAAAGGCGTTCACTTGCTCAATACTTCCTCTACAATGCATAGGATCATGACCAACGATTCCACAAGTATCACACATCCCAAAATAAGGCAAAGGAGGTGCAAACTCCAAGGCATTAACTTCTTGAATCGGTTGATGGTGGGAGGAACTAGTGCCTTGGACTTGGTTGAGGTGGCTTTGGAGCTTCTTGTTAATAGTCTCCATGTGGGTTCTTAATTGAGCTCCTAGGTCGATGCTTAATTGAGTAATATCATCCCTACCTCCCCGATTTGCCTTCCTAGGCCTTGAGTATTGTGAATTATGCACCGCCATCTCTTCAATCCTTGACCAAGTTTGGTCATCCTCCACTTCGGTAAACCTACCGTTAGATCCCATGTTGAGTATGGCCCTTGAGTCTTCATATAACCCGTTCCAAAATTGTTGTACGAGGAACCATTGTGATAAACCATGGTGTGGACAAGAACGGATCAAGGCTTTGAATCTTTCCCACGATTCATAGAGGCTTTCATCATCACGTTGTTGGAAACCCGTGATAGAAGCTCTCAATAGATTTGTCTTCTCCGGGGGATAGAATTGTTGGTAAAAAGCTAAGGCTAGCTTCTTCCAAGTATCAATACCGAGTCTTGCTTTGTCCAACCCCTTGAACCATTGCTTCGCCTTACCAATAAGAGAGAAAGGAAATAATACCCACCGAATTTGGTCTTGAGTTATTCCCGTTTGCGAAATAGCGTCACAATAGTCCGAAAAGGTTTCCATGTGTTGATGAGGATCTTCGGTTGGTAACCCACTAAATTGACTTCTCTCGACCAATTGGATAAATTGCGTTTTCGCCACGAAATTCCCGGTATATGCCTCCGGTAAAGTGGATGGACCCGGCAAAACGTCTTCCGTGAAGGTTGAGTGAGAAGAAAACTTAGGCATGATTAGATATAAGGGAGAAGATGGTGGTGTAGACGGTGTTGATGTAGATGAAGAGGGGGAACTAGGAGAAGAAGAATTACCGAAGGGATTGATGAAGGTCCCTCCGGCCGTCTCTCGAGGTGACTCGCTAAAGTCGGCTTCTTGAGCTTGCCCTTGATGAGTATTGCTTGCACTTGGTTGAGAGATCCTAACCCGATTAATCGTCTGTTGGCGAAAGGCTCGAAAGAGTCTCTCCGGCTCTGGATTAAAGAGATAGAAGTCGCCTCCCCTCCTAGGCATACACTACACACTAGAACAAACGTGAGAACACCTAGTGCTTTATGGGCACTAGGCAACGACAATAAACAAGCACAACTAGAGACAAAGAGAAAAAGGAAGCTAAGAAAAGAAGAGAAACTAGAAAATATTCACAAGAGAAGATGGGAGAGCACAAAGAAGGGTAACTAAGTCTAGGAATAAGCAAACTAAGTCTAAACAATGCACCGTCCCCGGCAACGGCGCCAAATTGATGGTAGGGATTCGTCACGTCTCTAACTGTCAATAAACAACCGATTATACCTAGTGGGTAGCCAGGGTAAGTCGGGATCATATCCACGAGGACGGTATTGTAAATTTTATACTAGGTCGGCCTACAAACGAGACTAGATTACCAAACAAACACAAAGAGGCGATAAATGGAAAACTATGGTGGAGGAGAAGTGGGAACTAGACTAATGGTGAACTAACAAGTAAACTAGAGTAAACTACGGCTAACTAAAGAGGATGAACTCTAATATGGAAAGGAAGTGTGGTAGGTCGGGTTCATAGGAGTAGAAGGGTAATTGGGGTGATCAAGGGTATAGGTGTCTCCTAATTGCTAGAGTCGATCCGGGCTCTCGCAACTTAGACCGATGTCAAGGTGGGTCCGGACTCTCGCAACTTAGACCCTAGTCCGCGCTATCGCGACTAAACTATTCTCAACATTTCCACATAATAGACAATCAATGAGAAGATGAGCACAGGTATGGGAAGCATGGCCACTACAACTCATACAAGCATATCAACAAACACATAGAGTGTCCACAATGTGACTAACAACAAAGATGTAACCTTTACTCCTAATCAACCCTAATCACCCATAATCTACCATTAATCCCCCTACTAACCCCACAAGAAGACTACTCACTCATTATAAAGAAGAAACCAACATTAATAAGAGAAAACACACTCACTAAACAAACATCCATTATGAACAACAATAACAATAACAATATGAAAAGATGAAACTAGATTGAATAAACTAAGAACAAGAGTAACAAAGATTATACCAACACTAGATGAAGAAAAGATGCAATCTTGTATAACTAAGAACCCAAATAGAATCCCAAGGTAGTCAAGCTTGGAACAATCTTCAAGAACTTTTTAATACAAGAACTAATTACAAAGATTAACTAGTAATTAAAGGAAGATTAAAGCTAATATGAGAACACTAATCTAGGGTTTTGAAAGTCTAATGGAGGCTTAAATTAGTCTAGCGTATGATAAGATGTCTTAACATTACAAGGAGGGGAGTATATATATGGGTACAAGAATGAAGGAGAGGAAAAGAAAGGAGTGCGGCTGCCAGGTCCACGGTCTCGACCGGGACGGGTTGGTCCCGACTGGGACGGCCTGTCATCCCGACTGAGACGGGTTGGTCCCGATCGGGACGGGCCCACAGCAGCACCTTCTAACGTGCACAATATCCCGAACGGGATGAAGCCATCCCGAACAGGATGGGTCTTGTAGGCCTCCCTTAAGAGCTCTTTGGTCCTTCCTTGTCTCTCATGGGATTCTCCACGATTCTCTGGACTTGGGATCGGGTATCGGAGGCTCGAGATTGGATCCCAAGGTCTCGGGGTCGATTCCAAGGCCTCGAGTCATAGTCGCTTTATCTCGTTGGCTCCAAAATGTGTATGTATCGAGTCGGAATCGCTCCAACTCTTCCAAATCGGTCTCGGGAACCTGAAACTAGCTAAAGGAAGCATAAGAAACCCATAAACCGCTCCCAAGGAGCTATTCCACAAGGAAAATGGGACCAAAATACACTAAAATAGACACTACAAACTACACTTATCAGGGCTACCCCGGAGAACGCTCACAGTCACAGGATTAATATCCTAACCATTCAAGCCCTTTGATCAAGACATCACTTGGAATGCACCTAGCCTACACCGTTATTATGGCTAGTTACACACGAAGTCCTATTAGACTAGGCACCATAATACATTTTTCAATCCACTGAACTACAGCATGGTTTGATTTCACTACACGTGAATACGTAGGCAACCTTTCAACAGGAGGCACAACCACCCACATTGACACACATTCAAAAAGCGCCATCATTCCGGTCACGACACCGTCATGTTGTCAACAGCTAGCTTTGTTGTCCTGGGCGCTTCTCGTAGGCAGAAGTTCTCCATCCACTCACAAAACAGACAAATCCAAAAAATCTAGCCTCCTTTTGTAGTGTGTCCTAGTACTCGGCTCAGTCGAAGACGAGAATCTGTCGGGACTCAAGGCAATACCCACTTTGGAAATGTACCCAAAAATCAGAAATCCAGAAGGGCACCAGACTAAAACAATCTCATTACAGGCTACTGCAATCCCCCATAGCATATCTATCCCATTTCGATGTGCGACCGTGTTGCCACTCGCCTAGACTACGGAATAGCGCAACTCAAGAGTCTTGTTAGGTGGTCCAACCCCTTAGAGAGTCCAGTCCGTGTCGGTCAACTTGTCCTGTCGCGTCCAGAGTGGAGTCTGTCGGTGGGCCTCTCTCTTCAAATTCCACTTTAAAATTTGCAAAATTTAGACATTTGTCGGTGGGGAGATTTGATTGGCTTGCATGTCTCGCTTGAGTCGTACCTGTATAAGTCACATAAAATGCATGCAACACGTAGGTAGTAAAATGACTCGTTCTGGGGAAAATGACTCTTTGAATTTTTGAATCTTTGAAAATTTTGATGTTTTTGAGTTTTTGAAAGTTTTTGACTCCTAAAGCATTTTAGGAAAGAAATTTGTAAGTAGATCGAAATTTGTCCTTGTCGAAAAGGTTTTTTTTCAAATGTCTAAATTTTGCAAATTTTAAAGTGGAATTTGAAGAGAGAGGCCCACCGACAGACTCCACTCTGGACGCGACAGGACAAGTTGACCGACACGGACTGGACTCTCTAAGGGGTTGGACCGCCTAACAAGACTCTTGAGTTGCGCTATTCCATAGTCTAGGCGAGTGGCAGCACGGTCGCACATCGAAATGGGATAGATATGCTATGGGGGGATTGCAGTAGCCTGTAATGAGATTGTTTTAGTCTGGTGCCCTTCTGGATTTCTGATTTTTGGGTACATTTCCAAAGTGGGTATTGCCTTGAGTCCCGACAGATTCTCGTCTTCGACTGAGCCGAGTACTAGGACACACTACAAAAGGAGGCTAGATTTTTTGGATTTGTCTGTTTTGTGAGTGGATGGAGAACTTCTGCCTACGAGAAGCCCCCAGGACAACAAAGCTAGCTGTTGAGAACATGACGGTGTCGTGACCGGAATGATGGCGCTTTTTGAATGTGTGTCAATGTGGGTGGTTGTGCCTCCTGTTGAAAGGCTGCCTACGTATTCACGTGTAGTGAAATCAAACCATGCCGTAGTTCAGTGGATTGAAAGATGTATTATGGTGCCTAGTCTAATAGGACTTCGTGTGTAACTAGCCATAATAACGGTGTAGGCTAGGTGCATTCCCAGTGATGTCTTGATCAAAGGGCTTGAATGGTTAGGATATTAAACCTGTGACTGTGAGCGTTCTCCGGGGTAGCCCTGATAAGTGTAGTTTGTAGTGTCTATTTTAGTGTATTTTGGTCCCATTTTCCTTGTGGAATAGCTCCTTGGGAGCGGTTTATGGGTTTCTTATGCTTCCTTTAGCTCGTTTCAGGTTCCCGAGACCGATTTGGAAGAGTTGGAGCGATTCCGACTCGATACATACACATTTTGGAGCCAACGAGATAAAGGGACTATGACTCGAGGCCTTGGAATCGACCCCGAGACCTTGGGATCCAATCTCGAGCCTCCGATACCCGATCCCAAGTCCCGAGAATCGAGGAGAATCCCATGAGAGACAAGGAAGGACCAAAGAGCTCTTAAGGGAGGCCTACAAGACCCATCCTGTTCGGGATGGCTTCATCCCGTTCGGGATGGGGTGCACGTTAGAAGGTGCTGCTGTGGGCCCGTCCCGATCGGGACCAACCCGTCTCGGTCAGGATGACAGGCCGTCCCAGTCGGGACCAACCCGTCCCGGTCGAGACCGTGGACCTGGCAGCCGCACTCCTTTCTTTTCCTCTCCTTCATTCTTGTACCCATATATATACTCCCCTCCTTGTAATGTTAAGACATCTTATCATACGCTAGACTAATTTAATCCTCCATTAGACTTTCAAAACCCTAGATTAGTGTTCTCATATTAGCTTTAATCTTCCTTTAATTACTAGTTAATCTTTGTAATTAGTTCTTGTATTAAAAAGTTCTTGAAGATTGTTCCAAGCTTGACTACCTTGGGATTCTATTTGGGTTCTTAGTTATACAAGATTGCATCTTTTCTTCATCTAGTGTTGGTATAATCTTTCTTACTCTTGTTCTTAGTTTATTCAATCTAGTTTCATCTTTTCATATTGTTATTGTTATTGTTGTTCATAATGGATGTTTGTTTAGTGAGTTTGTTTTCTCTTATTAATGTTGGTTTCTTCTTTATAATGAGTGAGTAGTCTTCTTGTGGGGTTAGTAGGGGGATTAATGGTAGATTATGGGTGATTAGGGTTGATTAGGAGTAAAGGTTACATCTTTGTTGTTAGTCACATTGTGGACACTCTATGTGTTTGTTGATATGCTTGTATGAGTTGTAGTGGCCATGCTTCCCATACTTGTGCTCATCTTCTCATTGATTGTCTATTATGTGGAAATGTTGAGAATAGTTTAGTAGCGATAGCGCGGACTAGGGTCTAAGTTGCGAGAGTCCGGACCCACCTTGACATCGGTCTAAGTTGCGAGAGCCCGGATCGACTCTAGCAATTAGGAGACACCTATACCCTTGATCACCCCAATTACCCTTCTACTCCTATGAACCCGACCTACCACACTTCCTTTCCATATTAGAGTTCATCCTCTTTAGTTAGCCATAGTTTACTCTAGTTTACTTGTTAGTTCACCATTAGTCTAGTTCCCACTTCTCCTCCACCATAGTTTTCCATTTATCGCCTCTTTGTGTTTGTTTGGTAATCTAGTCTCGTTTGTAGGCCGACCTAGTATAAACTTTACAATACCGTCCTCGTGGATACGATCCCGACTTACCCTGGCTACCCACTAGGTGTAATCGGTTGTTTATTGACGGTTAGAGACGTGACGAATCCCTACCATCAATTTGGCGCCGTTGCCGGGGACGGTGCATTGTTTAGACTTAGTTTGCTTATTCCTAGACTTAGTTACCCTTCTTTGTGCTCTCCCATCTTCTCTTGTGAATATTTTCTAGTTTCTCTTCTTTTCTTAGCTTCCTTTTTCTCTTTGTCTCTAGTTGTGCTTGTTTATTGTCGTTGCCTAGTGCCCATAAAGCACTAGGTGTTCTCACGTTTGTTCTAGTGTGTAGTGTATGCCTAGGAGGGGAGGCGACTTCTATCTCTTTAATCCAGAGCCGGAGAGACTCTTTCGAGCCTTTCGCCAACAGACGATTAATCGGGTTAGGATCTCTCAACCAAGTGCAAGCAATACTCATCAAGGGCAAGCTCAAGAAGCCGACTTTAGCGAGTCACCTCGAGAGACGGCCGGAGGGACCTTCATCAATCCCTTCGGTAATTCTTCTTCTCCTAGTTCCCCCTCTTCATCTACATCAACACCGTCTACACCACCATCTTCTCCCTTATATCTAATCATGCCTAAGTTTTCTTCTCACTCAACCTTCACGGAAGACGTTTTGCCGGGTCCATCCACTTTACCGGAGGCATATACCGGGAATTTTGTGGCGAAAACGCAATTTATCCAATTGGTCGAGAGAAGTCAATTTAGTGGGTTACCAACCGAAGATCCTCATCAACACATGGAAACCTTTTCGGACTATTGTGACGCTATTTCGCAAACGGGAATAACTTAAGACCAAATTCGGTGGGTATTATTTTCTTTCTCTCCTATTATCTCCTCACACTCCTGAGCACAACGGTTTTGCCGAGCGTCGTCACCGTCACATCGTAAGAACCGGCCTCTCCCTCCTTAGTCACTCTCGCCTACCCTCTATTTTTTGGTCATATGCATTCACTACAGCCGCATATCTTATTAATAGACTTCCTACTAAAACTCTCAATAATCTTTCTCCTTTTGAAACTCTCTTTCACACCCCTCATAATTATTCAAAATTACGTAGTTTCGGATGTTTGTGTTACCCTTGGCTTCGTCCCTATACTGAAAATAAACTCGCCCCTCGCTCAATTCCGTGCCTCTTTGTTGGTTACTCGTCCACTCAAACTGCCTATCATTGTCTCGATCCCGTCGCCTCTAGGCTCTACACTTCTCGTCATGTTAAATTTGTTGAAAAATCCTTCCCCTCTTACAACACAACTAGCCCACCTTATTCTCCTGACTCTTGGTGCAATTTTGTTGTTCCTGTTGTATCGGACCCCACTGCCACTTCAAACCCACCCAACCAAGCATCCTCGCGAAACTCCTCCCCTGTTCAACCTTCTCCCAATGACCTTTCCCTCACCCCTGCCTCTTCCCCTGCTCCATCTACACCTCTGCCCCCCAATTCGCCCATCTCAACCGAATCTTCCACCTCACCAGACAATTCACCTCCTCCTCGAACCATCACCACCCGTCTCCAAAATAATATCATCAAACCCAATCCCCGATATGCCATGCTAGCCACCCGCTCCGATACCCCACATCTTCCCACTACCACAAAACAGACACTCCTATACCCTCGGTGGCGTGATGCTATGACCGCCGAATATGACGCTCTTCTCAAAAATAATACCTGGACCCTTGTCCCTCCCCAATCTCATCAAAATGTAATTGGTTGCAAGTGGGTGTATCGCATAAAATATAAGCCCGATAACACACTAGATAAATTTAAAGCCCGACTCGTTGCTAAAGGCTTTCATCAACGAGCCGGTCTTGATTACTCTGAAACCTTTATCCATGTAGTAAAACCTACGACTATCCGTATTCTCCTCTCCCTAGCTGTGTCCCGTGGTTGGTCACTTCGTCAGCTTGACGTGAATAACGCATTCTTACAAGGTCGTCTCACTGAAACTGTCTACATGTCCCAACCCCCCGATTTTATTGATACTTCTCACCCTGATTATGTTTGTTGTCTCACTAAAGCCATCTATGGCCTTAAGCAGGCACCACGAGCCTGGTATACTGAACTGAAAAATTATCTTCTTTCTCTCGGATTCAAAGGGTCCCTTTCGAACCCGTCCTTATTTATTATGTCTTCCCCCTCCCCCATTTATTTACTTGTTTACGTCGACGATATTGTCGTCACTGGCCCTAGCGTCTCCGTCATTCAAAAATTTATATCTCTTCTTGCGTCCTGGTTCTCTCTAAAAGATCTCGGTCCACTTTCTTATTTTCTAGGTGTCGAGGTTAGTCCCACCTCCTACGGTCTTCATTTATCCCAAACTAAATATATCCGAGATCTCCTAATTAAATAGGACGCTCAAAATAAATTCTCCTCCATTATCAGAGTAGAGTGAGATAATAGGACGCTTAAAATATTTTTCTACTAATGCACGAAACCGAATAAATATAGCGGAGGTGTCCGATTTACGTTTTAGAGGGTAAAGCCATACGTAATGGGTAAAATGATCAACAAACACAACATAGTAGTTGCAATTATCGACAGATGGGAGAGGGGAAATCCAAAGGTCAGAAAAAATTAATTCTAACGGTGCGGAAGAGGTGAGACTAGAGTCGGAGAACGGAAGTTTATGACTTTTACTAACGTCACATGAATTACATTGTTCAAACGGTGACGAATTATTGGGAAATAAAAACGATACATATTATTTGTAGTAATAATAGATGGATGGCCAAGCCGATGATGCCAATCAATGGTAGGAGAGGCAACACTTGTGAAGACTTGACACGGAGCGGGTGGGATCCAAGAGTAGACACCATGGTTAAGTTGACCTTGAAGGGAGAGGTGACTCATCGAGGGCACCTTAAGAGAGAAAGAGTTAGAGTGAAATTCAACAACAATATTATTATCATGACATAGTTGTGATATAGAAATGATATTACGTGATATAGATGGGACATATAAGACTTTATTAAAATGAAGTGAAAAAGAAGACGAGAGAGGAATAGAGAAGGAACCTATACGGGCAATTGGGAGACTCGATCCGTCACCTATAATGAGCTCATCATTCCCATCATATGGAGCATGAAGGGAGAGGTTTGTGAGGTCGTTTGTGATATGGTAGGTGGCCCCACTATCGAGGAGCCAAGTTGGGTCAGTAGAGGCAGGTGCAGCCACAGCAGTGTGGGCTTGAGGGGGGTGTGCGAGGAGTACGGGCAGGCGGGGCAGGAGGTTGGGGAGGGAGGGTGATGTTTGGGAAGTCGCGTTGGAATTTGCGACAGGGACTGTAAAGGAAATGGCCAATGATACGACAGTATTGACACCGACCTTTGAACGGTGTCAACGGCGGTGTGGATGGGGTAGAGAGAAAGGGTGGCAGAGGGCGAGAAGAGGATGCATGGGTGTGAGTGGACCTGGCAGTAGCGGCCATAGCAGTGGCAGGGAAAGGTGTGGCAGTAGGTTGGGGAAGGGATTGGGTATGGGCTAAGTTGAGATCGAAGTTGAGAAGTTTCTCATGGAGTGCTTCGATCGAGATAGCATCGTCTCGGGCACGGACACCCTCAATGACGGGTTGGTATGTGGCATAAGGAAGACCACGCAGAATTTTGTCAACCACGTCTTCGTGGTCAATGGTCTTACCTAAAAGGGCTAATTCGGTGGTGCAAGTGGTTATAGCGGTGATGAATTCTGTGACAGTTTTGTCACCTTTGGTGATGCTATCTAGTCTTTTTTTAGTTGGAGGAGATGATCTCTAGACGGATTACCATAAGTTTTGTCCAAAATGGACCAAACTTCACGTGAAGTTTTGATGCCAAGAGTAAGGCGAGAGACTTCGGGTTCGAGGGTGCCGATTAGAGCGACTTTGAGTAGGTGGTCTTGTCGAGACCACGTGAAGTAGGCTGGGTTAGGAGTTTCCTTTTTGTTATCTCCGGTGACAGTCTGTTTCGGAGCGGCATGAGTGCCATCAATGAACTTGAGAAGACAAAAACGATGAGAATATCGGTAACTTGGGTTTTCCAGTGTTGGTAATTTTTGGGGTGGAGTTTGGTGACAGGAGAGAAACTGATGAGCAGAAATGGGATACTCGGTTCATGAGGGTTGGCTAGGGTGGTGCCGGAGGAAGACATGGTGATGGGCGTGGTTAGTTCACGGTCAGGCAAGACGAGAAAACGCGGTAACGAGCTTGGATCAATGCTCTGATACCATATAAAACATTTATGAGAAGAATAATTTTTTGACTTAATTAATTCATGAGATGGGTGTGCACATTTATAGTTACATAAGAGTATCGTGATCGTAATCACTACTTATCCTATACTATAATTACAAGGAATCAAATATGCAAAATATAATAAATTACAAGATAATGATACTAGTTGCTATACATGAGTAAGATACAATCGGAGTAATAACAGTAAATAATAACAAAGGATAACGACGACATAGTGTCGACATATTCCTAATAGCCGAGACACAATCTGGCCCCCCACCCCCTTAGCTACAGCAAAGCTAAGTCTAGTAAAAATAAAAGGAGCAGCTCGTGCTCCGGCATCCTGTGCTATCGAAAATTTATTATTATTATTATTATTATTATTATTATTATTATTAAATGTCTAACACACATTTCACTATTTCATTTTCAAGAAATTTAGATGATGTCATGTCACCTCTATCTATCTTATTCGTTGGAATTTAACAAAATAAAATAATATATTTATTAATTTTGAAGCATTAAATGTGAATATGTGAATAGTTATGAAGATTGCGGTACACACACTAATTAAAAATGAGAAGAGAAAGGTAGACAAAGGCTAAGTGAACAATTAGTATGTACATTTATCAACTATAAATAATACATTGCTTATATTTTAAGAACAAAACTAACACACCCAAAATGTGTGATAGATAGGTATGAAGTGGTAGTGAAAGAAAAAGTCGTAACAATAAAAAGTATGGAAAGAAAATATGCCAAAATTTGAAAATCTCAACTAAAGATGCGAGAGAAAAACAAAAAAAATCAAAGCTAGAAGACAAGCAAGATAATTATCTTCTCCGATAAAAGTTTAAAAAAACAACAACTTATTACTCCCTCTAAACCACTATGATTTACCCACTTGTTATTTTAATCCTTGATAAGTGTCATTTGTAGTGCCTATTTCGTAGTGTTTTGGTCCCATTTTCCTTGTAGAATCGCTCCTTGGGAGCGGTTTAGGGGCTTCTTATGCTTCCTTTAGTTCGTTTCAGGTTCCCGAGATCGAATTGGACGAGTTGGAGCGATTCCGACTCGATACATACACATTTTGGAGCCAACGGAGTAAAGGAACGATCACTCGATGCCTTGGAGTCGACCCCGAGACCTTGGGACCCAATCCCGAGCCTCCGAGACCCCATCCCGAGCCCCGAGAATCGGTGACGAAGCGAAAGCCCGGATTCGACCTAGGCCTATAGCGTGCTAGAAACCCCGATTGTGTTGTGTATCGCCGAGATGGGTTTTACGTGCAACCTCTAGGTGAGTCTAAGTTGCGAGAGCCCGGACCAACCTAGATCACCCTACTACCTCCTTCACTCTAGTTCTCCCTTGACCATTCCGTTACCCCTTTGACCCCGACCTAATCCTAGCCCATTCTCCTTAGTTGTTCCTCTTAGTCATAGCGTAGTTTTCTCCCCTCTTCTCATTCTCTAGTTTAGCTTAGTCCGTTGACTTAGTCTAGTATTTGGGCCGACCTTGTCTAGGCTATACATTACCGTCCCCGTGGATTCGACCCGACTTGCCCTATCTACCCTAGTTAGGAATAGCCGGTTACTTTACTTGATCGGTTGGACGTGACGAATCCCTACCATCAATTTGGCGCCGTTGCCGGGGACGGTGCTAGTTTAGACTTTGTTTTCCTATTTGCTTGACTTTGTCTTTGTGTTTGTGTTTTTCTTTTTTCTTTTTGTTCCCTTGCTTCTTGTGTGTGTGAAGTTTATTTCTCTCTTGTCTAGTGCCAAAAAAGCACTAGGCTTCTCACGTTTGTTCTTAGTCTACAGTTTGTGCTTAGAGAGGTGGTGACTATCTTCTTCTTGCAACTTAGAGCCGCTTAAACGGATGGTTGCTAGGATGAGTGGTTTCCAACCGGGTATGGACTACGATTTTCGAGCAAGCATGGGGTTTGATCTAAACTCCCCACACATGGAAGCCGATATGAGCTACTCCTCCTCTTCTATGAACCAAGGGTATGACATGACGTCCCCCTACCACTATCAGGCTTCTTGGGGTAATAAGGACGGGTATGATCTTCAAGATTATGGAAATGGCTACCAACAAGTGAATGACTATCACTCCTACGATCACGGTGGCTATTACTCAAGCTATGATTGTGAACCCACCATGTTCAATCAAGATTCACCTTATGGAAGCCAATACCCCCAAAACCCACCATATTACCCTCCACCCCAACCACAATATGAACCCCATGACCCACAATACTACCAATCACCCCAACCTTGCTACCAACAATATGATGCCCCACCCTTTGTGCATCATCAAGATTTTCAAGGAGCTTTAAAAGACCCCAATGATCACCAATTGCCCGACATGGAGGTGTTTAAATCGCTTCTTCAATTGCAAAAGAGCAACCAAGAAATGGCCATTCAAATTCAAAAACAACAAAATGATTTAATGGCCCAAATTCGAAGGGGAAACGAGGCGAGGAATGCTCAATTAAATGCATTATCGGTTCAAACCGTAATGTTTTTATCCCGAGCATCACATTTAGATGAAGGATGCCCACTTGAGAGAGAGGAGCAACCTAATCACGAAGCCGCCGATGTAGTTCCCTTTGATAGAGAGATTTGCTTTGAAGAACCTCAATCGTCTACCCAAAAAGAGACGAATAAGGAGATGACCCTTGGTGAAGGCAACATTGGTGAGGATTTGGAGGAGGATGGTGAGTTGGATGATTTGGTAGAGTTTGTGAGGATGTTGGGTGAGATTGTTAGCCTCGAGTTGCCCTTGTGCGAGAATGTGGATATGCATCAAGAGCCCCTTGCTAGTACACCGAGAGATGGTTTGGATGAGATTGAAACCGCCGGTAGAAGTTTCGATTCTCTCCACCATGATGATGTGGGGCCGAGTGATGAAGATGGGGAACCACAACTTGAAGAAAGTGTGGGGGTGTGCAATGAAGAGATGAGGCCAAAACCGCTTTTTGTGCCTTGCTTCTTGGAGATGAAGCTTGCTAATGATTGGAGGCGATGCCTAGGGAGGAAGAGATCGGTTGAGCTCGTAGGATGGATAGACCCCGGAGACGACTTTGAAGATGATTTTGGGTCTTTTGATTCCTACTTCTTGCCTCCACCTTGGAGGCCGTGGAGGATAGCTAGGCTCGAGCGCTCCTTGAGCCGTCTCTATGATGTCGGTAGTGCGTTCGACTTGCTCCTCCATGCCCTTGAGGGCTATGGTTGAATAATGGAGTCCACCATCCTCGGTTTGACGGAGTTACTAATGAACCGTTATGTTGTATATTTCCCCTTCCTCTTCTTTAGAGTACTTGTGCTTGTATTTGTTTGTTTTATCTCTTGATTTTGTTAGTTTTGTGACATTCTTGTAATATTGGATTGTTGATGAGCATTGAGAGGGAGAGAATTTAATGTGTGTTGGAGCTTTTTTGATAGGTGAAGTGCATGTGATTCCTAGAAAGGAATGGTTGATGATGGAGTTTGGTTTGCGAGCGAGGAAGTCGGTTTTTGAAGCTTATGATAAGCTTTTGGGCTTGGGGAAAGCAAAGAAGACTCATCCCGACCGGGAAGAGGGCTTCCCGACCGGGAAGGATGAGGAATCCCGACCGGGAAGGAGCCATCCCGATCGGGATGAAGGTGCAAAAATTCGGACTCACTGGAGTGCATTCCCGACCGGGACGAGAGCTTCCCGATCGGGAAGGGTTTATCAACCCAATCGGGACCATCCATCCCAACCGGGATGGTCCCCTTTCTCCCTTTTGAGCCTTTTCTTAGGCGCTTCACTCCACCCATCCATTATACCCCCTCCCAACCTCCCTACTCCTCCTTGTTCCGATCATATGACCCATACACCTCACTTTACACCGAGATCCACATCAAATCCCATCCCCCTCATACCTTTACCACCTCTACCATGCGGTATTATCGAGAATGAAGAGGAATAGCAATGATGAAGACAAGCTTTGTGCCTATAATGACCATTGAGACGATGGAGCGAGTGAGTTACTAGCCGATTGGTTTGGGTAACTATCCTTACTTTTCCGTCTTTTATTGCTTGTTTTCCTTTGTTTATTCCCTTCCGCTTGAGTCATGGTATCTTAGTGGCCTTCAAGGCCTTAGTAGTGGTTGCTCCCGACTCTCGATGACGTGACTACATCGAGAGTCATTTCAAAATCCAAATTTTACAAGATTTTCACTTTCTTTTTTGAGGATTTAGTCAGATTTAGGCGGAATCCGGGCTAGGTGACTTGATTACACCTAGCCCTCCCCTCCCATTTCCTTTTACCTTCCATATCTTTTTCTCATCTCGGCCCATGGTGACTTGACTACACCCCGGCCGGGCGCCTTCTGCCCTTTTCTTCACTTTATTTTCGTTTTTTAGCTTTATTTTCGTAGTTTCTTTTCTTTTTCTTTTGTTTCTCCGCACACTACAATTGAGCATATGAGGACATTGCTCGATTTAAGTGTGGGGGAGCGATATTCTAGCATAGTTAGTTTTATTTTCTTAGTTTTTTCGAAAAAAATCTTTAAAATCCATAAAAATTTGAAAAATTTCACAAAAATCAAAAAGATTTTTCTTTTTTTGTGTTTTCCTTTCGTGTCTTTGTGTCGTGTATTTGTTTTGTTTTGTGTGTTTGCCCTCTTTTCCTTATAGGTTGCTTAAATCGCCGCTAATTTTGGAGAGCTTTCATGATGTCCGGTAACATCTTCTATCCCTTTTTCCTTTTTTGTCTCTTGCGGAGTTTGGAGGAGATTGTGATGTGGTGTGCTCGGGTGGAGCTTGTACATACGTGTGTTTGATTTGGTGACTTGTTTGGAAATTCGGGGTGGTGTTTGTGTTTTGTATGTGTTCGTTTTGTTTTGTTCTTGTTTTGTTGCTTTTGCTTCTTTTTCTTTCGTTCGTTTTCGTCTTGTCTTTGTTTTGTGTTGTGTTGTGTGTCTTGTGCGTAAACCATTTTTTAAAACCCGGTTTAGAGGCTAGAGTGTGAGTGTCTATTTTCCTTTCCTAGTTGTATAAATCGAGTTTTGGACTTTAATCTAGTAGAATGACCCTAAATCAATGAGTTCGTTGGTCCTTTACCTTGAGTCCACCAAGCTTACTAGGGATTTACTACGGGATTTGCACCTTTGACCATTATGACCACCCACGGTGTGAAAAGGCCTTGGTTACCGAGTCTCGTCCCTTAGGTGACCGTGTTTAGGATTGTTTGATTAGTCCAAGTTCTCCACTTTTTGTGGGTTTGAAGGGAAAGCGCGCTCCCAACTCACCCATTTCCCTACCTCCTATACATATCACATAATAAATTGCAATTTGTTGATTCTCTCTTTCTTAATTGTCAAGAAGTGCCAAAAAGCCAAATCTTGCCAAAAAAGGGCAAAAAAAAGAAAAGAAAGAAAAAAATGAAAGAAAGAAAAGAATGAAGAAAAAGAAAAGGCACAAAAGCCAAAAAGAAAATAGAAAAGAAGAAAAAGAAATGGCATGGCAACAAACAAATCAAAACGTCGAAAAGAAAGAAAATGCCAAAAGAAAACACGTCTCACAAAAAGAAATCCCCACAAAAAATAAGCCTTTTTCCGACTTTTGCCATGAAGAGCCTACCAAAGGACCGAGTCCCGAGGAAGGATGATAGCGGCATTAGTCGGTCTTCCCTCATTTTGCATTATTTCCACCTTTTTACTTGGACTTGTTAGGCGGTTTTGGACATGGGACGACCCTCTTGGCTCATGGCTAAAGGGGGCGGGGTCTCACTTACCTACAGTGTCGACTAACACCGTGGTTCTTCACTTTTCCACTCCGCCGATAGTCCCGTAGTACATTTTTAGAAAGTTAGGAGGACCTAGGTAAGTTACCAACGTTTTTGTTGCTTTATCGTCATACTATTAGGGTTTAGTCCACCTTGGTTTGTATTTCTAGCTTGGGAACGTTGTCACTTACCTCGAGTCCTAAACCGGTGCTTCTTTCACCGCTTTTTGAGGGAAGCGGTATTTGTTTTCTTTTGGGTGCAACCGATTATGTGTTTGTTTGTGTGTTTGTTTGTTTGTGTGTTTTGTGTCCGGTTGCATCCACAGTTTTGTCGCAAGACCCGACTTGCCTTGCGGAGTGCACTTTTCCTCTAAGTGTACTCGCGTGAGTTGAAAGGGCGTAGGGTGCGCTAATACCCACTCGGCTAGTTTAGTATTTAGTATGTGCTTACTTGAGGGCGAGTAAGGGTTAAGTGTGGGGAAGTTGATAAGTGTGGTTTGTAGTGCCTATTTCGTAGTGTTTTGGTCCCATTTTCCTTGTGGAATCGCTCTTTGGGAGCGGTCTATGGGCTTCTTATGCTTCCTTTAGTTCGTTTCAGGTTCCCGAGACCGATTTGGAAGAGTTGGAGCGATTCCGACTCGATACATACACATTTTGGAGCCAACGGAGTAAAGGAACGATGACTCGATGCCTTGGAATCGACCCCGAGACCTTGGGACCCAATCCCGAGCCTCCGAGACCCGATCCCGAGACCCGAGCCTCCGAGACCCGATCTCGAGTACCAGCCTCCGAGACCCGATCCCGAGTCCCGAGAATCGATGAGAAACCCATGAGAAGCAAGGAGGGACCGAAAGAAGCTTAAAGGAGGCCTACAAGACTCAACCGGTTCCGGTTGAGCTCAACCGGAACCGGTTGAGGTGCACAAAAGAGAGGTGTTCTGTGAAGGGTCCATCCCGAACGGGACCAACTCATCCCGAACGGGATGAGCCCAATTCAGGCCGCACTCCTTTCTTTCTTCTCCTTTCCACTTGTAACTCTATTTATACTCTTCCCTTGTTTTGTAGAGGATATGCACTCCATTAGACATTAAACCCTAAACTACTTTAGGTTAGATTAGATTAGATTAGTGTAGATTAGTAGGTAATTAGTTGTTAATCGTAGATTAGCTCTTGTATTAAGGAATTCTTGAAGAATCCATTCAAGCTTGACAACCTTGGTGGAATTATTTGGGTTTTCTTATATACAAGTGTTCTCCTTTTCCATTTCCTTTGTAGTATGGTACAATCCTCTTCTCCTTTTACTCTTTATCTTGTTTTAATCATCCAAGTTTTAGTCTTTGATTGTTGTTTATTGTTTTCACTAGTTTATAGATGTTTGTTTTGTTTCTTATGATGATTCTCCTTGTTAGTGTTAGTTGTAGTTGGATTATGTTAGAGTAGTGTTCTTGCTAGAATTAGTAGGGTGATTAGGGTGTTAATTGGGCGATTAAGGGTTTGTTAGAGATGTTGGTGGAAGATTTGGGTTTCCTCTTGGTTTGGTGCACATCACTTGTTTGTTGAAATGCTTGATTGACTAAGTAGTTAAGAATGCTTGTTATTCTTGCCTTTCTTTTGTGGGTGATAGTTTTTTTGTGGGTTCGGTTCTCTCACTAAGTTGCGAGAGCCCGGTGAGGACGACCCCTAGGTCGGTCTACGAAGCGAGAGCCCGGATTCAACCTAGGCTTATAGCGTGTTAGAAACCCCGATTGTGTTGTGTATCGCTGAGATGGGTTTTAGGTGGAACCTCTAGGTGAGTCTAAGTTGCGAGAGCCCGGACCAACCTAGATCACCCTACTACCTCCTTCGCTCTAGTTCTCCCTTGACCATTCCGTTACCCCTTTGACCCCGACCTAATCCTAGCCCGTTCTCCTTAGTTGTTCCTCTTAGTCATAGCCTAGTTTTCTCCCCTCTTCTCAATCTCTAGTTTAGCTTAGTCCGTTGACTTAGTCTAGTATTTGGGCCGACCTTGTCTAGGCTATACATTACCGTCCCCGTGGATTCGACCCGACTTGCCCTATCTACCCTAGTTAGGAATAGCCGGTTACTTTACTTGATCGGTTGGGACGTGACGAATCCCTACCATCAATCCTTCACATTTGAATAAAAGTGGATAAATCGTAATGGGTTGAAGGGAGTAGTTATTATGAATAATACATCTTATCAGTTTCACCAATAATAATAATTTTCTTACATTCTTATAAACTCAAAAATCTAATACCCAAGCCAACAACTCATCGTTATTGAGTTATCACATTAACGTCAAATAATGCATTACTTAATTTACTGCTTATGATATTAGAAATGACTTTGAAAGTAAACAAAGTTACAAAAACATGAAATTGAAACAAAAATGAATAAACAATTAAATAAATATTGGATAATGAGACAAAAAAGACGGAACTGCGAATTACAAAAACATAAAACAATATAGTCTCGTGCGGTGCACAGGTATGACGACTAGTTTTAATAATTAAACGTACTGTAGATTATTAAAGTTTCTCAAAGAATCACAAATGGGACTCACAATAAATGTCAAATAATACCAAAAAAATTTACACATATGATTTATTAGTTTAAATACTCAAAATGATAAAAAAATATTTGGTACTTCGTATGCGTAATATCATTCAATAATAAAATACAATGATTTTTCCATTATCACTTTTTTATAATAGTTTCAAAAGTAATGGTTGTTTCGAAAAATTTTAAATAAGATCGATCTAATTTGTACGTATTAATTATTATAACTGGAAAATCAATATTAGAGACCTGACGTTAATGACCCTATTACTGATTTTACTTAAAAAGAATTGAGCTTATTTCGAGCTTAAATAAAATAACACTAAGAAATAAGTCGGTTGATTGATTTGTAATTAACGATTAAATGATTTGTAATTATTATAACTGGAAAATCAATATTACCTTATTCATTTTAAGGTTGCACTTTTTCTAACCTAATTTACTAAAGCTTACTCTTCTTAACCTAATGTTAACTTTGAGAATCAAAAACCGCAAATAATATATAATCACAATTGGAATTGGACATTAAGATTTAAATCATTTGCCTCGGCATCAAGAAACAATAACCGAGTTAAAACTTATTGCTACAACCGATGTATTTTAAAATAACGAAGAGACATTGATTTTTGGGTTATTTAACAGGAATAATACAAACTTTGGGTGGTATTCCATGAATAAAACCGACTTTAATTAATACGTGAATAAAATCATGTATGAGACATATTATACACGAATGAAATTGTCTCTTAAATGACCGGATGAAGTCGGTTTTCGTGGGTCCCATACTAACACACATCTTCATCTTCTTCATTCCCACACCAAACTCGATTTTCCCAATAACAAAACTTCAAGGTCACAAGTTTGCATGGATCAACCTACATTTTCAATCAAACCAGTTAAAAAAACACAAATAGAAAACCCATAACAACCCCTAAATTAAACTTAGAATAAGAAACACCCTAAATTAATAAGGAAACCCAGAAAAATCGATTTGGGAGAAATGAAAAAACAATACTCACCATTGACATTGCCGACTCAAAGGATTGAGGAATGAACTTCTCTACGGTTATAACCCCTGAAAATGAATTTTCGACAATTTTAATGGTAATTATAAAGACGGACAAGATGAATTATTACCTTCGAAAGTTGATAAACAGAAAAAAGTCGAAAAAAAATTACCTTCGACAAGGTGAATTGAAGAAGAAGATGAAGTGATGAATTGAAGCAGAACATAAATTGAGGAAGAAGATGAAGTGAAGATGAAGTTAAGAAGTTGAAAATTAATGAAGTTAATTGTATGGGGTTACATGAAAAGTCAATATTAGTAAAATATTAACGGGCATAGGCGGTAGCAGGTGAGACAATTTCATTAGTGTATAACATGTCTGATACATGGTTTTATCCCCGTATTAATTAAAGTTGGTTTATTTATGAAATACCACCCAAAGTTGGTATTATTCCGGTTAAATAACTCTTGATTTTTTGTTCCCAAAATTGAATGCGTTAAATTTTGCAGTTTATGTAAATATAAGCGGTGAGTTTTTATGCAATGTAGTTGCAAAGAATTAGTAGTCTCAATTAGCTCTTACAATTAATGCAGTTTTTATACTTGCAATCAAATAAATCTAAACACAATTACATGTATTTAGATTAGATGTATCTGATATTATATTCGGACGTTATTAACGTTCTATATATTTCAATTTGTGCTCTCTGATTCAAGTTACCTTGACCTCAAAAGTCAAACACAAAATCATGGGAAGAGGTGAGAATTAAAATTTCCCTCGAGATACAAAGAATAATAAATTTTACTTCTACACATTCTTGAAAAAAAAGAAAAGTCAAGCAATTAACAAATGCTATAATTAGAGCTATTATATATTAATATATATGTTCAAAATTCAATCCGAAATATCATTTATATAGAACAAAAAAATTTATATTATTTACGAATATATACAATAAAAGATGTGATGTATATAAAATATAATATAATTTGAAATATATATACATATATATAGTTATTTATTTGTATAGTTATTTATTTATTTAGTTAGAAGGGTTGTGTAATTTATCAACGAAAGTAATTAAGAGAGACTGCTTCGTGAATTGAAATTTGGGATTTTTTTGTTTTTTATTTTTTTAATAAATCTATACACATCCTCGGTATGAGAAAAAGACTACTGTATGTTTTTTCTACAATTTTTTCAATGACTAATATTGTGGATCAGTGGATTGGGTTTGTGAGACACATGGTTATATATATATATATATATATATATATATATATATATATATATATATATATATATATATATAGAAGATGTTTAACAGCTACTAAAATGAATTGTTCAAGAAAATAAGGAGAAAACTATTAATGATGTTCGTAAATGACATACTCATAATACTACTATAAGCGTACACCCATAATTTTACGGAGTAGTTATGCGCTTTAGTTATATAAAGATAATTTTCTCTATAATATTTTTACATAAATAATTACATTTATTATCGGGAAATAAAGTCTCCTCTTTCCCCCATCCCTAATATATAAGAACAACAACATTTAGAGCATTCTTATTCATCCACATCAACATTGATGACATGGATCTGATGTGTCGCATTCTCATGCGCCCACGTGGATGGAGCATTGTGTGAATGAGGGAGGATGAGGGAACGAGGGATGAGGGATGAGCATTGTTAGCAGTTTACACTGGGAGGTAACTGTAAACGGCGGTTTCTGGGTAGTTTACTGCTGTTTTCTTATTTTTTTATTGGAATTCAGAACTACCCACTACCCAAGTAAAAAATAATGATAACTTCTATGTTTAAAACTAACTGCTAACAAGTTACTCTCCTTATTAAAGCATTGGAGAGAATTTGGTTTGTTCACAACTACTGTGCAAAATTTCAGAGAAAACTGAGTATACAATTTACAATTTTACAATTACATATACAATCACAAATCACAAACTATGGCGTTTCAATGTAAGTTGGTCACGATCCCAGAAATTACAGAATCAACGAGATCCGTCCAGATAACGGTGCGAATTATGAGGAAGTGGCTACGTACGTCAAAGAAGCCGGATTTCGATGCGTCCCAAATAGGCAAAAAACCAATAACTTTCGGAGTTGAGCTTATCATGGTCGATAGCTCGGTATGTTCTCCCGTCCTTTTTTTTTGTAACCGTAATTCCATCTGTGTAACCATCTGCTCGATGTAAACCATATGTTCAATGTTAACCCGATACATTATGTAAATAGGGCAACACAATTCAAGCGTCAATCAGACAGAAATTAGTGTCAGCATTCGGTAAAAGGTTTAAAGAAGGACACATCTATAACATTTCAAAGTTTTCAGTTTCGTCTAATGTTGGCACGGAAAAAGCAACAGCGCACAAGTGCAGAATTTGGGTTGAATTTAGTACCAAGGCGATGGAATTGCACCCCGATTCAAATATCCCAATGTGTGTGTAAAATTTTACTGAATATGACGATATTATAGCAGGAAACTTCCCAACGACACATACATAGCTGAGACAGTAAATAGTCTACTGAAATACTCATTTATACGTATCCACATTCACCTGCTAACTATTTGTGTTTCTCAATATCACAGACGTCATTGGAAAATTTATTGATTACAACTCTATTCAAACGTCAGCAAAAGGCTACAATTGGACATCAATTGTCTTGGAGAATACACAGTTAGCAACACTCTTACTGATCTAAATGTCATGTCAGTTCTTAATTATGTTCTAAAAAAAATCTGCATACAGGAAAGAACAGATAACATGCTCCGTGTTCGGCCCATTTATATCGGATATAGTATCAATTGTGAACGGGTTCATGCGGAAGGACAGACTGATCTTAGTAATAAGGCATGTGAAACGGAATGAATAGAAAGGTATAAACTACTAACCTATTGTTTATTTCTACAAAAGAGTGCAATTCTTTTTACAAACGACTTCACTACTGTTAGACGAAGTAGAATAAAAAAGAACGCGAGATCATTCCAGTAGAATAATAAATAGATTGGTTAATTTTCTCAGATGAAGTTAGTATTACGACCCGTGATGCATCTAAGATATTGGTTAATCCTAAAATTGAAGAGCTGTTTGCATTCCAAAGAAAGTAAGTTCACAGCTGCCCTAATTCAGTCCAGTAAAGTTGAATTTTACCGAACTTGCTCACAATACTACGTCATTATAGTTACCCAGCCTTATCCGGACCCGATAGGTGGAAGACTGGTGTGCCGACTACGTGCACCAGACCTCGCAACATACTCACTAGATCTAAGTGCAAGTCACTATCGGAGATTAAATAGCACGAAGGTATATTTTACTCTTATATTTCTCTTAGATAATTACTCTTATATTTCTACGAAGGAAGGCATTATACTAAGATTGGAAAAAGTAGCTACAAATACCTACAGTATACCTCAGACAAAGTTAACAGTAGATAACATTTATGTTGGCTGGGGCGTTCGTTACACTAGCAACCATATATGAGATGGACACAACAAAAGAATGATGCTACCCATCGTGTGGAGAGTGCAGGTATAAGATGTTGGAAAAGTAGAATAGGATGTGGTACTGTGAGACGAAAGATTGTCGATTCATCGGCTTGGCAATGAGGCAGCCGTGATAAGGTTACGCTGCCATGAACATTCACTACTTACCAATTAGTATTTTTTTTGTTGTACTAACAGTGAGTACATTTAAGCAGGTACCTGGGGAAATTCACTGTGTTTGATGACATATGTGAATTTGTGGACATTATAATTTGGGACGATCAAATAGCAAAACTCCTAGGGAAGACGGCAAAGAAGCTGCTAGACGAAAGGACGGTTTGAGTTTATCCTATCCCATGATTTAGCGTGTTACACAACTTATTACACAACAGTATTGACTTACGATGTATGTGCAGGAGTCAAGTCCAAACGGTCTACTTCCCCAAGAATTCTGTGCTATTATAGAGAAAGAGTATCTTTTCAAACTCAGGATCACGCAAGCATTCAACATTAAACAGAATTCAAGATGCTACGCAGTCATAGATATGTGTGATAATGAAGCAAATAAGCTGACATGGAGAAATCTGATGACTACACCACCTACTACACAGACGGTACTCCACTAAACCTATACAGTCATAGAGTTAGCATGGTTTTTCATATTTATATAGGACGAATATTACAACACTGTAGGTGCAGGCAGTGGAAGTAGTAGACGAAGCAGCAGCAGGGAGTTCTGTCTCGGTGTCAATTGTGTCAAAGAATCCCGTTAGTGCAACGGTAAGCTACTGTTTTACTATTTTTTTTCCATCTTTGTTTCATTAAAGACGCAACTCAATAGTCCCTATTCGGATCAATTACTGGCACAATAGGACATAAATTTAGGAGTCTTTGTGCGAGCAACCAGATGAGTCCACCAAGGAGACGAAGTAATTAAGGGAACAGTAGCCATACCAGGCCAGTTCAGGGAAACAGTGTGGTGGCGGCCAATTCCGAAAAAGCAGCACGAACAGATACAGCTTTTGAAAAGTGTGAAGATGCAGGAGAGTCAACCGAGCCGCAGTCCAAACAACGGAAGAAACGACATGGAAAGGCTCATATGACCTAAGTCAGCCCACCGATTTAATATTGATGCCAATTTCTAAGCTGCTGTCTTAATTTATGTGTGGTACTGTTGAACTATATTTCATTTTGCAGTTCGATTGTGGTGACTCTGTTTTTAATTTTTACCGGTAATCTCGAACCTGATTTTCATATTTACCTATAGTTACATGGTGTTTAATTGTTATGGTTACTATACATTCACTGTAGTTAGTTGCATCGCCTTGCTTCTCTCAGGCATATCGTCGACCCTCATCATAAACGAATAGGTGCATACCCACGTTTTACAAAAACCCGAGTAGACATTATAGCGCTACAATTAGAGGATCGACTAATCAGTCGTACATCGCTCTAAGAGCGTAATGTAGTCAGACTCAGGCCACGCCAAACGACGGATGTGCACTCTAGACATTTACTTTTAAGAAATTATTATATGCTCATCATTGAGAAGTGTGCCTCGACATTCTGTCGCCCTCCGTCTCACTAAGAGCATGCTATGACACAATGTATTATGTATTATAAACGCTTCGATTAGGAGGGAAGGACGACGTGTTGTACAGGCTACCAAAATCGCAGCTCATCATTGAGAAGTACGCCTAAACATTCTGCCGCCTTCCAACTCACTAAGAGCATACTATGATACAATATATTTTGTGTGTTATAAACGCTTCGATTAGGATGGATGGGCGAAGTGTTGTATAGGCTCCCAGACCCGCAATTGACCAAGATAAGTTGCGTCGTTTAGAACCAGTCAAATTAGGGATTGGGTATTGGAATTCCTTAGATCGTTTCTCCCGCACATGAGTAGGGTGCCTACAATATCATACAAGCACTTATGTTAGTTGTCATGTAAAGGACCACTAATTAGACAAGATACTAGTAATTAGTAAGGGATTTTTGTAATTATTAGTATTATAAATTGCATGTATATGTATTATTAACTTTGGTAAATATTTTCAGTGGTGTACACGTATATACCTTAACATACGGTCAGCCACACACCCATATATATGTATGTATACATATGTATTAATTATAGACAAAAATATTTATAACTGTGTACACATATATACGTTCAGTCACATATATACAGTCAATCACATACTTATATATATTCAGCCACTCACATATAAATATTTACAGTCACATACTTATATACAGTCAGTCACATAGTAATTAGGGATTAATTAAAGATAAAAATATTTACATTAGTGTAGTTCAGTCACATATACACAGTCAGTCACATACATATATACATGCATATATGTATGTATGTACTAATTATAGATAAAAATATTTACAATAGCCAACACATATACGTTACCCACCTCCTGAAAGAGTGGGTGATTTTTTAAAAAAGATATGAAATCTATGGGAATGACTGTGAAGGTATAAGACTCCTATGTAACCACTTCATATATTCATTGCTTATTAATAGGTAAACAAAAACCACCTGTTAACTATTCACTATGTACCCGGAATATTCTTAGCTATATAAATAAGGAAAATGCAGTGACTTTAATCAACTTTCTATCACAAAACTATCACAGCAAAATATCAGAAAAGATTTTCAGTATAACTAATACACCAGGAGACCCGAGGTTCCTTCATGGATTTATAGAAGGAAGGGTTATCAGGATATGGAGAGGAAGATTTAATAGAATAAACCCGTATGAAGCAGAACCACTCACTAACGAGATGTTAATCGTTGATGATGAGGCGAGTCCCTTTCTTAGTAGAGTAATTTCATCACTACACTTAACTATCATCCATTTCTATGTGATTAATTTTTTAAAGTGATGCAGGGAGTTGTGACACAGTGTTCTATTCATAGGCAGAATATGCATTATTTCGAAGGAAAGTTCTTTGAGGGAAGGGCATATAGGATATATTATTTCAATATGGTTGTAAACAACGGTTGTGGACTGTGCTACGCCCCATGCATTCAAAATGGTGTTTCACTCAGAAAGTATTGTTGATGAAATACAAGTGCCACTACCTTACTTTGGATTCAATTTTGTCACCATTGATGACATCAGGAGACACTCTCTTGGGGACCGTTCATTTATAGGTAAAATCTGTGTTTTACGTAGTCATAAACAATTATTATATATAAGGGATTCAACTATAACTTATGATATGTGATAGATTTCATAGCCGAGGTTATAGAATACAGAGTTCTATTTAAGAGAGCACTCCCATGTGCAGTATTACGTCTCAGAGATGCAAAGTAATTTTCTTACTCTTTTTTCTAGCACAATCATATTCAAGTTAATGGTCATTTACATTCAATATTTCTAACACATTCAATCTCATATTTAAGTTACTGGTCTATCATTTATATCCAATCTACAGTGGGCACGAAACGACAATGTGGCCGTGGGAGCATATTACAGATGAACTACATGTCTTGGCAACCAATGAAGAATATCTAACCAGAAAGCCAATTGTTGTCTTTCAGTGTGTGAAAGTTAATTATGAAAGTAAGGATCTGAAAATACAACTGAGTAAATATTTTTTCAGAATAAAGTGATCTGCTAAATAATTAATTTCTTATTTTTTTGCAGGAAATATGATACTTGAAACAAAAGCAGCATCAAAATTATATATCCACCCTGATATTCTCGAGGTCAGAAACTTTGGTACTATGCCATGTGAGAAAGACATTATGCACGTTATGTGGAAGTAGGCATTAACAAACGTGTCGAGATTGAAGTTAGAAGCAAAATTAGATGGGAGTATTTAAATTTTCTTTTATCATAATAAGTTATTATTATTGTAGGTTTAAGTGTCGGTTTTTTTAAAAGAAATGTTAGACTTACGTACTTTGCTTTGTCGGTGGTTAATTAGTTTAAATTTTTTTTTACATGTAAGTCGTGCGATTTTAGTTTGCGGTGCAGACTTTGCGAATTAATGTTACATTTTTTTTTACTGTTCACCCGTGCATATAAACATTTTACACCCTAAACAGAATTTTTGTTTGAAGATGGTAGCTAACGACATAGTCAGATAACATGCAGCCTAAACAATCACTGTACAGGCAATATTAATCAAGACAATTTAGTTGGCAATATTAATCAAAACAATTTAATTCGTTTAAAATTCTCTTCAATGTAAGACGTGTGCTTTAAGTTTGTTAGTCCAGATTTAGCGATTGACCCAATGTTACATTTAATTTCTTTACTCTTGAATCGTGTGTATGAACAATTAGCAACCAAAAACAAAATCAAGAACACCGGCAGATGACATAGCAAAAAAAAATAGACCCAAAAAAGGCATTGTACAGGCAAAAGTAATCAAAACATTCAAGTTAAGAGGTGTACTTACCTTTATTTTGGTTATTGCCCACAACTTTCTTAACTTCTAATGTTGGCCATGTAACTTCTCCACTTGCTGAGAAACCACCTCCTCAGTAGTTACCACTCCCACAACAAGGCAAAATCCATGTATTTAAATTTCCATTAGTAGTGAAACAATTGAGTCAAAATAATCATAATCATTCAGAAAATGGAGAAAAACAACATCTATAATGCAAAATACTTAACAAAACGTCACAGAGTTGTGAAAGCGAAAAAATGTCCTACCAAACTGTCATCCATTGTTGAATTAGTTGACATTCATAAGGTATATATGTTATATTTTCGTTTTCTAATAGATCAGTTAATATTATGTTAAATTACTTGCAAACTAATTCTCATTTTGTGTCTTCAGGCTGGAATATACTCAATTATTGCAACATTGAAGGAAGTAGATACTGAAAAGAAATGGTATCGAAACAAGTGTAAGGTATGTGAAAAATGAGCAGGATTGAAAGAAGACGACCTGTGGTATTGAACTACGGAATATTGCTACAGATCAGAAGTGGGACTTCCAGTGAGAGATATAATATCGGTAACAAATTACAGTACAACATTCTTTTCTTTGTCATGAATTATGTTGAATAATTTGACATAGTTTTTTTTAATATAGTTTCAAGGTGAAATTTTTAATTGAAGATCACAATGGTGACAAGATTCACATCATCGCCAACAATGAGCAAGTAGAAAATGAAGTTGCTTATAGTGAATCTGATTGTATTGACATGCTAAGAAATGTAAGATCACTCATTTAGTCAATAATAAGTTAGTTCATTTACTGTACTAAAATATGTATATAGAATGTAGCGTACACATGAAATTAACATTCATAAAATCTAGGTGAATGACCCAAAGGAGTTACCATTTACATTCTGGATTCTTCAAGACAATGAGTTCATAATAGACTTGGAAGTTTCAAGACACAAAAATATTGTCATGAATTCAAGGTGCTACAAAGTCATTAACCTAAATGATGACACGGAAGAAATCAACAAGAGAAAGATTGTCATGATTCCACAGGTGAAAATAACAACATTGTACTAATAGAATTTATTAATATATGAATGACTTTTCTAACCGTTTAATTAAAACAGGAGCCCAGCACATTAAGTAGATCTGAAGTAACAGATGATACGAGATTGGTAAGTAAAATCATTAGAACATTGATAAAAATGACAATGTATTCATATTATAGTTTATTATTCATTAATTATTTGTCTTCCATGAATTCATGCAAATTGACACACCTGTTGTGTACACAAAGGAGGACCCCTCAGCTGAAGTTACACCAATGAGCAAAGTCTCCCGTAAGAGGAAATATTCAGCAGTCGATGAATCAAGTGAACCAAGATCAGAGTGTGTGACCTTGGATCAGCAACAAAGAACATCAGAACATTGTGAACAAGACCTAATCAATCAGTGCATTCAATTAATGGACGCTGATTTTTAATTATTTATTATTCAATTTCGTTGTTTGAATTCTGTTTAACTCAAGTGGGTAGATTTTAATGATTTCTGCAGACTATTACAATTGTTGTTTTGTTATCAAATCAAGATGTTATTTCCTTTTTCATAAGCGTTTCATTCTCAACAGTCAGCAATCATTAATAATATCAATGACGTTAACGACACACGAGACATATGAAACCAATAGAATTGAAAATGTCATACCATGTATTTATAAACATCGCCGCATTATTTGTCAGATAAATAATGTGTAGGTTAAGCGAAATTCCACAGTACAGAGAGTATTCCAATGTTGATGCAACATGTCAAACAAAAAATTAGATTTCCTGATTAGTCGATCGCTTTCCCAGTATAAAAGTCATACATTAAGTGCTTTTGTTTAAGTCTATTCCCAAACAACAGTAATGACTGAAATATTGTAATGTATATGCATATGTGTATATAGACAAATGTAGGACTATATAACGCTAAAATCCATTATAGAACAACTCTTCTAAAAAATTATGTGTAGTTATTATGAACTAAAACTTAGCATGAAGCAGCAAGTTAAATTTAGAAACTGACGGTTTGAAAACAAATAAAACTGACAAGAGCATGTTCTCCATTGATAATCAGTTATTCAAAATGTAGGATATATATATATACAATTCATATATACATACATCACTAAATGTTAATGAAAAGATTAGCAAAACTCATTACATTGAGGTTATCAAATACAATAGAGTATTCTAATTGTAACAGCCCTAAATTTTCGCAACTAAAATAATAAACCAAAAACGGAAAACTCAAAGCTGTTTGAAGTTTCTCCCAAAATATTGAAACAAATCTGGCATCCCTATCTGACACAATATCCTTAGAAACTCCATGAAGTCTTACCACATGATGTACATAAGCATCAGCAAGCTGCTTCTTCTTCCAAGTATCTTTCATCGGAATAAAATGTGCACACTTAGTCAGCCTATCAATAATCACCCAAATCATATTATTACCTTTTTGTGACCTTGGCAAACCAGCTACAAAATCCATGGAGATTGAACTCCACTTCCACTCGGGAACCTCTAAAGGTTGCAACTTCCCTTGAGGTCTCCTATGTTCACTCTTAACCTTCTGACATATCAAGCATCGAGACACAAAATCTGCAATATGTTTCTTCATACCGGACCACCAAAATGCTAACTTCAAGTCCGCATACATTTTATCACCTCCGGGGTGAACAGAATACGGTGTTGCATGTGCCTCAGTCATGATTCTTTCCTTAATCTCCCAGTTGTTAGGCACACAAACTCTATCATGAACCTTAATCAATCCGCTCTTGTCGTGCCGGAACAAAGTAGGCTCATTCACTAACTTATCCTGCAAATATTTATCACCAACCTGCAATTCTCTAATCTCCCCTATCAAATCACTCTCGACAGATAACACATTAGACGGGGTTCCTGGCTTCGCCATTTGGATCGCAAAGCTCACAAATTCTTCCCTTAGCTTATCACGGTTCATCACTAACTGTATCGTATGGAGAGATTTCCTACTTAAGGCATCGGCCACCACATTAGCCTTTCCTTCATGATACTGGATCTCGACCTCGTAGTCCTTAATCAACTCTAACCACCTCCTCTGTCTCATATTAAGCTCCTTTTGAGTGAATATATATTTTAAGCTTTTATGATAAGAAAAAACCTTAAAGGGTACACCAAATAAATAATGTCTCCAAATCTTCAAAGCAAAGACTACGGCTGCTAAGTCTAAATCCATGAGTGGGATAATTTTCTTCATAAGGTTTCAACTGCCTAGAAGCATAGGCAATCACTCTCCTATTCTGCATAAGAACACAACCTAACCCATTCTTAGATGCATCAGTATAAACTTCATAAGCTTCATTCCCATCCGGTAAGGCCAAGACCGGAGCAGTGGTCAACTTCTCCTTCAAAATCTGAAATGACTCCTCACATCCCTCATCCCAATGAAATTTTGTGGCTTTCCTCATCAGTGTAGTCATTGGTCTAGCTATTTTAGAAAAATCCTTCACAAATCTCCTATAGTAACCAGCTAAACCCAAAAAGCTACTAATTTCAGTCACAGATTTCGGTCTAGGCCACTCCTTAACAGCTTTAACCTTAGCAGGATCTACTGATACCCCATCCTTAGATATAATATGCCCCAAAAAAGCTACTTGATCCAACCAGAACTCACATTTCGAAAATTTGGCATACAACTGCTTCTCTCTCAAGGTACCCAGGACAATACGTAAATGTTCCTCATGCTCATCCTCACTCCTCGAATAAATCAGTATGTCATCAATGAACACCACAACAAATTTATCTAGGTATGTCCTAAAAGTTCGGTTCATCAAGTCCATAAACACAGCAGGTGCATTAGTCAACCCAAAAGGCATCACAGTAAATTCATAATGGCCATATCTAGTGGAAAATGCAGTCTTAGGTACATCCTCAGGTGCTATCTTCAATTGATGGTACACAGATCGCAAGTCTATTTTAGAGAAAACACAAGCTCCCTTCAACTGGTCAAACAAATCATCAATCCTAGGTAAAGGATAACTATTCTTGATAGTAACTTGGTTCAATTCCCGATAATCAATACACAACCTCAAAGTTCCATCTTTCTTTTTCACAAATAAAACAGGGGCACCCCAAGGCGACACACTAGGCCTAATATACCCTTTCTCCATCAACTCATCTAATTGTTTCTTAAGCTCTTGCATTTCTAATGGTGCCATTCGGTAAGGTGATTTAGCAATTGGACCCGTTCCTGGCACTAGGTCAATTTTAAACTCAACTTCTCTAGCCGGCGGCATTCCCGGTATTTCTTCAGGAAACACATCAATAAACTCACTCACTACTGGGACTTCATTCATGTCAGGATATTCCACCCTCAAATCTTTTACATGACACAAAATCAACTCAGCTCCCCTAGATAAATGCTTTTTCACTTTCATAGCAGAAATAAGTTTCACTCTAGGACCCTTTACATGACCCCTATAAGATACTCTCACATTCTTAGGCCCTCTCAAGGAAACTTTACTCTATGCACAATCAATATTAGCCCGATGAGAACCGAGCCAATCCATCCCCAAAATCACATCAAAGTGAGGTAAAGGAAATTCTATCAGGTTTGCCTTAAAATCATGATCACCAATACACACAGACACATCCTTAAAAATTCTTTTACAGTTCACTAAGTCCCCAGATGGCATAGCAAAATCATAATCCACAATTTCACTAGGTTCAACATTCATTTTATCCACAAACTTAGTTGAAATAAAAGAGTGAGATGCACCAGAATCAAACAGAACATGAGCTGAAATAGAATTCACAAGAAAGTTACCCGAAACGATGTCTGTATTTTCTGCTTCTTCTCTATTCATGACATAGAGCTTCCCAGTGGGCTTCTTAGTACTCTGTGCCCCATTCACTTGCCCTGCGGGCTTACTAGCTGCTGTAGTGTTGCCCTGAGTCGGAGTTGGGTTCTTATAAGTGTTGTTAGATGCAGACCCATCATAACTCTGTGTTCTTCCTTGTCCCCGAAATCGGTTACCCTGATTCACACTCACACTGGCAGATTGTGCACTACGGGGTCTTCCTGCCTTCTTATTAGTACATTCAAACTCATTGTGTCCTAATTTTCCACACCAGTGGCATGTCACCCTATTTCCCTGACAGTCAACTCTTGGGTGATCTCCTTTGCATATCTTGCAGTAATAGTGTCTGGTAAAAACTTGGCCTGTCCTCTGACTTTTACCATTCCAGTTATTCCCTTCTTCTTTCACATTCCCACCAAAAGATCGAGACTTATTCTGAGGGTTGTTATTATTATGGAAATTTCCTCTCTTAGCTGCGGTGTCAGATTGACTCCCCTGATACTCCCTCTTTTTGGTCACATTAGTTCCCAACTCAGCCTCCATTTTCTGGTTACTCCTCTCAATGTTCACAACTCTAGCATAAATATCCCTCAATGAAGTGAAGGTCTCCCCAGCAAACCTACCCTTAATCTTCCAATTTAACTTGTCCTCAAACCTTGTCGCTTTAATTCGCTCAGTTGGCACCAACTCCGTAGTGAATCTGCTGAGCTCAATGAATTTGTTGTAAAAATCCTTCACACTCATCTCATCTATCTGCTTTAGATCCCCAAATTCAGCCAATTTTTGATTCTTCACATGATCGGGGAAAAATTCTTCCTCGAGTAAGTCTTTAAGGTCATCCCAGTCTTTATCATGAAGTACGACGGTACCATTAGCATTTATTACCCTCTTAGGTTTCATAAAATCATCCTTCACAGTCTGCCACCAGATATCTGCTTCCTCCTACAAGTAGAAAACGGCGATCCTAGCCTGAAACTCATGCGGGCACCCAACAACCAAGAAAATTTTCTCCATCTCCCTAATCCAGTTATCTAGCTCAATAGGATCCCCTTTCCCAGTAAAATATGGCGGTCTCTTCTTCTGTACCGCTTCAGACATCCCAGCGACAGTAGGTGTAGGATCATTTTCATTCTCAACCCTCTCATTCATATTCCGCGCAACCGTAGTCATTTGTTGCACAGCTTCGACAAGGACTGTGTTCTGAGCTATAAGTTGCGTCACCATAGCAGCCATATCATTATTGTTGTTCTCATTTTCCCCTCGTGGAGGCATGGTTACTATATATATATATATATATATATATATATATATATATATATATATATATAAACAAGATTCTATTAAATATTGACATAAAATCGTTCTATCACTAATAATATCTCAAATAATAACATAAGTAGCATTCACACTTCAGGTAAGGGTAATATCACAAAATATTATCATGTTTATACAAATACGAATATATAAATCATGCGTATGCAATGCACCCAAACCACCCAACACTCTGTTTTTTTTTATAAAGGTAAAAGTTTTTTTTTAAACCATTTCAAATTTTGCAAAACATTTTGGAAAGCCTATTGCTCTGATACCAAATGTAACAACCCTAAATTTTCGCAATCAAAATAATAACCCCAAAAACGGAAAACTCAAAGCTGTTGCTCCACACTTAGCTTTACGGAGCCAAGTGCAAGGAAAAGAATAAATAATAAGTAAATAAAAAAATAGAAATTTGATAGCTAATTAAATGGAAACGTTGCAGCAGAAGTCTTAAGTCTTACAAAATCCAAAACGGTTTAAAACAATAGCAAACCAATAATAATAAATCTAATATAAATAGTTTGGAGTCAAGTTAAATAATAAAATTCAGACAGCTTTGGGAACCAAACTTAATATGAGCACAGCATTTCATCCAGCTACCGATGGACAGACTGAAAGAACAAATCAAATACTTGAGGACATGTTACGAGCTTGTATCTCACAATTTCAGGGAGGTTGGGAGGATAAGTTAGATCTGATTGAATTCTCTTATAATAACAGTTATCAGGCTACAATTCAGATGGCACCATTTGAGGCATTGTACGGACGCAAGTGTAGGAGTCCGATATGTTGGGGCGATATTAGTGAGCATGTGATTCTAGGGCCTCAGATGATCACTGAAATGGTTGAGAGTGTTAGGATTATTCAGGACAGGATGAAAGCAGCTCAAGATCGTCAGAAGAGCTATGCAGATAAGACTCGTAGGCACGTGGAATTTGAGGTTGGTGACAAAGTTCTTTTGCGTGTCTCGCCTACTAAAGGAGTAATGTGATTTGGTAAAAGGGGCAAGTTGAGCCCAAAGTTTATTGGTCCGTATGAAATTTTGGAGCGTATTGGCGAGGTGGCTTATCGACTTGATTTACCAGCTGATCTAGAACGAGTGCATAATGTATTCCATGTTTCCCAGCTAAGGAAATACATTAGTGATCCATCACATGTGTTAGACCCGGAGACTATTGAGCTTGATGAGACCATGACTTACGAGGAGACTCCTGTTCAGATTTTGGATAGTAAGGTGCGTAAAACCCGTAGAACTGAGACAAGAATGGTCAAAGTTTTGTGGAATAATAACAATGTGGAGGAGGCTACTTGCGAAGTTGAGTCAGCCATGAAGGAAAAATACCCTCATCTTTTTGCCTAAGGTAAATTTTCGTGCTTCGTGGACGAAGCTTTATTTTAAGGGGGATAGAAACTATGCATGACTACCTTATTTACTACTTTATCTTTGTGTTGGATTAACTTTGTTGTGTGATTTTATGTTATTATTGCTTGTTGGTTAAAAATATGAATCTATTGGTTATTGTTGGTTATGGTTGGATATTGGTTTTCCGTTAATTCTTGAAATACTTGTTTATTTATATTGGTGGTTTATTTAATTTGTGCTCAATGCACATTTTAAGTTGATAAAACTTCTTAAATTTCAAAACTTTGAAAATATTTAATTATTATTTACCCGACATGCTCTTAGCTTTCTAAGTGACCCTTTTGAGGATTGTGAGAATTTTGTGGATTCAACTCTAGTATTATCTTGTGGAAATAGATGATCTTACCTTGTGGAATTAGGGGTAGTGAAGTTGTGTTGGAATTGAGGAATTAGACCCTTGTGGATTTTTGGAGAATTTAGAAATGTAAGTTATCTTGAGGTTGTGCTTGTTTTGGTGGAATTTGGAGATAGAGAGTAAACATTTTATTTTGGATATATATGAGGAACTTTGGCGAATTTTGAATATATGGAGTGAATAATCATTGTTGGGATACATATGAGGAGTGTGAGAATTTGTTTTAAGGACGAATTTAAACTTCGAGGACGAAGTTTTGTTTTAAGGAGGGAAGTCTGTAACACCCCGTTATTTTCCGAGTCAATTATAAAGTGTTACTGGTCTATTTTATTTGAATCGGGCTATTAAGTCGGGAAAAATATTTTCAATGTCTTTATAAATTAAAGAATTTTGGGCCTTTTATAGTAAATTGATTTTGGTTTCTAAAATTGGAGTTTATTTATAGACCGACTTAGTATCGGATCGAATTTGAGTCAAACAAAAAAAAATAAAAAATACCTAAACTATATAACCCTACGTATCCCCACCCCACCTAATTCATTCATCCTTCTTTCAAATCTGCCGCACTGCTTCTACACCGTTCCATTGTTTTTGAGCCCATCGATCGTTCATCGTTCGATCTTCAACATCAACCTCTGCCACTACTATTTTCCTCAATCTTCCTGTTTTACACCATCTATTTGTAAGTTCTTAACTATTAGTCCTCCTTGTTTATTTTTATTTATGAATCAAATATGAGGCATGTCTAGATATTTCGAGTTTCGACTTCTTTTTATTGTTTTTGGTCAAAACTGTTTCCTCGACATAAATTAACGGTTATGTAAGTATAATTGTGTCTCAATACCGGGTTTGGTTACGTCTCGATTATCGCTGCTTGAGTTTGGTCAGGAATGTTGGAGTTTGGGTAGGAATGCATTCCCGTTGAGTTGTGCCAGTACAGTGGGGAATTGATTTTTATTAATGACTTATCAAGGATTATGCACTACACTATTATATTATTCATGATAATTATATATGTACACTAGCCACAATAGGCCTAATTAGTTGTGATTTGTGCGTATGAATTAATTGGGATAGTATAGTCTTGATGAGTATTCGGTTGGGAATAAGAATTAGTATGGACAGTTCGGTAGTCGTATATGAATGACGGTAATAGCGTATGGATTAGTTGTTGAATCAGTTACATTATTTGTAGCTTGTGGATTCGAGGAGAAAGAGTTCTTGGACTAATACTAGCTGAGTGTTGACCGTCTTGAGAGGTAAGGACGTTTTACCCTTTTCACTTTTAAGTAAAGAGCATGTTCGGATCAAAATATATTTTTATAACGCTTTTGTAAATTATTTCGTCGATCGTAATATTTTTATAATACTCGTAATGTTTGGATATTGAACTTTGTGACACGACTCAAATATTGGTACTATTTTGGTAAAAATTTAAGTAACTTATAACAGACTCTGGGAGTTCTGTTGGTCTAGACGGTTTTAAGGTGCGTCTAAGACGTTCCTGGGACTTTGTCCCGAAACTATTTTCGAGTGAGGATTGTCCGGCCCTCACTCGCTAGGGAGTTAGACTTTCTCCTTTGGCAGTTTCATCCTACTGGCTGTCCAAATGTGAGAAGTGCGCACTATTATGAGTCTAGCTAAGCACAGGTGGATACCTCTAGACCGTGCAAGGGTAGAACCTTGGCACACAGGTTGCGAAAAAAATATATATTTTGCGTTGTTTGATTTTGGCTATTATTTTTATGGTATTCTGGTATTTAAACGATGGTTTTATTTCTGATCTCAGTTTGTTAATATTATTATTATTATTATTTTGATTATTATTATTATTATTATTATTATTATTAATATTATTATTATTTCACGAATTATTACATTATTATACTTTTACTCAACTTTGCTGACGTCCTTTTGTTTTGGGTCGTTCCCCCGCTGGAACCTGTACCTATTTGTGTTTTTGGGTACAGATGATAGGTACACTTGATTTGCTGCATGGGTGCATTCTGGTATCGGGTTATGCTGAGCGAGGAAGGACTTTTATTATTTAACTTGACTCCAAACTATTTATATTTGATTTATTATTATTGGTTTGCTATTGTTTTAAACCGTTTTGGATTTTGTAAGACTTAAGACTTCCGCTGCAACGTTTCCATTTAATTAGCTATCAAATTTCTATTTTTTTATTTACTTATTATTTATTCTTTTCCTTGCACTTGGCTCCGTAAAGCTAAGTGTGGAGTAACAACTTTGAGTTTTCCGTTTTTGGGGTTATTATTTTGATTGCGAAAATTTAGGGTTGTTACACTAATAATCTAAATAAACAGTCAATACCAAGTGTTATAGTTATAGTAATCAATTATCAAGTACTCATTCGTATAGTAGCATTAAGGGGTGATTATGGAGAACAAAGACCCTTCAAGTTCACAAAGAAAAAGTCAAGCAGAAAGAGCAAAAGAAACAGGTGTGAGAGTAAGACTTATTTCATTTTTCATGATAAATTGGTATAAAAATATTGTCCCCATTATTATTTTTGGAAGATTGATGGGTGGATTTTGCCGTCAATCCTACCAAACATGTAAAACCAACTATTCCTTACTGGGTAGATAGGGCAAGTCGGGTCAAATCCACAGGGACGGGGTGTCGGACTAAGGTGTGCTACGGTCTAAGACTAGGTTCAAGGCTAACTAAACTAGGCGATGGCTAAGGTAGACTAAAGACTAAGCTAAACAAGTAACTAATGACAAATGGAAGAAAATAAATCAACAAGAAGGAAACTAGGGCTAGGTCGGGTTCATGGATGCCAGAGAGACCAAAAGGGGAAAAACGGGGTTACTAGCATGCTTTCGTAATCTAGGTTCCGATCGGGCTCTCGCTACTTAAACGGCCTAGGGGTCTCCTCACCACGCTCTCGCTACTAATGGGAGAACCAATCCTATCAACCATACAAGAACATGCAAGAGAACAAGCAAGAAAAACAAAGAATGATCATCTCAAGTTTCACAAGCATTTCATCAAACATGTGGAGTGCAAGGCAAATGGAATCAACAAAAACAAAAACTAGTACCACCCATCTCACCCTAATCATCCCTAATCACACCCAATCCCCCTACTAATTCTAGGGGATAACTACTCAAACATAAACAAACTAAAACAAACACAAACAAGCGAAACCAAAACAAGAATCAAAACATTCATAATGGAGAACAAGTATGAACAACAAACAAGATATAAAGATGAAAACTTGAATAACAATAATGATTAAGAGAAAAGAGATGAGAAAGATTATACCAACTAAAAAGAAATTAAAAGATGAACACTTGCATAGAAGATGACCCAAAACATCCACCAATGCTGTCAAAATTGGTAGAATCTCCAAGAATTCCAATATTACAAGAGTAATCTAACTAGATTAAACTAAGATTAAGGAGTAATTAAAGAGGGATTAAGCTAAGCTACACTAATCTAAGCTAATCTAACCTAAAAGTAGTCTAGGGTTTCATAATAGTAAGGTAGTGTGCTTAAAACAATACAAGAGGGGGTATATATAGAGTTACAAGAATAAGGGAGGTGGAAAAATGAAGGCGGGGCTGCGCTGGGCCCATTCCGGCCGGGAATGTAATACCCGTATTTTCTAGTACGTATTTTCTTTGTAGTAAGTTAGAGGTAAGTCAACCGGAGTCCAGAAAGTTTAGTTATGTGGAACTTTATGTCGAACACGAACAAATAGGCCACAAACTTTATAAGCGGAACATCACGTAATAGACCTTAGATCACTTATATGCCAAGCACAAAATGCACACATGATATTCCCGTGTACTTGGTAAAAACCTAACCTACACTTATATATTCACTCTTATATATTTGTATATATATATACACCTACCTAAACCCTAGCCTACACACCTCTTCATCACAAATTGAGGCACGACATCAACACTACAAAGAATAACGCAGCACGCACCGAACTAGCAAGAGAAGAGAAAGGAGAACCATAGGGGTCGGTTTGGTCTACCGGTAGGCTAGAACTCGATCCTACGCGTCACCTAGGTATGTCAACCGTCTTTATGTTTACGTAGTATGATACGATTAGTGAATAATGAAGTTGATATATTGGTGTCGGGTATATTGTTCTTTTGATCGAATTGTTGCCGTCTGTTGTCATTGTGCCGTTTCTGGTCATTCGTCGCATTCCTTGCTCTTCAATCCAAGTCGGTCTCATTCTTCTGTTCTCCTCGGAACATTTGTTCTGAATTATCCGAGTGAAATCCTAGCGTATACTCCTGCGTCTATATGAAACTGTATGATAATAAGAGGTTGGTGCTGATAGGTTAGAGTATTAGGATTGATAATTGCAATACTATGTTGTACTTCTACGATTCTACATCTTACAAAACTCATTACATAATCATTTAATCCTTAAACCCAACTTATCTCAACCCAAATTATGGCTGCTGTTTTCTCATTCATCTACGCTTTTATTTTCTGCTCATCCTACCATCCATCTTTCATCACTACACAACAATCCTATGTGTGATTAGCGGTTGTATATGATGATTAATCAGCGTGTAATGAGGAGAGTAAGGAGCATACCATGTGTGTCTATATTACGGCGCAAATTGTAGTGACTAAGTTTTATGGCATGATTAAACAATAGTAGTTGCTAGTGTAGTGTGTAATATAATAGGAATCATGCACACATTCTTAATTACTAGTGTAGTATGTATAATATAACAGGAGCAGTAGTAATTTTCCAGCCACACCCGGAGTAGTTGTTGTTGTTGGGTGTCATTCGGAGTTATGATTAGTCGAGCTCCACCGTAATCATAGGTGTAAGTAGCACAAGACATTGTAGTTAATTAGCTGTGCTTATTCACTCACGGATATATATAAACACACTTAAGATCACATATTTACTTGGGTCAAAGATAAGGACACTAAACATTTAGTTCAATTCTAATAACTAGGCCAAGATAATAATATGTCGTAACTAAGTTAGCGTCAGGTTTCATTTCATAATTAAGCTTGTTAAAACCGTTATTAATTTGAATTTATATTATTTTACTAGGATCGGACTTCGTAGAATCTCCGTGGTGATATATATACTATCTACCTGGTGGTGACGGGCTAACTAGGTAAGGTTTTCCTTACTTGGAATATGTTAATAATATAATGTCGTATGAGCTATGTATTTATGATGTGACATTGATATGAACAAGATTGAGTAGTATAGCGAAATCCTGACCGGGAGGTCCATTGAGTAGCGTAGCAAAATCCTGACCGGGAGGTCCACTGAGTAGTATAGCGAAATCCTGGCCGGGAGGTCCATTGAGTAGTGTAGCGGAAATTATGGACACAGTGAAGTGCTGAGAATATGGCGATGATATTATCGATTGGTACGGATGATGATGTTGAGATGATTGAGACTGAATGTTTTATACTCCGTATTGGTATTTTAATGTTAGCATGTTCTAACCGTTTTCTCTGTTTAAATTGTCACCCTATTTTATTGGGGGCCTGCGACGATCCAATTGACATTTTCGGTCTTTTGGGGAGCAGATTATTGATGCAGATATGGATCCTTGATGTGTGCTTAACTGAAAGGATTTTCTGTTCGGGAAGGGAGTGCGTAACCAACATTGTCATACTCTTAGCGCGTTTCCGTCATTAATACTTAATAGACCCTTTTTGTTTTATGTAGCCGTTTTGGGTTTTTTGTAACCGTACTTAGTTCCAAACTTGGTTTGCATCCTTTGAATAATCTATTAAACTCGGTTGTGTCTCAGTATTGTATTGTGATGGGACTACTGTCTCGGTTAACCCGAGATGCCTCGGTTAACCCGAGATGGTAACACTTCCATTTATCCAGGAAGACCTAGTAAAGGCTCTTGGATAAACGAGGGTGTTACAGGGAAGGACCATCACGGGCGGGTTTATGCTCTTCCCGGTCGAGATGATTTCGGTCCCGGTCGGAAAGGGTTGATCCCGGTCAAGAAGGATGTGCTCCCGGCCGGGATGGCCTGTCAGAGGCTGCTGTTTGTTCTTGCTTCTCGTCCCGGTCGTGATGGATGTGTTCCCGACCGGGATGGGTCTTGTAGGCTTCAAATATGGTCTCATAGGTCCCCACTTTCTCTCCCTAGGGTTCTCATCGATTCTCGGTGCTCGGGAATGGGTCCCAAGGGCTCGGGATCGAGTCTAAGCTACCGAGTGATCGTCGCTTCTCTTCATTGGCTCCAAATGTGTCGGAAACGAGTCGGAATCGTTCCATTTCACCGAGATTGGTCTTTGGAACCTAAAAGAAACTACAAGAAGCTTAAGTAGCCTCGAAAACCGCTCCAAAGAGGGATTCCACAAGAGAAACCGGGACCAAACACAAGGAATAAGCACTACAAACCACACTTATAACTCCTCCATACTTAACCCTTACTCGCCCTCGAGTAAGCACGAACTAACTACTAAACTAATAAGAACTAAAATACTAGCCGAGCGGGTATTAGCGCACCCTACGCCCTTTCAACTCACGCGAGAGCACTTAGAGGAAAAGTGTTCTCCGCAAGGCAAGTGGGGTCTTGCGACAAAACTGTGGATATAACCGAACACGAAAACAAACAAACAAACAAGCAAACAAATAAACAAACAATCGGTTGCATCCAGAAAGAAACAAATACCGCTTCCCTCAACAAAGCGGTGAAAGAAGCATCGGTTAAGGACTCAAGGCAAGCGACAACGTTCCCAAGCTAATAACACAAATCGATATGAACAAAACCCTAATAGTATGACAACAAAGCAATAAAAACGTTGATAACTTACCTAGGTCCTCCTAACCTTCTAAGAACGTACTACGGGACGATAGGCGGGATGGAAAAAGGATGAACCACGGAGTTAGTCGACACTGTAGGTAAGTGAAACCCCGCCCCCTTTAGCGATAAGCCAAGAGGGTCGTCCCATGCTCAAAAAACGCCCCACTAGTCCAAGTAAAAAGGTGGATATGGTTGCAAAATGAGGGAAGACCGACCATTATCGCTATCATCCTTCCTAGGGACTCGGTCCTTTGGTAGGCTCTTCACGGTAACGATCGGTAAAAGGCTTATTTTTTTGGGGTGAGAACTCTTTTTGTGAGATGATTTTCTTTGGCATTTTTCTTTTGCATTTTGCTTTTGAGTTGCTATGCCATTTATTTTCTTCTTTTGTATTTTATTTTTGATTTGTTGTGCCTTTTCTTTTTCTTCTTTCTTTTCTTTCTTTTCTTTCTTTCTTTTTCTTTTTCTTTCTCTTTTTGACTTGGTTTGCCTTTTGGATATATCTTGTATTGTAGGCATTCAATCACAACCAAGTAAGAAACTTCAACAAATTGCAACTTATTTGTGAGATATGGGTAGAAGGTAGGGAAAAAAGGGAGATACTTGGACTAATCAAACAATTTCGAACAAGGTGACCTAAGAGACGGGACTCGGAAACCAAGGCCTTTTCACTCCGTGGGTGGTCAAAATGGTCAAAATGCAAATCCCGTAATAAATCCCTAGTAGACTAGGTGGACTCAAGGTAAAGGACCAACGAAACTATTGATTTAAAGTCATTCTACTAGACTAAAGTCCAAGAATCGACTCATATTACTAGAAAGGGAAAGTAAACACTTGCGCACTAGCCTCAAAACCAGGTTTTCGAAAACCTTTTATTACACAAGACACAAACTTAGACAAGACAAAACAAGGACGCAACAAAAACGAAAGAAAATGAGACAAACACAACAAAACCAAACAAAACAAACAAACAAACACACAAAATAAACAAACACCACCCCGAAACATCCAAACAAGCCACCAATCAACCACGAATTTCAAAAAGCTCCACCCGAGCATACACCATCACAAAACATCCTCCAAACTCCACAAAAAGGGAAAAGGAGAAAGAAATGAAGGGATATTACCGGATGTCTTGAGCTTCCCGAAACTTATCGACGAACACGCAACCTACAAGGAAAATCGGGGGAGCAAAACACACACAACACAACAAATATACGACACAAAGACTCAAAAGAAAAAGACACAAAAGAAAATCTTTTTGCTTTTTTATGAAAATTTTCAAATTTTTAGGAATTTTTAAGATTTTTTCGAAAAAACTACGAAAATAAAATTAAACTAGACTAGGATATCGCTCCCCCACACTTAAACCGCGCAATGTCCTCATGCTCGATCGGTAGTGTGTGGAGACACTAAAAAAAAGAAGAGAAAAAGGGAAAATAAAGCTAAAAAACAAAAATGAAAGTGAAGAAAGGGTAGAATGTGTCCGGCGGGGGTGTAATCAAGTCACCAAGGTTCGAGATAAGAAAAGATATGGATGGGGGAAGAAATAAAAGAAGAAAATAAAAGGAAATGGGAGGGGAGGACTAGGTGTAATCAAGTCACCTAGCTCGGATTCCGCCTAAATCCGATTAAATTCAACGAAAAGGAAAAAAAAAACCAACTATCCTATCACACAAATACAAATACAAATACAAAAGAAAAGGAAAAAGGTATTTACAACTTGATACTCTCATCTTCTACGCCTCCATAGCCATCAAGAGCTCGTAGGAGTAAGTCAAATGGTCTAGCAACATCTTCGTTAAAGCTCAAATGGCCGAGCCTAGCTACTTTCAAGAGCTTCCAAGTCGGAGATAAGAAGCGATCATGCTCGGGGTTCTCATGATCTTCCGGGTCTTTCAAACCAACATAGCAACTACTCTTATTACCATCCGGTAGGTATAGTGATCTAAAGTCATGCTTGGCGTTATGATTTGGGAGATCACACCCTAAGGGTGTTGCTTCTTTTACGGGGTCAAAAGTAGCACTCTTTTCCGCCGCCCGACAAGGATCCACTTCATCAACCGTCTCACAAGACAAGGGACTTGAAATCAAGTGCGAAAAAGGAGGAGAAGGCATCAAGTTTTCTTCATTGGAGGCTTTAGGGGAGACCTCATCGTCATTCTTACTAGAATTCTCACCATGAAGAAACTCAAGGCCTTCGACGGTTTGGTCTAGCATAGCATCTCCAAATCCCCTAATTAGCTCTTCCAATTTCCCATTCAAGGCAAGTTCTAAGGCATCTACCTCTTTCTCCCAAGTATTACCTTCTTTTTCACTCACCTTGTCAAGTTGGTCTAGAGGAGTCTTCTCTTGGCTTGGCTTTGGATTGTTAAGATCCGGTTCATCATGAAGAAAATCATACAAATCAAATTTAATAGCCAATACATTGGCTACCCAAAAGTTACCTTGATAATCATGTTCAATTTTCTCCTCATTGTCAACCCTTGAAGCTTGAACTTCCTCCATTATTCCCATAGCTCCACCATCCAAGCAACTCACAACAATGATCTCTTGATTGACCATCTCTTTTTCATTTGAGGCGTCATAATCGGGTTGATTTCCTTGTGGAGACAACCGATCTTCTTACTCAAATGAACCTTCCTCAACAAGTTGTGGAGCTCGAGTGGCCGACATCGTGATACGAGCCATGAGTGCATTGATTCTAGCATCTTGCACCTCTTTTTGGACTCCACTTTGTCCCTTTGCATTTGAATCATCATCTCTTGTTGATTCCTTTGCAATTGAATCATCATCTCTTGTTGACTTTTTTGCATTTGAATCATCATTTGACAAAGCTCAAAGTTGGGGATTTTTGGTAGTGGGTTATGTGAGGGTATTTGGTAGTTGTTAGGATTTTGGAATGATCCTTGACAACTTTCATGGTAGCCATATGAAGGGGGTTCATAATATTGTTGATGAGATTGATATGGTTGGTAAAATTGTGGTCTTGGTAATTTGCCTCATGATTGTCCCATGACGATTGATGGTAGCTTGGATGCGCCATTGACATAACGTTGCTTTGATACATTGGATGAACTAGAAGCACTTGAGCAAACGTTAGTAGCCTAGTGCTTTTGAGGCAATAGGATGAGAGAAATAAGCACACAATGAAAGAACGGAGATACAAAAGGAGAAGAAAACACATAACTCAAGAACAAAGTCTAAACCTAAGAACACAAAAGTCTAAACTACGTCGTCCCCGGCAACGGCGCCAATTTGACGGAAGGATTTTGCCATCAATCCTACCAAACAAATAAAACCAACTATTCCTAACTGGGTACATAGGGCAAGTCGGGTCGAATCCACAGGGACGGGGTGTCGGACTAAGGTGTGCTACGGTCTAAGACTAGGTTCAAGGCTAACTAAACTAGGCGATGGCTAAGGTAGACTAAAGACTAAGCTAAACAAGTAACTAATGACAAATGGAAGCAAATAAATCAACAAGAAGGAAACTAGGGCTACGTCGGGTTCATGGATGCCAAAGAGACCAAAAGGGGAAAAACGGGGTTACTAGCATGCTTTCGTAATCTAGGTTCCGATCGGGCTCTCGCTATTTAAACGACCTAGGGGTCTCCTCACCACGCTCTCGCTACTAATGGGAGAACCAAACCTATCAACCACACAAGAACATGCAAGAGAACAAGCAAGAAAAACAAAGAATGATCATCTCAAGTCTCACAAGCATTTCATCAAACATGTGGAGTGCAAGGCAAATGGGAATCAACAAAAACAACAACTAGTACCACCCATCTCACCCTAATCATCCCTAATCACACCCAATCCCCCTACTAAACCTAGAGGATAACTACTCAAACATAATCAAACTAAAACTAACACAAACAAGAGAAACCAAAACAAGAATCAAAACATTCATAATGGAGAACATGTAACGCCCCGTGCTTTTGACCATTTTAGTTATTTATAATAACGATTAATATTAATAAATCGAGTCTCTAAAAAATATTTTATATAGTAATATTCAATTCTTGTGTCTTTGGAACCTTTCTATTTCACTTCATTGTTTGCAAAACTGAAATTTCTATCGTTATCAAAATTCTGCGCGATTTCGTAAAACGGTTCCTATTTTCTCATACGGACTCCGATTGAGGCGTTTCAAAACCCTAACTTTATTAATTTTCCAAGATCTAAACAATGGTGATATTAAAAATTACAATTTATAAGTTAATCATAAAAATATTGTACTGGACAACTCCTTTACTACGAAAATCGTCACCCGACGAATCGTTTCTCGACATTCGATTTACGTACATCTTTCCTAACCATGGTGTGACCAAATAAACTCAAAAACATCACCCTAAGTCATGCCATACCGTCACTTTGAAGTCCAAGCCTTAAAATATGTTTTTCTAATCAAAAACACCAAATAGGGTAGGTACCTCTTAAAGTATACTTAACTACTTTTGGTAATTGTCAAGTTCTTGTCCACCCTTTGCTCCCCCATCTAATGCACTACTTGTGTGCTTATAACCAGCCATTTTATCTTCATTTACTCATCCATTCACTCACTTAAACACTCCTTCAAAGATCCATCTAAAACCAAAGAAGATCACACAAGTTCTTTTAAGTTCTAAGGTGTTTACACCACCATATCTCAAGAGCACATACTCTTTCTTTTCCTTACCTTATACTCTTTATTTTTAAGTCTTATTCCTATTATATTTACTAACTTACTTTGTTTGTGTGTCCTTCTAACTTATTCATGAAGAGGAGCAAGAGAAAGGGGGCTTCGATCTTAGTATATTTGATTTCATAGTTGATCCGGAGAACTGATAATAGGTAACCTAACTTTTCTTCGCCCTCAAATCTCGTAGTATAGTGTTTAGACTCTAACTAACATATAACATCATGTTTAGGACTAAATCATTAGATCACCAAGTTTAAAGTTAACTATTTGCTGATTTATCACTTAACAATACATGCTGTAAAATGGATTCTGTGATGTGTGATGTATGTTCACGATTTTTCTGTGTAAAATATGTTTCGAATTAGCCTTATATTCCTTCATGAAATTTGTAGATATGAATGTCTGAAATATGATAAAAATATGAAAAGTAAGTTTTTATGAAAATATATATTTAGTAATTATTTATTTTGTAAACTGGTACTGTATGATTTTATGTACTGTCTGAGAAAATGATATGTTTCGTGATGTTAAACGTTTCTTTTGGACTTGGAAAAATTATTTATGTCCCTGATGACGCCTAAGATGTGTATGTCAAATTTCATATGAATTCATCATATATATTTTCATTTATAAAATTTGTACTAAAATGAGTCAGATCTGGAAAGAATATTTTATGTAAGAACATTTATAAAGTATTTTAATCTAAATTTCTGGGTATAAGTTATGTACAAGTATAGGTATCCAAAATAAAATTTGGTTCACTTTAATGACGTTTAAGTATTTTAAACGATTTAAAATAAAGTATTGAAAACCGTACTGTTTTCGTTTTTAATTCGTTAAAAAATAATAAACCTTATTGTTTTTGAAAAATGACTTTATATCTGGAAACCTACTTATAAAAGTATGTTGAGTATGAAAATCGAAACTTAAAAATAATATTTGAAAAATGACTCATTTAGTATCCTTAATAATATTATCGATTTCGTTATTACTTAAAGTTACGTTTGTAAAACTCTATGTTTTGAGAAATATGATACCTAATAAGGTTAAAAATGATTTTTATAATTATTATTGATTTATTTGGTGTTTGAAATATTTTACTAAGTATAAATAGGCTTTAAGAGATAAGTATACTGGTACAAATACGAAACTGTATAAAAATACTAAATACGTACACTTGAACAATAAATGTACTAAATACTTGTGCCCAAAAAGTATAGAGTACTAAAAGACGAATAACCCAAAAGTACTAAGTTAAACAATGCTTAAATGTGCAAAACAACACTTAAACTTTATAATAAGCACTTAAGCACTAATTAGTGACTAAGTCAAAACTAAGGGTTGACTAGTCTATCTTGGTCAAACTTTAGCTTTTTAAGTCAACATAGACCAAGTCAGGATAAAGGAACCCATCTTAAATAATGTACTTAGAAATAATTGAATCTTTAATCAAATCTCAACTAATGAACGCTTCAAATAATATATGTCAAATAAAATGTTCCAAATCTCTTACATCAGTATACTAAAACTATCAGTTAAGATAAATTTTACGACGATTGATAATGTTTGTTAATCTTAAAATCGACATACTTAAATTCCATAGGAACAACCGTACTTCTAGTCGGTGTGTTACCTAAGCCGGTGATCAGACACGTTTTCACGAACGATGTTATCGACACCAATCATGGTGAAAATGAACATGTGCCCTAGCAGTACTCTCTGAGTCGTCTTCACCATTCCATGTTGTAATGACTTGTTCCAAGTCAATACACAGCCCATAGATCGGTCATCCTTATCGAATCCAGTATTGTTTCATCCCTCTAGTCATCAGACATATGCCCAACGATGACCGCTGAGCTCGATATTCCAGAGACTCTGTCTTTATAAGACACCCAAATTCAGCCTACGTTTCGTGTTGGGCGCGATAGAAGACAGCTTCGAAAGTAGACTACGACACTCGGAGTCACTGCTCATGGGAGGCCATGATGCATCCTGCCGGTGCGAGAAAATGCTAAGAAGTAAATGGGCAGCCAACTCTTTATGAGTTTGTCGGTAGAGTAGTAGTCGTCCAGTTGCCATTGTGATGCTCGGTTGTGTAAAGGTTCTCTTTCCCGAGACCAAGAGTATGGATTGGGTGTGTGCGCATACATAGACAAGGGCACTGATCAGCTCTCACTCTCTATATCAGATATCTTTGGGGGCGGAATACCTTCCGACCTTTGCCTTAGCAGTGTATGGGACATGTTCGGTTTAGCGGGGCCTCTGAGTCCATGCACTTGCATTCCTTCTTCTCCGTATGTCAGTCGACTAAACCGAGTCAATTTAGGTGTTCGATCCTATTGAGCACTAGGGGTGAGATGTAAACCTCCTAGTATCGATATGATTGGCGGGATTGATGTTCCCATCCGCATTTATGGTGAGATGCAAGCCTTAAGTGTGCATGAGACATTAGTAGTCACGTCCCGTGCATTATGTGAAACGAAACCATTGTTTTTAAAAGTAAATGACTACAGTTTTCTAAATAACATGTGTTATTATGCTTTGTTACTGTTCTATACTCTTATGACTAATGATGTGATTGAAATGCTTGATAATGGGAAGTAATGTTTTGTTATATGTCTTGTTTGAATATTGATTATGATTTATATTATGTTTCATACGATTTGTATTATGTATGTCTTACTCTTTTTTCACATGACACTTCTATGAATTCATGATCTATGCTTTACTGTATTATTCACATGATACTCATATGATGTATGTATTACTTTATTCTATATAACCTACATGTCTTATATATTTAAATTGATTCACATGTTAACTAAAATCACTTCATGTGTATCTCACATTGTATACATGTCGATTTATATTGTGACATGCCTGCTTATCTGTTAATTAGATAACCTAAACGTTGTACTACATTAATTATTCGGGGTCGTGTTAGAAGGACGGTTAGGTTACTCCCACTAAGTGGGACATGTGTATTTAAATATGCATTCAGGATGACGAACCCTCAAGACTGGACATGGGGGCATGCCTGAGTGCAAGAGATACAGTGTGGCAAATGAGTGTGTCAAACTATAAATCTTGTAACACAAATTTTGTCAGACTATTGTATTTAGAAATTTGTAATTCGGGTTTCAGTTGTTGTATTTTAACAAACGGTTCATTTATCGGTAAAAGACTCACTTGAGTCGATGGTTTCAAATTTTTATCCCTTTTTACGACTTAATTATTTTCCGCCTTGTTAATTAATGTCATTAGAAGAACCGGGTTGTTACAGAACAAGTATGAACAACAAACAAGATATAAAGATGAAAACTTGAATAACAATAATGATTAAGAGAAAAGAGATGAGAAAGATTATACCAACTAAAAAGGAATGAAATGATGAACACTTGCATAGAAGAAGACCCAAAACATCCACCAATGTTGTCAAGATTGGCAGAATCTCCAAGAATTCCAATATTACAAGAGTAATCTAACTAGCTTAAACTAAGATTAAGGAGTAATTAAAGAAGGATTAAGCTAATATAACCTAATCTAAGCTAATCTAACCTAAAATTAGTCTAGGGTTTCATAATAGTAAGGTAGTGATGAACTCATTTTGTATACATATTTAACCCCAAGTTTTCCTTTATTTTGGTTCATTTTATGTATCCTAGGAGTTGTTTTTCTAGCTTTTCATCCTTCTTTGTTATGCCGGGTATTTTGTTTACGTTTTGTAGGAAACGAAACAAATGAAGGCGATTGTGCTATATTTTGGGCAATGACGAGAGTCGAGCCATGAAATCTACAAGGAAGAAGTGATAAAAGTTAGAGGATATTAAGTGAATACTTGGAGAAGGACGTGAGTGAAGAAACAATAAGAAAAGACAAAGAAATAAGTTGGAAAGCTCAAACAAATGCAAATCGAGATGAAAGAACGATCGCTAAAACAAGGGTCAACTTCAAACGTGAATTTCTTGAGTTCTACATTTTCAATTGAGCCGATTCAGATGGCGTTGGAAAGCACTTTCTCTTAGCTTTCCAACGGTATATCACACGTCCAATTCCGATAAGTAACTAAGAAACAACAAGCATTTCAAATTCATCGCGCAGTGCAGAGGAACCCGAACCGCTCGGGATGAACCCAAACCGCTCGGTTCAGACCCAAACCGATCGGTTTGAAGCTGTTTCGCGGGATTTTCAGTTATTAGACTTCGTAACTTACCATAACTCTTATCTTACGTAATATTCTTAGCTTGTTATTTTTTTCTTATTATTTAGGAAAGGAGAAGATGTTAGACTCCTTCTTATTAGTATATATACCCTCCTTAGGGTTAGATTTATGAACACTTTTTCGCACTTTCTCATTCAGTAGTTTAGTTTACACTTTTCATATTCATTAGTTTAGATTAGACTTTTTATTAGAATTCGAATCTTTCTAGTTTGTAGTCATACTTTTAGATCTTCAATCTTTCAGTTCTTCGTAATTGGTACTTTTTTTTATTCTCTTATTTTCATATTGTTCTTTATTATGCATAATTCCTTTATTGCTTTACCGTTTATTATGTGTAGCTAATTTATTTATCTAGGGTTGAAGGGGATCTATGTTAATTGAATTGGGGATGTTAACTTGATTATTTGTTTAATTGATCATTCATATGTTATTGCCTTACTACTTGTCTTGTATTATTGTTTGATTAGTTTGAGACGTTGAACTAGTCGAATGTTTAGGAACCCGAACCTAAGATCGAAAGCCTGGTAAGGGTAGACTTACAAGTAAGTGGGTAGGATAATCTGGTAAGTTGCGAGAGCCCGTCAGAATCTATCCTGAGGTTGACATAAGATCCGAAAGGCCGTGTCTTTGCCCTAAATAACTGTGATTGATTGATTGAATGATTAATTAAATTTACCCAATTTAATTACATAGTGAACCGTAAGACCCTAGATCCTTTTAATATTGTTAGAACCTCTTAATTTACATTATTGCAATAGTTTAGAAAAACAATTCAAACAAACCGGAATTTAAATAGTTTAGAATCGATTATTAGATAATTAGCGATTTTCACCCGTCTCTCTGTGGATTCGACCCTTACTTACTGCTAGCTACCTGTTAGTTGTTCGTTAGGATTATTTTGATTAAGGTGATACGACTTTAGCCTTGTCAATCTTGGCGCCGTTGCCGGGGAGACGGTTTTGTATTATTGCTTATTATTTGTTTTGGGTTCTAGATTATTTTGTATATATTTATTTATTTTTATTTCGTATATAATTTTTTTTTTATTTGTCTCACCATTATGACTATCTTCTACTTTCCTCAATTTAATCATGAGTCACTGCATACTTATTGGGATAGACTTGAGTCTTTTATTTATCAAAGTGGCTATCATGTTGATATTTGGGAGATGTGTCATATGATTTATGATGGTGTGGATGATGAGACACGGGCTAATATTGAGGCAAATTGCGATGGGATGTTTAAATATATGCCTTATGAGGAGCGATGGGAACTCCTTAAATATTTAGCCCGAAACAACGCTGAGTCAGAGAAGAGGTGGATTGCTTTCATGGCGGACTGTAAGGTGATATTGCAAAAATTAACGGCTACTCTACGTGAGTCAAATTTGAGAGCTGATCCTGCACCATCATCAGCTGACTGTGTTATGAGTACGTCCGTTGCACATGTTAGAGAGGATATTGACCTATTTGATGACGATGATGATGAGCCTTTGATTTTTGCTTTGAAAGTCCATTCTCCGGTCATTGAAGTTGATTCTGTTATATCTGAAAATTTAATGATTCAATCTTTGACGGAAAAACCTGAGGTTTTGAGCATTGTTAATGAGCCTATTTGTGATTCAATTGGTCATTCTCTTTTTCACCCAACCGAGCTTTCTTCCGAGACCGTGCCTAATTTATGCATTAATGCTTCTGATGCGGTAGATGAGGTTATTGATTATTTTGAAAAAGGATCCTTCCCGGAGGATTTTTTAGAGGATTTGTTGTGTTTTGAGAATTGTGCAGGAGAATCAAACCCTTGGGAAGCCGAGGTAGATGCTTTAGAAGCGGCACTCAATCATCCAGGAACCCTCGAAACAGAAAATCTTGAGGTATATGGGATTGTGGATACACTCGTTGAGGTAATAAATCATTCTCATCCACTTGAACTTCCTCCTTGCTTCGATGCTAGTACAGGTATTCCTCCGGTCTCGCATGAATTAATTGTGAAAAATAATGTTGTTGATTTGAGAGGTATTAAGTTGTCTAACATACCCGATAATTTATGTTATTATTTTCCACCATTTGTTGACGGCTGGGATTATATGTCAAGGACTTATCAAAGTTTTCAAAGGAAGTATGACAAGCTGAGACGGTCTTCGACATTGATTTTATATGATGTCTTTACTATATTTTGGTGCTACTTATGCTTCTGTTTAGCACATGCGCAGACATTTGATCTACTCCTGCGAGCCTTGAACTGCTATGATTTTAATACTGATGGTTATGAGGCTTATCCATATCCCCCATGTTTGTTGTTGGTTTGGGGGGAAATTATTTGCAGCATATATTGTCGGTACTACCTTTCTCTTTTCTCTCTTATTTTATTTTATTTTTTATTTTTTTATTTTTTTTTTAGTTTTTTTGTCTTCCTCTACCCATTATATTTTTGTCCTATTTTATTTCTCTTGGTTCACAATGAGGACATTGTGTAATTTGGTTTGGGGGGATATTTTGTGTTTAGCATATTTTTCTTTTGGGTGTGTTTTAATTTTCAAAAAAAAACATTTTTTTTTTATTTTTCCGTTTTTTTCGTGTGTTTTTGTGTGTTTTAGTATAGAGTCGTGTCGGCGATGAGGACATTGCATTTATCACATGTTTTTCCCTAGTTCTTTGCTCTTTCTTGTGAATGACACTATTTTCCGTTATTTGAGTTTAGTATTTCTTAGATCTTGTCGTCGGTTATGTTTTGAATGCCAAATGAGTAAATTGACCTGTTGTCGAGTAAGCTACTTATATTGTGAGACTTAGAGCCTTAAACTGATGACATCTATGATCAGTTTCATATAGGTTGAGAGTAGTACTCCTTATGAGACATGTAACATCAAATTGCATAAGCATGACATTCGTCTCTTAAATACCTGTATGCATTCGGTTTGTGATTTTAGCACATGTAGAAGAGACACTCCCTTTCTTTTATCTTATTCCCATGAACTTCACATAGCCATAATTTGACCTGTTTTGACCCGTTTATTAACTACATGCCATATTTGCCTATCTTAGTCAAGCTAGTTTGGTTAATTAGACGGAATTGTTTTTTTTCGGGTGAAATTTGGTACTATGTCTTGGAGAAGAAAAAAAAATGATGAATGAATTGAAAAAATATCAATGAAAGAAAAGAAAAAAAAGGAGATAGTTTAAAAAAAAAAAAAAGTGAAACAAGAAGAGGAATTTGTTTTTGCTATGAGAAAAGAATTGATCTCTCTGTTTTCATAGTTGTTGGTGCGAAGCCGGTCATGAAAATTTGAAAATAAGGTGCTTGGTACTACTTGTAATTCCTTTGATTGAAGTTGGTTAAGAATGGAATGAGTTTAGTTTGGTTACGGTTGTACTAGCTTGACTTTTACCTCCACATATCCAAATCGTTTTGCCCCTTCTTACCCGATTAGCCTCACTTTATACCATATGTAAGTCCTCGGCATGTGTCTTGGTTCGATTGAATGTGTATGTACGGTTGGTAGAGATTGGTATCATGTTAGATTGCATGCATGTTCTTATAAGTCGCAGTTAGGTGAGTGTTTTGTCTTTCCGATTCTACATAAACTCATAGATTGCCCTATTGAGTGATGAGTGTAAACCGTAAGGAATCTCGACATAGAAGGTTGTGCAAGATTAAAAGTTTGGCATTTGAATATTGATTGGAGCTTGATTTTTGAAATTCTTTTACTCTTTATCTTTTTGATAATGAATTCGTTTCTTTAGCCTAGGTGTCATTCGCTTGTTGGAGTATTCGATGTTGGGATTCGTGTTGATAATTAGTTCGAAGTCATTGTTTTAAGTCTTGTCCATACTCTTTGTTGATTGTTTTGCTTAGGGACAAGCAAAGGTTTGGTTTGGGGGGATTTGATGAACTCATTTTTTATACATATTTAACCCCAAGTTTTCCTTTATTTTGGTTCATTTTATGTATCCTAGGAGTTGTTTTTCTAGCTTTTCATCCTTCTTTGTTATGCCGGGTATTTTGTTTACGTTTTGTAGGAAACGAAACAAATGAAGGCGATTGTGCTATATTTTGGGCAATGACGAGAGTCGAGCCATGAAATCTACAAGGAAGAAGTGATAAAAGTTAGAGGATATTAAGTGAATACTTGGAGAAGGACGTGAGTGAAGAAACAATAAGAAAAGACAAAGAAATAAGTTGGAAAGCTCAAACAAATGCAAATCGAGATGAAAGAACGATCGCTAAAACAAGGGTCAACTTCAAACGTGAATTTCTTGAGTTCTACATTTTCAATTAAGCCGATTCAGATGGCGTTGGAAAGCACTTTCTCTTAGCTTTCCAACTGTATATCACACGTCCAATTCCGATAAGTAACTAAGAAACAACAAGCATTTCAAATTCATCGCGCAGTGTAGAGGAACCCGAACCGCTCGGGATGAACCCAAACCGCTCGGTTCAGACCCAAACCGATCGGTTTGAAGCTGTTTCGCGGGATTTTCAGTTATTAGACTTCGTAACTTACCATAACTCTTATCTTACGTAATATTCTTAGCTTGTTATTTTTTTCTTATTATTTAGGAAAGGAGAAGATGTTAGACTCCTTCTTATTAGTATATATACCCTCCTTAGGGTTAGATTTATGAACACTTTTTCGCACTTTCTCATTCAGTAGTTTAGTTTACACTTTTCATATTCATTAGTTTAGATTAGACTTTTTATTAGAATTCGAATCTTTCTAGTTTGTAGTCATACTTTTAGATCTTCAATCTTTCAGTTCTTCGTAATTGGTACTTTTTTTTATTCTCTTATTTTCATATTGTTCTTTATTATGCATAATTCCTTTATTGCTTTACCGTTTATTATGAGTAGCTAATTTATTTATCTAGGGTTGAAGGGGATCTATGTTAATTGAATTGGGGATGTTAACTTGATTATTTGTTTAATTGATCATTCATATGTTATTGCCTTACTACTTGTCTTGTATTATTGTTTGATTAGTTTGAGACGTTGAACTAGTCGAATGTTTAGGAACCCGAACCTAAGATCGAAAGCCTGGTAAGGGTAGACTTACAAGTAAGTGGGTAGGATAATCTGGTAAGTTGCGAGAGCCCGTCAGAATCTATCCTGAGGTTGACATAAGATCCGAAAGGCCGTGTCTTTGCCCTAAATAACTGTGATTGATTGATTGAATGATTAATTAAATTTACCCAATTTAATTACATAGTGAACCGTAAGACCCTAGATCCTTTTAATATTGTTAGAACCTCTTAATTTACATTATTGCAATAGTTTAGAAAAACAATTCAAACAAACCGGAATTTAAATAGTTTAGAATCGATTATTAGATAATTAGCGATTTTCACCCGTCTCTCTGTGGATTCGACCCTTACTTACTGCTAGCTACCTGTTAGTTGTTCGTTAGGATTATTTTGATTAAGGTGATACGACTTTAGCCTTGTCAATCTTGGCGCCGTTGCCGGGGAGACGGTTTTGTATTATTGCTTATTATTTGTTTTGGGTTCTAGATTATTTTGTATATATTTATTTATTTTTATTTCGTATATAATTTTTTTTTTATTTGTCTCACCATTATGACTATCTTCTACTTTCCTCAATTTAATCATGAGTCACTGCATACTTATTGGGATAGACTTGAGTCTTTTATTTATCAAAGTGGCTATCATGTTGATATTTGGGAGATGTGTCATATGATTTATGATGGTGTGGATGATGAGACACGGGCTAATATTGAGGCAAATTGCGATGGGATGTTTAACTATATGCCTTATGAGGAGCGATGGGAACTCCTTAAATATTTAGCCCGAAACAACGCTGAGTCAGAGAAGAGGTGGATTGCTTTCATGGCGGACTGTAAGGTGATATTGCAAAAATTAACGGCTACTCTACGTGAGTCAAATTTGAGAGCTGATCCTGCACCATCATCAGCTGACTGTGTTATGAGTACGTCCGTTGCACATGTTAGAGAGGATATTGACCTATTTGATGACGATGATGATGAGCCTTTGATTTTTGCTTTGAAAGTCCATTCTCCGGTCATTGAAGTTGATTCTGTTATATCTGAAAATTTAATGATTCAATCTTTGACGGAAAAACCTGAGGTTTTGAGCATTGTTAATGAGCCTATTTGTGATTCAATTGGTCATTCTCTTTTTCACCCAACCGAGCTTTCTTCCGAGACCGTGCCTAATTTATGCATTAATGCTTCTGATGCGGTAGATGAGGTTATTGATTATTTTGAAAAAGGATCCTTCCCGGAGGATTTTTTAGAGGATTTGTTGTGTTTTGAGAATTGTGCAGGAGAATCAAACCCTTGGGAAGCCGAGGTAGATGCTTTAGAAGCGGCACTCAATCATCCAGGAACCCTCGAAACAGAAAATCTTGAGGTATATGGGATTGTGGATACACTCGTTGAGGTAATAAATCATTCTCATCCACTTGAACTTCCTCCTTGCTTCGATGCTAGTACAGGTATTCCTCCGGTCTCGCATGAATTAATTGTGAAAAATAATGTTGTTGATTTGAGAGGTATTAAGTTGTCTAACATACCCGATAATTTATGTTATTATTTTCCACCATTTGTTGACGGCTGGGATTATATGTCAAGGACTTATCAAAGTTTTCAAAGGAAGTATGACAAGCTGAGACGGTCTTCGACATTGATTTTATATGATGTCTTTACTATATTTTGGTGCTACTTATGCTTCTGTTTAGCACATGCGCAGACATTTGATCTACTCCTGCGAGCCTTGAACTGCTATGATTTTAATACTGATGGTTATGAGGCTTATCCATATCCCCCATGTTTGTTGTTGGTTTGGGGGGAAATTATTTGCAGCATATATTGTCGGTACTACCTTTCTCTTTTCTCTCTTATTTTATTTTATTTTTTATTTTTTTATTTTTTTTTTAGTTTTTTTGTCTTCCTCTACCCATTATATTTTTGTCCTATTTTATTTCTCTTGGTTCACAATGAGGACATTGTGTAATTTGGTTTGGGGGGATATTTTGTGTTTAGCATATTTTTCTTTTGGGTGTGTTTTAATTTTCAAAAAAAAACATTTTTTTTTTATTTTTCCGTTTTTTTCGTGTGTTTTTGTGTGTTTTAGTATAGAGTCGTGTCGGCGATGAGGACATTGCATTTATCACATGTTTTTCCCTAGTTCTTTGCTCTTTCTTGTGAATGACACTATTTTCCGTTATTTGAGTTTAGTATTTCTTAGATCTTGTCGTCGGTTATGTTTTGAATGCCAAATGAGTAAATTGACCTGTTGTCGAGTAAGCTACTTATATTGTGAGACTTAGAGCCTTAAACTGATGACATCTATGATCAGTTTCATATAGGTTGAGAGTAGTACTCCTTATGAGACATGTAACATCAAATTGCATAAGCATGACATTCGTCTCTTAAATACCTGTATGCATTCGGTTTGTGATTTTAGCACATGTAGAAGAGACACTCCCTTTCTTTTATCTTATTCCCATGAACTTCACATAGCCATAATTTGACCTGTTTTGACCCGTTTATTAACTACATGCCATATTTGCCTATCTTAGTCAAGCTAGTTTGGTTAATTAGACGGAATTGTTTTTTTTCGGGTGAAATTTGGTACTATGTCTTGGAGAAGAAAAAAAAATGATGAATGAATTGAAAAAATATCAATGAAAGAAAAGAAAAAAAAGGAGATAGTTTAAAAAAAAAAAAGTGAAACAAGAAGAGGAATTTGTTTTTGCTATGAGAAAAGAATTGATCTCTCTGTTTTCATAGTTGTTGGTGCGAAGCCGGTCATGAAAATTTGAAAATAAGGTGCTTGGTACTACTTGTAATTCCTTTGATTGAAGTTGGTTAAGAATGGAATGAGTTTAGTTTGGTTACGGTTGTACTAGCTTGACTTTTACCTCCACATATCCAAATCGTTTTGCCCCTTCTTACCCGATTAGCCTCACTTTATACCATATGTAAGTCCTCGGCATGTGTCTTGGTTCGATTGAATGTGTATGTACGGTTGGTAGAGATTGGTATCATGTTAGATTGCATGCATGTTCTTATAAGTCGCAGTTAGGTGAGTGTTTTGTCTTTCCGATTCTACATAAACTCATAGATTGCCCTATTGAGTGATGAGTGTAAACCGTAAGGAATCTCGACATAGAAGGTTGTGCAAGATTAAAAGTTTGGCATTTGAATATTGATTGGAGCTTGATTTTTGAAATTCTTTTACTCTTTATCTTTTTGATAATGAATTCGTTTCTTTAGCCTAGGTGTCATTCGCTTGTTGGAGTATTCGATGTTGGGATTCGTGTTGATAATTAGTTCGAAGTCATTGTTTTAAGTCTTGTCCATACTCTTTGTTGATTGTTTTGCTTAGGGACAAGCAAAGGTTTGGTTTGGGGGGATTTGATGAACTCATTTTTTATACATATTTAACCCCAACTTTTCCTTTATTTTGGTTCATTTTATGTATCCTAGGAATTTTTTTTCTAGCTTTTCATCCTTCTTTGTTATGTCGGGTATTTTGTTTACGTTTGTAGGAAACGAAACAAATGAAGGCGATTGTGCTATATTTTGGGCAATGACGAGAGTCGAGCCATGAAATCTACAAGGAAGAAGTGATAAAAGTTAGAGGATATTAAGTGAATACTTGGAGAAGGACGTGAGTGAAGAAACAATAAGAAAAGACAAAGAAATAAGTTGGAAAGCTCAAACAAATGCAAATCGAGATGAAAGAACGATCGCTAAAACAAGGGTCAACTTCAAACGTGAATTTCTTGAGTTCTACATCTTCAATTGAGCTGATTCAGATGGCGTTGGAAATCCCTTTCTCTTAGCTTTCCAACGGTATATCACACGTCCAATTCCGATAAGTAACTAAGAAACAGCAAGCATTTCAAATTCATCGCGCAGTGCAGAGGAACCCGAACCGCTCGGGATGAACCCAAACCGCTCGGTTCAGACCCAAACCGATCGGTTTGAAGCTGTTTCGCGGGATTTTCAGTTATTAGACTTCGTAACTTACCATAACTCTTATCTTACGTAATATTCTTAGCTTGTTATTTTTTTCTTATTATTTAGGAAAGGAGAAGATGTTAGACTCCTTCTTATTAGTATATATACCCTCCTTAGGGTTAGATTTATGAACACTTTTTCGCACTTTCTCATTCAGTAGTTTAGTTTACACTTTTCATATTCATTAGTTTAGATTAGACTTTTTATTAGAATTCGAATCTTTCTAGTTTGTAGTCATACTTTTAGATCTTCAATCTTTCAGTTCTTCGTAATTGGTACTTTTTTTTATTCTCTTATTTTCATATTGTTCTTTATTATGCATAATTCCTTTATTGCTTTACCGTTTATTATGAGTAGCTAATTTATTTATCTAGGGTTGAAGGGGATCTATGTTAATTGAATTGGGGATGTTAACTTGATTATTTGTTTAATTGATCATTCATATGTTATTGCCTTACTACTTGTCTTGTATTATTGTTTGATTAGTTTGAGACGTTGAACTAGTCGAATGTTTAGGAACCCGTACCTAAGATCGAAAGCCTGGTAAGGGTAGACTTACAAGTAAGTGGGTAAGATAATCTGGTAAGTTGCGAGAGCCCGTCAGAATCTATCCTGAGGTTGACATAAGATCAAAAAGGCCGTGTCTTTGCCCTAAATAACTGTGATTGATTGATTGAATGATTAATTAACTTTACCCAATTTAATTACATAGTGAACCGTAAGACCCTAGATCCTTTTAATATTGTTAGAACCTCTTAATTTACATTATTGCAATAGTTTAGAAAAACAATTCAAACAAACCGGAATTTAAATAGTTTAGAATCGATTATTAGATAATTAGCGATTTTCACCCGTCTCTCTGTGGATTCGACCCTTACTTACTGCTAGCTACCTGTTAGTTGTTCGTTAGGATTATTTTGATTAAGGTGATACGACTTTAGCCTTGTCAATCTTGGCGCCGTTGCCGGGGAGACGGTTTTGTATTATTGCTTATTATTTGTTTTGGGTTCTAGATTATTTTGTATATATTTATTTATTTTTATTTCGTATATAATTTTTTTTTATTTGTCTCACCATTATGACTATCTTCTACTTTCCTCAATTTAATCATGAGTCACTGCATACTTATTGGGATAGACTTGAGTCTTTTATTTATCAAAGTGGCTATCATGTTGATATTTGGGAGATGTGTCATATGATTTATGATGGTGTGGATGATGAGACACGGGCTAATATTGAGGCAAATTGCGATGGGATGTTTAACTATATGCCTTATGAGGAGCGATGGGAACTCCTTAAATATTTAGCCCGAAACAACGCTGAGTCAGAGAAGAGGTGGATTGCTTTCATGGCGGACTGTAAGGTGATATTGCAAAAATTAACGGCTACTCTACGTGAGTCAAATTTGAGAGCTGATCCTGCACCATCATCAGCTGACTGTGTTATGAGTACGTCCGTTGCACATGTTAGAGAGGATATTGACCTATTTGATGACGATGATGATGAGCCTTTGATTTTTGCTTTGAAAGTCCATTCTCCGGTCATTGAAGTTGATTCTGTTATATCTGAAAATTTAATGATTCAATCTTTGACGGAAAAACCTGAGGTTTTGAGCATTGTTAATGAGCCTATTTGTGATTCAATTGGTCATTCTCTTTTTCACCCAACCGAGCTTTCTTCCGAGACCGTGCCTAATTTATGCATTAATGCTTCTGATGCGGTAGATGAGGTTATTGATTATTTTGAAAAAGGATCCTTCCCGGAGGATTTTTTAGAGGATTTGTTGTGTTTTGAGAATTGTGCAGGAGAATCAAACCCTTGGGAAGCCGAGGTAGATGCTTTAGAAGCGGCACTCAATCATCCAGGAACCCTCGAAACAGAAAATCTTGAGGTATATGGGATTGTGGATACACTCGTTGAGGTAATAAATCATTCTCATCCACTTGAACTTCCTCCTTGCTTCGATGCTAGTACAGGTATTCCTCCGGTCTCGCATGAATTAATTGTGAAAAATAATGTTGTTGATTTGAGAGGTATTAAGTTGTCTAACATACCCGATAATTTATGTTATTATTTTCCACCATTTGTTGACGGCTGGGATTATATGTCAAGGACTTATCAAAGTTTTCAAAGGAAGTATGACAAGCTGAGACGGTCTTCGACATTGATTTTATATGATGTCTTTACTATATTTTGGTGCTACTTATGCTTCTGTTTAGCACATGCGCAGACATTTGATCTACTCCTGCGAGCCTTGAACTGCTATGATTTTAATACTGATGGTTATGAGGCTTATCCATATCCCCCATGTTTGTTGTTGGTTTGGGGGGAAATGATTTGCAGCATATATTGTCGGTACTACCTTTCTCTTTTCTCTCTTATTTTATTTTATTTTTTATTTTTTTATTTTTTTTTTTAGTTTTTTTGTCTTCCTCTACCCATTATATTTTTGTCCTATTTTATTTCTCTTGGTTCACAATGAGGACATTGTGTAATTTGGTTTGGGGGGATATTTTGTGTTTAGCATATTTTTCTTTTGGGTGTGTTTTAATTTTCAAAAATAAACATTTTTTTTTTATTTTTCCGTTTTTTTCGTGTGTTTTTGTGTGTTTTAGTATAGAGTCGTGTCGGCGATGAGGACATTGCATTTATCACATGTTTTTCCCTAGTTCTTTGCTCTTTCTTGTGAATGACACTATTTTCCGTTATTTGAGTTTAGTATTTCTTAGATCTTGTCGTCGGTTATGTTTTGAATGCCAAATGAGTAAATTGACCTGTTGTCGAGTAAGCTACTTATATTGTGAGACTTAGAGCCTTAAACTGATGACATCTATGATCAGTTTCATATAGGTTGAGAGTAGTACTCCTTATGAGACATGTAACATCAAATTGCATAAGCATGACATTCGTCTCTTAAATACCTGTATGCATTCGGTTTGTGATTTTAGCACATGTAGAAGAGACACTCCCTTTCTTTTATCTTATTCCCATGAACTTCACATAGCCATAATTTGACCTGTTTTGACCCGTTTATTAACTACATGCCATATTTGCCTATCTTAGTCAAGCTAGTTTGGTTAATTAGACGGAATTGTTTTTTTTCGGGTGAAATTTGGTACTATGTCTTGGAGAAGAAAAAAAAATGATGAATGAATTGAAAAAATATCAATGAAAGAAAAGAAAAAAAAGGAGATAGTTTAAAAAAAAAAAAAAGTGAAACAAGAAGAGGAATTTGTTTTTGCTATGAGAAAAGAATTGATCTCTCTGTTTTCATAGTTGTTGGTGCGAAGCCGGTCATGAAAATTTGAAAATAAGGTGCTTGGTACTACTTGTAATTCCTTTGATTGAAGTTGGTTAAGAATGGAATGAGTTTAGTTTGGTTACGGTTGTACTAGCTTGACTTTTACCTCAACATATCCAAATCGTTTTGCCCCTTCTTACCCGATTAGCCTCACTTTATACCATATGTAAGTCCTCGGCATGTGTCTTGGTTCGATTGAATGTGTATGTACGGTTGGTAGAGATTGGTATCATGTTAGATTGCATGCATGTTCTTATAAGTCGCAGTTAGGTGAGTGTTTTGTCTTTCCGATTCTACATAAACTCATAGATTGCCCTATTGAGTGATGAGTGTAAACCGTAAGGAATCTCGACATAGAAGGTTGTGCAAGATTAAAAGTTTGGCATTTGAATATTGATTGGAGCTTGATTTTAGAAATTCTTTTACTCTTTATCTTTTTGATAATGAATTCGTTTCTTTAGCCTAGGTGTCATTCGCTTGTTGGAGTATTCGATGTTGGGATTCGTGTTGATAATTAGTTCGAAGTCATTGTTTTAAGTCTTGTCCATACTCTTTGTTGATTGTTTTGCTTAGGGACAAGCAAAGGTTTGGTTTGGGGGGATTTGATGAACTCATTTTTTATACATATTTAACCCCAACTTTTCCTTTATTTTGGTTCATTTTATGTATCCTAGGAGTTTTTTTTCTAGCTTTTCATCCTTCTTTGTTATGCCGGGTATTTTGTTTACGTTTGTAGGAAACGAAACAAATGAAGGCGATTGTGCTATATTTTGGGCAATGACGAGAGTCGAGCCATGAAATCTACAAGGAAGAAGTGATAAAAGTTAGAGGATATTAAGTGAATACTTGGAGAAGGACGTGAGTGAAGAAACAATAAGAAAAGACAAAGAAATAAGTTGGAAAGCTCAAACAAATGCAAATCGAGATGAAAGAACGATCGCTAAAACAAGGGTCAACTTCAAACGTGAATTTCTTGAGTTCTACATCTTCAATTGAGCTGATTCAGATGGCGTTGGAAAGCCCTTTCTCTTATCTTTCCAACGGTATATCACACGTCCAATTCCGATAAGTAACTAAGAAACAGCAAGCATTTCAAATTCATCGCGCAGTGCAGAGGAACCCGAACCGCTCGGGATGAACCCAAACCGCTCGGTTCAGACCCAAACCGATCGGTTTGAAGCTGTTTCGCGGGATTTTCAGTTATTAGACTTCGTAACTTACCATAACTCTTATCTTACGTAATATTCTTAGCTTGTTATTTTTTTCTTATTATTTAGGAAAGGAGAAGATGTTAGACTCTTTATTAGTATATATACCCTCCTTAGGGTTAGATTAATGAACACTTTTTCGCACTTTCTCATTCAGTAGTTTAGTTTACACTTTTCATATTCATTAGTTTAGATTAGACTTTTTATTAGAATTCGAATCTTTCTAGTTTGTAGTCATACTTTTAGATCTTCAATCTTTCAGTTCTTCGTAATTGGTACTTTTTTTTATTCTCTTATTTTCATATTGTTCTTTATTATGCATAATTCCTTTATTGCTTTACCGTTTATTATGAGTAGCTAGTTTATTTATCTAGGGTTGAAGGGGATCTATGTTAATTGAATTGGGGATGTTAACTTGATTATTTGTTTAATTGATCATTCATATGTTATTGCCTTACTACTTGTCTTGTATTATTGTTTGATTAGTTTGAGACGTTGAACTAGTCGAATGTTTAGGAACCCGTACCTAAGATCGAAAGCCTGGTAAGGGTAGACTTACAAGTAAGTGGGTAAGATAATCTGGTAAGTTGCGAGAGCCCGTCAGAATCTATCCTGAGGTTGACATAAGATCAAAAAGGCCGTGTCTTTGCCCTAAATAACTGTGATTGATTGATTGAATGATTAATTAACTTTACCCAATTTAATTACATAGTGAACCGTAAGACCCTAGATCCTTTTAATATTGTTAGAACCTCTTAATTTACATTATTGCAATAGTTTAGAAAAACAATTCAAACAAACCGGAATTTAAATAGTTTAGAATCGATTATTAGATAATTAGCGATTTTCACCCGTCTCTCTGTGGATTCGACCCTTACTTACTGCTAGCTACCTGTTAGTTGTTCGTTAGGATTATTTTGATTAAGGTGATACGACTTTAGCCTTGTCAATCTTGGCGCCGTTGCCGGGGAGACGGTTTTGTATTATTGCTTATTATTTGTTTTGGGTTCTAGATTATTTTGTATATATTTATTTATTTTTATTTCGTATATAATTTTTTTTTATTTGTCTCACCATTATGACTATCTTCTACTTTCCTCAATTTAATCATGAGTCACTGCATACTTATTGGGATAGACTTGAGTCTTTTATTTATCAAAGTGGCTATCATGTTGATATTTGGGAGATGTGTCATATGATTTATGATGGTGTGGATGATGAGACACGGGCTAATATTGAGGCAAATTGCGATGGGATGTTTAACTATATGCCTTATGAGGAGCGATGGGAACTCCTTAAATATTTAGCCCGAAACAACGCTGAGTCAGAGAAGAGGTGGATTGCTTTCATGGCGGACTGTAAGGTGATATTGCAAAAATTAACGGCTACTCTACGTGAGTCAAATTTGAGAGCTGATCCTGCACCATCATCAGCTGACTGTGTTATGAGTACGTCCGTTGCACATGTTAGAGAGGATATTGACCTATTTGATGACGATGATGATGAGCCTTTGATTTTTGCTTTGAAAGTCCATTCTCCGGTCATTGAAGTTGATTCTGTTATATCTGAAAATTTAATGATTCAATCTTTGACGGAAAAACCTGAGGTTTTGAGCATTGTTAATGAGCCTATTTGTGATTCAATTGGTCATTCTCTTTTTCACCCAACCGAGCTTTCTTCCGAGACCGTGCCTAATTTATGCATTAATGCTTCTGATGCAGTAGATGAGGTTATTGATTATTTTGAAAAAGGATCCTTCCCGGAGGATTTTTTAGAGGATTTGTTGTGTTTTGAGAATTGTTCAGGAGAATCAAACCCTTGGGAAGCCGAGGTAGATGCTTTAGAAGCGGCACTCAATCATCCAGGAACCCTCGAAACAGAAAATCTTGAGGTATATGGGATTGTGGATACACTCGTTGAGGTAATAAATCATTCTCATCCACTTGAACTTCCTCCTTGCTTCGATGCTAGTACAGGTATTCCTCCGGTCTCGCATGAATTAATTGTGAAAAATAATGTTGTTGATTTGAGAGGTATTAAGTTGTCTAACATACCCGATAATTTATGTTATTATTTTCCACCATTTGTTGACGGCTGGGATTATATGTCAAGGACTTATCAAAGTTTTCAAAGGAAGTATGACAAGCTGAGACGGTCTTCGACATTGATTTTATATGATGTCTTTACTATATTTTGGTGCTACTTGTGCTTCTGTTTAGCACATGCGCAGACATTTGATCTACTCCTGCGAGCCTTGAACTGCTATGATTTTAATACTGATGGTTATGAGGCTTATCCATATCCCCCATGTTTGTTGTTGGTTTGGGGGGAAATTATTTGCAGCATATATTGTCGGTACTACCTTTCTCTTTTCTCTCTTATTTTATTTTATTTTTTATTTTTTTATTTTTTTTTTAGTTTTTTTGTCTTCCTCTACCCATTATATTTTTGTCCTATTTTATTTCTCTTGGTTCACAATGAGGACATTGTGTAATTTGGTTTGGGGGGATATTTTGTGTTTAGCATATTTTTCTTTTGGGTGTGTTTTAATTTTCAAAAAAAAAACATTTTTTTTTTGTTTTTCCGTTTTTTTTGTGTGTTTTAGTAAAGAGTCGTGTCGGCGATGAGGACATTGCATTTATCACATGTTTTTCCCTAGTCCTTCGCTCTTTCTTGTGAATGACACTATTTTCCGTTATTTGAGTTTAGTATTTCTTAGATCTTGTCGTCGGTTATGTTTTGAATGCCAAATGAGTAAATTGACCTGTTGTCGAGTAAGCTACTTATATTGTGAGACTTAGAGCCTTAAACTGATGACATCTATGATCAGTTTCATATAGGTTGAGAGTAGTACTCCTTATGAGACATGTAACATCAAATTGCATAAGCATGACATTCGTCTCTTAAATACCTGTATGCATTCGGTTTGTGATTTTAGCACATGTAGAAGAGACACTCCCTTTCCTTTATCTTATTCCCATGAACTTCACATAGCCATAATTTGACCTGTTTTGACCCGTTTATTAACTACATGCCATATTTGCCTACCCCAGTCAAGCTAGTTTGGTTAATTAGACGGAATTGTTTTTTTCGGGTGAAATTTGGTACTATGTCTTGGAGAAGAAAAAAAAATGATGAATGAATTGAAAAAATATCAATGAAAGAAAAGAAAAAAAAGGAGATAGTTTAAAAAAAAAAAAAAAAAGTGAAACAAGAAGAGGAATTTGTTTTTGCTATGAGAAAAGAATTGATCTCTCTGTTTTCATAGTTGTTGGTGCGAAGCCGGTCATGAAAATTTGAAAATAAGGTGCTTGGTACTACTTGTAATTCCTTTGATTGAAGTTGGTTAAGAATGGAATGAGTTTAGTTTGGTTACGGTTGTACTAGCTTGACTTTTACCTCAACATATCCAAATCGTTTTGCCCCTTCTTACCCGATTAGCCTCACTTTATACCATATGTAAGTCCTCGGCATGTGTCTTGGTTCGATTGAATGTGTATGTACGGTTGGTAGAGATTGGTATCATGTTAGATTGCATGCATGTTCTTATAAGTCGCAGTTAGGTGAGTGTTTTGTCTTTCCGATTCTACATAAACTCATAGATTGCCCTATTGAGTGATGAGTGTAAACCGTAAGGAATCTCGACATAGAAGGTTGTGCAAGATTAAAAGTTTGGCATTTGAATATTGATTGGAGCTTGATTTTTGAAATTCTTTTACTCTTTATCTTTTTGATAATGAATTCGTTTCTTTAGCCTAGGTGTCATTCGCTTGTTGGAGTATTCGATGTTGGGATTCGTGTTGATAATTAGTTCGAAGTCATTGTTTTAAGTCTTGTCCATACTCTTTGTTGATTGTTTTGCTTAGGGACAAGCAAAGGTTTGGTTTGGGGGGATTTGATGAACTCATTTTTTATACATATTTAACCCCAACTTTTCCTTTATTTTGGTTCATTTTATGTATCCTAGGAGTTTTTTTTCTAGCTTTTCATCCTTCTTTGTTATGCCGGGTATTTTGTTTACGTTTGTAGGAAACGAAACAAATGAAGGCGATTGTGCTATATTTTGGGCAATGACGAGAGTCGAGCCATGAGATCTACAAGGAAGAAGTGATAAAAGTTAGAGGATATTAAGTGAATACTTGGAGAAGGACGTGAGTGAAGAAACAATAAGAAAAGACAAAGAAATAAGTTGGAAAGCTCAAACAAATGCAAATCGAGATGAAAGAACGATCGCTAAAACAAGGGTCAACTTCAAACGTGAATTTCTTGAGTTCTACATCTTCAATTGAGCTGATTCAGATGGCGTTGGAAAGCCCTTTCTCTTATCTTTCCAACGGTATATCACACGTCCAATTCCGATAAGTAACTAAGAAACAGCAAGCATTTCAAATTCATCGCGCAGTGCAGAGGAACCCGAACCGCTCGGGATGAACCCAAACCGCTCGGTTCAGACCCAAACCGATCGGTTTGAAGCTGTTTCGCGGGATTTTCAGTTATTAGACTTCGTAACTTACCATAACTCTTATCTTACGTAATATTCTTAGCTTGTTATTTTTTTCTTATTATTTAGGAAAGGAGAAGATGTTAGACTCTTTATTAGTATATATACCCTCCTTAGGGTTAGATTAATGAACACTTTTTCGCACTTTCTCATTCAGTAGTTTAGTTTACACTTTTCATATTCATTAGTTTAGATTAGACTTTTTATTAGAATTCGAATCTTTCTAGTTTGTAGTCATACTTTTAGATCTTCAATCTTTCAGTTCTTCGTAATTGGTACTTTTTTTTATTCTCTTATTTTCATATTGTTCTTTATTATGCATAATTCCTTTATTGCTTTACCGTTTATTATGAGTAGCTAGTTTATTTATCTAGGGTTGAAGGGGATCTATGTTAATTGAATTGGGGATGTTAACTTGATTATTTGTTTAATTGATCATTCATATGTTATTGCCTTACTACTTGTCTTGTATTATTGTTTGATTAGTTTGAGACGTTGAACTAGTCGAATGTTTAGGAACCCGAACCTAAGATCGAAAGCCTGGTAAGGGTAGACTTACAAGTAAGTGGGTAGGATAATCTGGTAAGTTGCGAGAGCCCGTCAGAATCTATCCTGAGGTTGACATAAGATCCGAAAGGCCGTGTGTTTGCCCTAAATAACTGTGATTGATTGATTGAATGATTAATTAAATTTACCCATTTTAATTACATAGTGAACCGTAAGACCCTAGATCCTTTTAATATTGTTAGAACCTCTTAATTTACATTATTGCAATAGTTTAGAAAAACAATTCAAACAAACCGGAATTTAAATAGTTTAGAATCGATTATTAGATAATTAGCGATTTTCACCCGTCTCTCTGTGGATTCGACCCTTACTTACTGCTAGCTACCTGTTAGTTGTTCGTTAGGATTATTTTGATTAAGGTGATACGACTTTAGCCTTGTCAATCTTGGCGCCGTTGCCGGGGAGACGGTTTTGTATTATTGCTTATTATTTGTTTTGGGTTCTAGATTATTTTGTATATATTTATTTATTTTTATTTCGTATATAATTTTTTTTTTATTTGTCTCACCATTATGACTATCTTCTACTTTCCTCAATTTAATCATGAGTCACTGCATACTTATTGGGATAGACTTGAGTCTTTTATTTATCAAAGTGGCTATCATGTTGATATTTGGGAGATGTGTCATATGATTTATGATGGTGTGGATGATGAGACACGGGCTAATATTGAGGCAAATTGCGATGGGATGTTTAACTATATGCCTTATGAGGAGCGATGGGAACTCCTTAAATATTTAGCCCGAAACAACGATGAGTCAGAGAAGAGGTGGATTGCTTTCATGGCGGACTGTAAGGTGATATTGCAAAAATTAACGGCTACTCTACGTGAGTCAAATTTGAGAGCTGATCCTGCACCATCATCAGCTGACTGTGTTATGAGTACGTCCGTTGCACATGTTAGAGAGGATATTGACCTATTTGATGACGATGATGATGAGCCTTTGATTTTTGCTTTGAAAGTCCATTCTCCGGTCATTGAAGTTGATTCTGTTATATCTGAAAATTTAATGATTCAATCTTTGACGGAAAAACCTGAGGTTTTGAACATTGTTAATGAGCCTATTTGTGATTCAATTGGTCATTCTCTTTTTCACCCAACCGAGCTTTCTTCCGAGACCGTGCCTAATTTATGCATTAATGCTTCTGATGCGGTAGATGAGGTTATTGATTATTTTGAAAAAGGATCCTTCCCGGAGGATTTTTTAGAGGATTTGATGTGTTTTGAGAATTGTGCAGGAGAATCAAACCCTTGGGAAGCCGAGGTAGATGCTTTAGAAGCGGCACTCAATCATCCAGGAACCCTCGAAACAGAAAATCTTGAGGTATATGGGATTGTGGATACACTCGTTGAGGTAATAAATCATTCTCATCCACTTGAACTTCCTCCTTGCTTCGATGCTAGTACAGGTATTCCTCCGGTCTCGCATGAATTAATTGTGAAAAATAATGTTGTTGATTTGAGAGGTATTAAGTTGTCTAACATACCCGATAATTTATGTTATTATTTTCCACCATTTGTTGACGGCTGGGATTATATGTCAAGGACTTATCAAAGTTTTCAAAGGAAGTATGACAAGCTGAGACGGTCTTCGACATTGATTTTATATGATGTCTTTACTATATTTTGGTGCTACTTATGCTTCTGTTTAGCACATGCGCAGACATTTGATCTACTCCTGCGAGCCTTGAACTGCTATGATTTTAATACTGATGGTTATGAGGCTGATCCATATCCCCCATGTTTGTTGTTGGTTTGGGGGGAAATTATTTGCAGCATATATTGTCGGTACTACCTTTCTCTTTTCTCTCTTATTTTATTTTATTTTTTTATTTTTTTATTTTTTTTTTCGTTTTTTTGTCTTCCTCTAACCATTATATTTTTGTCCTATTTTATTTCTCTTGGTTCACAATGAGGACATTGTGTAATTTGGTTTGGGGGGATATTTTGTGTTTAGCATATTTTTCTTTTGGGTGTGTTTTAATTTTCAAAAAAAAAACATTTTTTTTTTGTTTTTCCGTTTTTTTTGTGTGTTTTAGTAAAGAGTCGTGTCGGCGATGAGGACATTGCATTTATCACATGTTTTTCCCTAGTCCTTCGCTCTTTCTTGTGAATGACACTATTTTCCGTTATTTGAGTTTAGTATTTCTTAGATCTTGTCGTCGGTTATGTTTTGAATGCCAAATGAGTAAATTGACCTGTTGTCGAGTAAGCTACTTATATTGTGAGACTTAGAGCCTTAAACTGATGACATCTATGATCAGTTTCATATAGGTTGAGAGTAGTACTCCTTATGAGACATGTAACATCAAATTGCATAAGCATGACATTCGTCTCTTAAATACCTGTATGCATTCGGTTTGTGATTTTAGCACATGTAGAAGAGACACTCCCTTTCCTTTATCTTATTCCCATGAACTTCACATAGCCATAATTTGACCTGTTTTGACCCGTTTATTAACTACATGCCATATTTGCCTACCCCAGTCAAGCTAGTTTGGTTAATTAGACGGAATTGTTTTTTTCGGGTGAAATTTGGTACTATGTCTTGGAGAAGAAAAAAAAATGATGAATGAATTGAAAAAATATCAATGAAAGAAAAGAAAAAAAAGGAGATAGTTTAAAAAAAAAAAAAAAAAGTGAAACAAGAAGAGGAATTTGTTTTTGCTATGAGAAAAGAATTGATCTCTCTGTTTTCATAGTTGTTGGTGCGAAGCCGGTCATGAAAATTTGAAAATAAGGTGCTTGGTACTACTTGTAATTCCTTTGATTGAAGTTGGTTAAGAATGGAATGAGTTTAGTTTGGTTACGGTTGTACTAGCTTGACTTTTACCTCAACATATCCAAATCGTTTTGCCCCTTCTTACCCGATTAGCCTCACTTTATACCATATGTAAGTCCTCGGCATGTGTCTTGGTTCGATTGAATGTGTATGTACGGTTGGTAGAGATTGGTATCATGTTAGATTGCATGCATGTTCTTATAAGTCGCAGTTAGGTGAGTGTTTTGTCTTTCCGATTCTACATAAACTCATAGATTGCCCTATTGAGTGATGAGTGTAAACCGTAAGGAATCTCGACATAGAAGGTTGTGCAAGATTAAAAGTTTGGCATTTGAATATTGATTGGAGCTTGATTTTTGAAATTCTTTTACTCTTTATCTTTTTGATAATGAATTCGTTTCTTTAGCCTAGGTGTCATTCGCTTGTTGGAGTATTCGATGTTGGGATTCGTGTTGATAATTAGTTCGAAGTCATTGTTTTAAGTCTTGTCCATACTCTTTGTTGATTGTTTTGCTTAGGGACAAGCAAAGGTTTGGTTTGGGGGGATTTGATGAACTCATTTTTTATACATATTTAACCCCAACTTTTCCTTTATTTTGGTTCATTTTATGTATCCTAGGAGTTTTTTTTCTAGCTTTTCATCCTTCTTTGTTATGCCGGGTATTTTGTTTACGTTTGTAGGAAACGAAACAAATGAAGGCGATTGTGCTATATTTTGGGCAATGACGAGAGTCGAGCCATGAGATCTACAAGGAAGAAGTGATAAAAGTTAGAGGATATTAAGTGAATACTTGGAGAAGGACGTGAGTGAAGAAACAATAAGAAAAGACAAAGAAATAAGTTGGAAAGCTCAAACAAATGCAAATCGAGATGAAAGAACGATCGCTAAAACAAGGGTCAACTTCAAACGTGAATTTCTTGAGTTCTACATCTTCAATTGAGCTGATTCAGATGGCGTTGGAAAGCCCTTTCTCTTAGCTTTCCAACGGTATATCACACGTCCAATTCCGATAAGTAACTAAGAAACAGCAAGCATTTCAAATTCATCGCGCAGTGCAGAGGAACCCGAACCGCTCGGGATGAACCCAAACCGCTCGGTTCAGACCCAAACCGATCGGTTTGAAGCTGTTTCGCGGGATTTTCAGTTATTAGACTTCGTAACTTACCATAACTCTTATCTTACGTAATATTCTTAGCTTGTTATTTTTTTCTTATTATTTAGGAAAGGAGAAGATGTTAGACTCTTTATTAGTATATATACCCTCCTTAGGGTTAGATTAATGAACACTTTTTTGCACTTTCTCATTCAGTAGTCTAGTTTACACTTTTCATATTCATTAGTTTAGATTAGACTTTTTATTAGAATTCGAATCTTTCTAGTTTGTAGTCATACTTTTAGATCTTCAATCTTTCAGTTCTTCGTAATTGGTACTTTTTTTTATTCTCTTATTTTCATATTGTTCTTTATTATGCATAATTCCTTTATTGCTTTACCGTTTATTATGAGTAGCTAGTTTATTTATCTAGGGTTGAAGGGGATCTATGTTAATTGAATTGGGGATGTTAACTTGATTATTTGTTTAATTGATCATTCATATGTTATTGCCTTACTACTTGTCTTGTATTATTGTTTGATTAGTTAGAGACGTTGAACTAGTCGAATGTTTAGGAACCCGAACCTAAGATCGAAAGCCTGGTAAGGGTAGACTTACAAGTAAGTGGGTAGGATAATCTGGTAAGTTGCGAGAGCCCGTCAGAATCTATCCTGAGGTTGACATAAGATCCGAAAGGCCGTGTCTTTGCCCTAAATAACTGTGATTGATTGATTGAATGATTAATTAAATTTACCCAATTTAATTACATAGTGAACCGTAAGACCCTAGATCCTTTTAATATTGTTAGAACCTCTTAATTTACATTATTGCAATAGTTTAGAAAAACAATTCAAACAAACCGGAATTTAAATAGTTTAGAATCGATTATTAGATAATTAGCGATTTTCACCCGTCTCTCTGTGGATTCGACCCTTACTTACTGCTAGCTACCTGTTAGTTGTTCGTTAGGATTATTTTGATTAAGGTGATACGACTTTAGCCTTGTCAATCTTGGCGCCGTTGCCGGGGAGACGGTTTTGTATTATTGCTTATTATTTGTTTTGGGTTCTAGATTATTTTGTATATATTTATTTATTTTTATTTCGTATATAATTTTTTTTTTATTTGTCTCACCATTATGACTATCTTCTACTTTCCTCAATTTAATCATGAGTCACTGCATACTTATTGGGATAGACTTGAGTCTTTTATTTATCAAAGTGGCTATCATGTTGATATTTGGGAGATGTGTCATATGATTTATGATGGTGTGGATGATGAGACACGGGCTAATATTGAGGCAAATTGCGATGGGATGTTTAACTATATGCCTTATGAGGAGCGATGGGAACTCCTTAAATATTTAGCCCGAAACAACGCTGAGTCAGAGAAGAGGTGGATTGCTTTCATGGCGGACTGTAAGGTGATATTGCAAAAATTAACGGCTACTCTACGTGAGTCAAATTTGAGAGCTGATCCTGCACCATCATCAGCTGACTGTGTTATGAGTACGTCCGTTGCACATGTTAGAGAGGATATTGACCTATTTGATGACGATGATGATGAGCCTTTGATTTTTGCTTTGAAAGTCCATTCTCCGGTCATTGAAGTTGATTCTGTTATATCTGAAAATTTAATGATTCAATCTTTGACGGAAAAACCTGAGGTTTTGAGCATTGTTAATGAGCCTATTTGTGATTCAATTGGTCATTCTCTTTTTCACCCAACCGAGCTTTCTTCCGAGACCGTGCCTAATTTATGCATTAATGCTTCTGATGCGGTAGATGAGGTTATTGATTATTTTGAAAAAGGATCCTTCCCGGAGGATTTTTTAGAGGATTTGATGTGTTTTGAGAATTGTGCAGGAGAATCAAACCCTTGGGAAGCCGAGGTAGATGCTTTAGAAGCGGCACTCAATCATCCAGGAACCCTCGAAACAGAAAATCTTGAGGTATATGGGATTGTGGATACACTCGTTGAGGTAATAAATCATTCTCATCCACTTGAACTTCCTCCTTGCTTCGATGCTAGTACAGGTATTCCTCCGGTCTCGCATGAATTAATTGTGAAAAATAATGTTGTTGATTTGAGAGGTATTAAGTTGTCTAACATACCCGATAATTTATGTTATTATTTTCCACCATTTGTTGACGCCTGGGATTATATGTCAAGGACTTATCAAAGTTTTCAAAGGAAGTATGACAAGCTGAGACGGTCTTCGACATTGATTTTATATGATGTCTTTACTATATTTTGGTGCTACTTATGCTTCTGTTTAGCACATGCGCAGACATTTGATCTACTCCTGCGAGCCTTGAACTGCTATGATTTTAATACTGATGGTTATGAGGCTGATCCATATCCCCCATGTTTGTTGTTGGTTTGGGGGGAAATTATTTGCAGCATATATTGTCGGTACTACCTTTCTCTTTTCTCTCTTATTTTATTTTATTTTTTTATTTTTTTATTTTTTTTTCGTTTTTTTGTCTTCCTCTACCCATTATATTTTTGTCCTATTTTATTTCTCTTGGTTCACAATGAGGACATTGTGTAATTTGGTTTGGGGGGATATTTTGTGTTTAGCATATTTTTCTTTTGGGTGTGTTTTAATTTTCAAAAAAAAAACATTTTTTTTTTGTTTTTCCGTTTTTTTTGTGTGTTTTAGTAAAGAGTCGTGTCGGCGATGAGGACATTGCATTTATCACATGTTTTTCCCTAGTCCTTTGCTCTTTCTTGTGAATGACACTATTTTCCGTTATTTGAGTTTAGTATTTCTTAGATCTTGTCGTCGGTTATGTTTTGAATGCCAAATGAGTAAATTGACCTGTTGTCGAGTAAGCTACTTATATTGTGAGACTTAGAGCCTTAAACTGATGACATCTATGATCAGTTTCATATAGGTTGAGAGTAGTACTCCTTATGAGACATGTAACATCAAATTGCATAAGCATGACATTCGTCTCTTAAATACCTGTATGCATTCGGTTTGTGATTTTAGCACATGTAGAAGAGACACTCCCTTTCCTTTATCTTATTCCCATGAACTTCACATAGCCATAATTTGACCTGTTTTGACCCGTTTATTAACTACATGCCATATTTGCCTACCCCAGTCAAGCTAGTTTGGTTAATTAGACGGAATTGTTTTTTTCGGGTGAAATTTGGTACTATGTCTTGGAGAAGAAAAAAAAATGATGAATGAATTGAAAAAATATCAATGAAAGAAAAGAAAAAAAAGGAGATAGTTTAAAAAAAAAAAAAAAAAGTGAAACAAGAAGAGGAATTTGTTTTTGCTATGAGAAAAGAATTGATCTCTCTGTTTTCATAGTTGTTGGTGCGAAGCCGGTCATGAAAATTTGAAAATAAGGTGCTTGGTACTACTTGTAATTCCTTTGATTGAAGTTGGTTAAGAATGGAATGAGTTTAGTTTGGTTACGGTTGTACTAGCTTGACTTTTACCTCAACATATCCAAATCGTTTTGCCCCTTCTTACCCGATTAGCCTCACTTTATACCATATGTAAGTCCTCGGCATGTGTCTTGGTTCGATTGAATGTGTATGTACGGTTGGTAGAGATTGGTATCATGTTAGATTGCATGCATGTTCTTATAAGTCGCAGTTAGGTGAGTGTTTTGTCTTTCCGATTCTACATAAACTCATAGATTGCCCTATTGAGTGATGAGTGTAAACCGTAAGGAATCTCGACATAGAAGGTTGTGCAAGATTAAAAGTTTGGCATTTGAATATTGATTGGAGCTTGATTTTTGAAATTCTTTTACTCTTTATCTTTTTGATAATGAATTCGTTTCTTTAGCCTAGGTGTCATTCGCTTGTTGGAGTATTCGATGTTGGGATTCGTGTTGATAATTAGTTCGAAGTCATTGTTTTAAGTCTTGTCCATACTCTTTGTTGATTGTTTTGCTTAGGGACAAGCAAAGGTTTGGTTTGGGGGGATTTGATGAACTCATTTTTTATACATATTTAACCCCAACTTTTCCTTTATTTTGGTTCATTTTATGTATCCTAGGAGTTTTTTTTCTAGCTTTTCATCCTTCTTTGTTATGCCGGGTATTTTGTTTACGTTTGTAGGAAACGAAACAAATGAAGGCGATTGTGCTATATTTTGGGCAATGACGAGAGTCGAGCCATGAGATCTACAAGGAAGAAGTGATAAAAGTTAGAGGATATTAAGTGAATACTTGGAGAAGGACGTGAGTGAAGAAACAATAAGAAAAGACAAAGAAATAAGTTGGAAAGCTCAAACAAATGCAAATCGAGATGAAAGAACGATCGCTAAAACAAGGGTCAACTTCAAACGTGAATTTCTTGAGTTCTACATCTTCAATTGAGCTGATTCAGATGGCGTTGGAAAGCCCTTTCTCTTAGCTTTCCAACGGTATATCACACGTCCAATTCCGATAAGTAACTAAGAAACAGCAAGCATTTCAAATTCATCGCGCAGTGCAGAGGAACCCGAACCGCTCGGGATGAACCCAAACCGCTCGGTTCAGACCCAAACCGATCGGTTTGAAGCTGTTTCGCGGGATTTTCAGTTATTAGACTTCGTAACTTACCATAACTCTTATCTTACGTAATATTCTTAGCTTGTTATTTTTTTCTTATTATTTAGGAAAGGAGAAGATGTTAGACTCTTTATTAGTATATATACCCTCCTTAGGGTTAGATTAATGAACACTTTTTCGCACTTTCTCATTCAGTAGTTTAGTTTACACTTTTCATATTCATTAGTTTAGATTAGACTTTTTATTAGAATTCGAATCTTTCTAGTTTGTAGTCATACTTTTAGATCTTCAATCTTTCAGTTCTTCGTAATTGGTACTTTTTTTTATTCTCTTATTTTCATATTGTTCTTTATTATGCATAATTCCTTTATTGCTTTACCGTTTATTATGAGTAGCTAGTTTATTTATCTAGGGTTGAAGGGGATCTATGTTAATTGAATTGGGGATGTTAACTTGATTATTTGTTTAATTGATCATTCATATGTTATTGCCTTACTACTTGTCTTGTATTATTGTTTGATTAGTTAGAGACGTTGAACTAGTCGAATGTTTAGGAACCCGAACCTAAGATCGAAAGCCTGGTAAGGGTAGACTTACAAGTAAGTGGGTAGGATAATCTGGTAAGTTGCGAGAGCCCGTCAGAATCTATCCTGAGGTTGACATAAGATCCGAAAGGCCGTGTCTTTGCCCTAAATAACTGTGATTGATTGATTGAATGATTAATTAAATTTACCCAATTTAATTACATAGTGAACCGTAAGACCCTAGATCCTTTTAATATTGTTAGAACCTCTTAATTTACATTATTGCAATAGTTTAGAAAAACAATTCAAACAAACCGGAATTTAAATAGTTTAGAATCGATTATTAGATAATTAGCGATTTTCACCCGTCTCTCTGTGGATTCGACCCTTACTTACTGCTAGCTACCTGTTAGTTGTTCGTTAGGATTATTTTGATTAAGGTGATACGACTTTAGCCTTGTCAATCTTGGCGCCGTTGCCGGGGAGACGGTTTTGTATTATTGCTTATTATTTGTTTTGGGTTCTAGATTATTTTGTATATATTTATTTATTTTTATTTCGTATATAATTTTTTTTTTATTTGTCTCACCATTATGACTATCTTCTACTTTCCTCAATTTAATCATGAGTCACTGCATACTTATTGGGATAGACTTGAGTCTTTTATTTATCAAAGTGGCTATCATGTTGATATTTGGGAGATGTGTCATATGATTTATGATGGTGTGGATGATGAGACACGGGCTAATATTGAGGCAAATTGCGATGGGATGTTTAACTATATGCCTTATGAGGAGCGATGGGAACTCCTTAAATATTTAGCCCGAAACAACGCTGAGTCAGAGAAGAGGTGGATTGCTTTCATGGCGGACTGTAAGGTGATATTGCAAAAATTAACGGCTACTCTACGTGAGTCAAATTTGAGAGCTGATCCTGCACCATCATCAGCTGACTGTGTTATGAGTACGTCCGTTGCACATGTTAGAGAGGATATTGACCTATTTGATGACGATGATGATGAGCCTTTGATTTTTGCTTTGAAAGTCCATTCTCCGGTCATTGAAGTTGATTCTGTTATATCTGAAAATTTAATGATTCAATCTTTGACGGAAAAACCTGAGGTTTTGAGCATTGTTAATGAGCCTATTTGTGATTCAATTGGTCATTCTCTTTTTCACCCAACCGAGCTTTCTTCCGAGACCGTGCCTAATTTATGCATTAATGCTTCTGATGCGGTAGATGAGGTTATTGATTATTTTGAAAAAGGATCCTTCCCGGAGGATTTTTTAGAGGATTTGATGTGTTTTGAGAATTGTGCAGGAGAATCAAACCCTTGGGAAGCCGAGGTAGATGCTTTAGAAGCGGCACTCAATCATCCAGGAACCCTCGAAACAGAAAATCTTGAGGTATATGGGATTGTGGATACACTCGTTGAGGTAATAAATCATTCTCATCCACTTGAACTTCCTCCTTGCTTCGATGCTAGTACAGGTATTCCTCCGGTCTCGCATGAATTAATTGTGAAAAATAATGTTGTTGATTTGAGAGGTATTAAGTTGTCTAACATACCCGATAATTTATGTTATTATTTTCCACCATTTGTTGACGCCTGGGATTATATGTCAAGGACTTATCAAAGTTTTCAAAGGAAGTATGACAAGCTGAGACGGTCTTCGACATTGATTTTATATGATGTCTTTACTATATTTTGGTGCTACTTATGCTTCTGTTTAGCACATGCGCAGACATTTGATCTACTCCTGCGAGCCTTGAACTGCTATGATTTTAATACTGATGGTTATGAGGCTGATCCATATCCCCCATGTTTGTTGTTGGTTTGGGGGGAAATTATTTGCAGCATATATTGTCGGTACTACCTTTCTCTTTTCTCTCTTATTTTATTTTATTTTTTTATTTTTTTATTTTTTTTTCGTTTTTTTGTCTTCCTCTACCCATTATATTTTTGTCCTATTTTATTTCTCTTGGTTCACAATGAGGACATTGTGTAATTTGGTTTGGGGGGATATTTTGTGTTTAGCATATTTTTCTTTTGGGTGTGTTTTAATTTTCAAAAAAAAAACATTTTTTTTTTGTTTTTCCGTTTTTTTTGTGTGTTTTAGTAAAGAGTCGTGTCGGCGATGAGGACATTGCATTTATCACATGTTTTTCCCTAGTCCTTTGCTCTTTCTTGTGAATGACACTATTTTCCGTTATTTGAGTTTAGTATTTCTTAGATCTTGTCGTCGGTTATGTTTTGAATGCCAAATGAGTAAATTGACCTGTTGTCGAGTAAGCTACTTATATTGTGAGACTTAGAGCCTTAAACTGATGACATCTATGATCAGTTTCATATAGGTTGAGAGTAGTACTCCTTATGAGACATGTAACATCAAATTGCATAAGCATGACATTCGTCTCTTAAATACCTGTATGCATTCGGTTTGTGATTTTAGCACATGTAGAAGAGACACTCCCTTTCCTTTATCTTATTCCCATGAACTTCACATAGCCATAATTTGACCTGTTTTGACCCGTTTATTAACTACATGCCATATTTGCCTACCCCAGTCAAGCTAGTTTGGTTAATTAGACGGAATTGTTTTTTTCGGGTGAAATTTGGTACTATGTCTTGGAGAAGAAAAAAAAATGATGAATGAATTGAAAAAATATCAATGAAAGAAAAGAAAAAAAAGGAGATAGTTTAAAAATAAAAAAAAAAGTGAAACAAGAAGAGGAATTTGTTTTTGCTATGAGAAAAGAATTGATCTCTCTGTTTTCATAGTTGTTGGTGCGAAGCCGGTCATGAAAATTTGAAAATAAGGTGCTTGGTACTACTTGTAATTCCTTTGATTGAAGTTGGTTAAGAATGGAATGAGTTTAGTTTGGTTACGGTTGTACTAGCTTGACTTTTACCTCAACATATCCAAATCGTTTTGCCCCTTCTTACCCGATTAGCCTCACTTTATACCATATGTAAGTCCTCGGCATGTGTCTTGGTTCGATTGAATGTGTATGTACGGTTGGTAGAGATTGGTATCATGTTAGATTGCATGCATGTTCTTATAAGTCGCAGTTAGGTGAGTGTTTTGTCTTTCCGATTCTACATAAACTCATAGATTGCCCTATTGAGTGATGAGTGTAAACCGTAAGGAATCTCGACATAGAAGGTTGTGCAAGATTAAAAGTTTGGCATTTGAATATTGATTGGAGCTTGATTTTTGAAATTCTTTTACTCTTTATCTTTTTGATAATGAATTCGTTTCTTTAGCCTAGGTGTCATTCGCTTGTTGGAGTATTCGATGTTGGGATTCGTGTTGATAATTAGTTCGAAGTCATTGTTTTAAGTCTTGTCCATACTCTTTGTTGATTGTTTTGCTTAGGGACAAGCAAAGGTTTGGTTTGGGGGGATTTGATGAACTCATTTTTTATACATATTTAACCCCAACTTTTCCTTTATTTTGGTTCATTTTATGTATCCTAGGAGTTTTTTTTCTAGCTTTTCATCCTTCTTTGTTATGCCGGGTATTTTGTTTACGTTTGTAGGAAACGAAACAAATGAAGGCGATTGTGCTATATTTTGGGCAATGACGAGAGTCGAGCCATGAGATCTACAAGGAAGAAGTGATAAAAGTTAGAGGATATTAAGTGAATACTTGGAGAAGGACGTGAGTGAAGAAACAATAAGAAAAGACAAAGAAATAAGTTGGAAAGCTCAAACAAATGCAAATCGAGATGAAAGAACGATCGCTAAAACAAGGGTCAACTTCAAACGTGAATTTCTTGAGTTCTACATCTTCAATTGAGCTGATTCAGATGGCGTTGGAAAGCCCTTTCTCTTAGCTTTCCAACGGTATATCACACGTCCAATTCCGATAAGTAACTAAGAAACAGCAAGCATTTCAAATTCATCGCGCAGTGCAGAGGAACCCGAACCGCTCGGGATGAACCCAAACCGCTCGGTTCAGACCCAAACCGATCGGTTTGAAGCTGTTTCGCGGGATTTTCAGTTATTAGACTTCGTAACTTACCATAACTCTTATCTTACGTAATATTCTTAGCTTGTTATTTTTTTCTTATTATTTAGGAAAGGAGAAGATGTTAGACTCTTTATTAGTATATATACCCTCCTTAGGGTTAGATTAATGAACACTTTTTCGCACTTTCTCATTCAGTAGTTTAGTTTACACTTTTCATATTCATTAGTTTAGATTAGACTTTTTATTAGAATTCGAATCTTTCTAGTTTGTAGTCATACTTTTAGATCTTCAATCTTTCAGTTCTTCGTAATTGGTACTTTTTTTTATTCTCTTATTTTCATATTGTTCTTTATTATGCATAATTCCTTTATTGCTTTACCGTTTATTATGAGTAGCTAGTTTATTTATCTAGGGTTGAAGGGGATCTATGTTAATTGAATTGGGGATGTTAACTTGATTATTTGTTTAATTGATCATTCATATGTTATTGCCTTACTACTTGTCTTGTATTATTGTTTGATTAGTTAGAGACGTTGAACTAGTCGAATGTTTAGGAACCCGAACCTAAGATCGAAAGCCTGGTAAGGGTAGACTTACAAGTAAGTGGGTAGGATAATCTGGTAAGTTGCGAGAGCCCGTCAGAATCTATCCTGAGGTTGACATAAGATCCGAAAGGCCGTGTCTTTGCCCTAAATAACTGTGATTGATTGATTGAATGATTAATTAAATTTACCCAATTTAATTACATAGTGAACCGTAAGACCCTAGATCCTTTTAATATTGTTAGAACCTCTTAATTTACATTATTGCAATAGTTTAGAAAAACAATTCAAACAAACCGGAATTTAAATAGTTTAGAATCGATTATTAGATAATTAGCGATTTTCACCCGTCTCTCTGTGGATTCGACCCTTACTTACTGCTAGCTACCTGTTAGTTGTTCGTTAGGATTATTTTGATTAAGGTGATACGACTTTAGCCTTGTCAATCTTGGCGCCGTTGCCGGGGAGACGGTTTTGTATTATTGCTTATTATTTGTTTTGGGTTCTAGATTATTTTGTATATATTTATTTATTTTTATTTCGTATATAATTTTTTTTTATTTGTCTCACCATTATGACTATCTTCTACTTTCCTCAATTTAATCATGAGTCACTGCATACTTATTGGGATAGACTTGAGTCTTTTATTTATCAAAGTGGCTATCATGTTGATATTTGGGAGATGTGTCATATGATTTATGATGGTGTGGATGATGAGACACGGGCTAATATTGAGGCAAATTGCGATGGGATGTTTAACTATATGCCTTATGAGGAGCGATGGGAACTCCTTAAATATTTAGCCCGAAACAACGCTGAGTCAGAGAAGAGGTGGATTGCTTTCATGGCGGACTGTAAGGTGATATTGCAAAAATTAACGGCTACTCTACGTGAGTCAAATTTGAGAGCTGATCCTGCACCATCATCAGCTGACTGTGTTATGAGTACGTCCGTTGCACATGTTAGAGAGGATATTGACCTATTTGATGACGATGATGATGAGCCTTTGATTTTTGCTTTGAAAGTCCATTCTCCGGTCATTGAAGTTGATTCTGTTATATCTGAAAATTTAATGATTCAATCTTTGACGGAAAAACCTGAGGTTTTGAGCATTGTTAATGAGCCTATTTGTGATTCAATTGGTCATTCTCTTTTTCACCCAACCGAGCTTTCTTCCGAGACCGTGCCTAATTTATGCATTAATGCTTCTGATGCGGTAGATGAGGTTATTGATTATTTTGAAAAAGGATCCTTCCCGGAGGATTTTTTAGAGGATTTGATGTGTTTTGAGAATTGTGCAGGAGAATCAAACCCTTGGGAAGCCGAGGTAGATGCTTTAGAAGCGGCACTCAATCATCCAGGAACCCTCGAAACAGAAAATCTTGAGGTATATGGGATTGTGGATACACTCGTTGAGGTAATAAATCATTCTCATCCACTTGAACTTCCTCCTTGCTTCGATGCTAGTACAGGTATTCCTCCGGTCTCGCATGAATTAATTGTGAAAAATAATGTTGTTGATTTGAGAGGTATTAAGTTGTCTAACATACCCGATAATTTATGTTATTATTTTCCACCATTTGTTGACGGCTGGGATTATATGTCAAGGACTTATCAAAGTTTTCAAAGGAAGTATGACAAGCTGAGACGGTCTTCGACATTGATTTTATATGATGTCTTTACTATATTTTGGTGCTACTTATGCTTCTGTTTAGCACATGCGCAGACATTTGATCTACTCCTGCGAGCCTTGAACTGCTATGATTTTAATACTGATGGTTATGAGGCTGATCCATATCCCCCATGTTTGTTGTTGGTTTGGGGGGAAATTATTTGCAGCATATATTGTCGGTACTACCTTTCTCTTTTCTCTCTTATTTTATTTTTATTTTTTTATTTTTTTATTTTTTTTTTCGTTTTTTTGTCTTCCTCTACCCATTATATTTTTGTCCTATTTTATTTCTCTTGGTTCACAATGAGGACATTGTGTAATTTGGTTTGGGGGGATATTTTGTGTTTAGCATATTTTTCTTTTGGGTGTGTTTTAATTTTCAAAAAAAACATTTTTTTTTTTGTTTTTCCGTTTTTTTCGTGTGTTTTTGTGTGTTTTAGTAAAGAGTCGTGTCGGCGATGAGGACATTGCATTTATCACATGTTTTTCCCTAGTCCTTTGCTCTTTCTTGTGAATGACACTATTTTCCGTTATTTGAGTTTAGTATTTCTTAGATCTTGTCGTCGGTTATGTTTTGAATGCCAAATGAGTAAATTGACCTGTTGTCGAGTAAGCTACTTATATTGTGAGACTTAGAGCCTTAAACTGATGACATCTATGATCAGTTTCATATAGGTTGAGAGTAGTACTCCTTATGAGACATGTAACATCAAATTGCATAAGCATGACATTCGTCTCTTAAATACCTGTATGCATTCGGTTTGTGATTTTAGCACATGTAGAAGAGACACTCCCTTTCCTTTATCTTATTCCCATGAACTTCACATAGCCATAATTTGACCTGTTTTGACCCGTTTATTAACTACATGCCATATTTGCCTACCCCAGTCAAGCTAGTTTGGTTAATTAGACGGAATTGTTTTTTTTCGGGTGAAATTTGGTACTATGTCTTGGAGAAGAAAAAAAAATGATGAATGAATTGAAAAAATATCAATGAAAGAAAAGAAAAAAAAGGAGATAGTTTAAAAAAAAAAAAAAAAGTGAAACAACAAGAGGAATTTGTTTTTGCTATGAGAAAAGAATTGATCTCTCTGTTTTCATAGTTGTTGGTGCGAAGCCGGTCATGAAAATTTGAAAATAAGGTGCTTGGTACTACTTGTAATTCCTTTGATTGAAGTTGGTTAAGAATGGAATGAGTTTAGTTTGGTTACGGTTGTACTAGCTTGACTTTTACCTCCACATATCCAAATCGTTTTGCCCCTTCTTACCCGATTAGCCTCACTTTATACCATATGTAAGTCCTCGGCATGTGTCTTGGTTCGATTGAATGTGTATGTACGGTTGGTAGAGATTGGTATCATGTTAGATTGCATGCATGTTCTTATAAGTCGCAGTTAGGTGAGTGTTTTGTCTTTCCGATTCTACATAAACTCATAGATTGCCCTATTGAGTGATGAGTGTAAACCGTAAGGAATCTCGACATAGAAGGTTGTGCAAGATTAAAAGTTTGGCATTTGAATATTGATTGGAGCTTGATTTTTGAAATTCTTTTACTCTTTATCTTTTTGATAATGAATTCGTTTCTTTAGCCTAGGTGTCATTCGCTTGTTGGAGTATTCGATGTTGGGATTCGTGTTGATAATTAGTTCGAAGTCATTGTTTTAAGTCTTGTCCATACTCTTTGTTGATTGTTTTGCTTAGGGACAAGCAAAGGTTTGGTTTGGGGGGATTTGATGAACTCATTTTTTATACATATTTAACCCCAACTTTTCCTTTATTTTGGTTCATTTTATGTATCCTAGGAGTTTTTTTTCTAGCTTTTCATCCTTCTTTGTTATGCCGGGTATTTTGTTTACGTTTGTAGGAAACGAAACAAATGAAGGCGATTGTGCTATATTTTGGGCAATGACGAGAGTCGAGCCATGAGATCTACAAGGAAGAAGTGATAAAAGTTAGAGGATATTAAGTGAATACTTGGAGAAGGACGTGAGTGAAGAAACAATAAGAAAAGACAAAGAAATAAGTTGGAAAGCTCAAACAAATGCAAATCGAGATGAAAGAACGATCGCTAAAACAAGGGTCAACTTCAAACGTGAATTTCTTGAGTTCTACATCTTCAATTGAGCTGATTCAGATGGCGTTGGAAAGCCCTTTCTCTTAGCTTTCCAACGGTATATCACACGTCCAATTCCGATAAGTAACTAAGAAACAGCAAGCATTTCAAATTCATCGCGCAGTGTAGAGGAACCCGAACCGCTCGGGATGAACCCAAACCGCTCGGTTCAGACCCAAACCGATCGGTTTGAAGCTGTTTCGCGGGATTTTCAGTTATTAGACTTTGTAACTTACCATAACTCTTATCTTACGTAATATTCTTAGCTTATTATTTTTTTCTTATTATTTAGGAAAGGAGAAGATGTTAGACTCCTTCTTATTAGTATATATACCCTCCTTAGGGTTAGATTTATGAACACTTTTTCGCACTTTCTCATTCAGTAGTTTAGTTTACACTTTTCATATTCATTAGTTTAGATTAGACTTCTTATTAGAATTCGAATCTTTCTAGTTTGTAGTCATACTTTTAGATCTTCAATCTTTCAGTTCTTCGTAATTGGTACTTTTTTTTTTATTCTCTTATTTTCATATTGTTCTTTATTATGCATAATTCCTTTATTGCTTTACCGTTTATTATGAGTAGCTAATTTATTTATCTAGGGTTGAAGGGGATCTATGTTAATTGAATTGGGGATGTTAACTTCATTATTTGTTTAATTGATCATTCATATGTTATTGCCTTACTACTTGTCTTGTATTATTGTTTGATTAGTTTGAGACGTTGAACTAGTCGAATGTTCAGGAACCCGAACCTAAGATCGAAAGCCTGGTAAGGGTAGACTTACAAGTAAGTGGGTAGGATAATCTGGTAAGTTGCAAGAGCCCGTCAGAATCTATCCTGAGGTTGACATAAGATCCGAAAGGCCGTGTCTTTGCCCTAAATAACTGTGATTGATTGATTGAATGATTAATTAACTTTACCCAATTTAATTATATAGTGAACCGTAAGACCCTAGATCCTTTTAATATTGTTAGAACCTCTTAATTTACATTATTGCAATAGTTTAGAAAAACAATTCAAACAAACCGGAATTTAAATAGTTTAGAATCGATTATTTGATAATTAGCGACTTTCACCCGTCTCTCTGTGGATTCGACCCTTACTTACTGCTAGCTACCTGTTAGTTGTTCGTTAGGATTATTTTGATTAAGGGGATACGACTTTAGCCTTATCAGGTAGTGTGCTTAAAACAATACAAGAGGGGGTATATATAGAGTTACAAGAATAAGGGAGGTGGAAAAATGAAGGCGGGGCTGCGCTGGGCCCATCCCAACCGTGAAGGACCATCACGGTCGGGATCATGTATAAACTCGGGCGGGTTTATGCTCTTCCCGGTCGGGATGATTTCGGTCCCGGTCGGGAAGGATGTGCTCTTGGATAAACGGGGGTGTTACAGGGAAGGACCATCACGGGCGGGTTTATGCTCTTCCCGGTCGAGATGATTTCGGTCCCGGTCGGAAAGGGTTGATCTCGGTCAAGAAGGATGTGCTCCCGGCCGGGATGGCCTGTCAGAGGCTGCTGTTTGTTCTTGCTTCTCGTCCCGGTCGTGATGGATGTGTTCCCGACCGGGATGGGTCTTGTAGGCTTCAAATATGGTCTCATAGGTCCCCACTTTCTCTCCCTAGGGTTCTCATCGATTCTCGGTGCTCGGGAATGGGTCCCAAGGGCTCGGGATCGAGTCTAAGCTACCGAGTGATCGTCGCTTCTCTTCATTGGCTCCAAATGTGTCGGAAACGAGTCGGAATCGTTCCATTTCACCGAGATTGGTCTTAGGAACCTAAAAGAAACTACAAGAAGCGTAAGTAGCCTCGAAAACCGCTCCAAAGAGGGATTCCACAAGAGAAACCGGGACCAAACACAAGGAATAAGCACTACAAACCACACTTATAACTCCCCCATACTTAACCCTTACTCGCCCTCGAGTAAGCACGAACTAACTACTAAACTAATAAGAACTAAAATACTAGCCGAGCGGGTATTAGCGCACCCTACGCCCTTTCAACCCAAATTATGGCTGCTGTTTTCTCATTCATCTACGCTTTTATTTTCTGCTCATCCTACCATCCATCTTTCATCACTGCACAACAATCCTATGTGTGATTAGCGGTTGTATATGATGATTAATCAGCGTGTAATGAGGAGAGTAAGGAGCATACCATGTGTGTCTATATTACGGCGCAAATTGTAGTGACTAAGTTTTATGGCATGATTAAACAATAGTAGTTGCTAGTGTAGTGTGTAATATAATAGGAATCATGCACACATTCTTAATTACTAGTGTAGTATGTATAATATAACAGGAGCAGTAGTAATTTTCCAGCCACACCCGGAGTAGTTGTTGTTGTTGGGTGTCATTCGGAGTTATGATTAGTCGAGCTCCACCGTAATCATAGGTGTAAGTAGCACAAGACATTGTAGTTAATTAGCTGTGCTTATTCACTCACGGATATATATAAACACACTTAAGATCACATATTTACTTGGGTCAAAGATAAGGACACTAAACATTTAGTTCAATTCTAATAACTAGGCCAAGATAATAATATGTCGTAACTAAGTTAGCGTCAGGTTTCATTTCATAATTAAGCTTGTTAAAACCGTTATTAATTTGAATTTATATTATTTTACTAGGATCGGACTTCGTAGAATCTCCGTGGTGATATATATACTATCTACCTGGTGGTGACGGGCTAACTGGGTAAGGTTTTCCTTACTTGGAATATGTTAATAATATAATGTCGTATGAGCTATGTATTTATGATGTGACATTGATATGAACGAGATTGAGTAGTATAGCGAAATCCTGACCGGGAGGTCCATTGTGTAGCGTAGCAAAATCCTGACCGGGAGGTCCACTGAGTAGTATAGCGAAATCCTGGCCGGGAGGTCCATTGAGTAGTGTAGCGGAAATTATGGACACAGTGAAGTGCTGAGAATATGGCGATGATATTATCGATTGGTACGGATGATGATGTTGAGATGATTGAGACTGAATGTTTTATACTCCGTATTGGTATTTTAATGTTAGCATGTTCTAACCGTTTCCTCTGTTTAAATTGTCACCCTATTTTATTGGGGGCCTGCGACGTTCCAATTGACATTTTCGGTCTTTTGGGGAGCAGATTATTGATGCAGATATGGATCCTTGATGTGTGCTTAACTGAAAGGATTTTCTGTTCGGGAAGGGAGTGCGTAACCAACATTGTCATACTCTTAGCGCGTTTCCGTCATTAATACTTAATAGACCCTTTTTGTTTTATGTAGCCGTTTTGGGTTTTTTGTAACCGTACTTAGTTCCAAACTTGGTTTGCATCCTTTGAATAATCTATTAAACTCGGTTGTGTCTCAGTATTGTATTGTGATGGGACTACTGTCTCGGTTAACCCGAGATGCCTCGGTTAACCCGAGATGGTAACACTTCCATTTATCCAGGAAGACCTAGTAAAGGCTCTTGGATAAACGGGGGTGTTACAGGGAAGGACCATCACGGGCGGGTTTATGCTCTTCCCGGTCGAGATGATTTCGGTCCCGGTCGGAAAGGGTTGATCTCGGTCAAGAAGGATGTGCTCCCGGCCGGGATGGCCTGTCAGAGGCTGCTGTTTGTTCTTGCTTCTCGTCCCGGTCGTGATGGATGTGTTCCCGACCGGGATGGGTCTTGTAGGCTTCAAATATGGTCTCATAGGTCCCCACTTTCTCTCCCTAGGGTTCTCATCGATTCTCGGTGCTCGGGAATGGGTCCCAAGGGCTCGGGATCGAGTCTAAGCTACCGAGTGATCGTCGCTTCTCTTCATTGGCTCCAAATGTGTCGGAAACGAGTCGGAATCGTTCCATTTCACCGAGATTGGTCTTAGGAACCTAAAAGAAACTACAAGAAGCGTAAGTAGCCTCGAAAACCGCTCCAAAGAGGGATTCCACAAGAGAAACCGGGACCAAACACAAGGAATAAGCACTACAAACCACACTTATAACTCCCCCATACTTAACCCTTACTCGCCCTCGAGTAAGCACGAACTAACTACTAAACTAATAAGAACTAAAATACTAGCCGAGCGGGTATTAGCGCACCCTACGCCCTTTCAACTCACGCGAGAGCACTTAGAGGAAAAGTGTTCTCCGCAAGGCAAGTGGGGTCTTGCGACAAAACTGTGGATATAACCGAACACGAAAACAAACAAACAAACAAGCAAACAAATAAACAAACAATCGGTTGCATCCAGAAAGAAACAAATACCGCTTCCCTCAACAAAGCGGTGAAAGAAGCATCGGTTAAGGACTCAAAGCAAGTGACAACGTTCCCAAGCTAATAACACAAATCGATATGAACAAAACCCTAATAGTATGACAACAAAGCAATAAAAACGTTGATAACTTACCTAGGTCCTCCTAACCTTCTAAGAACGTACTACGGGACGATAGGCGGGATGGAAAAAGGATGAACCACGGAGTTAGTCGACACTGTAGGTAAGTGAAACCCCGCCCCCTTTAGCGATAAGCCAAGAGGGTCGTCCCATGCTCAAAAAACGCCCCACTAGTCCAAGTAAAAAGGTGGATATGGTTGCAAAATGAGAGAAGACCGACCATTATCGCTATCATCCTTCCTAGGGACTCGGTCATTTGGTAGGCTCTTCACGGTAACGATCGGTAAAAGGCTTATTTTTTTGGGGTGAGAACTCTTTTTGTGAGATGATTTTCTTTGGCATTTTTCTTTTGCATTTTGGTTTTGAGTTGCTATGCCATTTATTTTCTTCTTTTGTATTTTATTTTTGATTTGTTGTGCCTTTTCTTTTTCTTCTTTCTTTTCTTTCTTTTCTTTCTTTCTTTTTCTTTTTCTTTCTCTTTTTGACTTGGTTTGCCTTTTGGATATATCTTGTATTGTAGGCATTCAATCACAACCAAGTAAGAAACTTCAACAAATTGCAACTTATTTGTGAGATATGGGTAGAAGGTAGGGAAAAAAGGGAGATACTTGGACTAATCAAACAATTTCGAACAAGGTGACCTAAGAGACGGGACTCGGAAACCAAGGCCTTTTCACTCCGTGGGTGGTCAAAATGGTCAAAATGCAAATCCCGTAATAAATCCCTAGTAGACTAGGTGGACTCAAGGTAAAGGACCAACGAAACTATTGATTTAAAGTCATTCTACTAGACTAAAGTCCAAGAATCGACTCATATTACTAGAAAGGGAAAGTAAACACTTGCGCACTAGCCTCAAAACCAGGTTTTCGAAAACCTTTTATTACACAAGACACAAACTTAGACAAGACAAAACAAGGACGCAACAAAAACGAAAGAAAATGAGACAAACACAACAAAACCAAACAAAACAAACAAACAAACACACAAAATAAACAAACACCACCCCGAAACATCCAAACAAGCCACCAATCAACCACGAATTTCAAAAAGCTCCACCCGAGCATACACCATCACAAAACATCCTCCAAACTCCACAAAAAGGGAAAAGGAGAAAGAAATGAAGGGATATTACCGGATGTCTTGAGCTTCCCGAAACTTATCGACGAACACGCAACCTACAAGGAAAATCGGGGGAGCAAAACACACACAACACAACAAATATACGACACAAAGACTCAAAAGAAAAAGACACAAAAGAAAATCTTTTTGCTTTTTTATGAAAATTTTCAAATTTTTAGGAATTTTTAAGATTTTTTCGAAAAAACTACGAAAATAAAATTAAACTAGACTAGGATATCGCTCCCCCACACTTAAACCGCGCAATGTCCTCATGCTCGATCGGTAGTGTGTGGAGACACTAAAAAAAAGAAGAGAAAAAGGGAAAATAAAGCTAAAAAACAAAAATGAAAGTGAAAGTGAAGAAAGGGTAGAATGTGTCCGGCGGGGGTGTAATCAAGTCACCAAGGTTCGAGATAAGAAAAGATATGGATGGGGGAAGAAATAAAAGAAGAAAATAAAAGGAAATGGGAGGGGAGGACTAGGTGTAATCAAGTCACCTAGCTCGGATTCCGCCTAAATCCGATTAAATTCAACGAAAAGGAAAAAAAAAACCAACTATCCTATCACACAAATACAAATACAAATACAAAAGAAAAGGAAAAAGGTATTTACAACTTGATACTCTCATCTTCTACGCCTCCATAGCCATCAAGAGCTCGTAGGAGTAAGTCAAATGGTCTAGCAACATCTTCGTTAAAGCTCACATGGCCGAGCCTAGCTACTTTCAAGAGCTTCCAATTCGGAGATAAGAAGCGATAATCTTCATTATGCTCGGGGTTCTCGTGATCTTCCGGGTCTTTCAAACCAACATAGCAATGACTCTTATCACCATCCGGTAGGTATAGTGGTCTAAAGTCATGCTTGGCGTTATGATTTGGGAGATCACACCCTAAGGGTGTTGCTTCTTCTACGGGGTCAAAAGTAGCACTCTTTTCCGCCGCCCGACAAGGATCCACTTCATCAACCATCTCACAAGACAAGGGACTTGAAATCAAATGCGAAAAAGGAGGAGAAGGCATCAAGTTTTCTTCATTGGAGGCTTTAGGGGAGACCTCATCGTCATTCTTACTAGAAATCTCACCATGAAGAAACTCAAGGTCTTCGACGGTTTGGTCTAGCATAGCATCTCCAAATCCCCTAATTGGCTCCTCCAATTTCCCATTCAAAGCAAGTTCTAAGGCATCTATCTCTTTCTCCCAAGTATTACCTTCCTTTTCACTCAACTTGTCAAGTTGGTCTAGAGGAGTCTTCTCTTGGCTTGGCTTTAGATTGTCAAGATCCGGTTCATCACGAAGAAAATCATACAAATCAAATTTAATAGCCAATACATTGGCTACCCAAGACTTACCTTGATAATCATGTTCAATTTCCTCCTCATTGTCAACCCTTGAAGCTTCAACTTCCTCCATTATTCCCATAGCTCCACCATCCAAGCAACTCTCAACAATGATCTCTTGATTGACCCTCTCTTTTTCATTTGAGGCGTCATAATCGGGTTGATTTCCTTGTGGAGACAACCGATCTTCTTACCCAAATGAACCTTCCTTAACAAGTTGTGGAGCTCGAGTGGCCGACATCGTGATACGAGCCATGAGTGCATTGATTCGAGCATCTTGCACCTCTTTTTGGGGCTGGAACTCCTCTTTGTCCCTTTGCATTTGAATCATCATCTCTTGTTGATTCCTTTGCAATTGAATCATCATCTCTTGTTGACTTTTTTGCATTTGAATCATTATTTGACAAAGCTCAAAGTTGGGGATTTTTGGTAGTGGGTTATGTGAGGGTATTTGGTAGTTGTTAGGATTTTGGAATGATCCTTGACAACTTTCATGGTAGCCATATGAAGGGGGTTCATAATATTGTTGATGAGATTGATATGGTTGGTAAAATTGTGGGTCTTGGTAATTTGCCCCATGATTGTCCCATGACGATTGATGGTAGATTGGATGCGCCATTGACATAACGTTGCTTTGATACATTGGATGAACTAGAAGCACTTGAGCAAACGTTAGTAGCCTAGTGCTTTTGAGGCACTAGGATGAGAGAAATAAGCACACAATGAAAGAACGGAGATACAAAAGGAGAAGAAAACACAAAACTCAAGAACAAAGTCTAAAACTAAGAAAACAAAAGTCTAAACTACGCCGTCCCCGGCAATGGCGCCAATTTGACGGAAGGATTTTGCCGTCAATCCTACCAAAAAATAAAACCAACTATTCCTAACTGGGTAGATAGGGCAAGTCGGGTCGAATCCACAGGGACGGGGTGTCGGACTAAGGTGTGCTACGGTCTAAGACTAGGTTCA